>JACDJE010000149.1:10141583-10807971 GCA_016647715.1 Pavo muticus | reverse complement strand
CCCCCCCGCCCTAGCTGCTATCCTCCAGCAAGTTGCCCTGTTCCACATGGGACACCAGGCTGGTTTAGTGCTGAGCAGCCTCCAGTGCCTCTTTGGAGCTCCCAAATCATAAAATACAGAAAAGCATCATAAGAGACCACGTGCACCATCCCCACATCCCCAGTGCTTGCTGGCTGCTGCTGCAGGAGCAGCAAACACTGAGCCCACAGCAGGGACCCATCTGATGCAGGGTACCATGTCAGGTTCAAACACTAATTAGTGAGAGTGGCTTTAAGCAGACAAAGCAGTGTTCTGCTGGTCAGCTGACCTTAATTAGCCTATCAAGCGGGGAAGGCATTAATAGGAAATGGTGCCTGCCTGGAGGTGATAAATAAAATGTATTGATCTCTAAGTACCAAGCTGGCAACTCTTTGTTGGGAAAACATATGATTAGAAGTAGTGCAGCAGTAAATACAGAGCAGCCCTTCATTCATCTGCTGGTGCAAGCCTGAGTCAGGGCAGGACCAGGGCCCATTTTGTAAGGAGGCTGTGATATAACTGGATAGAGGCTGTGAGTGACGTGGTCAGTGGGCACAGTTGGGATGGGTTGGTGGTTGGACTAGATGGGCAGGGCATCTTGTAAGGAAACTCTCTGCAGAGGTTTGTGTTAGATTTTCTCCCCGATTCACGCCTGTTCCAGCATCAGAGGGATGCTATCATACACCAGATGGAGCCAAATAAAAACACCACGCTCACTGGAGTAGACTGATGTGAGAGATATATAATAATTAGGATGTGCTGTACAGCTATTAAGGCTGCAAATGTGGGGAATCTATTATATTTTCTCTATTTCTATTTCTCAAAACGTGGTGACAACCAGCAACATTAGCATCCCAATACGTCTTTTTTAAGGCATGCACAGACCACAGTATCAGTGTTACTTCTCTCAGTGCCTCTGAGTTAGCAGAACCAAAGCAAAGTCCCCCTCCAGGCATGTGCTGGTTGGTGCCAATGGGCTTCGCACAGCAATTCCTGGCCTGCTCCATTCCTTCCCATTCCCCAGTGCTACCAATGGACTGATTTTGTTTTCAATAACCTGAGACCCTGCCACAAATCCCTTCAGTCCAGGTAAGGGACGTGCCCATTCCTCTGCACCTTCAGTGCTGGGGATGTGGGAATGCCTTTGCAGCCCCACAGCACCCTGCCCTGCACCCCAAACCTCTCCTGGGTTGTGTGGGGCCCCAACCCGCAGCCTGCAGGATCACTGCTGGGGAGGAGTGCTGACAGCACAGTTCCACAGGCGGTGCAGGAGGGCTTTTTTCCGACCTGTTTAATTAAACATGTTCAGAAACTGCAAGGGGGAGCTTATTGGATTTTTTTCTCCTCTTTTTCAATGCACTGGAGCTCATTAAAAAATAAAAGGGAGGAGGGTGTTTGTTGCAAACACAGCTTTCAAATAAGTCTTAATTTAAATAATTAAACGGGCAGCATTTATTTTTCTTGTTGGCTTTATTTCCCTACCAGCTTCCCTGTCAGTTTAGCTCAGATTTAAGGTGCTGAGCAGAGGTGGGGTGGGTGCAAGGAGGGAGCTGCAAGTGGAACTCAGTGCTCTGGTCCAGACCCATAGCGGTGGTCCCATCCCACCTCCCTCTAGCACTGGTGCCTCCATGGGGGCACAGCATCCCCTCAGCTGCTGGACCCCAATGGCTGAAGTGAGTTAAGCCTCCACCCATTCTGCAGCCCAAACTCTGGAATTTGTATTTTCAGTTTTTAAAGAGCTTTGGGATACATTAGGTAGAATACAAATTTTATAAGGGAAGTATTGTAGATGTGTAATGCTTATGTTTCAGGACTGTAACTGCTGGGGTGAGCAGGGCGCTCCTCCAGGGGCCCTTCAGAGCCTGGTTGTCTGTTGTGGATGCTATAGGCTGCCCAATATGTATTCACTAAAGCCTCCAAACTTTACTGAGCAGAACAACAAATAAAAGCCCAATTGTCCATCCTCTGCCTCCCACCTCTGTGGGGCTGTGGCTCTGACAACAGCTGCTACTTTCTAGCAGCATCTTACAGCTGAGACCCCTGAGGGTCAGGTTGGATATTCTTCTCTGAAAGAGCAGTGATGCAGTGGCACAGCTGCCCAGTGGGGTGTTGGGGGGGGTCACTGTCCCTGGGGGTGTTCAGGAACTGTGGACATGTGGCACTGGGGGATGTGGGCACAGTGGGGTGGGCTGGGGTTGGACTTGGGGATCTCAGAGCTCTTTTCCAACCTCAGTGATTCTGCGGTTTGATGTTGGTGTTGTGCTGGGATGGGCCACAAAGCCCTGGAACCCTCCTGACCACTACAGCCCTCATTTCTGGAGGGAGGTTCTGCACAGCAGTGGCACTAAGGAGCTGCTCTGGCAGCACAGGGCCAAGCCCTGGGATTCTGGGAGCCTTCCTGCAGGTTTTTGGAGAGGAGATCTCTGTGTCCCTGCACTGTCCCAGCAGCAGCAGAGAGTGGGAGCTGCGCTGAAGGTGGGATGTGAGACATCTCCCAGCAGAAAGCACCACCAGAGCGAGGTTTTATAATCCTACATTGACCCCCTCTGGAAAAAGCGCTGTGTTCAGGGAACACATGAATGTGGCAGAGGGGTGGGCACAGTGTGGGGCACTGACATGTCCCCACAGAGGGACCCCAAAGGGCACCCCTATACCCCCCCCCCCTTCTCCCAGTCCCCCCCAACACACTGCTGTCTGTTGCCATTAGCAAACACAGCCACCTAATGCCTTTACATCCCTGTTCTGAATGCTGTCACGTCTCCTAAGTGTCTTAAAGTAATACTTGATTATATTCTCCCCTTCAGTAAACATATTGATTAGATTACAAATAAGATTACCGCTGAACACGGCCCTTTGCAAAGATCTGGGCACTGCTCTGCCCCTTCCCCCCCACCCCCAGGAGGTCTGGGTTCGTTTGCTGCCCGATAGCTGATTATTGCAATTTAGCGCAGCTCTTCTCTCCCTCTCCCCGCGGTGACACGGAACAATTAGAGGCTGCATTTTGGGGTGATTATAACACACCTCGGGGGCGTTCAGGAGGCAAAAAGCTAAAGAGCAAAGGACTTAACGACCTGGAAAGGCAGCGATCCCTGACAGCCGTTCCCAACGCACACAGCACCCAGCAGTGCGGGGCGGCCCCGGGTCAGAGCCGCTGAGCGCACGGGGCTGCTCGCATTTTATTATTATTTTTATTTTTAATTGGAGCTTTGTTTTTCTCGCTTATCAGTTAGCCTACGTCCACCCTTCCTCCCCTTCGCGTTTTCTGCTATTTACCCCTCAGCAAACAGATATTTCTGACTCGGCATGAGGCAGACATGCCGCCCCGTGCGAGGGGTGCGGGGCAGCGGGGCGGAGCGGGGCCGCGGATGGAGCAGGGCGGGCTCGGAGCTCCCCCTGCCGCCCGCCGCGGGGCCGGGAGCGGCGCTTTATTAATGAACGAGCGGCAATTAGCGAGCGGTTCCCGGCCCCGGGGCTCCGTGTGCGCGGCGGCGGCGATGAGGCCGCAGCGACAGCGATGCCTCAACTATCCTGGACGGGGCGGCCGTGCGGTGCAGCCCCTGTGCAGCTTTCTCACCCCTTCCCCTCTGCCTTTCGCCACGCAGACACAGAACCGTACGGCAGAGAAGGCTGCTGGAAGCAAACAGCCGCTCTGAGCACGCTGCCCGTGCGCATCTCCCATACGGAGCGCGAAGCGGCTCCGCCCGCAGCACAGAGCTGCCCTCTCCCCTGCGGGCCGCTCGCTGACCGCTGACACTCCCTTATCCTGCACAGCCGGCTTTACGCCCTGGGCACCCGCTTCAGCTGTTGCTTTGCGCTGTTGGCACACAGCCCTCACCCAGCCCCTCTCCCCTTCAAACCAACCTGGCCCTCGAGCAGGCAGCGGGTAGGGGTGACACTGATATGTGATAGAGCAAAGAAACCTTAAATTAAGAAACCTTAAATTCGAGGCACTCAGCTATTATTTTTCAAGCTTGAGTGATCAGTCCCAGCACGCCCACCTCACAGCTCTCCCCTGCTCCTTCAGAAGGGGAGGAAAGCACCTGGGCTCTGTGTGGCAGAATTGTCCCTGGACTCTGCATCCCAGCACCACCTCCTGGGAGATCACAAGGACCGTTCTCAGCCCCATCCCAACAGCTGGGCAATGCTCCATGGCAGCAGTTTGAAATCAGAGCACCGAAGGCAGCACAGAAAGCCAGGAAGCACATGCAAATTTATTTACATTATTTTTATGTATATGTGTATATATAGACTTTTTGCTGTTGGATTGAGAAGTACACAAGTGCTGAAGTAAAGCCACATTGTGCTCGCATCAAAGGTTAGGATCAAACTGCAGCACCCAGACAGCGCCAGCACTTGCATAAAGCCCAGATGTGCAAACAGCCCTGCAGGAGCACTGGAAGTCTCTAAAGAGGCTCTTCCCAATGCAAACACACAGTACGAAGGTTTGCATCTAGGTGCATGGACCTACATACGCAGGCCAGGGAGAAATTGCTGCTCAAGTGTATCAGGCATGCAACCAAGCAGGATTCTGACTTACCCCAAGTGTTAGCTCTCCTCTACCAGTGGGCAAAGAACTGTAAACATCATAAAACTGTTGAAATGAGCACTGTGTTAGCATGTTATTTGTAATTCAGACAGTTAATGAAGATGGGGAAATTTCTTGGATCAGACTGAGGTCTCCTACAAAATCTGAGCTGTTGGGAACCTGGTGGCATTTATCAGTGCCCATGCATGCATCTTTCCCTGCATATTTCAATGCCTTGAAAGCATCTTGAAAGCATGGTTTAATTGTAAAGCTGTGAAATATGAAAACCAGGCTCCAATCAGAGTGCACTGTATCCCAGTGGTGCCATTGGATTTCTGTACTAGAAAAAAACCAACAGTAGTAGCTCAGGAGCATTACAGCTGCACACCATCTAATCAAAGGCGATAAAGTAGAGATAGCAAGGCTAACGTAAGGCAGGGTGCAGGGCCTGCAGATCACATGCAGAAGTGCTGCAAACTTATAGCGAAGGGCTGGAGCTGCACCAGGGCCCAGAGCTCCCCTCCCTGCAGGGCACTGACACACCAGGGCCGTGCTGCCCTACATGTGCATTCCCTCTAAGTGCCACCTGTGTTCTGCTCCGACTTCTGCTCTGGGTCATAAAGCTTCTGAGAGGCTTTAAAATAGTCACCATCATCTTCGCAAATATATATTAATGACATCCACAGCTGATCTGCCAGAAGATCATCTCAGCAGTATGCCGACAGCCTCAGGAGGCAGCGCTCAACACAGCACCAGGCACAGCTGCAATCTCAGCCCACACCTACATGAGCTACAGGAGGGCTCACCAACATTCCTGCCTCGAATGCAGGGACTGCCACTGAGTGGGAAGAACTGCGTGGAACAAAGGGCTGACTGCACCTCCAGACGTGATGTAAACCAAACCCAAGTGCTGCAGCCTTATAGATCTCTTCTTCTGTGCAACTCCTCTGGCCGCTCCAGCACTTCCCAGCCTACCGCCCTGATGGCAGAGAGCCAAACAGCTCCAGTTTCTCAGGCATGCCTTCCCTCAAAGCAACACACCAAGGTCAGGTTCTTCCCAACTCACCTGCCGCAGCTCTGTGCTCGTTCACTGGAAGGAAGGCTATGACATTGACCTGGCCAAAAGCCAAGGCTGTTTCTTTACATGTCAGAACGTTACATATTTCCAAAGACAGTTTGGAGTTTACAAACAAGTAAAACCTTCCAGTAAGTGCTGTATGTGACGCTGGGAGCACATCACTGCTGCACCCTCTGCTTTGCAGTGGGCAAGTGGTCTCTGTGCCACAGGAGCACAGGCAGCCCACCAGCAGCACACCTGGAGCAGGAGCCCATAGGTAGGTTTGTCTGTACACAAGAAACAATGATCAGAGTCAGTGATTTTCCTATGCACCTAACAGGGGGGATTGGGCCCTCACAAGCGTGAGTTTATTCATTTTTTTAAACCACTCACGTGGGGAAAATTGTTAAAAAAAAAAATCAGAAGTGAAACATTCGGTACGGAGCAGCAGAAATACACCCTGTGGCTTTCACCTTAGTAAACAAACATGAGTCCCTGATCCTGGTCTTTCACAGCTGTGCTCCAACTGTTCTATCACACCTCCTTCCGCATCCCGCTGCAGTAACTGTGGCTGAGGAAGCAGGCCTGCCCCCAGCAGAGCCGATGTTATTACAGCTTCACTAGGACAAAACCAAACACTTGTTAGGATTTCTTCAGAAAGTTTCCCTGCTTCAAAACCAAGCACAAAACACCCCACGAGCCGCCGGCCTCCATCCGAGATCCCCAAGCCAATAATGACGCTTGCAGATTAATTTACACAGCTCCAGAACACTGACAGAACAGAACAGTGTAAAGAACCAAAGGGCATCTTTAGCAAACAGCAACCCCTGGGGCAGACCGAGCTTCTACTGCACCAAGAAAAATAAACTGGAGAGGAGAAAGGATTTAGAGAGAAAAATACATTAGCAAATACAGATAAATTTGTTTTTAATAAAGGAGTTAATTTTCTTTCAATCCTATATAAAACAATAGCAATTAAAAACTTCATTTTTGAAAGTAAAATATTTACATATGAACAAGTAACTGTGCAAAATTTACATGAAAAAAAATGGAAAGACAGGATTTCCTAAAAGACAAAATGAAAGGGGTGTAACAGTTGTCAGGTGTTGATAAAAATACTGATCAGCATTCAGTTTACACGCAAGAGAGTTAAATTCTACCATGAGAGTTCACACAAAGAAAGCCAAAGTATTTACAGTCATAAAAGTACTATCAATAGACAATTTAATACAATAACCTCTGAAAATATAAAGAACCAATTAGTATATTTGTAATAAAAAAATAGGTACAAAGAAGGGACTTTGCTCTGGACATCTTTAAAGTAGGCCCACAGCTTGCATACAGTCTTTTAGCAAAATAATTATAGTTTACATAGCCATTTTTATGTTATGTGCCAAAAATTATGTACAATTACTGACAAAATACACCAACCATTTTTCAACACTTGATTCACACTGATGATTCCTCTCAACTCTGATTTTATTTAATCTAAGCTTTCACTTTAGCTAAAAAACACAGTGCAAGTAAAATATATTTATGCTGAAAAGGTTTCTCTTTTTTTCCTTTTTTTCCTTTTTTAACTTTACAGCTTTACAAACTATAGCAAATAAAATGCATTTTTACAGATGCTGCTAAAACATTCAGAAGTAACCCTCCTTTACGGGATTCCAGGGCCTCTAATAAGCAATAATGTGATTAAAATTGAGGTTATGTTTAAAATTAACTGTATATCCCTCTAGATTTTGAACATTTGGGGGAAAAAGATAAATATTCTTAAAAAAATCAGTTTGCTTTGCTAACTGACTGTTCAGAACAAAAAAGCTAAATGAAATGAGGTCATCTGCTGTAGACATATGCCTATATAGTTGATTTAGTTGAATAAAACTGAACTGAAACGCACAATTAATGTCAAAACTGCTACAGGGCTGACAGGGTAGCTAGTTATTTGCTAAACGATTCCATCAGTCTTTATATATGGCTTGTTTGGCAAGAAGGCCACTCAATCAAGAGATGAGTTAAAGTTTAATTGTCCTTTTAGAGTATCCACAGGCCTTGTCAGTATCCTCACTGTTACAGAAATGTATTTCTCTCACACCGAAGAGTTTATTTATAAACAGGAATATAAAACTGTTCCGTGTAAAGAGGTGGCTGTTTTTCAAACAACATCCCATTTGCTCGTTACAAAAAGGCGAAATCTGCAAATATATAAAAAAAAGTCCTCAGGCGGCTCTCCGTCAAAAATACCTTGATCTTTTCCACTCTACTTAAGGAATGCTTTGTATAGCAATAGTGAATGGCTTGTCTCTCGCTCATTTTCTAAACAAAAGATGAGGTCCCTGAGGTTCACCCGCGTTATCCTTTGTCGCGTAAACTGTCTGGTTGTTCCAACTCCAGAGCTGCCTGGGACTGCTGCGCTCGAACCGGATCCCTGGGGAGGAAAGAGCAGAAGCATCAGCACAGGTCTGTGCCCACACGCACTGCAGAGCTCAGACAACGAGGTGAGGACCAACGGACGGTGGCCGGGAAGCTCACAGACAGTGCGTGCTATCAACTTAGGCAGTTCTTAATTATTATTAACCACAGTTCAATAATTAAAAGCCATCAGCGATGTTTAACGTAATTAAAAGAAAAGAGCTATAACAAAAAGCGCTGCTTCTGTCTGTAGTAAGGCAATCCCACCAACCAAAGCCAACAAAAGGGCTCAGCGTTTGTGCAGACCCTGGCCCTGCAGCGCTTACTGAGCTGGGAAGCACACCCATCCACCTGGCGGGGAGGCCTCAAATCATGCCCTTGATCTCCCCTGATCTTCACAGCAGAGTGCCACGAGCTCTGCCTGTTGCTGACGACAGCTGTAACCAAGCTCAGGATTATATTAAGCAGCAGCTATTCTGGACACCGGCAGACATTCTCTAACCATCTCTGAATTCCTGTCTTTCGTTTGGCAGCACTTATCCCTCTGGTACACACCGGTCGTTTGCCACAAGCAGTGCATTATTTGTCACTTCAGAAAAAAAAGAACAAGAAAAAACAGGAGAAAGACCATAAGATTTCTTTAGAGACTTTTAGATGTGCCCACAGCCCTTCTTCAGCTGTCTGCATGCAGGTGGGCTCCTAACCAAGTTGATAGAGCAGCTCTGCTACAGCTGAGTCTAATTTTCTCTTGCAGAAGAGCAATCACAGCTGTGATAGGACACAGGTGATTAATACAACTCCTGTATGTTTTCTATGCTTTCCTTTATATAAGCAAGGAAATCCCGCAGTGCTTTAAAAGCCATGAGATCCAGCAAGAACACCATCTAGAGTAACAGACTGTGTCTTTCAGGAAAGATATGGACGTATCACACGCTGAGTTCTCCAACACGTGCACCCAGCTCCCTGTCCGGCAGCGCTGCAGCACAGCACGCCTCCCGAAGCACAGCCCGGCAGAACGGAGCGGCAGCAGTGAGCACAGCCGCCAGCAGATGGCACAAAGAGACCAAAAACCAACTTTCAGCTCCAGCTTTTGAAGCCGGTGATACTTTCGGCAGCTGCCTGTTGGAGGTACTTTGTGTGTGAAAAGAAATACGTTCGGAGTGATTGGAAACAGACCACATTTCCATGGCTTGCTTACAGATACTTTTTTCACCTCCAATTTCGTTTACTAGAATGGTGCACTACTCTTACTGAAATGCATTTTAAAAGCCAGCTGACACCAGAAGGTCCAGACTCCACTGCCTGACATTTTGGAGCACCAAAAGAAGTGCTCTAATGAAGAACACGGCAGACCTGAGAAAAGCAGGAATCCTACAGTAGCACGAGAGCCATGTGAACGAGCTGCTGAGACACACACCCATGCAGTCCTCTACACGTTACATTTATGTTTCTTCTTGGTGCACACAGCTGAGGAACCAACCTAACCCCGTGTTGGAAGGTACTGTCACTGCAGCACACCACGAGCAATGCAGTCACACTTCTGCTTCTCAAGCACCTTCCTTGTTGAGCCCACAAGTCCTCTGCACTGTACTCAGCACTGCTTACAGGCTGGATTTCCACAGGCACATTTTAAAGCACTGACGCAACATACGTGCTTATTTTCTATCTACTTCAATGGACATTGGATGCAGGACAGCACTGGATGCTAAGTATCAGATACGTACAAGTCAGGAATAAAAGGTCTATAGAAAGAATGGCTGGGAAAGGCTCTTTCATTTTTGTCTTTCAAATATACCTTAGAATCACAGAATTGCTCAGGTTGGAAAAGACCTTAAAGATCATCAAGTCCAACTGCAACCTACCCATACTGCCCCAACAACCCTCTGCTGCATTAGGAGAGGCTCAAGCCTGATTTTATTACATAGACTACTTCAAACCAATAGAAATGTTAGGAGTCGTTTTAAAGAGAGAGAACTGCCACTCCTGCAGGCACGGAATGACTCAAGCAGCTTCCCCATAACTGTCAATAAAATCACGTGGACTTAAGATTGTAAAAAAGACAGCAGCCTGTTCTGTTGGATTTTGAAACAGTACAGTTCTTCCTTAGAGGTGGTTTTACATGCAATTAAGATTCAGCATTCCTAGACATCAAAAGCTTACATTTACAAATGTGTGTCTAAGTGATGACAAACCTTATTTTCCACACTTCTTGTAATATGCCTCAACTACAAACTGCACACAAATGGCGACAAGTGGAGCTCAATTTAAAAATGTCAAGTGACACAGCAGCAAAAGCACAGCTGTGAGTGTATCAGATCAAAAGCAGCTGGTTCTTAATTAAACGACAAAAAATTAGATTTCCTGGAAACCTGTGGTTAATTGGTTAACCGGTAAGCGATTAATCTAGGATAACTAAATTAGTCAGATTTAGATGAAATACAAACAAGTGCTCGCAGCAGACATGAAACGCATTTCATAACCTAAGTGACACGAACAGACTATTCACGTCGTGCACAGCTGAGCACGCCAAGCAGGCAGTGCCAACAGGAACACTCCATGAGGTATCTCAGCATCCTCCTCGGAGACCACAGCGTTTATATCAGTATTGATCCCAGTGCCACATTCTGCAAACCTTCTAATTCTAAACGACGTTTATAAAACTTTAATTCGGTAATTTGTTAGCTTGCATAAGAACAACCCTATCAATAATAGGCATTTCACTAGCTTTCAAAACTCAAAATTATTTATGAAGATGCTCACGAGGCTTGATTTTAATATATAAATACCATCTATTAGTATTCAGATTGTTCTGTAATATTTTGTATCAAGGACTTGTAAATTACTGCTTCTAACAACTCAGTATAAAACAAGGTGAACTACCCTGAAACAGCTTTTCTATGGCACAAACTGCCTTAGCAGCAAAAATGTGGGATGCTCATTCATAAGCAGAGTTGTTCCACTATTACTATCCTGTCACTTGCTATCAGTACAAAATTCTGCAGGGAAAACACCTCAAATGGTGACTCACTGGAACAGGTTGCCCAAGGAGGTTGTGGATGCCCCGTCCCTGGAGGCATTCAAGGCCAGGCTGGATGTGGCTCTGGGCAGCCTGGTCTGGTGCTTGGTGACCCTGCACATAGCAGGGGGGTTGAAACCAGATGCTCATTGTGGTCCTTTTCAACCCAGGCCATTCTATGATTCTATGATTCAAATTATGAAAACAGAGCTTTTGGTCCTGTTAATAACAAGTCCTTTTTAAGCATCAGAGAAATCCTATATTCAGTGTCTTCCACACACAAAGCGATTTTATACCATTTCATGTTCATTAACTTGTTTACAAATACTGCAGATAGTTCATCAATCTACCTGAAATTAGATGAACATTAAACCAATCAAATATTGAGCATACTGATAACTTTGTCAGTAGAGACATTTTTAACCTTCAAAGGGCTAGATTAAGTTGTGAGATATCCAAAGGATGTAGGTGAGTATCATAATCACACAGAAATTGTCCAACTGATCTGCTGCAGAGATCCTAAAACTAAGGCCAATCAAAAGCTGATGAAATAAATTAGGCAACTTCCTATAATTGGAAGCTCCTCGTGATTCAATTCTATCACTTCACCCACCTCACTAAAGGCATTAAGTAGTCTGTGCTATTATTTAATCAGTTTGGCTACAATTATAACAGTCTCTTCCAAAACCATGGAGGTCCAAAAAGGACCTGAGCAAACAGCGACTGCTTTCTAACATTCCCCAAGTCCCACGAAGCAGGAAACATCGCTCAGTTTTACTCCCCATGTCATTACATTGATGCTAAAAATTGATTCTGGCCCTGGAGAAAGAAAATCTTAACACATTCAAAATACACTTCTGCTATCAGAAACTTCCACGCATGAGGAAAGAGAGCTCTGAAAAAAAGTCTTTTACAGGGAGTGGTGACACAGCAAAACCAAGACCTGCAATCAGACCGTACCTCTGTCCCTGATCCAGATTCTGGTGAATCCACTTTCCTTTTCTTTCTTGGACCAATTGCAGCTAATGCAGTCAAGTTGGCATCCCTCTGTCTCATCTGTGCTAGCTCTTGTTGCTGCATCTGCATTTGCCAAACGAGTGCCATTAATTATTTTTCTTTTACATCTTCCAAACAGAAGCTAACTTCAAAGTGAAACACGTACCTCCTTGGCCTTCTGCTTCAGCCTAAGCTGTTCTGGATCTTCTTGCCTAGATCGAGACTGTGTTGATAGATGACAAACACAGATGGGTCGGGGAAGAAAAAGAAAAATCCATTAATTTACAAAAGTAGTTAAAGAAGATACGTCTTATACTGCATATGAAGTATCTACCTACCACTTTTGGAGAGCGAGACAGGGAAGGAAAATCATTCTTAGAAATTAAAAACAGTTTTCCATTTCTTAGCTTCAGGCATTTGAAAAAGCACCCCCCCTTTTCAGCTTTGCTAAAAACAGGAAAGGAACAGCAGAACATTTATGCCTACAGAAAACCATCACGAGGCACAAAATATGCACAACTCTGCATCTCACAAAGAAAATACACCTTTACTTTCCAGAAGAATTCCTCCCATACGTGTGCAACTGCACAGTTGGTAAGAACATTATTTGCTGTGCCCACAGACAGTCAAACTGCCATCTGAACAGCAGGCCAGTTAAGTGGCCAGCAGACCTCGGGCATTTCCACCTGCTCATTTTATTTCATATTCTTAGAAGTAACAGAATGCATTATTTCAGGAAACTGTATTGTCTAATGATATTGAGACATTGGTTCTGGCTGTGTTTTTGGAGATAGGTGTATCAGCTCTCTTAGTTTCTTGTTTTCTGTTTTTTTTTCCCAAGAACTCAAACAAACAGAAAACGGGAAGAACGTCAGAACAGTCCTTCATTCACACTCCTCACACAGCAGTACCACGTGTATCCAAACAAACGGTGTTTTCAATCCCATACACCCTCTAGACCAGCAACAAAATAAATTATTCTAATTCTATACTTGAGTATCCTTCAAATGTTGAGCTTTTCCTCATGATTAACCAAGGTCTTTCCTGCTGCACTCCAGGTGCAGCAAACACAGGAA
Organism: Pavo muticus; assembly: GCA_016647715.1. Lineage (NCBI taxonomy): Eukaryota > Metazoa > Chordata > Aves > Galliformes > Phasianidae > Pavo > Pavo muticus. The sequence continues at coordinate 10,794,871 of JACDJE010000149.1, read as the reverse complement.
ATTACAAGACCATGCAAATTACTGTTTCATAGAGTAAGTCACAATGATTTACATATATCTCACCCCAGCCTTCCCTCTTCTGAAAAGAATGTATAAAACCTTCTCTTATTTCATAGGTCACATTTTCTAGACTTGTCAATTGCTTTCCTTCAGAAATCTACCTGCCATAGGGCTCCAGAACTGGACAGAGTATTCCAGCTCAGGTGTAATAGGAACCAACTGAAGTGTTTGCTGACATCTTATGTGCAAATATTGCACTAATCAATTTTGATGTCATCAACTCCTACCATATAATAAGCCTAACAGAAATCCTGGCTTGTTTTGTGAACTGTGCTCCTTCCTAGGTAGTCACATTCATCCTATACTTGGGCCATCAAGTACAACCAAAAAGTGCAGTGCTTACATCAACTGCTTCCTATTAATTACATTTCTTCAGTTTGTCAAAATATTTCTGAACTCTGTTTCTATTCCCCAGAATACTGGTAACTTCTCTATTGCATTTAATTTAGGAATATAACCAAGCTATAAAATTAACCCTTTTCCTCAGTGAAAAGTCAAAGACTGGCTTTGAGGGCCCACTAAATTTGGGAAAATGCAATGAGAAAGGCAAAGCAGCTGCCCTTACTGTGGAAAGCAGAACAGAGCTGTATCTAAAGAACACCCTCATTGTGTTCCACCTCTGAAAATTAGCCTTTCCCTTCACTGGATGTCCGTTACAAAGAGAAGAAATTCCGCACTTCTGGCGTAAAAAAAAAAGACAATTTGCAATGTGTGTGAAATCCAAGCACTTGCCTTTGCTGCACGCATTAAGATTTCCCTTTCTTGTTCATCTTTGCGCTGCTTTTCTATTTGATCAAGCTGTTCAAAGAACTTGAGCTGTGCCCGAACGTCACTCGCTTGTTCGTATCTTTCATCATCCTGGAAACATGGCAAATATGTTTCTCATTACATATCTTAAAAACAAAGCTGTTAGCTTGTACCGCACTGGAAAGAACATATACATTTAAATCTCAAGTGTTCACTTTGTCCTTTTCAAGCAAATAGCAAGTGTGTATTTACACCAGTCAAACCAGCTCTTAAAAGCATTTTGTTCTATTTCATGGATTCATCAGACTTTGACTTCCACACTAATGCCATCATCGTTTGCACTTCACAAACATAACTTAGAGATTTTTTTTCCTTCAAAAGTTGTTTAGGTATTTGCATCTATTAAGTGCACGCATCTGTCAGACAGCAGTCTTGAGAATTCAGAGCAGTGCTCCCCAGTCCCACGTTGATCCCAGCAGCATTAGCAGACGCAGGCTACTCATTCTAATACAGCACGGCCAGGTGAGTGAAAAGCAGGTGAAACTCAGTAGCTCATTTTATATTCAGCCACTTGTTTCCCTACAAAGTGCCTCATTTAACATTAGTTACCATCAAAAAGGAGTAGAAAATATGTTTCCCATATGCTGGCACTGGGAGGGAGGAAGGATATAAATTGGTGTGAGCCTCAATACTAGATTTTGCTGCATCATCTTCCTGATAGGGCAGTTGTAGAGTTGGACTTCTATGACTCACAGTATACCTTTTTGGAGGGTCAGAGCAGTCAAAGAATATTTCCTTGAAAGGAAATACTAGCTGCATGTTCAGTGATTCACTTTCCTCCCCGTACCCAGTGGGCCTATATAGTTAGAATTACAGAAACAAAGGGCTCTGCAATTATATCATTGCTAAGCACACAAAAAAGGCTTCTGGAGAGCAGCTCCTACAGGAACCTTCAGTTGGAGATCAAAAAGCTAGCTGGCAATGTTGCTGTACACTTGAAGAAAGGAAATGAAAGATGAACTACTCATCTGTCACATCATTCAGCTTTATGCTGGGAGACTTGATGCTGACTGACCTTTACCAGATGGCACATAATGCTGGGGTGTGGTGAACAAAAACAAATCACATCTTTTATCTGCCTATCCCATTGTACAATCCCTCAAATGTTAAACGTTTGACATAATTAAGGGGTTGGGATAGTTCACCTACATTTGTTTTAAATAAAATTTACATAGGCAAGCTGAAACCTACTGGTCATCCACACATATTAATATCTTAGTGTAAGATGAATCAGAGACAATAAACAGCCTAACTTTAGAGAATGAAGAACATCCGAACACATAACAGCCCACTGAATTTGTGCAGTGTTATTTGTGCAATTAAACAGTTACCTTATAAGAAATATTCCTTTGCTGAGCAGTCTCTGATAATTTTTCCACGAGGTTTTGTAGTCTTTGTTGTGTAGCGTGTGATACATAGCTAACTACATCAGGATGGATTTCTGTTATCCCATGTTTTTTACCTACGATCAGGGCAAAAGGTCATAGAAAAATAATGAGTAACAATATTAATTATACAATTCAGCTAAACATCATGGCCAATGCCTATCATGGAAACGTAAACACTCGGCAAAGCAAGGCTTTCATGTATTTATGAAAATAAGCATTAGATAGGAAATGGCATACACACAAGTTTAGCCTAGCAAAGCTTACGACTGTTAAGAAATGCTGCATGCTACAGCAAAGCAAGTAAGTGAGGAAGGCTTTTTGTTATGCTCTCATTTGTAAATTTGTAAGTAAATATGATAAAGTCGTTCCTGGATTTATCTTTTTTCCAAACAAATTCCGTTATTTTTGTTGCTGTATGATTTTATACAGTCAGTTTTAACCAGGTACAGTAATTTTGGTGTTAAATTGCCACACTTCTATAGCTTTGTTACTCTTCACACCGTTCCACTACTTTCATAAGCTGAATGATCACCTACAAGCATCCAATCACACAAAAAGTCAACTACTGTAACAATTTTAGAACTGTTAAAATTAATTTATAAGGAAAATGTCTTTCACTGAACTCAGCACCAGTGAAACGTGCTTACTGAATGTCTAGAAACATCAGCATACCTATTTCTAATATCCTTCTTTGTAAAGGTGCCGAGAAGAGGAAGGTTTCATCTTTACAAGACCTTGTTAACGTGCCCACCAGCTCTGAGTTTGTTGCCAATATCCGAGCACTTTCCTCTGACAGGTTGACTCCAGCCATTGATGCAACATCATTAATGTCATCGTCATCCCTTAAGAAAGGAAAACTCATTACAACCACTAAATTTAGCACTTATATCTACACACGCTGCTACAAAACCATGGCTGCACATAATGAGTTCCACAATAAACCTGAGTATTCCATTTCAGTTTTGCTTTTATTATGTGCTAAAATAAAACTAACAGAATTTGATTCCAAGGAGCTCTAGGAGCGTTTTTGTCATTTTGCATTTCCTGTTTTTCTCAGTATCTTTTCTTATGCAACATTTTAGTACCTTAAGAAACAAGAGACTAGACACATCACTACCACAAATAACAACAAACTGCACTCATCGTTGTAAAACAGGCTGTACATCCAAACAACCAGAGCAGAGTTGGAAGGAGCAGAGGAATTAATTCTATTTGCTTGTCCAGACAAGAATTGTTTGTGAGTTTAAATATTTACCCTTAGTGCCAGCTAAATGCTAAAACCAATCTGGCACAAGCATGTCCACAGCTGTTTGTACAAGTCTTTAAGTAGCAAATCTGGCTGCAGAAAATCAATTTCCAGTTCTTGTGAGTTTACCTAGCCTGATTTAGCACCACTAGAGTACATGGACAGGTTCCCACTAAGTTCAGCAGGCTGCCCAGGCAGTATGTATGAGTACAAATAAGCACATGGTTCCTCACCTAAAAGAACCTCCCCCAGGTTCTTTCAGTTTGTTCTTCTGAGCAGCAGCTACTTGTGTTGAAACAGTGGCTATAGCTTTGTTTCCAGGTAATACTGTTGGTTTTACCACAGGTACTGCAGAAAAACAGACAAGATTTGTACATCAAATTTTTGTCAGAGCTTAGATTTACAAGCCTGTCACACAGGTAGTAATGACAATACGCCTGGCACAAAGATTTTGCCCCAACAGTTTCTGTCAGCATCTCACCCACCCAGAACAGTGCCTCCCATTCAGTGCCCTCCCATACAGTTCCAGCACCCACACATCTTCTCTGACTGCAAACTCTGCCCTGTGATGTGCGCACCCCCAGCCACCACACTGTGCACTGAAGATTTCAGCAGTGCTATAATAGCCACTGTTGGCACTTCAGAAGTGACGCTAACCAAGCCAACTTAATGCTATTAGAACAGCACATATCAAATGACCTCCTACCTGTCTGCAGTTGATTCAGTTGAATTTGCTGAGGAGTAGTGAGCATAATACGACTGTGTGGTTGCCGCAGCGCTACCATTGGTGTCTGCGTCAACGTTACCTGTGGGGGCCTTATCAATGTCCCTGCTTTCTGAGGCTGCTGAATAACCTGTAGAAAGAAATGAACAAATCTGAAACAACTAGGGCTAAGAATCAGGTGGGAAAAACAAAGCCTAACAACCAACACATCCGTTCATCGATCTAGATTCAGCACATGTTCTTTAGACTAAAGTCATTCTTCACTGAAAAATGAATATCCCACTTTCTGTGACCAAAAAAAAAAACCCCAGCAGAAAACGCCCTATTTCTGTTTAAGAACTCTATCTATAATCACAAAGATATGTTTTCTACATTAGAAAAACAGACAGAGGCAAATTGCATCTGTCTGAACAAGTTTAAGAACTAGAAATAATAGCGACTTGGTACAGATAGTTCAGCTGGTTTTACCTATACTGTTTTCATCCAGAATCAGTATAAGCCACAGCTGTGAAGCTTTGTACTGGGTTGCCTTTTCCCCCACCCTTCTTTTTGGTTATGCTGAATATTTACAAATTGACCACAGTGATCTCTACTTTCCATTTCATACCAAAGTGTATGGATAGAGAAGCTCAGACGAATGGCAAGTGTTCATATACTAAGTAGCAAGAAATCCTAGCAATTTAATTATGCACATTAGTCAATACCTATCCTAAAAAAAGCTTATGTGCAGGCACTGTTTTGCTACGAGAAGAGGACAAGAGGTGGTGTGCACATGATCCTATTCTTACCTGGTTTTCATGAAAGTTTACGTACGGGTCTAAATTATTATTCCAGAAGAGAAGAGAGAATTTGTCATTAGACTTATGAAATGGGAAATGAAAAATCCTTCATGATACTGCTCTCATGGATATGGAGTCATTGAGAAAATCTGCCAGTATTTCTTGTTAAAACAGGAAACATAGCACTTGAATCAAGAATGGATTTTAAATTACATATATTGTTCTCCTCCTTGGTAGCTCAAAAATGGCCAAAGATCTCCAACTGAATTAAGCAATCAATCTGAGAAGTCACTGCACTCTGAAAAAACATCTGTTTAGCAACAGATGACACTTCAACTTACGTACCAGTGGTGTCGACTGTCCTTGTTTACTAACACCAACTTGTGTAGGCTGAGTTAGGCTGATTACAGGTTGTTGTAGAGTACTTGTTACAGTTGCAGTTGTCTTCCCTGCTGCGCGCTGAACTGAAGGGCTGAGCATCACCGCTGTAAGTGCAGTTGTTGCTTGCGTTGTTGGCTGCTGCTGTTGACTTTGCTGAATGAAAGCTGCAGAGTCCGGTGTTAACTGTCTCAAGGCAGGTAAACTCCTCTAAAAAGAGGAAAGGAAAGAATTTGTTTGAGTATTTTAATCCTATATCACAAAAGAAAACATTAATCATAAAAAGCAATTCATTTAATTTCAGTTCATTGTAACAGGCTGCATGCACTTCTACATTAGAAAAGAAAACATGATAGCAGCACACAAAGAAATACCATGGCACTTCACATTTTAAGCTAGACAGAGCAACAGCACCTTTAGTTGTAGAAACTTGGCTATCATGGGCACATAGATCATTGAGCCCACCTAGAAACCTTCTACATATTTAACAGTCCAAGCTCACACTGCCTCCCTTGATTGCATTCCTAACTATAGATACCAAGCTATAAGATGCGATGGATTAGACGACTGCAGTGTTTTACTTACATTAGTTATTTCTGTATGGTAACAATTTCTGTCCTTGTGAATAGCTCAAGTATGAACAAGCATTTAAGACCCCAGAAATGTCAACACACACCTACACAACTATAAGTGCATCCCTTAATCATACGTTAGTAAAGCAAAGTTATACTCTTACCATAAAGGGCTGATGTACCTTCTCTGATTTCTCAGGTAGAAAATGTTTCAGAATAAACATTATTTTGAGATGTGTCCAATTACTATAAAATTTATGACAGATGGCACTTATTATTTAGAGATGACAACCTTCCTGTTTATCCACACAAATATGCACAGAAGCCTAAGAGTAAGAGTTTGCCCAGAAGGTATGGTTTTCTCTCTCATTCAATCCCTATTTTGCAGAAACCATAATAAATCAACTCATAGGCTTGGTGCTATGGAAAGAAACAGCTCATAAGTCATAGAAAGAAAACCCTCACTTTTCACATTTCTTAAAACAGCCAACTACTGACTATGCCAATGAATCACACTAACAAACTTCTGGAACCAGGAGACAAACAATATTATTTTAAGAGAGCAGAGCCTAACCAGGCACTATTTCAAATTCCATCTGCAGTGGCCAAAGATGTGCTCGTGCTCATTGCTGCAAGTAGATAACCATGAGGTGTAGTGAACACACGTTACCTTCAGAAAAGGCACAAGGTAAGGTTGAGGTGAAGAATTAAGTTCTCTGTAGAGCCTACTGGTGAAGTCTTCTGCTTCGATTTTTCCATCCTTCAAAAAGAAAAATGGATGAAATCGCAGAAATTAACTTTTTCAACACCAAAAGAAGAGAAAGACTTAATCTACTGAAAATCAGTAGTTTTTATCATTCTCCACTGTTTTAGTTATCAGTAGCTTCATCACAGTAACAATCTTTGAATGCAGCTGTCTCTCACAAAAGTAGTTGTGCATTCCTCATGGCAAGATACATTTCTAGATGTGATTTTGTGGCTACCTCTGGTTATCGTGTGATCTGGAATACACGACTTCATTTTAAACTAAAGGCCACTAACAATTACACTGAATAGTAGTAATATAGAAATACAAACTCATTCTATAAATATTAATGATGTCAAGCTTTATCATTAGCTTCAGCCATTACTTTTTTGTAGAAGTTGGTAGCTTCCTACACTCAGCCATCGTGCCAGCTGTGCTGTGCTGCCTTCCCTGAAGCACACCATCCACCTTTTCGTTCACTGTTGTATCAATTAAAGTTGTTGAATTTAAAGAGTTAACATCTACACTATCTGCACTTCAATTTAACTCACCTAAGCCAACTACAATAGATTAATGAGCATCATGGTTAAGCTCTCATGAGAACATAAGCAAGAACGTCTGCTTTCCAAGCTTCAAAGAAAAACCCATGCATACATTTTCATTCAGAAAAAGTTATTTCCTTTTCATTTTTCTCATATTTTAAAATCTTTCTCCTCATCATAAAAAAGAAGTCAGTTTTGAGGCTGAATTGGCCCACGTGCTGCTTTCCTACAATTCCTCTGAACTTTTCTTACCAGCAGGTTCTGTACCAACTCTTTCACATTAGCTGCGGTCTCTGAGGACTGTTTTCCAGATGATGCCAGTTTTATTAACGTGGATAGAAAGTTTTTACATTTCTTCACATTTTCCATAGTTTCCTGTTAGTGGGTGAAGAAAGGAAACAAAAGGGAAGATAAACTCTTTACAACAACTACTTTGACTACAAACTCAGAGAAATAAAGTCCTTCTCTCAGCTCATCACCAATAATACTATCTATAAATTCAGGGCTTCTGCCACGTAGAAAACAATAGGACTGAAATTATTTCTTTGCTTTATAAGTACAAACCTTTTAAACATTTTTGTTACCAAAATATAAACAGTTCTGATTCTCAATAAAACTAGGAAATGCAAAGTATTTTATGAATGACACCTGGGTATGTGAAAATAGGCACTGCAGCAGGACAACAAATAGCAAAGCTCCTCCTCCTTCCCAGCACATAGCACAGTGCACTCTGATTCTCTCTTGCACAGCCCCAGAAACAAGCATCTTGAACCAGTCAGTGGCAGCTTCTTATCCCTTCCCATGCTGATTCTACTCTGCTATGCCAAACGATACACATTCCCATGAATATATAACTCATGTTTTTTAAGAAAGGAATACTTTAAAAGCCATTACAGAAATAAAATTAATACTTGGGCAGTTCTCAAAGCTCTCAAAATTCAATGATCTGCGTTTCACACTTTGTAAATTACACAGTACTGCTTAAAATTTTACTTTTCTCCAAGACCAGTAGATAACACCACTCCTACATCTTTACTACCTTCCACTTTATCAGTGGATGTGTGTGTGTGTATAGTTGCACATACAGAAATGCAGCAGAATTGATTCTAAAAGCACTCAGTATCTTACTGTGGCAGCAGTGGAGGTTGCTGTTGTTCCTTGCACTGTTCTCTGAGGAGTTCCAGTTTGTACAGCTGTTGCTGTCCCCAATGTAGTTGTTTGTGCAGTACCACCCAGAACAATCTGAGGCTGCAGAGAACACAAACATAAGATTATTGTACTTGGAATATATCAAAACATGATTGCTTCCTGAACTGTCAAACAAACCAAGCCACAGGACAGTAGCCCATCTTTCCCAGCTACTGCATAAAGGATAATCCACTTTCTGTTGCAGTGGAAAGAAAGAGCCACCAGATGGCACAATACGCTACACATTCGAGACTGGAATGGCAAAAGTTGATTTAAGTATTGCACGATTTCTGGTTACTGAATTAAACAGCAAAATACACAAGCACAGCCTCATATACCCAACACAACTCAAGTAAATACACTTCTGTCAACGCATAACTCTTTTGGCTTGTTCCTTCAAATGCCACTTTCACAAAGTGACCCAAAAGCTGTGGTCTTCTCCAGGTCTTTTAATGAACAACAGGATAAAGCATTTTTCTGCTTTCATAGACAAGTTGGTAATTCAAAGTCAGATTACCATCTTTAAAGCAGCAGCATTGTAAATAAGAACTTTTCACACATGCAGTCCCACTGACAGACTTCCAACATATCCTACTTACTACTGGCACTCAATACTTATCAAGCCATAGCTAGCTCTCCAAACTTTAACAATTCCTTTGTAAACTTGCTCTTTATATAATGATCCACAAGAAAAGAGGCTCCAGTGATGCCAAAGCTACTTTACTGATATTTGGGAAACAGAGGAGGAGACAAGGGTTTAACTTGTCTCGTTTTTCATAATCAGAGTAAATGAAACAGTGCACATTACAGGAAAAAATACACAGATTGAATGATTTCTTCCTCCAGTATAACAGCAGTGTAAATGAGTGAGACTCGGGTACCTTCACTCTTAGACCTGGAAAGATCAGTGACAGAGGCAAAGGCTCCAGGGGAAAAAGGTTAACTGTGTGTATAGCAAAAGCTGCATTTTTCTCAATGATAACTATCTCATCCTGTACACTCAGAGGATGAAGAAAGCACAATTAAATGTTTAGGTGATAGCACTCACATCATATAATTGCTGCCTGGAAGTCACATGGATCACTTCACACTTCTGCACTGTGTCTTAAAATCAAACATATATTTTGTGTCTACAGACTTACCTGCACAACAGGAGGACGCTGTAACGTCGTTGTGGGTTGCACTGTCGTTTGAGCCTGAGACACTTGCTTGATAATAGTAGTTGGTGTCACCTGTCGTGCAATAATAGATGTTCCTGGAGCCTTGGGAAAGAGGAATAGGAAAAAACATTCACTGAATGGCTTGGGTTCAAAGCGACCTTACAAATCATCTAGTTCCAACTCCCTTGTCATGGGCAGGGCTGCTACCCATCAGCTCAGGCTGCCCAGGGCTCCATCCAACCTGGCCTTTAACACCTCCAGGGATGGAGCACCCATGCCTAGCTCCTCTGGGCAGTCTAGACCAGTGTCTCACCACCCCCGCCTCCTGACATCTAGCCTAATCTGCCCTCCTTTATTTTAAAATCATTCCCCCTTGTCCTATCACTACGAGTCCATTTAAAAAGCTGCTCTCAGTCCTGTTTATAAGCTCCATTTAAGTACAGAAAGGGCTCAACAAGGTGTCCCCAGAGCCTTCTCCAGGCTGAACTCTCTGGCAGATTCTTCTCAGGCGGAACTGAACTAACCTGCACTGTTGATATCTGCACTGGAGGAGCACTGGTAGGTGTAGCAGGACGAGGAGTCATAGTATTTTGAGGCTGAGACTGGGCATGTGCCTGTGCTTGCATCTGCGCCAAGGCTTGTTGAGGGATCATCAGCAACTGCCCATTCTCACTACGCACGAGGACCATGCCTGTTAAAAAAGAAACTGGTCAACAAACACACTGCCCTTTCCCAATGGGAAGGAGAGCATTTTCCTTAGATTGTTGTCCAAGTTAGATATATGTGGAATTAATGCACTGCTTAAGTGCTACGCAGCTAGTCAAAGCAGTTTTAAATAAAAGCAGAACAGTCTGATGCATTCCTGTATTTTGTTTAAAATATCTTAATTACAGAAATAGTCTTTATTTATACCATCAAAATGCTCAGTATGGTGTGTGTCAGAACACGAGTTACATCCCTCCCAATCTAACGTACCATAAGGAGAGGTTAAAGTTGGCAGTAGCTTAAAAATGCACCTGTTTTCTGCTAAGAAAAACGTTCTACGGAACACTGCAACTAAAGCAATCTTGCCATTAAGCAAAACTCCTGTTACTTTAAGAAAAATAAATAAATAAAACTAGGCTTCAACAGCGACAAGAACACAATCATCTAAGTTCTAAATTAATTTCCCCATAACAAATTTAGTAATGAACGTGATTATAAAATCATAGTTTTTCTCATGTGCATCTGCAACAGAGCGCACCGTGCCACACTACGCCCCAAAAGGAAGATAACATGAAGAAGGAAACGAAGCAGTCATTCCCTGCTCAGTCACTCAGATCAGTACACTGAACCCCACTGGATAGCTGTAGGGAACCAGATCTCAACAGAGATTTTCAGACGCTAGCCTCTTCTTCTTGAAGCACAGGTAGGATCAGGACAATGTGAACAGTTCAGTCCCCAACATCCCAGCCTCACGAGCTCTGCAATCTGGGCACCCAAACTTGGTTAGCCTACTGGAGCAACAGGAGGACACTTCACCATGAAAATCAACTGGCACTACTGGAATTCGAGCTTTCTAGGTGTTACTCCATGAACAAAAAGTCTGCACGCACTCCCCAAAAATACATGGAGATCTCTTCTATGCAATCTCAGAGCACGACCACCATGAACTACACACACACATGAGATCTTCTGTGATGAACTCTTGTTGCCCATCTTTGTCATCTTTCACAATAATCAGCTGAAGAACCTAAACACTCAATCAGTGGAAATCTTCAATATTATTATAGCTGAAGACACGAGTACAGTGCAAGTCTGATTACAGAGCTATCTGACATTGTCTGAAAAAGATGCTGTATAGTTCATTCATTACCACTTCTTTTCCAGCAAATGAGAAAGTCAAATACAACTACAAATGCTTTTGCTTAAAGAAGCTGGTATGTGTTAGATCGACACCCATGAGAGGCTTTCTCAGAAACCACAATTTTGGGGTTCCCTAGGATATTCAAGGGCTAACACACCACCCAAAAGGTGGATGGGAAGAAAGAAAAGGCAGCAGATAAGCACAGAACGAAGGCTGCCTACCTCTGGAGTGCAAGCACAATGAGATATTCCCCGAGCTACACGTATAGCTGGAGCATGCCCACAGTAACAGAGCACAACTGCTGATCCAGACAGTTGAAAAGCATTAGGAAATGTATCAAGAAAGTTCAGTTCTTAGCAGAAGACAGACAAGCCAACCAGTTTTAACTCAGATGTTGACTCCAAGCACTACCCTGTGAGATTCCTATGGGAAGTCTGAACTTCTGCTCAAGTATCAAACTTATTATAAACAAGTCCTTCACATAAAGCTCCATTCATACCTATCCCTATTGAAGTAGTTTTTCTACTGTGCTCACACACCTTTGACACGCAGTTATTTTCAATTTACACAGTTTCTAACATCCCATAAGCGAGGGGCTGCCATGACCAATACACTGCTGTGTGCTATATTAAGTACCTCTGCCTTTTTTTCCTAGAAAGCCTGATCATGTATACTACAAAATCATATTCTCTATTCTAAACGTGAACATTCAAGCATTCTTTCCAAGTCCCTCATTAAAAAACTAATCAAAATAAATTTGAATTACCATTTTTATTAGAGGCTCAACAGAATTGTGAAGGAGGCTCATATTTATTTCCTTAGTTTGAATTAAGGAGTTCATCACAGCTCCAAACAAAGGATTAGCAAAACTGAGTTGGATTGCTCCTTATGCTGACAAGACTTGTCCTCCTGCCTATTGCCACGGTCACCTCGTGTGTTCTTGTGGTGGTGGAGACCTTCCTGGATCTCTTGCTTTCAAGAGAGCATTCGGATGGAAAGGTTCATTATCATACGGCACAGCAGCATGACCCTGCATTGTGTCTTCTTTGACTCTATTTGTATTCTAGTTGCTAATAGCATTTCTATTTCCAGAGGGTGTGTGTGTATTTCTTTTTTTTTAATTAATAAAACTTGTAAAATCATGTAGTGGAATAAGAAGGCCTCTGCCCATACGACATGTCAGATAAACAAACCAGGCTTTCTCCTACTGCCTTCTCCTTTCCTCCTCCTTTGAAAGATGGCATGCTTTAGCGCACACTGAAGAGAAAGAATCCCTATCAATAATAGTGGGGAAAAATACAAGGTTTGTAGCCTTTGCAGACCCCCTTTATTATCTGTGTATTGCCTGTCCAGATAGAGAACCTCTACATTCAGAAAAAAAGAAAAAAAGAAAACACAGAAGTTTTCTCTGACAAACCTTGAAACCAAGATTAACAATCATTACAAGAGCTGGAGCTCAGAATGACCACTAAAGCCTGCTGCAGACAGAGCAGGCATCTCCAGGTCGCTGCTTGCTGAGCAGGCAGGCGCTCACACAGCAATACACACACATGCCAGCCATGCTCAGAATTAGCAATCCACTTCTCGAGGACCCTCACAGCCAGCTGGGGCACACTGCAGAGTTCAGCTGCAGGCAGCACACACCTGACATGAGAGCCACCACGAGGTGTGCCTGTGCTCCTCACCACACATAGCAGCATGCAAGAATGAAACTCTCTGGTACCTGCGAAATACAAAACTAAGACTGCATCCACCGGATCAGAAGTGACAGCATCCCTTTCTGATGATGACCAGAAGAACAGGTAGGTTGAGAAATCAGATTTTGTTCATTACCACACTCACAGATCAATTCAGAACCACCACTGAGGAATGCAGTCCTTTAATAAATGTTGTTTGTTTTTTTTGTTTTTGCTTTTTTTTTTAGCTGTAACATATGGAGGAGTTAGAGAATGCATGCTCTTGGAATCACACGGAAAACAGACTTTTCCAGTCTCCTGAAGAAATCCCCTTCTCAAAGAATAACTGAACTTTTCTTCCGGCGACAAAACACAGCCAGGCTCAGGGAGAACTGCTAGGCAGCGAAGAATCACCTTCAAAACAAACATGTGCCAATGCTCAGAAAGAATGTCCAACTCAGAAAAGAGTAACTAGGGGACTGATAGTTCAGGCAATCAAAGTTCTCACAAGTATTTCTAGAGAAGAGGGTTACTGATCACAAAGTCCGCTGACATCCAACAGATCTTCAAATCCTACCTAGATTTGCCAGTGAAGTTCTCTTACGAGGATATTTTACCACCAGAGCAGCGGTGCCTGAAGCTCTCAAGCACACATTCATTTGCAACGAGATGCTGCAAGCATCTGACCTGGCAGAAAAATCTGACAGTAATCATGAGCAGACTGTGCCATTTTAGTAGAAGAAAGCTTCGTAATAGTACCTTTTCTGTACTGTTAGAAGAGATTCTTTTGCGATGAAAAGGAAAGGAAGTGTCTGCAAGGTTAAGCAAGTTGCTATCATACACAACAGAAAACATAAGAAGCAAAAGGGTCAGTGCTATTTAGGTGATCTGAAGAGACCCCAGAATGACAAAACCTTGATGAAAGGATGCAGCTTTAAGATTTCCCCAATAGAAAAAAGCTGGAAGAATACTGGAGAGAGAGCTGGAGTAAAGGATAGCTGCCTATTGAAACTACAGGAAGAATGTTCAGTAGAAATGATGATAGCATCCCTTCTTGCAGAAAAGGAAATGATAACCTGGCACAGATGTCAATGCTGTCAAGGAATCCCCCATTCCTACTCTTGTGATATGTGAACTGCCTGTAGAAGTTCTCACTCTATAGGAGTGAAAAGAGAGAAAAAGAGGGAAGAACCTATCAAAGTCTAGTGGCACAGGTTACTCGTCTGCAAGTTCACAGCAGCTCACGACAGCCTAAGTAACTAAAGAAAGTTTCCCTTAGCACAAGACAACTGAAGGAAGATTCAGAATTACTTATATATGTCAAAGGAGAGCTTCTGTAATGAACTGTCAGACACAGAGCACTCACAAAGGACAATCTATACAGCAGCTCACGAGGAGTATTGATTACAAACAAGATGAATAGCACAGAACTGAAGTTGGCAACAAAGCTTTGGGTTAGTTGTTACTGAAGATGCGTTCTTTTATACCTGTTGGGAGACAAGCACCAACACATTAGATGCACTGCCAGTTCTGGCAACCCTCAGGGCATGATGCTGGCACACCAATACCACTCAATATCATCAGGGACTTGGATGATGGAATGGAAAACACTCATCTAGCTTGAATAGGACAACAAATATGGGGAGCTGCTGATACGCTAGAAGGGAAGGCTGTAAAGTCCTGAAGCTGGGAGAGAAAAGCCCCATGCAATAGTGCAGGCAAAAAACTGAAGTAGTGGCTCTACAGAAGAAAGCAGAGGGGTCCCAGTGGAGAGGAGCTGCACATGAGTCAGCAGCAAGTCTTTGCAGAGAAGAAAGCAAACCACATACTGGACTGCAGTAGCATAAGCATAGCCAGCTTGTTCAGGGAAGTGATGAGTCTCACTAATTGGCACTTGCGAGGTCACATATGGAATACCGTGTTCAGTTCTGGGCTCTCCAGTGCAGGAGAAACACCGACAAACGGAAGCAAGCACTGGAAGGGTTGGGGTGCCGGAGTTGGCCCCAGGCAGTCTGACCTCACTTTGAAGCTCACTGTGCTTAGAGCAGAGGCTTAGTTCAAGTGATCTTCAAAGGTCCCTCCCAATCTGAATTACTGCACAACTCCAAAAAAGGGTGCCAAGTAATATCCACAGACTCAAAGGAAAAGAGAAAGTCCCTTGGATTTAACATGACATATTGCTAGGTCTGTAAAAATGGGTCAGGACTTCAGCTGAGCTTCCATTAATCGCATTAATGAATTTACATCAGTTTTCCTGTCACATACAGACTTGGACAGTATGTCATCAAGATGGGACCACGCTAGGAATGAGAAAAGCCCAGACGTAACAGTTCAGCAGTTTCCAGCCACAGCCAGTTGCTCTCCTGCCCAGACCTTTCCTCCTGTCGTGGATTTCCTTGCTCACTGTAGCTAAGAGAGCGTGGGGGGAAAAATACTGTTTAGGTGCTCAGAACCTCAGGTGATCCTTGCTGCACAACAAATCCAGGAAAGGAAAGGAAAGCCTTCGCTGGAAGTCTCTCACCAAACCCTTTGTCGTGGTCAGCGATCCAGGCTCTGGAGTTTCATGCACCAACTTGGTTGGTCTGTGACACCGCAGCGCTTAAGCGTGCTGCGCAGGTACGAGCTCCTGCAAAGCTGCCAGCTACAACAGAACCCAGCGCTACCTGTGACAGACAGCATGCGCAATTCCATCTTCCCAGCACATCTGCTGAGTCACAGGTCTCAGAGCAGGCAGCTGCCAGGCAGTTAGAGCTGTCCAGCACACGGGAGCTACCTGCCATCCCGCACCAAGCGCACAGCTGCACCGCACTGTTCATCTTAAGAGTGGCTGCTAAATGCTCAGCACCTGCTGCGCTTCAGGTAGAACAAAGC
This sequence comes from Pavo muticus, assembly GCA_016647715.1. Lineage (NCBI taxonomy): Eukaryota > Metazoa > Chordata > Aves > Galliformes > Phasianidae > Pavo > Pavo muticus. The sequence continues at coordinate 10,778,889 of JACDJE010000149.1, read as the reverse complement.
CGTATTCTACCTGGCTACACAGCCCAGAAGTTTTGGAACAGCATTACTTTACTGCAGCACTCCACTCACCTACAGCAATCTGCACACACAGCACAGACCATAACCGAAATACTATTTCCTGAACAGCTGATCTGTGATTATTACTAACAGAAGTGAAAGGACTGCCTCAAAAACCATCCCAGATCCTGACAGAAAATGTTTTGTAAAGGCAAGTCAACAAGTCCAAGTTATGAAAAGCTGTTTTTTTCCTAATAAAGAGTCAGAAGACAAAAGACAATCTCGTAGTGAAAGCTTTTACTTGCTCTCGTTATGCAAGAGCTTAGCTTCAAACTACACAACTTCACCACGCTCTCAAGAAGTGAACAACTCGTACAGTATTGATTCCAAAGCCTTTCAGGAATATAGCTAAAGGAATCACATCATGCTAGCATGCCAAAAAGCCACTGTATTTAACAGTGATCCCATACAGAGAAATCTTAGCTGGAAAAATGTGTAAGAAGCGTTCTGCCAAACACCTCTTCTTGTACAGCAGCATTTAGCAAATGCTTCAACAACAATGTGAGCCGAAACTATTTTGACTTCTCTGGAAAGTTATATTCTTTGAAAGTGTGTTAACATTCCTTTCTAGTCGAGCACATAAAGCCAAAACAGCTGAGAGCTGTCAGACTGCAATGCAATCATCACACAGATCTGTCCTTAGTCTGGTGCAGAAAGAACTAACAGGAAAACACTACCAGGCTCTAAACCAACTACTTAGTAACTACTGATCTCAGAGGGACTCCGAGGTAGCTCTGCCACTGATTTCAATCCACATGCACCAAACAACAACGCAGTTATACCAAAATCTGCTTTGCCTTTGAGAAAGGAAGACACAAAATAAGAGGTTGCGAATTCTTTTGATGTTATTCTAAACAGGAGATTTTAAAACTCAGCTAGTCTTCATTTCTGGCAAACAGGTTGTCTGGAGCAAGGTGCATCAACACACTGCAGTGGTTCAAGCACAGGACTAAATGGAACTGTTCAAGCTTTGAACTTAGCACAGCCTGCAAGCAAACACAGAGTGAGGAATAAAGCAGTAAATCCATATCATCTTCCTTCAAACAGCAACGCCCCAAACCAAGCACACCACGACTGCCCTACTCTAGGTGCACCCTGGGCGATATTTGCAGTGATGGGATGGATCCCCTGCTGGTGCTGCCTCTTCAGCTGGAGCCACAGAGCCCACGCTGGACAACGCCGCAGGCCAACAGCTACCAGGGCAGCCTCACAGGAACCTTCACCTCCAACCCCTGCAGAAACACCCTGTGATTTTAAGGCTGTCGTCACCAATGTAGAAATCACTCGCTTTGAGAATACGCCATGCACAATGCCTGCGAGTTCAAACACAAACCAGTGATGGGGCCGTGATATTTCACGTCACTTGGCTGATAGAAACACTTACTAAGTAGCACTGCTTTTCCAGTTAGAGCTGAGCACTGAAAGAAAAGTATTTTCACACCTGTAAGCTCGCACTCAAAGCTTTTAAACAAAGCGAAGTCTAGTTTTGATTTTACTAACCATCAAATGCACAGTCCTGAGTAATGACTAAGCTTAATGACTGGGTATGACTAACACTTATAAATAATTAGTGCCTTCCCTCCCCTCCCCCACAGAGAGAGGAAAGAAAACCAAAAGATACGCTGGAAAAAAGGAAGAATGGTAGGAAACACGAGCTTGAGGTTCATGGCATGAACACTTGCCTCTTTTTCCAATCCACCCTTAATACTACTGCAAACAGGACCACATGTGTGTTTATTATGAACTAACAGCTGCTCCAGCTTTCCCATAAACTTCTTCACAACTGAGCCACTCTCAGCCTTCCTGCTTCAGACGCCGTCCCATCTCCTGCACCAACCTCCCCAACACTCTTCTGGTCACCTTCTGTGACTCTTTGGCTACAGGTGTGCAATTGCTCCCTGCTGCTCCTTGGAGCTGTTACCTCTGACTCATAGGTGCAACTGGTCCCACTCGCCACACCGCTGCTTATGCTAAATGCACCCGATGCTGCAACTCCTGGGAGATGCATTCAGCGTAACCCTCCCTTGCAGAAATACCCAACTAATTGGATAAAGGAAGGCACAAGGACAGCCCAGTACGGCCTCGTTGCACCTCAAGCCATTTAGGAAGGACAGGAGCATGGCACAAAGCCTTAGAGCTCAGTGCTGTTTATTCTCTGACACCTGGAACGCATTTTGCAGCCGAACCTACACTGGGTGGCTGTACAGCATCCAGCACGTGCTTTATTCCATGCATAAGCACAGGGGTGGTTTGTAACAGCTCGGCTACTCTAGAAATCACATGTTAATTGAGTTATAATGATAATCTAGACCACTTTAACTGAAGTGGCTTGATTCAATAAAACGTCTTGGAACAGTCCCACTAGCCATGGAGAACAATATTACACCGTGATGCTAATTCTGTTTTACTCGTTGTCCAGGGATTGGCTACAATGCATTATGGAAAAAAACATATTTCAGTAATGCATTTTAAGGAAAAAAGCACCAAAATCAAAGCTAACAGCTGTTCACAAATCACAGATCTAACATATAAGTAGTTCTATATGGACAAGAAGTTACTCAATTTTTATCAGAACATTTTTCTAAATACCTCAAAAAGAATTTGGCAACAGTCATATCTTGCACTAACTCCTGTATAAATATGGGGTAAAAGCACTGTCCCTGGGTAAAAGGATTTATAACCTATTTATGCACTTTGCTGAGAGTCATCCTTTTATATTCAAAGCACAGCCTTCTCATTACTGGTAATACAAGTACAGAAAGCCGTATTTTTTAAATGTTATTTCTAACCTGACAACAGCTACATGGCCAAAGGTTACCTGTATTCGTACAGAGCTTTAAGAGCAGAGCTGCCAAAGTCTGCCCATGCAGAGCTCCCTGCAGGAGCAGCGCTCGGCTGTATTGGCTCCTTACAGGTATCGCTTAGTTCTTGATTATATATTGATAACCTGTATCATTACACAGAGATGATAATAAAAAAAACTGCCCTCATCAAAAAGAATCTATACTAAAAAAACTTCTAGGCATCCAGAAGGCCTCAAGAATTACTTCAGTTTACCTCAGATACTACTCTACGTGAAGAGAATTACTCCAAGGCAGAAGGCTCTGCGGCAAAAACTTGGCCTTCAGTTCCTTGAGACTGCTATGCCTGCAGGAGAACACCAGCATCTCTGGAAGGAAACGACTGCAGAACTGGGGTAAAAAGGCAAGATTAAGCTGAGGCAAAAGAAGGAAAAAAAGTCAATTCCTCTTGAGGCAGCAGCGTGTTTTTCAGGGTAACCTATTCACGTGCCTTTGGCCTCCATGAAAAAAGGCCCATTTAATTTGAAGCATGGGTGATGACAATCTTTACGCCTGTTTAATTACAGCCTCTGCATAAAGTTCTGCACTTCTCCCAACATTTCAGGTGGGAATGGGACCATTTTGCCACAATAATTCAGTTACAACCTGCAGTGTGGACACAACCACGTCACTTAAGGCACAATTAGTGCATCACCTACTGCCCTTCTCCTAGCAGGAAGAGGCACGGCAGAGGGTTGGGGTACAGCAAAACCCGAATCCAGATGAGGAAGGTTATACAGCTTTTAAGAAGCCTGTATCAGTATGAACAAACAGGAACGTCTTGAATTCAGCCGAGATCCCAATTAGTTCAGAAGCAAATTCAACTTAAGGCATTACCAACTCGTAACAACACAAAAAACTAATCCTGAATATCCCCAGAGCCCTCACTGAACAGCTGCACACAACCTGCCCACAGGAGAAGGTCATCCTGAGCCCGCAGCCCCCGCAGCCCCAGCAGCAGCAGGGAAACCTCTGCCACGCTCAGTGACGAGCAAATAGCAGAGCTGCCTGCTAAACCCCACTGTGTATTCCTTCCTATCACTGTGCTCAGTTGTGAGAAGCACCATTTTCAACTTTTTTTTTTCCATGCACCTCATTTCTTTAAATATTTCTCACAAGAGATAGCACAGTGAACAATGAAGTTGGACGTGGTTCCACCCCCTCCCAGCTGGCAGAAGCATTCCTGTTCCCATCAAGCCATGACATCACACTCCAGGAGTGGATGCAGACAGTTAAAGGGCATTGCAAACTTTATGAAAGTTTCAATAACAAAACCCCTGGCAAGAGTGGGCATTTTCAGGTAAAAATGTTCATTTCAGACACTTCTGACAAAAAAAACTGGAAATAACAACCCAGCAATGTTTAAAATGCCCCGTTTGTTAGCAGCTTCTCTGGTTCATAGCAAAGAGACTGTCAGTATCCCATCACACAGCTTTGACGAGAGCAGGCTCTCTGCAAACCCCTCTCCTCTCCATGTTAAAGCCCACTTAAGCCAATACCTGCATTTTCCTGAACTACTTCATGCATTTCTTGGGATTCTATTTACATATCATTTCCCAAAGCAGAGAATACAAACAATAGTAAGGATTTTCACGCACCAAAAGGTTTTGTTTGAAGAGGGTTTGCGATACCCACTCATTTGTGTCTTCAGTGCACCAGCACCCAAAGCAGCCACATCTTCACCTTCAGCTGCTACCTGTGCTGCAGCGCCCTGTGTGAGCGGCTCATGCCCTGGGCAGCAGCCAAATGTGTGCTCCTTAAACCAATGTGCTGCACGTTACAAGCGAGCCACTCACATTCCCAGACATGGAGCACTCATTCAGCTCACTGAACGTACCAACACCACAGAGCATCCTAAAGCAGCAGAGTGCAAAATGCCTCAGAAGGAAAGATGTACTCACTTGTAGTTCCCTACCATCAGCACGTTACCCCAAAACCCCCAAAGACCACAGTTTAAAGTGTAGACAGATCTATAAAACAAATCCACATGCTCTTCCAAAGATTGCTGGGAACAAGAATACATTTCGTAACAGAACTGAACAGTAACTAGCCAAAGTTAGTAGTGTTCATAGCTTAGCAGAAGCACAACTTCTGCATTTCCCATTTAATCTCAACACTCAGAGACACCTTTATCAAATGTACAAAAACAAAACAAAATGTACACGCTGGCTTCATGACACTCATTTGAACAACAGCAACAAATTCGATCACACAGCTCTCTCATTTTTAAGTTCTCCGGGGTACAAAGCTAAGCACGCAGGATTCCTTAATTAAAAAGTCGCAGTGAGAACAAACACAACTTTCAGTCTGGTGACATATGGCAGATCTGATGTAACAGATTTCAAATAAAGCAGAATGTTCCTTTTGCTGATGCATGATTTGAACACGAAAACCACCCCTCACCCAGAAGAGCTCCTCAGAATTGATCCACAGTTATCTTTCAGAGAGAGAGCACTTCACACGCCAGCCACAGGACTCCTAAGCTCAAATCTTGGCTCAGTATCGATTCCTTCATGGCCTTCAGCAAGTCAGAACTTCTCCAACTTGCTCTTTCCTCCAGCTTTAAAGCAGCATTCGTACTACTTTATTTATCAACCACATGAGCATGCTGCGAGGGTTAAGTTCTGTAAAATGCCACGAAAGTAAAACATACTATAAGAAGCTCCTATCATCACTGTGCACTACACTTCTTTTTTTCTAACAAAATACAGCCATGCCAGCATAGGCAAAACATCAGCAGCACGTGCACAACGCAGGGCAGCTATCATCAGGATATGTTTGAACTCGCTCCCCAGTCAGTGAGAAATAGCAAGAGCTGCATTCCACTACTTCATATTATTTCTTCCGTTTCTTTCTGTGCTGCTTAAGATTATGGAAGTAGGTATTCATATTTTTATTGTTCCTAATTGTTTTAGGCACCTCTGGGGTACAAGTTTTAAGCACAAAGTAACCCGCAGAACGCCATCTTCAGTCTGAAAAAGTAACACAGAGTGTGCTACAACTTAAGCCTGGTCTGATTCTTCTCATTCTATCACCTTTTCTCCTTCTTACACCCACTTGCCTCTCCCAGCAGCCTAGAGCCCAACTCATTACCAAAGGAAACTGTACTACCGCTGTAGAAATTACTTATCAGTAATACCAACTCCAAGAAGTAAGCAGTCCTCAAGCAGACAGGACATGCATACACTCTAAATTAAGCGTGTGCGTCGGTAGTTTTGCCATCCTAAGGTCAGAAAAACCAAGGCCTGGGACATCAGATCCTCGCTGTGCAACGGACACTAGCCGAAAACCGTTGGTTGGAAAGGGAAAGTTAACTCCTGTAGAAACCAAGTGAAGTACCCCACCTCCAAAGGGTGAATAGTAGTAGGCCATCCTGCCAGGTCCGCCGCTGAACAGCACCCTTCTCTCCTGGACAGCACCGGCAGCAAGCCGAGCCCAACCGCAGGGCGACCTCCGCCTGCAGGGCTCACCTCCACCTGCAGGAGGTCTTAGCAACTGTTAGGAGTTCTAGAACCCAACTTCTTAAAGAGGCAGTCAGTTTCACAGCTGAGAAATGACCCATCCTGCAGCCACCACACAAACAGCACAAGAAAAGCCCCTCAAAACAGAATATGGTGAAGGAAGGCCAGTCTCACCCCATCACCAGCTGCTGGGGGATGCAATGGAATTTCTTAAAAGCAATACAGATGTTTTCTCATTAGATAAAAAGAGAAACAAAGCTGTGATAGCTGTTCTACAGCAGCTGCACGACTGCACTACTGGTAACACAAATGCTGGCCAGGAGCTCCAAAAAAGCCTGTTAAACCAACCCATCCTATCTCCAAACACAATTAAGTGTCACAACCTCGATTATTTGGGGAAAAAAACAGTCTTGAGGATCAAAGCAAGCAATTCTCTGTAAGTATTGATATTATCTCAGAAAATAAAAGAAAGAAAAGAGGGAACTGAGGGAAGCAAAGGTTTCCAGATTTCATTGCCACCTAAGCTAGAAAACGGTCCAGAAGAGCTCCCAGCCACATTTAGTTCTTCCTGCATACCTGCAGCACTTCCCAGTCTGCTCCCTGCCCTAAGCAGGCACTCACAGGTTATCAGGAGATGCTTGTACATAGAAAACGAAGCGGAAGAGCTTAACAACATAAAGCACCTCCAAGAACAGAAACCAAATCTTTGAACCCTCAAGTTGACAATACTGTTAAGGTGAGCATAACCTCTTGGACTTTGGTTCTGAAACTATTACAGCATTGCAGGAGAAGCTGGTATTTTGAAGAGAGCTCTGGAAGCAACACGTTGGTCACTTCACAAGGTGACCGAACCACGCGCCAGCGATGGCCTCGGGTCGCTTTGTGAACTCCTACATTGCAAAAGTTTCATCTTAGGAAATCCAGCAGAAAAGTGCATCTGTAACAGCAAAACACTCACAGTGCTTTAATGAGCCCCTACGTTTCCCTATCTCTTACCAGATGACTGTACACGACACGTTTCACATTATTGCTTCAAGTACTTCAAAACAAAGAACTCAGTATGATTTATTTCCAGTCACAGTTTCAAAAGATGCTCCATCTTCAAAGCAGCACGTATAAAGAGAAACAGACTTGTGATCCTCCCTCCCCGTCCCCTAGCAAATTATTTGTCAACATTTCTGTCTCTGCTAATAACCATAAATAAGGTTACTCTTGGATGTCCACTCCCCTGATCTGCCCAGCTGGACCACGAAGCACAACAGTCCTCTTCCTCAAAGATGTCAATAGTGGGAAACTTACCAATGCACAGATGCTTGGAGTAGCCCAGTTTCTCTGGGAAATGATACAGCAGAACGCAGTAAGGTCACAACAACTACATCCCATTAGCAATTCAAACACCTCTAATTTGGTCAGTCGTTGTTTGTTACACATCGCTTCAATATGATATAAAGCATTATTCTAGAAGTAATATATTTTAAAGAGTGTTGACCAAACATTTTGCACATGCTGTTTTTAAGAGAACATTAGAAACCCTTAGCCATGTTCCAGGTTAACAGCATTTCATATTCTGCTTTTCAGCTATGTGAAACTGTAGCGGTACTTTGAAGAGCCAGAAACAGTATATCAAGACATGAAAACAGCTATAAAACACCTGCGGCTCACTGGTCAGACCTACACAAGAATTCTGTGAGTATCTGTAAACAGCAGTACAAAAAGTGACACATTTAATCTCTAATCTCAAGCTGTTTCATGAACTGTCTTATGAAACCATTAGCACACAGTGCTAACTTTAAGCATACACATGTGGCTGCAGATCTGGTGCATGCAGTAGATGTACAACACACAAGCACTACAGCTGCACTTTCATATCACCAAGCTGCCTTTAAAAATCTGGCCTATGACTACGTAACTTGAAATTACATCTCAAAAACAGTCATCTGCTCTGCTTTCACTATGAATGATATCAACACTACTAAAGATTAAAGCACTTGCATACACTACATTTTTCAGCAGTGCTCAGCCCTCGCACCTGTGAGATGCTTCTGAGAGCTCAGCATCCATCAGCTGCTAAGTGTTCTTTTCTGCAAGATGTGCTTCATGCAAAGTATTTGCAAAGTTGGCTATATTGGCAAAGTACAGAAAATTAACCAAAGAAATTAAAACAAAAAGCAAGGACTGTTACACTAAAATCATTTCCAGTATTAAGTCTGTGTTACCACGCAAGACTCTCATTTCTATGTATTCACCCATGTAGGTATGCTTATTTTACAAGCCATGCTATTCTTTTGAAGCTATAAATATTCTTAAAAGTGTAGGACAGACAAGAAAAGTGCTTAATAAAAAAGCCCAAGTGTTTAGAAACTATATTGCTTTGCTTTGATCTATCGAGACCTCCAAAGGAGCAATTTATGGCCCAATTATGCTTAAGGACTGGCAATGCTGCCTCTAAGTGTAACACATTTCAGTATGCTGTGGTGGTTTGAAAACAGCAGCTACCTGGAAGTAAGGTCCCACTGGACTCAACAGTAGCATTTTTCCCATAATCAGATTTATAATGCAGCATTAGTAAAAACGTAGGTATACAAGGCAATAGACTGCAAGCCTGAAAGATCTTCTGATACACTGTGGCAATAAATAAGGCTTTTCCAGCCAATCAACCTACAAGCTCCAAATTAAACACGAGGATTTCAAGGTTCGAGTTTTGGTGATGTTTTTCTTTTTAAAATGAGCACCACGTCTCATTCAAATTACTCATACAGGGAATAATTCCCTACACACACAAAAAATGAGGAATATTTACGCCACGTACAGAACGCTCGACAGACTTCATCAAACTACACAGCATCACACATCACAAATAACATGTGGCCCAAACAGGCAGCGTGTAGTAATGCAGCCTGGCTTCTGGTCTGCTTCACACAGCAGGTGCACTGCTTTGAGGTCACCTACGTGTCCCAATAGGTGTACTTGTACAAAGACAGGATGAAACAGATGATACACAAACGCTGCTGCCTTCATGAGGCACTAGCAGCAAAACACAGCTAGTTGCTCTCTGAATGCTACCCTGAAAAATGTGGATACTGAGAATATACCTATTACTACATCCTATTAAAAAGACAGAAAGCTACGTGCAGGTTCATGTGAGTATCTTCAGTTAAAAACGAAACTGGATACACGCACAGGCCAGCTCCAATATAAGAGTAAACATGTAATTTTAAATGCATAAACCTAGGATATTTAAGGAAGAACAGAACAGTTCTCAAGCCAGAAATGCTTCTCATCCTGCTCTTTGCTCACCCACTGAGGTCAGGACTACATTCCTTGCCCAGAGATGCTCTGCACTAAGCACGATACTAGCTACTACAAAAGCTGCAACCCTAGACACAACAGGGTGAGGTAAGGACAGAGGAAGACTGCCTTTTGTATCAGAACCACAGTGACTGAAAAGATCATCGTAAGCTTCACATGTGTGAGTTTTTAAGTCACACTTTGAAGGTATTTAAAGGAAAAGAAAGTAGTTTTCTTGTGTTGTATCTGCAGTTTCTCTATTCACGGGAGATCTATGGTACTGGGGGCATGCAGGGACAGAGAGGGAATAGAACAGCATGCGAAGGTTATACAAACTACCAACAAAACTGCCTTAAAACGCCTTCTGTGAAAATGAAATAGCAGCTCTTCATTTGATAACGTTTCATTGTCATACTTGGCAGTTTGCAGCTTCATCTGCACTCAACATTGTAAAGAAAACACCAGATAGAGTTATTTCCAAATTATTACTGCTCACAAGATGTTTTTGGTCACCTGAATAAATGCACTAAGTAGTGGAATGCTACTATACTACTACACCACACCAGACAATTCCCATTGTTAAATATCAACACCTTTTTCCACAGTTCACAATTAAACAGCAAGAGATCTTCTTCCCTGCAAGAATCACATTCCCAAAACAAGAAGCCCTCGAGCTTCTGCTTACCTGGTGGTAACTGAAAATTCTGAATGTTAGTGGGATTCTGAGGTGGCTGAGGCAAACGAGGTGCTAAAACTGTAGGAGTCAAAGTTGCTCTGATTCCACTTGTAGTTGCTGTTGGAGTCCTCGGCAGAGTTTGTGCCACCGTGTTGGCAGTGCCTTTAGCCATTCCCGTGGGGGTGCCAGGTGCTGCAGGAGGTATCCCACCAGGATTGGGGGCAACATTGGTGAGCCCAGCTTGCATAGTTTGCCCAATAATCATGTTACCCCCTGTAGTACTGGGCTGGCCAGCAGTAGCCAGTGTCTGCTGTTGGGATACTGCCTGCACTATAGTTTTAGGAGACTCAGATTTGATGACCTGTGTGGTAGGAGCTGCTGGCACACTGGAACCAGACTGGCTATTCACAAGTGTTGTTTGGAGGGAAACTCCAGATCCCACAGTGGCTGTAGCAACAGCAGGAAAACTCCCCACACTGATGGTTGAATTGATCACAGTATTGCTCCCATTCTGAGTGGCCGCGCCAGCTGCTGCTACTGTGGGTCCTGCTGTGTGGATCGGGGGCCTCACGAGCGTGACCGTAGGGCCCCCACTTCCAACGCTCGGTGGCGGCTGTGAAGAGATAACTGTGGGCGAGGAGGAAGATGCAGAGGACACAGCAGTACTAAGGAAAGAAGTCTGGATGACAGTGTTGGAAGCTGACGGCAAAACGGCGTTAACAGTATTTCCTTTCCCCACAGATCCAGGTCCATTGTTAACAAGAGGGGCAACAGCAGGTGCAGAAGCGGGGTTGGCGGTCACAGGAGTCCCAGAGAAAGCAGCACTTCCTGTGTGGTGAGAGTTCATCACCACATTACTACCATTCAAAGTTTGCACTGTCGTGGTCCCAATCTTGCCATTCCTGGTGGACAAGGCAGTCGCCATGGTGCTGATAACCACCGATTTGCCCTGACTGAGGGTCCCTGGAGCAGCAGTGACTTCAGATCCTCCTGCCGCTGCAGTGGTGGTGCTGGTGCTCGTCGTGGTGGCTCCATCCAGAGCTGAAGTCTGGGACCTGGTGTTATGATTAATAACACCTCCTTGCACTCCTCCTGCTCCTGCAAAACAACAACAAGGTTAAACAGAGAGATTGAGCAGGAGGAGAACTCCGCCAAAGACAGAACATTCTCCCTCATCACCAAGCCTTCTCCATGGAGCCAAGAAAATGGGACAGCGTACAAACTGAAGATAGATTTAAAGACATTATCCCGAAGCTTCCAGTTTCCCACCAAATACTGACAGGTTCAATATGAATTATAACATCCTCAGTCTCATCACTACGGTAAAATAGGGAAAAAAGATTTGAAATGAATAGAGGGAAGGACGAAAGAAGATCATCTTAGACCTCTTCTCCATTCTAGAGCCTGATAACACGCTTATCAGCAGGACAGCAACTGCAAGAGGGGAAAACGGCAACAGAAGACACTTAACAAGACACATTCCCTATGTCCAGCACATGTTATCCACTAATCCTTTCATCTCCTACAGAGTTAGAGCAGGAGGCTCAGCGACAGCAAAATAAGAAACTTGAAGGGAAAGAAAATCATCAGCCTGACAAGGTAAGAAGTACTGCAAGACCTGCAGAGGTCTACAAGAAGACCGCGCCAGCTTATTACAGAATTTGTTCTGCCGTATCTGAAGTTCCCACAGCCAAAGACAGTTATAAAATAAATAAATAAAAAGCAAAGCTGATTTTAAGAAGGCACAAGATGATGTAGCTTCTTGTCCTGAATAATCCTCATGCCCCCCCCCGACGAGGCCTGGTGTTATCACCAGTAACATCACAGACAGCCTGGGTCCTGGCCCTAACCAGACGGAAACGGGAAGGCAGTAGTGATAGGCAAATATTGAGATGTACATCGTAAAGGTGAAGGAGGTCCTCCTGGAAGAGCTTCATTAATTGTGACAGAAGGGCTGTTGTATCTTCTTAGGCTTTAGAAAGAAGAGAAAAAGCAAAAAAAATAAAGTACAAAAACAGGGGGAGGGGAGGAATTGCAGAGAGATTCTGGGGAGACTTCTTAATTGTTGTGGCTATTACTATTCCCCTGCAAACCAGCTTACCTCCATTCCCAAGGAGTGAGCCCTCAGTCCCAGCACCGCCACCAGCCCTACGCACCGCAGCACACGGAGGGGACACAACCCCAAGAAGGGTCCCTGCCCCGGGTGGGCGCTGAGCCCCGATCCCCCCTCCCCGCGCTGTGACACCACCCCCTTGAGGGCAGCGCGGGAACGGGCGGAGCAGAGCGCCCCTCCGAACCCCCGACATGAGGGGAGGGGGCTAGGGAGGAACAGCGGGTGGGGGGCAGCGTTCCGAGGGACTTCCTCCCCTTGAAATCCCCCCCGGCTTCCTCCTCTGCAGGAAATAGGTGTCATGATTAATAACACCCCCAGCGCTTCGGGGAGGGGGAGGGGAGGGGGCACTACGAAGAGGGATTCCCCCCGCAGCCCCCACCCCTGCAGGAGGAGGAGGGGGGGCAGCCCCGGGCCGCGCGGTACCGCCGTCACCCCAGGGGTGGGCTCTGCGCCCTCAACCCGCGGACAGACGGAGCAGAAAAAAAATACAGAAGAGGGGACGGCAGAGTGACACGGCCGGGCCGGGCCGGGGGAGCCGACCCCCACGCACGCGACAGAACATCCTCCGGTGAGCGGGAGGGAAAATAAAGGGGAGGGCGCGCGGAGCCGCGCGAGGGGACGGGCAGCGGGGGGACACGGCGCGGGGAGGCCCCGCCGGGCCGATGCCCACCTCGGCGCCCCGGGGGTGCCACAGCGCCAAGGGGGGAGAGGGGACAGCGCGGGGGGAGCGCGGAGGGGGAGGGGAGGCCCCGCGCCCCCAGCCCTGCCCACGGCACAGCACCGTACCTGCTTTTGTGATCTCCGGGGCGCTCAGTCCCATCTTGCCGCCGCCGCCGCCGCTCTCTGTTTGGGCATTCGCGCTGCCTCCTACTACAACTCCTCCAGGGCTGGGGCTAGGGCTGCTGCTGCCGCTGCCGCCGCTCACAACATGGTTCCCCAGCAGCCCCCCAGCGGCCCGCAGGGGCTCCTGCGCCTTGTGGTGCTGGTGGTGGTGGCCGGAGGCCGCCAGCTGGGACTCTAGGGAGCCCACCAGGTCGCTCACCACCTTCTCATCCACCTCCGTGTTCAGGAAAACCTCATCCAGCAGATCCGAGCCCGCCGCCATCTTTTTTTTGGAGGGTTCCTGTGAGCTGCTCCCTCCTCCCCCCCCTCCCCTTCCACTCCTCCCTCCCTCCCCCCACCCCACACACACACACTCGGCCTCCCCCGGACTGCGCACGCGCGCGAGCCCGGCCTCACATCACCGGTCGGAGAGGGATTCCGCTTGCCGCTGATTGGTCGGCGACCGCCTATAAAAGGCGGCGCAAATGGCTGAGAGGGCTTAGTTGGGAGTCGGGTGGCGGCGGCTGTACTGCGCCGATCGTCGGGAACGGGCGAGGGGAGGCAGGGAGGTGTGGGGCAACCGGGTGGAGGCGGCGGCTGTGGGAGCGGAGAGAGCTGTTGCCGGGCGGGCTGCGGGGCCACGGGGCGGCCGCGGCTCTTTGTCTGCCTCAGCCCAAAATGGCTGCATGTTCTCCCTGTGTCCGGGTCTCCCTTGGCGGCGCGAGTCTGAAGGGCGCCCCACACCTGTGCCAGCTGCGTGTAACTGATCCGCCGGCGGCGGAGGGGGGGGAGAGGGCGGGCGGCCCCGGGTGAGGAGGAGCGGCCTCTCCGTGCCGCCCCGCGCCGAACCCCGGAGCGCTGCCCGCGGAGGCGGCTGCAGGCCGGGAGCGGTTCCTCCGGCCCCGAGCAGGCTGACTCAGCACGGCTGAAGGCTGAGGGGAGCCCCGGGAAGCGCGGCCCGAGGAGGCGGTGCGGTGCGATCTGAGCGCTGGGAAGGGAGAAGGAGGAGGGGAGGAAAAAAAAAGAGAGGGAGATGACAATTTTAAACAGTCCACTCCCAGCGCCGAGCCGGCACCGCGAGGCGGGGGAGCTGCCGCTCCGGGGACGATCCCCGGGTGTGTGTCAGCCCCGCGTTACACCCCCGCCTCCGCTTAACCCTTCGGAGAACGGCGGCGCGGGTGCTGCGGGGCCGGGCCCAGGGCCGTACGGCGGAGTGCACTTTGACCCGTTGTGCAACCGCCGGGGAGGAAGTAAATAAAGTGCAGATCCAACCCGCTGTCTTCTGTTGGCTGCTCTTTCTAAAGGTAACGAGCTGTGTTAACTGAAAGATAAAGCATAGCATGTGTTAAGGGGTGTCAAGCTTAAAATAGTACCTCTTGTTTCAGTATTATAAAATAATTCCATCTATTCCCAAGCGTAAAGGCTGGAGCTGTGTTGCAGTGGGGGCAGCTCTGCACCTGCCAGTGCCCAGCACTGACCAGCCTATGGCTGCCATAGGGCTGCAGAGGGGACTGGGTGCTGGGAGCTCAGGGACTGGGCTGCTTTAAATAGGTCAGAATAGAGGATTCTGTACTTAGGGCTGCCCAAAGATGGGTGTCAGTGCTTCTTGCATTACGTATCTGTGGCAATGGCTTAATTTGCAGTACTGTGACACAAAATAAAAATAAAAAACCTGGTTTGCCCAGTGAGTGATAGGAACAATACTGAAGTACAATCCCGTGTCCTGCCCTGCCCACAAGCATGTGAGCACATCCATGAGAGATGTTTGCCAAAAGCTCACACTGGGGACAGCAAAAACTGAGAGCTATTTATCTTAATGGATAGGCCTCAAATAACAAATAGGGTGAGCATCTTTAAATCTAGTCTTAGCCCTTAACATGAACTGTATTTCTATTACTGTTCTGGTTTCCCACATCATCCTTTCACCTGCAGGAAACTGCTTCTGAGTTAACATTACTGTGCTGAGCCTTTCTGAAGGCTCCAATCACTGCAAGCAGGCATTGCTAGAAGGGGCCACAGAGCCCCAGTGAGAAGTTTTAAATGAATCTTTTCATCTTGTTCTTCAATGTTTTGTATTCCAAAGCTTTTTAATTTTTGTCTGGATAGGTTTTCCCAGTTGTCATTCAAAACTCAGGGGAGTTTTTCCTCAGAAGATGCCCTCTTCCCCTCTCTGACTCTTACTTTCCACTTTATTTTTTTTTCCAGGTTATGATGCTGTGCAGTAGTTGCCCATTGCTTAAAAGGCAGGAAAGCTGCTTCACGCATGGCCATCTCTATCACTTTTTTTGCTGCCACAGTCAAGTACGTTGCTAGTTTTAGCTATGCTGAAATTCTATAAGCAACATACCAAAGAACTATCTAGAATAGAACTCTCTTTGCATTCCCGAAACAGTAGAACAATTTAATCTACTCAGCTGCTCAAGTGATTTATCGGGGTTGGGGGTGCTAGGCCTAAGCTTGAAGCAACCTGAAGGTGCAGTGGCTGCACATCTTTCTTTCACAGCACCCAAATAGGAGCACGGCCTGGAGCTGGGACACAGTGTTGGTAGGAGCAATGTGAGAGATGGATTGAATTATCATGTGGCAGTGTTAGTCAGCACGAAGGGGCAGAGCAGCCTGTGCTCTTCTACTGCTTGTATTTTAGGACAGCTGGAATGCAGCTTATAGTTGCATACAAAATTAGAAATAAAAACCTAGAAATCATCATGTCTTTGTTCTAACACTTTCTTTATTAGTATACCATATGGCATATTTACCATATTAGGTAAATGACTGTACCAAATTACAAGAGCAACTGAGATGCATTACAACTTGTGCATTGTAAGTGTGTAGCATTTATTACTGAATAATTTATCTTTTCATACTCTGCCTCTCATTTGCTATTGGAAGTCGCTTTTTAGTCTGAGTTCTTCAGGACTGGGACTCCAGCTCCTCTGATTTGTACTGCTCACCTTCTGTTTTAAACTGTGTAAAAAGAGCAACTGGCATAAGAATCCTGGCAATGGGTTGCTGGTACTTACTGGTGTTGGTGCAGAGAGAGTCAGACTCTCTATGTAGGAAATAGCACATATTTCACCCATCAGCAATTACATCATAACATCTTAAACATTAGAGGCAAGTATGGATTCTCCATAGTGTCAAAGTGTACAAATTAGCAGGAGCTACATGGGAAACATAGAGGGCCGTCAGTTCTTTTAACATGCTCTGTTTTGTATATTATTATTTGAAACACTCAGTTTTTCCCCTAGAAGTAGACTGTGTAGACCATGGCACAGAGATGGTCTCAGGATACAAGTGCTAATGCAATTCTCTATTTTCTGAAACCTGTAGTCAGCTGAGAATTCCTTACAAGACCATCCGGCAGAGATGACAGCAATATGGATTATTGTAATAAGGGATGTATCAGAAGAGTCTGCAGTCTGGAGATGGTTTGGGGGAAGAGGGGTAGTTGCTTTTGGGTGTCTGTATGCAGCTCCTACGAGTCTTAACTGCCCAGTCACAACTCTGAACTCCCATCAGTAAAAGAATGAAAACCTGAGAATGATAGTTTTGATCGGTAATTTTTTTGCTCTCCTTCTCTGCTCCTTTTTCTGTTCCCTGCTCAGCCACTGATAATTTAAAATGGTGAAAGTTACTTGGAATTGGTGGCAAATGCAGTCTTAGGACAGACAAGCACATGGAGATAATTAAAACAACTTCAGTGCCTCTGCACTTTACTGTCTTCTCCTTGGAAACTTGAGATATTGTTAAAGTCTTGGTGTCAAAATCCTGCCATGTACATCAGCCATTCAGCCATCTATTGGTGAATCTCCGAATAAGCCTAAGGCTCCTACCAGCCAGGGATTAATATTCAAAATTAAGCATGGCATGTTCCTGGAAATGCCATAATCTTCACATTGTAAAAGAAAAGAGATGAACAGTTGATTTTGACAGGAACTCTACAGTTCCTTTTACTGTAACCATACCCACCTACGTTCCTATTTCCACCTAAGGATGGCGTCTGCCCTGCTAGGTACCAGACCATTTGTGCAGCTACAGGTGTACCAACCCTTCGACTTCAATTCGATGTCAGAGACATCTAACACAAGGCTGCTATGGAAGAGAGATGCTAAAACCACCCACTGAAGTGTTTGTATGTGCATAACAGCCATTGGAACTTTGTAAGTGAAGTGGAAAATTCTTTTATTTTATCATAAAAGATACCAGCACGATACACAGTGAGATATGCCTGTATAAATGTGACAAGGGATCTCCTCCTTGTAAAGATACCTGGTTGTTGGGAAGTACACAGAAACAATCTTTTAAAGAAAAACCACTTACGAGCTAGATTTCAAAAAGAAAAGTTAGCTGAACGCTCAAATGCCTTGGGAATCTTCTCTAGTTTTTATGGGGCGGTTTGAAGACCGCGTCCCTAATAAATGCTGTGTGCAATTCATATGGGAGTTACTTAAGTATGGCAATACTGAGACCTCCCAAAGTCCGTGCAGTTCAACATCATGTGCCCAAAAGAGGATGCCCAGGGAATGCACGGTAGGATAAAGGGTCATTGTTTAAAAGCCTCCCGGGCTTTACAGTATAAAAGAGTTGTGGAATACTGTTTTTCCTTCCCAACTACTCTTAATCTAACTTGTCATGCTTGCTACTGCTTGCCAAGATTGGAAGTATCAATATCCAGACTCATCTGTAAGGGAAGAATTGGGGAACTTTACTAAGATAAAGAACTCGTACAAGACAATGGAAGTTTCCAGTGACACATCCCAGCAGCTAGATTTTTTTTAAAGCAGATATTCTGAATGGAGATTACTAGCAAATGTCCAGAATAATGTTTGTTGAAGAGACGAGAAGCAGACATGTCAATAAAGACTTGTGTTTTACTTGTTGTGAAAAAGTCTTGTGCAAGCCTACATGATTCATGGAAAGAAATACAATGTTACTAAAAGATTAATGGTCCTTCTGTACGCTACAGCTAGCTTCAGTAATTTCACATATTTTGAGTTTAGCAAATGATTAGAACTGACTGAGCACGATGAAAATGCTTTCTTCTGTAGGCAAATTAAAGTAACTTTTGGAAACTTGAGTCCCTATTTCCAAATGATACTCTGACAGAGAATGTCAAGAAAATGTGCCTACTGATCGGCCTCATTACTGCAAATCCAATTTGCACGTTTTACAGTCTGGACTTGTTAGAATACGTTTGAAATACTCCTTTTTACTGAGAGGTGGTCTTCTCAGTTTTGGCTTCAAATCTGGGATTCTTCGTGAGTGAATTGTTACCCTGACAGGGATGTTTTGTCAACAATATATCCTCAGAGATCCCAGCCATGGCATGCTGATACAGTGGAAGTTTCAGTTCTGGCCTGTGTTGAGCCCTCTTAACTTAGAGCTGTGCTTGTCCTTCCCTGACTTACCAGCATCATTCAGTACCTCACATTCTGCTCACCGTTACTCACTGTTTACTGTTTAAGCAGTACGGATCACTGCTCCTTTTCCTCATTTGTGATTCCCTGCACTGGAAAACCAACAGGTAAATCAACAGGACCCCAATGGCTCTTTAAAAAAGGATAGGTAAAGGTCTAATATCTTCCTTACCTCCCCAGCTTCTGCTGTGCTAGCCACTGGACAAACTGCCTTGTATTCCCAAAGGGGAATATAGGCACAGCCTCACCTTCCTAAGGATCATCACTAGAACCCTGCAGAAAAAGAAAGAAAAGATAGGAAAAATAAAAAACTGTCTTCCTTGTAGATTCTCTTTATTCCCTGGACTCTGTGAGATCTCTTGAGATGCAACGTATTCCTGCCAGTTTTGCACTATATGCACTCATAGGCTCTATGCAGTTTCCTTGGCTTCATGCTGTTTTAAGTATAATATTAATCTGTTTACTAGTCCTCTTCCAAGTTCAACTTTCCTACATGTTGCCATTGTCAGCTAGAACCATTGCAAATATAGTTACCTGATAAAAGAGAATTAATTCCTCTCTACCCCCTACAAAGTGTATTTGGGAAAATATGGGAGATGCCAATCCATACCTTGGAAAAAAGAAACACAGTGTTTACTAAAGTGACCAGCTTGAGGTAAACAGTGAGCTACAGTTTAAACTCGCTGTCAGCAGCTCATTCTGAAAGGTATAGTTGGTCTGACTGAAACTGAGATTCAAAGTCCACAAGAAGAGTTCCCTGTCTATGCCAACATACAGACTGTTTTCTTGACACCAATGTGTTGCTGTGCATTGCCTCCTCATCCTTCTAATCATAGAATGGCCTGGGTTGAAAAGGACCACAATGCTCATCTGGTTTCAACCCCCCTGCTATGTGCAGGGTTGCCAACCACCAGACCAGGCTGCCCAGAGCCACATCCAGCTTGGCCTTGAATGCCTCCAGGGATGGGGCATCCATAACCTCCTTGGGCAACCTGTTCCAGTGCGTCACCACCCTCTGGGTGAAAAACTTTCTCCTAATTTTTAACCTAAAACCTCCCCTGTCTCAGTTTAAAACCATTCCCTCTTGTCCTGTCTCTATCCACCCTTGTAAACAGCCATTCCCCCTCCTGTTTTATGCTCCCTTATATGCTCCTTTGCGTATCAGATGAAGCCAGAGGAGATAGGAACCCAGAAGGTGTGATGTTACTACACTCTCTGTTCTGCGTATCAAAAGCAGGGCAGCATGCACTTACAGCTGGTGCTCCTTGGAGAGCTGAAGGCTGCTTGAACTTTTCCAGTCAAAACAATTATAAGACATTCCCTGGCTGTTGCCTTTTTGCACCCTGGGAAGGAGTTTTTACAAGATTCCTGTCTAACAGCTGGCCAGTTATGGCAGTCAGCTTTATCCTCTTTCTTCATGTGCTGCCCCTCACTCACTCATCTTCAAAAACAAATAAATAAATAAATAAACCATAATGAAATGAACCATAAATGAAGGAACTGAAGAGAAATCTTCATCTTGCTTGGTTCTGGTCAGTACCAAGACCAGGTACGGTTAGTGCCATGTCAGCTGTGAAACAGCAGTTGCTGTAGATGGAAATATTTGGCGTGTGATTGGCGTTTGTTTTGTCACAATGCCTAGAGATGGGAAGTCACAGGAACAGAGCTGGAAGCATTCTTTGTTCCTATGCCCTTATCTAAATCATTTAAAAGCCCCGCGGTACTCCTCTTTTTAAACAGTTGTTATTTAAAAAGAGGATGGTGTTTGTGCTCCAATATACACACTGTAGCTCAGCAATAAGAAACGTCAACTAGAATTAATGGGACAGAGTTGGTAAAACTTTCTGTGTACGTAAAACATGTAGATCAAGATCCATACTCCTGCAGATCTGAATTGGAAGGGTAATCACACGTGCAAGCATTTCTGAACGTCGCCTTCAGGTGACAGAAATGGCTGAATCGTTCTCCTTACTCCAAGCCTCATCAGTCTGCCAAGTGCTCTTACCGAGCTGTATGGGATGGCAGGAGCAACCCAACTAATCCCAGTGACATTATGAATACAACAGACACAAAAGACGCTGAACTGGAAAGTTAGCGTAGATAGAAGTACAGGAACAGCACAGTGTAAAGAGGAAAACAAAAGAAAGGTAGTAAAGGAGGCTTGTTCTGATGATTACAATGCAATGAGATTGTATCTCGACATTTTGTGGATTTGGAATGCAAGAAGTATGTAAGCGAGATTTTGCCAAGTTTATTTTAATGAATTCTCTGTATTAATTGATTAAAATAAATCATGCTGTAGCTTCTTTATTGGGCTGCCTCAGACTTAATGAAAGCACAGCAAGAAAGGCTATTATACACTGTTGGTTTCTTCTGAATTCTCCAGCAGTACAGAACAGTCAGGGATATTACCCCAGACTATAGGTTACTTTCTCTACCTAAAATACACCCTCCCTATCACAGACAGAGTTCAAGGCCATGCCCCTATTCCTTTAACGAGCTTTTGCTCATTTTTGAAACTCCAAACTAACCCAATAACTCAATTAAATATGGGATGAGTTCCCACAGTTGACAGAAGAAACCAGTGCAACTTCTGAAGCAGGCAGACAAATATTTTATCTCTCATAACACAAGATGGGGAAAACTGCCAATCCAAAGGAAATGATGCTCCAGATGGAGGGCCAAGTTTTTATGTTAACTTATTCCTTATTGTCAATTTTTTTTCCTACACGAGGTTACTTGTAATTCTCTTTCATTACTGCAGAGTTCTATATAGTGAGTCATTGTTACTTAATTTTCTAGCTAGGACAGTAAACCCATCCATCTGTGTAAACTAATCATTTATTAACTGGACAAAATGGCGAGCAAGAAATCCCACATCTTGCCTAGTGAAGATGATTCGTTAGGGAAGTAACAGCTCTATGTTCTTCTGCAAGAGTTTTTATGAAACTGTAAACCTTGTTTCTCTTAATTATTTTCAGCAGAGCAAAAAAGGGAGCTAGTTTTGCTGCTCTGTACAGTTTAGTGGGCCAATAAATTCACTCATTCATTACTGTTCCTTGACACGCAGCAATCTACATAGAATTGCACGACTTGGCAGCATCCCCAACAAGAACTCTTCAAACTTAACTTCCCTGTGACCCTAAAAGCTATGTCAAGTTACAAAGTGGAATACGTTTTGTTTTGGCGTGATCACACAACGTGCTGGCTCTTACCCAGTCATAACAAGTAACAGAAAACAGAGCTCTTAAGCCTTCTCCTGCCATTTGTCTGCTTTTAGGTGTTCTAAGCTCTTTAATTCATAAGGACCACCTCTCCTCCACGAGGTATACCGTCCTCTTTTGTATCTGGCTGGAGCAAGAAGCCACCTGCATCACAAAGGGACTGAATCACTAACTCTTGCCCTGCACAGACTAGACAGCATTGTTATCCTATTACTGCTCAAACAGTTTCAGATAGTTATTGGAAATCATTCAGTACTGTCATTTTTGGGTTCCAGTTCATTCTCTCGGGGATGCAAATAACAGATTTCATGCAGTTTATATTAAAATATGCTTTCTACCAACTCACAACATCACTCTCAACTCCACCCCTGGTTCTTTATGCTTCATCAACAATTACTTTTTTTTAGACCACTTTCTGCTCTGAGTTATACTTGCACAAACTTTTTCCTTCAAAACATCTTAATAACAACTTTACTTCCCAGGTAGCCTTTGGAAGTTCAGCAGTTTGTCACATGCGATGTCATGAGCAGAGCAAATGCTGCTCTGTGAATGGAGAGTCCGAGGCAAAGCTGTGAGGCTCTCTGAAAAAAAAACCACCAAGCACGTTTACATGAAATGAGTGTGAAAACTGAAATGCTGTATCTCAGATGTTACTATTAAGGTTATTTTACAGGAAAAAAAAATGTGTTTAGAAGTGTATTAAGAAAATCTTTGCCACACATCAAGTAATAGAAAAGCAATGTTTGAAACACAAACAATGCAAAAGCTTTGGAACAGCAAATGTCAGAATTTTCAGGTGGATGTGGAAAGAATGCACAGCAATACCACAGCATAAGGAGAAGTGCCAGTTAGAAGCAACCTGCCAGAGACACTGCTGTCTTAAGTGAGGACTGATTTATAGTTCAGCTTCTAAGAAATGAAGGAGATTAAATGCCAGTTTATTGTTATACAAAAACAAATTACTTTCTGAAACAGCACTAAAGTCCTATTGCTATGAATTAGCCTTACTCATCTTGGTATTTTTAACATAAACATGAATTAAAACTTTGAACTTCTTTTCTTTTAAGAAGTCGAATAACAAACATAAAGGAAGAAGAAAAGGGTGAATAATAATTCACATCCTTAAAGACATTTCTGAAACATGCCTTTTACAACCAGTCAAAGAGCAATTCAAGCTATGAAAACTGCAGCAGATGTCAGGCAGGAAAAGAACAGTGTACTGCCGAGTCTAGGTAAAGTGATACATTACCTAACTCAACAGAAAGGCAGAATCCAGTCGTTGTTTGTAACACACATAAGGAGAGGGAGGTTCATTTCTTTGGCTCGACAACAGAGCCCACTATAGACAATTAATGCAAATGTGATCCCTGTTTCACATCTAATAAAGGACCTCCTTCCTCTGTGTTCTCAGCCTCGTGATGTATGTTGTCCTGTGATTCCATTTGCACTAGCAAGAATTGTACAGCAGGATCTTGGTTCAGCCCTATTCAGGCCTCAGTCCCAATGAGGTAAGTAGTGTTCAATTCTGATAGCCTGAATGTACTCCATATTTTGTGGAGAGAGAAAGAAGTATTAACACAGGAGGTGCTCTTAAAGAAACACTGCTATGGAGACTTCTGGACATTTTAGGCAAAGCCAATTAGTAAAGAGAGACTTCTACACAGGGAATGGTAAAATCTGACACCCTGAAACATTTAGAGGCCTGAAGTATGCACCAAATGCAACAACTCGTACTCTCCAGAACATATTATCTTGTTCTGAAGAGGTTCCCCACAAAGCAGTGCATCAGGCTGTTCTCTGGCTGCTCCTTCATCTCTCCACTGAGACTACTGTAAAGTGTACCAAGAAGGTCTCTGATCTCATGCCAGAGAAAACTTGATGATCCCATCCCCTCATATCAGAGCATCTGTGAGGGTATACAGAGGGTTGTGGTTCACTGCAAGGATAAGAGGCAATGGGCACAAACTGAAACACAAGGAGTTCTGTCTGAACACGAGGAAAAACTGTGAGAGTGACTGAGCAATGGAACAGGCTGCCCAGAGGCTGTGAAATCTCCTTTCCTGGAGGTGTCCAAAAGCATCCTGGACACGCTCTGGGTACTGTGCTCTAGGGGACCTTCCTTGTGCAGAGCGCTGGACCAGATGATCTCCAGAGTCCCTTCCAACCTCAGTCATTCTGTGACTCTGTGACTTCACCATACCACTACCCCAGACAAAGCAGCCTATGCAGCAAAACAAGCAGTCAGAGATTTTTCCTAATGGAACTCTGTATTTCAGGCTACGTTCAGTGCTCCCCACTGTCCTAGATAGACAGTTCTCTCTCTTTTTGTCCTAATTATTTCTAAACTTAGTTCTGAATCCTCTTACTCATCTGAATGGAAGATAGATGCCTAAACACCTTTTTTTAGAATCTAGGTCTGGCTTATGAGACTCCATCCTTCGTTTTTTGTGACCAAACTGCAAACTTCAGCTTCATCAACCTTTTTTTGTATCACATATAATGCCCATTTACCCATCTTTATGAAAGGATCTCTTAAAATTACCTCCATCTTCCAAAACCCATGTACAAATCACCACCTGGTTAGCCAAGATACACTGCCATTTTTATTCAGAAAATGTACACTTCGATACAAAAGTATAGATACAGCTAAGATTTCATCTCAGATGTTGAAACTGTGTCCTACAGAGTGTGCATCTGCACACAACTCAGCCTAACCCATGAAAACACCTGCTCCTTTTATGTTTGTATTTCATACAGTTAGCCCTGTGTCTAACCCCTAGTTTTATGTTTTTGTTGTCCTTGTTTACGTTTTAATTAAAAATATATTAAAAAGTGTTGTTACTTATATACATTTGCTATTTTATATATTTTACATGCACCCCCAAACAATTGCTCTTTACTCAGTGGGGCCCAGGCAAGTCAGAAAGTTGGATACCCCTGCCCTAGGATGTTTCTGCCTTTATATAATTTGTTCTGTTTGCCATACCCAAGCTCAAATCTGTGTTCCACTTTAATTTTCTCCATTTTCCACACTAACCTATTTTTCCTCCTCTTCACTCCCTTTTAAGACTGTAGCCTTCCCTGTGCCATCTCTGGTTATTTTTTTCCCCTGCCAACTTCTAAAATGTATACAACAGCATAAAAAAAATTACCACCTCTTTCAGATACTCATCTGAGGTACCTCAGCTACTGAGGTAATTAATTACAAGAGTATGTTCCAGAGACAGGCCAATTTATGGCCATGACTGGAACGGGTTGCCCAAGGAGGCTGTGGATGCCCCATCAAGGGGCATTCAAGGCCAGGCTGGATGTGGCTCTGGGCAGCCTGGTTTGTGGTTGGCTACCCTGCACACAGCAGGGGGGTTGAAACTAGATGATCATTGTGGTCCCTTTTAACCCAGGCCATTCTATGATTCTATTGTGATTCTATGATTACAACTAAAATTCCATATGGTTACACATCACTGCTTACCTGTGAACAGTTTATGCCATGTTTGTGCATTGTTATCACATTGTCTCCCTTCAGTATCCCCATGGTTGTTTTGGTAAGGGATGATCCCTTCCTCAGTATTGCCATCAAAAAAAACCAGGAAAATATAAAAATTTGAGAATATAAACCAGAAGAGGAAGCACTGCTGCTCTACCTTTGGTTACACTACCTGTCCTAACATCATGTTACCCATTCTGAACAATTGTTTGTGTCTGCCTCTGAACTCAGCATTTATTATTGTTGTTATTGTTGTTGTTATTGTTACTTCTCGCCCTACCTTTCCTCAATTTGAACAGTTCCACATTCTTAAAATAGACACTCATATAAGGAAGCTACACGAGTCTTTTCATCGGGGAAGATTTAATTAATACTTTGCCCAGCGAAGGGCACCATTCACTACATACAATAAGAAGGGATCTTTTGCTCTGCACAGGTTGTACCTCAGGCTGAGATAAACACCTATGGACAGGCAGGCTGACTTCAAAGGCCGACCTTATTCCAAAATATAGCTCACCCAATCCATATACATATGGAATCATTTGTATTTTTTTATATTTTAGCAACTGTCTCCGAGCTGAGACGCTGCAATTCTAACAAGAGAAAGACTGCACGTTTGTCCGCAGGAGAAAGCAAGGACGAAGGCGTGTTCCTTGTGCAGCCGAGGTCAGAGGGCATCTGCAGAGCCGCTCAGAGCCGCGGTGCGCGGGAAGCAGAGCTTTGTGACGGGAAGCTGAACCTGTGGACTGCAGACAGTGCCTCTGCTACGGCTGACTGAAGACGTGTAACCGAGGGACGGCCGTGCGCAGCCCCACCGAACCTCTTCGCGCTTCACAACGGCTCCCGCCGTACCCTCTCCAGCTGCTGCTTTTGAACCCTATTCGTTTGCGTCACTCAAATTGCCGAGATGCGCGCACTCCGATCCGCCGCCCCTAATCCGACCCACCCATCGCTTTCACCTCCTGCAGCTGCCTGCCAGATGTCCGCGCTGACCGCAGATGGCCGAGGGGCTGCGAGAGTCCCCGGAGAGCAGCGCTGAGGGCTCCCGGCCCAGCTGCGGCCCGCCTGCCTGCCTGCCTGTGTGCGGGATCCCGCGCCACCGGCCCCGTGCCGAACAAAGCGCGGAGCTGCGCGCCCTGCGCTTGCGGCACCGCCACAACACCGCCACGGCACCGCCATAACACCGCCACGGCACCGCGCGGAGGAAGCGGGGATGGAGCGGAGCGCCGCCGCCCCGGGCGCAGACAGCGGCGGGAGGGCTCGGGGCCGTCTGGGGCACGGCAGGGGAGCGCCGCGGTGAGGCGGGAGGGGCTTTCAGCGCGGGAAAGCTGCCGTCAGGCGGAGCCGGGCTGCGGGGGAAGCTGAAGCGATTCCCCGGCCGCGCTCCGTGACAAACCCTGCCGGCTCAGCCCTGTCACGGCGCGGCTCCGCCCCACGGCCTTCGGCCGCGGCGGGAAGGCCGCGAGCTCTCGCTCCGCCCCGCCCGCGCGCACGTGGCAGCCCCCGTCACGTGACGCAGGCCCCGGGTTTCCCCCCCCACTCCCTCCCCTCCCCGCACCCTCCG
The DNA here is from genome assembly GCA_016647715.1 of Pavo muticus. NCBI lineage: Eukaryota > Metazoa > Chordata > Aves > Galliformes > Phasianidae > Pavo > Pavo muticus. The sequence continues at coordinate 10,751,940 of JACDJE010000149.1, read as the reverse complement.
CGTCTGACCCCGTCTCCCGTCTGGTCAATAGCAGGCGGTAATCGCGCATGCGCGGCGGTCCCGCAGAACGCCCCCGCTCCGCGCCCCCCGCAGCCCGTCTCCCTCCGCCCTACATAAGGCGCGCGCGGCGGGGCTCCCGTCTCCGCAGTGTGCGTGGGCGGGCGCTGCAGCCACCCGCGCGGCCGCGGCCCCTCGGAGCGCCGCCATGAGCTCGGGGACCCCCTACATCGGTAGCAAGATAAGCCTCATCTCCAAGGCACAGATCCGCTATGAGGGCATCCTCTACACCATCGACACCGAGAACTCCACCGTGGCCTTGGCGAAGGGTGAGCGCGGCCTGGGCCCGAGGGGAGCGGCGGGGCGGAGCGGGCCGGGCGGCGCGAGGGGGTGCGGGGCCGAACAATGCGGCCGGGCGCTCCTCGCGGGCCGCGGGCGAGGTGGGCTGTGCGGAGCCGGGGGTGGGAGCCGCTCGCCTCCAGCGCCGCGGGCTGCCGGTGAGTCAGCACTGGAGGCCGCCTCGCCGCGCGGGCGGGGGTTCCCTGCGAGGAGAGCCGCGGGGCGGCCCCGCTGTCCGCGTGAGGTTCCCTTCCTCGGCAGGAGGGGAGCCGTGCTGCGGCTGTTCCGTCTCTCCGCGCTCACGTCAGGACATGAACGCAGTGCATCGGGGCTCGGGCTGCCTTTCCCCGCGCTGGGCGGCTGGCAGGCAGCGCTGGGCCCGGCGGCGTACGGCGCCGGGGAGGGCAGAGCCGCGGCGGCCGCCTTTGTTCCTCTCCGGATCGATATCCGCGCATCGAGCGCTGCTCGCAGCAACGCGGGATGCCCGCACGTGGGCACGGCGCTTCGCAGCCGGCGCGCCGCTCCGTTCCCCTGTAGGAACAGCGATCTGTATCTGCCTCTTCGCTGGTGTAATTTGGAATCGATTGGCACCTGTGCTGGGAGCTCCTGTGTTTGCTCTCAGAAAAGCCTGCCCTATCTTGTTTAGTCTTTCAGACAAGGTCTTATTTTTATATTGCTTTTGCTGCCCAGATTGGCTGTTGTAGCTAATGTGTATCGGTTGTTCCTTTCCCCGAGCTTTGTCCTTCTCTGCTCTGTGAGTTCAGACCTTCATGGTAGCCTTTGACAGCCCATCAGGATTGCTCAGAAGCCAAGTATCTTTTGTCTCTCAAGTCTGTCTGCTGGAATTATTGCCTGCTTCTCAGCTCTACTTTAGGCAGCCTATGCCATGATCTGAAATTTCAGTGTAATGATATTGGTGTAATGCTGGACATGAGCATTTGATGCCTATTTGTATTCATTCTAAAGCTTAAGATGGGAGTTATCTCAAATTTCCACAAATTAACCTTTCCAGGGCTCTTAAATGCCTTGAGATAGCTGCTTTAAGTAACAGACTGTGGGAAGGGTGCAATTCCTTCACTGTGTACGCAGAAAGGCCTTCAACCTTTGCTCAGCAGAAAGCAGAGATGGTTTCACACACAGTTCTGTCTTCCATGTAACACTTGCTGTGGAGCTGAAGTGCTAAGTTGCAAAGGCATATGTGATTAAGATGCTTGATGGTGTGTTATATTTCTGCTTGGTATATTTCTGGCAGCACTTGTGTTTATTGGTCTCTTAATGTTCAGCTGTGATGAACTGGAGTTTTAAGTAGTTACAGTACGTGGAAAAATGCATTTTTCTTTCAGTTAAAAGTGCTGCTTTAAACTTCACAATACAAAGGCTGCTTGCCGTTGTAGCTTAGAGGGTTTTTAAAGTCAGAGACTTTGTATCAAGAGTAGTGTCAGTATTATGAACATAGCACTGACAGCGATGTCAACACAGTGAGCAGCACTTGGAAACGTGGGATCTCCAAGGGGTTGGGAGCACTGAGCTGCTGATGTGCAGTCAACACTGTCTGGATGGCGAGTAAATTGCCAGGCCCCAAATGCCTGTGTTAAAGGTTCAGAAGGCTTTAATATATGCTGTATGTACTGTTCTTGTGATTTTTGTTGTCCAAATAGTATGAAGAACAACTTGGGTTGAAAGGGACTTTGGAGGAAGGAGTCTGGCTCAGACTCTTACTCAGAGCAGGCAGACTTCAGTTGATTTGTACGTTGTTCCTGTGAAATCTTGACACGTGCAGCTCAGCTCCTTGGATAGCATTCCACGTGCTTAAGTGCTGCAGGAAACTGTTCTGTTAGATGCTAAACTTCAGTTACAGTGGCCATAATGCAATAAATAGTTACCCTCCTGTTCTTAGTGAGCACCGCTACCTTACTCCCCCTTCTGCACAAGTCTGAAGGGACTCTAGATTTTAGGCAGGAGATATCTGTGTGGGTGTTGCTTTCCAGCCATTCACTCGCTCTTCTTATGCCTCCTGACCCTTTAGTGGTTGAGCTCTACAGAGTCCTGCATGCGAATACAAACTGTTGTAAAACGCTAGCTGTGGCACAGCGTGGGATTGATTTCCTGTTCATCTGTAAACAATAGTCACTGTAACTCTTCATGGGAGACAGCCCTTCAGACCTCCACAGAAACTCCAAGCTGCGTTTCATGCCGTGCCAGAAATCATTAAACACTTCAGATACAGGGAGTGGGTGTGCTCCACTCCTGGAGGCCTTGCAAATGCCATCGCTGCTGTTTTGTCTACAATAAGGACATCTTTCTACCCTTCTAGTTACAGACCTTGGGACCAGGCAGCTGAGAGGCTGCCTGAACAGCTCTGGACTTTACAGCTCATGTGTTTCTCTACCTGGAAGCCAACAGGCTGATCCTGGTGCTGACAGGAGTTGTGCTTTGAGCTAGCTGTGGGATTCTGCAGTAGCTCCTGGGAAGCTTTAGCATACGCTGCCATGAGCTGTATGCTGTAATAAGCTAATCTTGAACAGGAATATCAGTGGAATGGTTCGTGTCTAAAAGGCTGCGAGTATCACTTTCAGTTGATAATCTTCTAGTTGACTGGGTTGCAGCTGTAATACGATCAAACAGCAGCTGGAGAGCTAAAATAACTTAGAGTTTTTATACCCTAGTTACTAATGGAGGGCTGTGTTCAAGGGGAGCAACTGACAGTTTGTACTTGCACCAGTTAGGTATGAGCTGAGGTGCCAGAGAGCAACAGCGAAATGGGACAGTTTGGCATTGACCTGCTGTATGCTGAGCTAATGCTCCTTGTGAGCTCATCTCCACATGGAACAGATGAATCCTGCAGATTGCTTGCAGCATTAGCTGCTGCTTTTAGGGAAACCACCTGAAGGCAGCTCCTCATCTGAGGACTGCTTCTGGTGAGTGTTCCTACCTACAAAGCATCAGCACCTGTGGTAAGTTAGTATGCCTGCAGGATGCTGGGAATGCTAAGCAGTGGGGTTGAGTTGATCCAATTCTTGGTACCCTTTATCTGGGGGAGCTGCAGTGCCTCCCTGTCCACTATGATCCACGTGACAGGGCCATCTGCACTTATCTTTCCTGCCCTGAAGTGGGAGCTGCAGCTGGCTGGCACAGGACTGCAGGCTGTGGTACAGCAGGTCTTTGCAAAGGGTCTGTTCAGGATGGAGTTTGTAAAGGTGCTGTCAAACTTACCGTGTCCTGACTCAAAGTTTGAATGCTTCTCTGGTAACCTGTTAGAACTGGCTGATGCAACTCCAGTCTGGAGTTCTTCCACGGCCAAAAAGCGTGTATCAAGATAATATGTGCTGGTGCTTATCTGAACTGGCAAAGCTTCCTAAGGGCAGAAAACTATGCTAGCAGACTTGATAGACTTCTGTAAGGTGTAGATGGAAATCCCTATGCATGTAGATCATGCTCATTCTCTAGTCTGTTTCATACTGCAGTGTTTAATGTGATTGCCACTTGTTTTCCTGCACTAACAAAGTAGTAAGTCTGAATCTGACCTCCTCCTGTTTAATGGATTGAGTTAATTTGTGCTCCTCCCTGGTAGGCACACAGTCAATTACAGCCTTCTTTCCCACTGTAAAGTGGAACATCGTTCTGGTTAGTACCTGCTCGAGTGCTCTGATAGCTGAGAACCAGTAAAGCTTCAGTAGGCACTAAGGTTTAGATTAATCACTTAAAGCTTTCTAAATATGAAACCAATGGCATAGAGGGAATTTAAATAGGAAGCTCTTATGCAGATAGACAATTTGTTATTATTAATAATAAATATCTGAAAACAAAGGTATGGATTTGAGCTCTAAAGTCACTGAGGAACTTTTCCCTGCTGCTTCAGAGGCCTCCCTCATGGTCTGCTGTGGTGGGTGTCTCCAGTTGGATGTGTATGTGGGACAGGAGCTGTGGAGGAGGGGTGCCTATGGCAGTATAGCACTGTGGGGAAGTCCTCAGTTTTGGAGTAGACTTCTGTATTCCATCTGGTTTATGATCTTGGCCTTCAGATTGTGAACGAATCTATGCAGGCTGCTAGATTTGGTCTTTGGGAACAGATGTGGGCTGTGGGGGGCTGGGATTCCAGAGGTAACCTACTTTTTCTGTTACTTTTGGCAGGTATTGTAGGAGCACTTCCTAATTTTCTAAGTCTTAACTTGTGTAATGTTGCAAAGGTAACGCTGAACTAATAGCAATCTCTCTAATGCTGAAGTGCGATCCTTTGGTACCGAAGACCGGCCCACAGACAGACCTGCTCCTCCAAGGGAAGAGATCTATGAGTACATCATTTTTCGAGGCAGTGACATCAAAGACATCACTGTCTGCGAGCCTCCGAAAGCTCAGCATACCCTGCCACAGGATCCTGCCATTGTTCAGGTAGGTTAGCCTGCAGTGCAGGTGGATGTGGTGAAATGCTGATAAGACTGTCGTGGTATAAAATCATGGAGATGAAGTCAATGTCTCCAGGAATCTTCAGATTTTTGCGAGTGTTCTGAATTGCATTTCAGTGTTTAGAATAGTGGTATTAAGGCTTCAGTCAACCAAACTGTACTAGCTGAGAATGCAGGTAAAGACTGCAGTGTTTGCTTGAGTGGTGATAGTGCTGTACTTGAAGAATCACTGCCAAACAAGTTGACTTCTGGACACTGTAAATGGAAATGTACTTTGTCTTGTTACAGTCTTCACTGGGCTCTGCCTCTACATCATCCTTTCAGCCACATGTGCCTTACAGCCCGTTTAGAGGTATGCCACCTTACAGCCAACTTGCTGCCAGCTCTTTACTTAGCCAGCAGTACGCAGCTTCATTAGGTTTAGGTAAGTAAAAGCTTTCTTTGCTAGAATAAAGGTACGGTCTTTGTATGCAGCTACACTGGAGCTACATAGCAGTAACTGATAATGAATTCCATACTGAATGTCAGGCTGCAAGAAGCAGTGAATAAGTAGTTAAAGACTTTGCAATGATCTTATAGCAAGGAGGCCCATCTTTCACTTACACGCATGTACCCAAGAAAGAAACTAAAGAGCTGAAGCTTCTCTCTGAAAGTAATATGAATAACAAACAGTTGAGGTCAGTTCGTTTCTAGTCTGACATACCTCACACGCGCAACCCATGTGTGAGAAGAGCTTGTGTTCCAAAAGAGAACTAAGTAAGCTGCTCTAAAGCTGTTCTAGAGATTCTTGTATCTCTTTCCAAGTCCTCCAGATGTTACACAACCTTGTATCTTATCCATATATCTTTTTGCTTTCTCTTCTTCCCTCTATCTCTTTAGAGAAATTGGTAAGCCCTCCAGCATCAGCAGCTGCTTCCAGTCCTAGTTCTTCTCCGTCTCCACAACCTGTTTCAGAGCCTGACATGTCTTCAGAGCCCCATCAGCTCTCTTCCAAGGGTAACAGCAGTTTGAGGACTCCAAATATTTGGAAGAACTGCATGGCACTTGAAAATAATCTGTTCTTGTTAACCCCCTCCTAGAATGATAGTACTTACATGGGTAATGCTAGTGAAATGAGTTTGTTCTTGGCTGTTGTTGCTTTTCATCACATGAAGTATTACTTCCTCCTGCTCTAGAAGTATCAATTAGAGAGACAGGAGAATGGAAAAAGTAAAGAACTGTGGATCCTCTTGTGTAAGTATCAGGAGAGGGCTGAGGTTTAGGGATGCTGTGCTGCATCCTCCCTAGGAATGTGCTAGCGTAGGCATTAGGCAGGGAATTAATTGGCCTTTCCTAGGAAGCCAAGCACACTGCTTAAATCATGGGTGGCCTTACTGCTCAGAAATAAACAGTCTAGAAGAAAACTCAGGAGTATTACTGTAATTCAGGAAACTTCAGGGTATGTTTTGTGCATGATGAGGCAGTGTACCTTGTAAAGATTGCCAGCTAGTAAAGCACAACTAACAGTGAGCAGTTTCAGTTGTAAGCAGAGGTAACGTAGTTCCGGGTGCTTGCTTCTGTGCTTGAGAACTTTTGAAGGAGTTTGAGTAGAGATAACTAGGCTGACCCATCTTCAGAGCAGAGAGACCAGGTGCAGCCTGCATTTAAACATGGTAATTAGTTTAATCTGTTTTTAAATTAGCATGTATGGTTGTGTTGGCATGAAACTCTCTGCTTTCTGTTTGGCCATCTGTCTGTATATGCTTTCTCAGTTTTCTAACTAAGCTTTGAAACTTTTGTTAACCTTGCACAGCAGCTTTGTCCTACTGAATAATCCTTAGGCTGTGTCTGTCTTCCTTGCAAGTTTTCCAGGTGTACATAACTGGGAACCTGCATGATGTTACCTGCTGGGTATATCTCATGTGGACGTGGGTGACCCAGAAGTGTCAGTGGCTTGGTCTGTGTGTGCTCTTCAGCTTTTCCCTTTTCTTGCTCTTAAAGTGTATTCAGTTAAAGTTTGCTTCCAAGCGGTTCTTATGCATAACTACAAAGCCTGTAGTGCTCCAGAACTCCTAATTAAATCTAGAATGCAGTATTTCTGAGTACTGAAGACTGTCACTTTCTAATATGATTGGTGTAAGGTATACCAAACCATGAAAAGTATTTACATGTTTTGTAGTGTGAATAAATAAGCCTGGATGGAAGAGCAACAGAAGTCTTGGGTAACACTTTGGCCTTGACCAAGAAGGAATTTAAAAGGGTAACTTTGAGATCCTGGTCTGGTTTCAGGTTTTCTTTGTCTGAAAGCTAACAATAAGCAATGACAGTGCTTCAAGTAGTCAAAGGGCTTCTAAAAAGTGGCTTACAAAATGGGAAATATGGCTGAGGTGGCGAAGCTTTAGCAGCAAACTTGTTTAGACAAAGTGGGGAAGCTTTCATGAGCAACTTCAAAAAGGTGGTTTGCTTCAGATACAATGTGAAGTGCAATCCTGCATAACCAAAGGTGCACCTAGAAATTAGGTTTTCTTATCACCTCCCTATAGGAGACTGACCTGGCTTGTTTATCTGAAGTGTCTGACTTGATTTAAGAAATAAACGGGCAGTTTCTCTGATGTAAGGCTCTGGATTTGGGAGCCCAGAACTCTGGCAGTAGCGCTTTCCCTACATGCCACTTCAGCGTAGCTTATAACGATAAACAACCAGGGTTGTGAATAACTGTGGTCGATGTTTTCTCCATAGGAGTGGGTAGGGTTGAATAACACTGCACGCTTCCTGAGGAGCACTCAGTCATTGCAATCCTTTCCAGGTGCTGGCTTCCCTTCAGTTCACCCTGTCCGCAAAAGCCCCATGGTGGAGCAGGCTGTCCAGACCGGCCCTGTTGACAGCGTCAACTCACAGAAGCCACTCCCAGTGAAAGTAACTCCCGGGGTGCAGCGCAATGGCCGGCAGGTCCCACAGAGCAGCACCAAGGCAGCTGGTATGTATGGACTGCTTCAAAGTGCTGTTTTCAAGCATCGTTCAGAGGTGCATAGCAAGGCCAGACTATTTCCATCTTGTTCTTGTGTGTCTTGTTTCTTTCTTGTTCAGTAGATACAGCTCCGGCAACGCCTGTACAAACCCAAGGGCAGGTGAATGATGAGAACAGAAGGCCTCAAAGGAGACGATCGGGTAGGTTGCTGTGACACTGAACACTTGTTCTAGTTTATAAAGGCAAATATTGCTGCATCAGTGAAGAGTTATCAGACAGAGGACTAAGACCAAAGTGAGGCTTCATAAGTCTTTGGCCATGCAGAGATGATTCCCTAACAAAATAGGTTCTGGAGCCACAAATACAGAACCTTCCAGGGACAGAATTCTGGTGTCCTCTGGGCACTGGAGGTGTGTTGTGTTTCTTAAAAAAGAAGTTGACAGCAATAACTAGATTGCTTTGAAACCTGTTGCCTCCTATTGGGGAGGGCAGCCTGGTTAAGGATATCCAGTGTTCTTTCAAATTAAAAGAACTATGGAGTCGTTGACTCTAGAAAGAAGCTCTTACCTTGAGATGACTATTTAAGCATAGGTCAAAGGAAAGTGAAGCAAGTTCAACTAGACATCCCTGCCCAAAGTGAGAAAAGGTGGGAAGCAGAAGTTGAGATTAGCTTTCAGACTGGTTTGAAGGCAGTGCTGTGGAGGGGAGGCTGTAAGCTTGGTGGGTTTTTTCCAAAAAGAAGCTGGTAGTTTCTGTGTGGTTTCTGCCTTACAACAAAGTACAGCATCCTTCTGTGGGCAGGCGAGTCTTGGGTAGGTTTTCTGAAACCAGTGACCTGTTCATCCCTGTCATGACAGGTTTGTAGACCAATTATAGTAACATGTTAGCAGTTGAGTAGCAAATAGAGTTGATAGTCCCTGTACCTTTCCCTCAGCTTGACTTGATGTGGTGCTCTTATTTTCTCTTTTCATACTGGAAGAGAAGTTGGATGTGTTCTGTCTTAGTGGTAAGGCTGACAGCAGGAATGCTTTTCAGGAAGTTAGAATGTTGTTGCAATATGTTTCCATATTTGCCAAGCTCAGAAGTTACTTTCAAAGAGGTGTGCCCTAGCCGTAGGACTGGAAGCCAAGATCTGAGTTCTGGTCCTGGTTTCCTCTGGTCTTGAGCAAGTCATTTAACTTCCCTGCACGTTACCAAGTGTTTAAACTCTCCTGCTTTCAGGAAACAGGGGAAACAGGAGAACCAGAAATCGCTCTAGAGGACAAAATAGACCAACTCCTGTGAAGGAAAACACTATAAAGTTTGAAGGTGACTTCGACTTTGAAAGTGCAAATGCGCAATTCAACAGAGAGGAACTTGATAAAGAATTCAAGAAGAAACTAAACTTTAAAGGTTTGTAGCTTCTTTAAATACGAATTGTTGAGCTAGCAGTAAACCTTGCACAGACAAACTCATTGAGAAATGGCATCGTTACGTGTGGCAGCACCTCAAATTTTGTTTGAAGGAGCAGGAGAACAGATGGGCCTTCAGTGTGCCTCAAGGAAGTGTAATGCATTTCTTTATCTTCAGATGACAAAGCAGAGACAGAGGAAGAGAAAGGGGACCCTGGAGTGGCAACTCAGAACAATGATGGTAATGCAGAGGAGGACCTTCTGGGACCCAACTGCTATTATGATAAATCCAAGTCTTTCTTTGACAACATCTCCTCAGAACTGAAGTCTAGGTGAGTATTTCTTTAAGCTCGCCTTTTTTGCTGCCTTAGGTGTAATTCTAGATGTGTAACATGGTGTAACTTTCTAGAAGTCTCAAAATGCAAGAGGAAAATGTGAGGAAATCAGAACAGGTTTTAGAAGGGAGTATTGTCACACACTTGATGCATCACTGATATTACCAAGCTTCATGCAGTGAGACCAAACAAAAAGCAGTAAGTTCAGTTGCACTAATACACTTCCCTCACCTAGGATACAAGGATCACTCAGGTAGCATAGCTGATTTGGAAGGAACCAACAAAGATAAGTGTCCAACTGCCTGACCACTTCAGGGCTAACCAGGAGATGAAGCATGTTGGTAAGGGCCCTGTTCAAACGGCTCCTGAGCCCTGACTGACATGGAGCATCAACCACCTCACTAGAAAGCCTGTTTCAGTGCTTGACCACCCTTCTGGTGAAGACATAATATCTATAGAAGTCTTGCCTGGCACGGGTGTATACTGTTCCCATGTGTCCTATCATTGATTACTAGGGAGAAGAGAGAGTCTGTGCTCTCTTTTTTCCCTCCTCAGGAAGTTATGGAGAGCAGTGAGGTTACTTAGACTTCTTGTCTCCAAACTAGACAAGCAGAGCCTCAGCTTTTTCTCACAGGATGTGTCCTTCAGCCCTTTTACAGCTTTGTCCCCTGGGTGTGTTCAAGTGTCTTAATGTTTTTGTACTGTGAAGCCAACAATATTCAAAGTGAGGCTGTACCAATGCTAAATACAGTGGGGGAATCACCTCTTCTGGCTGGCTGTGCTGTGTTTAATGCATCCCGTTCTGTTTCCTAGTCCTGACTTTGAACCCATAGAATAAAGTGTTTAAAATCACATTTGTGGGAGGAGGCAACAGAATCATGCTGTGCTGAAGATGGTGCAACTTGCAGACAGGAGCAAGCTAAGCCTGGAGTTTGGGCAGGTCTGTCTGTGGAAACATCCAATTAAGTACTGCAAATATTAATGAAAGGCTTCATCTGCTGCTGCTGTCTTTTGGTGGTACGAGCGGCTCGATGAAGTTAAACTTCCTTTTAATGTCAGCATGTGAAATTCCCTTAGTGGTGTTTCTGCTTCCTTTTAGCAAAGCTTTCTTCCGAGTGTTTACCATAAGGCTGTAATTGGGGCTAGGCAGGTTCTGGTAAGGAATTCAGACTGGTGCTGTGGAGCTGTTCCAGTAGCTGAACCTCAGCTGTCACAGGGCTGCCTGCCTAGGAGTCCAGAGAGGCTTCACGGGCTTCAAGTTTGTGTTTGCCAAGAAAACAAGACTGGGTGTGAAATGCTACCAAGTCCTCATTCAGTCATGTTTTAAGTCTTTCCACAGTTCTCTGGTCTGGAAGTAGCATGTAAAAGCCAACAGCTGTCACTTCCAAAAAGCCTGTGTTTAGCAGAGGAATTGAGTTAGTGTTGTCATACTGCAGCTGTTCTTGTTGTAGTTCTAGTCAATAAAATAGGGTGCTCGAGGCTTCCTAGCTGAGTGAGTTGGGGTTATTTAATGTTTATATTAAATCTGAATGCAGTCCCATTCAGTTCTAGACGTACCACGTGGGCTGAAGAAAGGAAACTCAATACTGAGACATTCGGGGTTTCGGGACGGTTCCTTCGTGGCCGCAGCTTTCGCGGTGGGTTTCGAGGTGGAAGGGGTAGCGGAGCAGCAAGGAGGAACCAAACCACTCACAGAGCTGGTACTGGCAGAGTGTAACTCCACAGGTAAACCACACGTTCTTTGTTTAGCAATTAAGAACTACTCCCTAACCCAAGCATGTTTTTTACCCCTCACCCGAGCTGTCTGTGCAGTCTCCTCTTGCTCTCCAGTCCTGCAGGTAAATGAAAAGTTGTTCTTTATCGTCTCTGTGTGTTCATCCATCTTTCTAAGTGATGGAAGGAAATACCAGCAGTTCTAACATGCTGATTGATCTGTTGGTCCCTGGGGCTCGCCTCTGCGAAAACCAAGAGCTGTTTGTTTCAGCTGAGACTTTCTAGCTAAACATTTTAACTGATATGTAGGTATGAACTTCTGCTTTTTCTTGGTTCAAGTCCTCTGGATATCAAATCTAATTCTACCTTTTTCCTGCGTAGGTTCTTACATCTCTCCTGAGAGGATGAAAATGTACATAGAAAACAACCAACTGCTGCACTAATGTGGGAAAATGGTTCATATTGTTTACTGTCTCAGCTCAAATGACAGAACTTCATGTACTACTGCTTATATTCTGGACTTACTTTGGACCAGCAACTGTCAGCTGGAATATTCTTTGGAAGAGGGAATGTGTTCAGGGGTACCTTCTTCAGGGTGTCTTTTTGTTTGTTGTTTTTGTTTTTTAAGTGCAGATTAACTTACATGGTTCTTCTTTCGGGTCTCTCAAAGGCTGCTATAGTCTAAGCTTAAAGTCAGACTCCTTTTCTGAACCCTTGAAGAAGTTAAATCATGGTATTTTAACATGGAACCAAAGCTCACTTGAAATAAACCAGCTAACTTGTTTGTTCTGAGTAACCAAATGGATTCTTTGGTGCTGCTGGTCTTACCGTACTCAGCAGCGTGTGTGGAGTAGCACTTGGTATCTGAAAGAATGGACTCCTGGTGCTGAGGAGTTACGTGTATTGTCACTTGGGAATACTGGATTGTTGATCATGTAGTAGTGTGAAATGACTGTACGACTGTTTGTTGGCCAGTACTAACGTGGAGGTACTGCAGGCTCCTGCAGAGCTGTGCCTCCCTGGAGTTGAAGGGTGCTGGGCGCTCCTCCACGGCTCGGGGGGTGATGGAGGGCAGAGTGCTGTGCCCAGCAGGACGGGCAGCAGGCGCTGCTGCTGTGTGCTCAGTAAGGAGCCCCTGGCGGCAGTTGGCTGCCTGGCAAGGAGCCCGGAGCGCCGGCTTCTTGCCTTGCTCTGTACCTTGTTCATATAGTACTAAATGCAAACAGTTCTCTGTACACTAGTAGACTGTGGTGGAACACTATGGAATGTTTTCATTAAACTAGGAATGGGGAGTCCGTATAATGAAGCTTAACAGATGGGCATGTTTAATTTTTCCTCTGTACCCCCATACTGTAAATAGTTTAGTTTTTCTTTTGTTTTTAAAACCTGTATGTGGGGAGAGGGGCTGGGAGGGAAGGGGTTACATTTGTTTGCATGAATAAGTGGGTTAAATTGCTATAGGCATGTGTCCCTTTTCTGTTGGTAGGGAATTCTGTTGAAAAAGCACCTTGATGACTGAACCCCGTACATAGCTAGAATTTTTAGTTCTGCATCGACTTTAGGTTACTGTAAAAGCTTGGATTTATTTTTGTAGGACTTTATTGCTAAGAATTAGAAGATAGCAGTGGGGCTGCTCTTTGGAGTAATGTAAATTGTAATTATAATAAACATGTAAATGTTTGATGTTTTCCTGCTATTTTGTTCTGCGTGCAGCTTGGCAGCATCTGTCCATACAACTTGGAGCCCCAGGCAGGGCTGACATCTAAGAGGAAACTGAGCTGGCCTGGAAGTGGTGCACAGTGTTTAAGAAGGGTGCTGAAGGCTCTGCTACAGCTGCTGCGCCCCATCGTTGCTGTCACCCTGTGCTCCCTCAGGGGCAGTCTGTCTGAGCATCCAGCTGAAGGAGTGTTGCTGCTGTCCACAGCACCCAGAGCTCACAGCCAGCACTGGTATAGCTTAACCGGAGTTTGGTTTGGGTGGCAACAGTTCTGGTTGGGTGGCCACGGATGCCTTTAGGAGCTGGGTTCTTACCAGCACATGGTGTGTGTGCTGACAGCGAGGCTTGCAGCAGCCCCCAGGTAAGCTCCTTTCTCCAATGGCAAAGCAGCTGCTATGACACTACCGCATGAAGGTGGAATTGCATTGCCTAAGTCAGCTGAGGGAGCAGTGAGTGCCTCTACGGCTTGTCCTGTGTGGCTGTGGTGATGTGGGAAATCAACACCAACTTCAATACCATTCCTTTTTATTGTTAAGGCACTAGTTCTTTGTTCTAGACTCAGTGTCAGGCCTGTGTGGGCATACCAACCACAGCCTCCATGTGCAGTGCTGTACCTGCATCACTGACCTTGTAGGTAAGAGCTGTCAAGGGGCAGAGGCTTCTCTGAAACAGGAAACAACAGCAGGAAGGCACAACTACCCCCCTCCCCTGAAAGCTTTACCCCAGTGCTGGATGCGAGCAGAGGGCCAGGACAGGCTATTGGAGCTGCCTCAGACTGCAGATGGCTATTGGAAGTAAAACACAGCCACCTGCCCCCAGAGCTTTCATTTTATACATGTTGTTACCAACTGCTTGGTGAATGGCCTGCACACAGCAATGGCTTTGGTGTGCAGAGGCAGGCCTCTGTCACTTACAGAATGTGATCTGCCTCTGCCAAGAGAAGAGAACTCAGCAAAGAGACAGCTGTGACAGTATGCAGGCCTGACCAGAACCTGAACTAGGCACCAAACCTGGGTGGAGGGAGGGAGATGGAGGAGGTTAAATACAATAGGATAAACTGGAGTAGATCTCTGTCATTGTTTTAGCACACCTGTAGTTCATGTTAGGATGTCACTGGTCTATAAATCCCCTAGTGGGCAATCACAACACTGCTTTATTCTCAACCAGATGAATCATGCAGTGACCTGCAGGTAGCAATTCATGCACCTCCTCAGTCACTTAGGACGTGCCTTCAAAACAGCTCTCATGCTCACTTACAAACCATTACAGCCCCAAATCCCTGTGCTATAAAACTCACCATGTTTTACATCTGGGCCCTGGCCGTCTACATGGGAAAATAGTGATGAGGGACAGAGAAAGCATAATTCATTAGAAGCAGTTGTTTTTGTTGAGACAACCACTTCACCAACAAGAAAATAAGGGACAGCTGAGGCTGTTCACTAAGAAAGGTGCCAGGAAGAAAAGTGCAACCACTCTTCATCCTTTAATGGGTCACTACTGCTATGTTGGAATCTTTAGTAATCAAAATATCAGGAACACACAGATCTTTCTAAAATAAGAGCTTAAAAAAAATCAGTAGGTTTATTGTAGGTCTCCAGAGGGGCACAGTATGAATAAACAGAATGCCTGCATCTTGTCTATACAGAATAACCCACTGCTTCAGGTAAAAAGAAGCAGCCAAGCAGGTGCTGGGTCTGGTTCATCATGATGTCTTCTTCTGTTTTTTCTTTTCGTTTTCTTCCTTTTCTTTTTCGATTTCAGCAACGTACTTCTCAATTTCTTCAGGGCTTAGAATCTAAGGAAAGGAGAACAGTGACCTTCAAGATGCCACTTAAGATAAAAGTCTCTAAGTGGCTCTGACATGGCAGGAAAGCTAACAGCTATTTCCAGAGACGCAGGTACACTGTGCAGACACAACATTCCTTGGCTAGTAAACACATATTTGCCAGTGCAGAATGTGAGATGAAGGAGTGGAAGCGAGGGCTGATGTGCAATGGTGCTATCAGAGAAACGGGCCGCAAAGGGGGAAAAGCGAAAGCAGCCTTTACCTTCAGGGGCTGGTCTCTTCTCATCACAGCCAGCTCGATGTTCTTCCCCCCAGACTGCACAACCTGAACAGAAAACAGCTATTAGGAGTGGGCCCATTAAACAATTTTAACGCCTCTCTTTCAGACCTTTCAGGAAAACCAGCTGTGCAAAAGGAGTGCTGCTTCTTTAGCTCCAACCTCTATCCCCCCAAAAAGGAGGTATTCCTTTTGGCATCAACGCAGCCTGTTGATGCTTAAAACCACCCTATTTCCACCATCTGATTTAAGCCTTCCTCATCTTAAGTTTCAACACAAAGACGAAACATACTGCAGATGGAGTTCAGTGCATCTTTGGTTCATTTATATTAATTGCAAGAACTGAAGTCTTTTTCCCTCCCTTGAGGACTGCAGTCTGAGTTCTTCCATGTAAGTTACAGGCATGGTTTCCTCAAGTACTCTGAACCTTGCATGTAACCCCACACTTATGGGGAACAACAAATGCACTTTTCACAGATCCTTCTGTAATGGTATCCTGCCACGTGGATGAAGATTGCAGCGCACTCACAATTAAGAAGTTAATCCAAACACAAGGTGAAGAGTGACACAAAGCTCCCGAGGGAGACTCACCTCGAGGAGAGCCTTGATGACAAGCTTAATAGTCAGATCATCTGTCTCAATGGCTTCATCAGTATAGTTTTTCTCCAGGAACTCCCGTACAGATTTAGCTCCTCTGCCAATGGCATTAGCCTGGAATGGACGGGGGTGGGAAGAAGCTTGGAATTAGCAAGAACTGGGAGCTGTAGAGTTAGATTATGTGAAACCCTTCTGTGATCACTGTGTGTTTGTCAGGAGGTTGAACACATCACTTCCTCCAGCACGCAAGGAGGCAGCAGTCAGGCACCCGTACGTACTTGGAAAACAAGAAACAGGTAAAATTTCCCAAGCAGAGCTTAACTGCAGACTGCCATTCCAAGTAGATGGATTTTTTTTCATCTCCTCCTACATCAATCCCTCTTTAAAGGGGATGGTAACTCTTAAATATTTCACTACACCTCCAGAAGAGACAGAACCAGCTCACCTTCCAGGCGTGGTATGTGCCAGAGGGGTCGGTCTGGTACAGCCGGGGGGTTCCATCGAAGTCAAATCCCACGATCAGAGCAGAGATACCAAAAGGCCTGCGGCCGTTGCTTTGAGTGTACCTCTGCTCAGAAGGAACACACATTCATTTCACAAGCAGTGCTATTGTTAGAGCAGAAAGCAGACAATCTATACTTTACAACAAGGAAAGGCATCAGGAATATTTTTAGGAGGCCTTCTCACCCATCTACCTATTAAAGGCAGGATTCCATGCCCTACCAAAGGCCACAAGCCGAGCAACTGAAGCTGTTACTTCACTTTTCAGCCTCTTTTCCTAACATCCACTGAAGTTTTCTGCACCACTGCAACTATCAGGAAGAGACTCTCTTGGCTGCCAGGAGCTGCTGACTGGACGCCTGGGTGCGGCGCTGTGCTCTGACAAGCACGCTGAGGAGGCCGAGCAGGAGGAGGAGGACATCTGAGCGCTGTCAGCTTTCATCAACGACTTGCAACAATTCCATGGATGACGAAGCATGCATCATCTGTGATGGCATCCAGCCGTAGGAAAGGCAGTGCCACAGCCCTTCTGCTTGCTGTGTGCCACGTCACACACCACAGGTGACCGTAAGCACGGAGGCCCAACAGCAGCAGCATTACTGCAAGATTTACTGCTGCGAAGTTTTAGAGAGATTGCAAGCATGCCAGAATGAATGCACAGACGTGAGATTACTGCCAAGGAACAAAGTGGGATTCTGCTCTGACAGGCTAGTGACGAACACAAGCACCATGCTGTGCTGCACGTCATAAATAAGCGACACTCTGGCTAATCCTTACTAGGTGCTGGCAATTAGTTTAATACACCAGCAGCAAACCAACAGTTTTACCACAGAAGGCAGTTGGGCATATTTTGACCCTGTCATTAATCTTAAAGTCACGAATATCAAACTGAGCATATTAAGTGCTGCATTCATTTGCTCCCCTCTCATCCCTCCCTGCGATGTCTTAGAAGGAAAACCGAAAGAGGGAATGCATCACAGCCATGATGAGAAGGAATTAAAGCCACAGCTGAGCGGCGTCCCTGATGACATCACCGAGGTACTTCTACAGCCGTTACAAGCACTAATTTGTGCCATCTTTTGAGGAAATCCGGTAATCAATCCTCATGTTCCATTAGTACATTTTTATTTCCCACCCCCAGGAGCGTTACGTTGCTTTCTGCCAGCAGAGCAGTACGCAGCCCAGGCACACAGGACAGATGGACAGAGGGGCCCCGCACAGCACACCTGCTTCAGGCTGGCGATGTAGCGCGTGATGTACTCCACGGTGACCGGATCCTCCACGGTGAGTCTGTGGCTCTGACATTCTACACGAGCTCTGTTTATAACTATTCTGGCATCAGCTGTGAGCCCTGCAATGACAGTGGATCCACTGTGCTCAGACTCGTGCTTCACACCATGAGCACAGACTGACAACTTGTCTTGCTCCAAAAGGCTCACGAGGTCAGTGCCAACAGTAAGGGAAGGAAAGCATATAAGAGGTCATGCTTTCCTGAGTGAGGACATCATTTGAAAGGCAACAGAAATAAACTAATGCATCAAAATTACATACATTTTGCCTACAGACTTCATGATTGTCTATTAAATAACGTGCAATTTTGAACCAGGTAATCAGAATGCCCCTGAGAGACTGAAAGCATTCCATCTAACTGCAAATTAGCAGAGCAAGCTCAGTTCTCACGTACAGCGGTTCTATTTCTTTTTACAACACCCCTCTCTATAAATCAGTTTCTCTGCACAATAAATCTTGTCTAGTTGATGGAACTGCAGCATGATGTTAGCTGACAAAAATACGTGTACACTTCTTGCTGTACATCTCAGCCAGCGATGTCGTTTCAGCTGGGAGCCTTGTTTCCATTACAGAGCTCTTCCTCAACCTTTAATCCACCTGCACGTATCACAGTCCCCAGCTGAGGAAGCAAGGCACACTACAGCTCAAAATCAGCATTTCTGCCTGCTCAAATCAGAGCTCCCCTTAAAGCATTACTAATACTGATACAAAGACTGAATTACTTACAGACAGGAGATACCTGCTGAAATGTAAGTATATGTGAGCTTACATATAATTTTAAACAGTATACTTCTTTATCTGCATCAATAAGGTTACTTCTCAGCCTTCATCCTTACATTAAACTCAGTGATCTTCTGAACTCTAACCAACGTTTCACCCAATATTTCAATCACTGGTTCTCTCTATATGCCCTATGGACCTATCTACACCTATTTGTGAAAGTGGAAGTAACTGGAAATATGCTCCTTCCCCACAGCCCTCACTCAGTTATATACTCCCTCTGAATCCATAACCTTACCCATCTAACAACTGCCGTACCAGCCCCCAAACTGCAGGGATCACATACCTGCAAAAGCCATGCACACATTGTCATCGAGGGCGCAGATCTTCCGCACAGTTCTTTCATCCTGAAGCTTTGCCACAGACTTCTTCTCCACGCCGAGAACAACGATATCCTTCCCTCTGACTCCAACCTTCAACGCGTTCAAATAAAAGACCAAAAAAAAGTTAAGTTAGGCCCCCAAACCAGGCTGCAGAATACTGAAAGGAGCACCTGGTGGAGTGAAAAAAGCAACAAACCACGCATTATAAACTTCAACCTTAAGTACTTTGTTTCCTTTTGCCACAACCCGGGAGATGACTGATGTAACAAACACTGCATTCAATTCCCGAGTGCAGTTTCATCACCTGCTTTTGCCGATTTAAATCTGTGTGACTCCTAGCAGATATTCCCACCCCTCCTACCAACTGTGTTCTCCAATACCAGCACCTTTCTGCAGCCACTGCGGCAGAAGCAGCAGTACAGCTGCCACATCAAACACAGGGCCAGCCTGCCGTAGGTCTCTTCCTTACTGTACTGTAAAAAAACCCTAATACTATTTGGCATTACACCTCGTTATAGAGGGCCGCCACGATACTGCAGGGCCGGGGCAGCTCTGCTGTGAGGGAGCTCAGCGGTAGCCACGAACACCCGAAGGTACCAGCGGTGAGGACGGCTGTGCCCAGCGCGCAGCTCAGCAGCCGATGCAGGCGCTGCCAGCGGTGCGCGCCCAGCCGAAGGCCGGCGGTTTTCTTCCCGGTGTTTTATTACTTGGAACCTGATACATTATTCCCCACGTAGTGAAACCCCCATTCATCAGAACCGTGGGGCAACGGGAACACTGAAGGCAGCGGCCAGAAAGCCATTCCCACACGCCTCTCCCCTTTCCCGTCCGCTGGGCACCCACACGGCGCAGCTCTGCGGAACCCCGCGGCCGGGAGCACGAGAGCACGGAGCACGAGCTGCTGTAGCGGCCGCAAGCCCCGGGCCCCCGCCGGCCGCCGCACCGACACCGCGCGGTAACGCTGACAGCAATGGCGATTTGGCGGCCGCCGCTCCGCTCCTCGCGGCCCTCCCGCCGCGCCGCATCGCTCGGGGCGCGCTCCGTGCACGCGGACCCGACGCGGGGCCACCGGCGAAGTGGCGACGCCGCTCCCCGCAGCGCGACGTGCACAGGGCCTTCCCCCCGCGCCGCGCCCGCCCGCCCCGGCCCCGCGGGAACCCCGAGCCGCCGTTCTCCCCTCGCTCACCGCAGTAGAGCCCTTCTTCACCGCCTCCTGGGCGTACTCCACCTGGAAGAGGTGCCCGTCCGGAGAGAAGACGGTGATGGCCCGGTCGTAGCTCATGGCTGCCGGCCGCGCGCCGCCTCCCTCAAAACAGCACACTCATCCCCCGCCCGCTTCCGGAGTACGCCGACGGCGCCCCCTGCGCCAACTCCGTACGCTGCAGCCGCGAAGCTCCCTCCGCGCTCCTTGCGCGAGGAGCCGGCGTTGCGCAACGAGCGTAGGCGAAGGCGGCCGCGGCGCTCGACGCACTCGGCGTAGATGGCGGCCGCCCTTACGCAGTTGGCGCACCTGGCGGCGGCCGGCGGAGGCAGGGAGATGCCGCTCGGCTGCGACAGGAAACCCGGCGGCAGGGACGCACCATGTGCGGCGGCGGGGAGAGGCGCGGGGCGGCGGGCGGCCGCTCTCCTCCCCTCCCGCAAATCCGCCCCGCAGCCCCCCAGCCCCGAGCTGCCGGCACCGGCCCCGGGCACAGGGCGGCGTGTGCCGCTCCGGGGCGCGCTGCCCGCCGCTGGGCGCCGGGCTCAGAGCGTACCATGTGCAGCACCTCCCCTGCCCGCGCACTGCGGAGAATCCTCGCACGGCAATAGCAGGCAGATAATAACAATATTATTAGAGCCTGGGACCCATATATTATAGACACATAAAAAAAGCCCACCATGTCGGTTGCCTTTGCTTCTGCTCGCCCGAGAGGCAAAGGGGAGGTGACCCAGCAAACTATCCAGAAGGTAAAACAGCATGCTTTGTACCGATGGGGTGGACGTGATTCCGTCCGTGCTCCCGCAGCCGAGGAAGGAGGCAGATTGCGGGCGAGCAGGGAAACTCGTGCATGGCCAGGGCTGCAGAGATGGACAGCTGGAGAGAGGTGGGGGAAGGAGGAGGAGGAGGAGGTGGAACAAAGCAAAGGTGTGCAGATCGCTGCAGAGAGAGCCAGAGAAGGGGTACGGAATGAAATCCGCTGGCACGTTGGCTGCTGCTGGTGGGAAAAAGACTGACAATAATACATTGGAAAATTGCAATAGCATTTGCAAATACATGTTTAATTTCTGACGGTATATCAGCAAAAAAATAAAATAAAATACTGCATTGGCAAGGGTTTTGTGTTTGGATGCGGAATCTTAGAAGCCAGAGGGAGCAGCAATCAGTGCTATTTTCCATCTGCTGTTCCTGTTATTTGGGATGTGTTTATTGGTGTATAATGACAAAGGTCTCGAAGATTTTCTCTGCAATTGAGCTCTCCGCACGGGTCTGGTACAGAAGGGCTCCCAGTTGGGAAGTTATTGTTTCCCATCCCGGAGGGCTGGCAGCAGGCAGTGCGTGCACCTGCCGACCCTCCGTCCCTCCCGCAAAAGGTAACTGTATAACGAAGAGGCTGGAGACTCAATAAAGAACATGCATGTTTCACTTTGACCGCTATTTGTCATTTGTACTTGTGCTGATGTGAGTGCCTTCCCCAGCACGGAGGCGTTTTGTTCCTGCAGTTCGTGCAGTGCAGTGGCAGGGAGGTGTAGGTGCTGTGTGTGGTCTGTCCGCAGATGATGGCCAGTGAGGCGGTGTTGTTGCTAACCCAGCAACGAACGTCTCATCAGTAGGTTTTGCAGCCAAACCATTATCTGGTGCCAATTTGTGACTTCTAGGGAAAAAACCTCCATGGAGGAATGTTACAGAGCAGAGATTGGGCAGAATGACCTGCCTGTGAGCCGAGGAGTGTGACTGAAATCTCGGGGCACTACTTGGACACGAAGGCCATGCTCTCACAGCACGCGCAGTGCTGTGAGCAATTAATTCTAAGCAGTACAGTGTTCCAGTGGCTGTTTTTTCTTCTCTAACCTCCAGGTCGGCTGGGAGTAGGACAGAAATTCAGAAATGTGTACTTAAAAACATGACTCTGTCCATAAGCAGAGGGCAGCCAAATATCTTCATTTCCATTTTCAAACACTTTCCTTGTTTTCGTATTCAGGAACTTTGTGGAAGCTTTGAAATGTTATTTCTGTACCAGCAATGTGTAAAAGCATTCCCTATCTCGGGTGCGTTTGTTGGTGTGACTTCAGGACTGTCTGTCAGTGTTGGTGGGCTGCTGGCAGTGATGTTCTGTTTGCAGAGCAGTGGTGCTGAGCAGGGGACTTGCAGGCACAGTGGCTGAATGGACGTTCTGGTTCAGTATAAGAAATGGAGCAGTCAGAGAGGGCGCAGATGCTGGGCTTGTTACAAATTCCCACTAAAGCAAGGTTTTTAGGATATTCTAATGGCACTGAAAAACAAGAGTATTATTCGTATTTGTGATATAAAAGCAGCTTGTTTTTATTTATTAACTCAATAGTCTTTCAAAGCTTAGTTATTCCAGTACCACCGACCATCAGGAGATAACTGAGGTGTTGGAAGTCAGAGCTTTTGGCCACACAGCAGTGATGGGGCTGCTTTAAAATGTTCACCAAATAGCAATTTGAGGACAGTAAACTGCGTTCTCTTGTGGGTGGTGGAGATCAGAACTCGGGGCCCTCTGCATCTCAGCGGGTCAAGGAGTTGTGCTGTCATGTGTAGGTGCTTGGTCACATCCCAGAGCAGAGTGCCCAGAACGCCCTCAGTGGCTACGGAGAGCAGATGCGGAGTGTCACACAAACACAGGTCTTTAATGCGATTCTCACATGTTCTGATCATATTTCTTTTATGCAGATGTTAGATGAAAATCACCACCTAATACAATGTATTATGGATTATCAGAGCAAGGGGAAAACTGCAGAATGTACTCAGTGAGTATGATGGGTTTCGGGCTGTGTTTGGGTGTCTTTTTCTCCGGGGCTGTACTGTGAGCAGCGCTGCCCACTGATCAGTGCGAAAACGCTCGGACCGATTTGTTAGACTTGTCGTAGTACAAACTATAGATTGTTCTCGGGATAGAGGGTTGTTTTTTTCCCCAAAGTATTTGAGAATTTAGTATTTAGAATATTTTAACAGATTGTTTGTTAATTCTGGAGAATCGTGCTAATGGATTCACCTCCTGCTTGGAAATTAAGCCACTGAAGATTTCGAGCAGCAAAGGTCGCGAATGTTTCTGCAAAGAAGGCAGTACTATGGGGCTTGTGTGCATTTGGGAGGAGATGACCACGTTCTGTGCTTTCTGTATTCATTTCACAACCTTGGCTTCATATTTGCCACTTTTGCTACTTCCCACACATTTTCCCCTTATCAGAAGAAAAAATCATGCTAAAAAATATTTTCTCATGCCTTCTTCTCGGACTCTCCAGGTTTGACTCCTCACTTTGCACAGTGGCACATTGTAGTTTGCTTTTGGATGCCCTCCTGTTCTTCCCTATGAACTTTTCCAGTTCATCGAGAGCTGTGAAGCAGCAGGAATGGTTCAGGTGGTGCTTACTGAGCAAACACTCCAGTTAAAGCGCTCTTGAAAAAATCTTGTTCTTCTCAGCTTGTTGGCAGGGCAAACAGGTTTTGGGTTTTGGAATTTCTTTACCAGTAGGACCCTGGTTAGACAGAGGAAGAATCTGTGGCTAGTTTTGAAAGCAGCTGACCCAGTGTCAGTTCCCAAAGAAAGCCTGGGCTCCCAGCTGCACGCTGCACTCCAAGCTCTTGCAGAGAAGTGTGTATTTTACCTCCTGCTTCCCCTGAGTTTACCCATTGGCAAAGCGGGTGTCGAACACGCTGTTGAAAAGCACAGCAGCACAGATATAGGTCAGTATGATCACTGTTTACTCTGACAGATGTAAAGTGGGCTGATGGAATTTAATAAACTGTTTGCTCAGAGCAAAAAAAAAAAAAAGGAAACAAAGGAAAGAAGTTGGCATTTTCTATGTTGTAACCCTTTCCAAATAAGCTTTACTCCTTATTCTGTAGATACCAACAAATCTTGCACAGAAACCTCGTTTACTTGGCAACAATAGCAGATTCTAACCAGAATATGCAGTCCTTGCTTCCTGCTGTAAGTACCAATGCTACCACCACATCTATTTACTATGCAGAGGGAAGTGTGCTTTGATACAATACCTTTGGTTTTTTAAGTGGTTGTGTAGACCACCAGCCAAGTGAAAAGCTGCTTTTACTGCATTTCAAATACATTCTTTTGGATATTTGTGTTAATATCTGTCCCTGTGGCCTAATTTCTAAGTACTGGAAATGATGCAGTGTTACATATCTGAACAGGATCCATTTGTTCCAGATTCATTATTCTTTGCTTATTCTTACTGTATTCTTTACTCAGGGAAAAAAAAAAGCCACTATTTTGTATCAGAAATCTCATTCAGTATTTGGGCATTGGTTTGCTTTTAAAAATTGAGTTATTGCTGAACTGATGGATTTTAGAAGTATCCACATAACACAAAATGCACAATAGCTTTATGCTTGGCAAAGGTCAGTTGTCAACACTGCTGTATAGTGGCTGTCTAGTGTTTGCAAAGGCATTTCCCCACAGCAGTTACTTTCAGTCCAGTCCAAATGAAATCCATCTAAGTACAGAAGAATGGGCACAGAAACCAGCCTGCGTTAGAAGCACAGCTTGGAGACCTTTGCTGTGCTGCCTGCTGGCTTCCCAACGTCATGCTGAATGTCATTCACACATCCTAGTCAGATGAAGAAAGGTTTGCTCAGAAGGTGAGGGAAGCACTGACTTATGGAGGCAGTTTTTAGTCATGCTTGGGCTAATTTGAGGGTGATTATTTTTCTAAATAAAGCCTAACAAAAATTTTGCTTCTCCTCCTTGTTGTTTGCAGCCACCAACGCAAAACATAAACTTGGGCCCAGGAGGAATGACTCAGAGTGCATCCAACCAATCTCTTCATTCACAGAGCAATCTCAGTGATGCAATCGGGACGGGCCTTCCTCCTTCCTCCCTCATGCAGAGTCAGATTAGCAATGGTGAGCCTTGGTCCCCTTTGTGCTGCTTTGCTGTTGCTTGGCAACAAAATCATTAATGCAGAAAATACTTACAGAGCTGTAAAAGACCTCTCCTCACTCACCTTTCAGGCAGATGGGGATTTCTGGGACGTGCTGAAATCATCACAAAATGGCTACAGTCTGTAATGATGTTGGGTTCTGCGAGGCCTCCAGTCTGCTTAGTAATTCTATGGGAGAAATTAAAAACAGTTTTAAAAATGTCTAATGAGAATCGCCAAGTAAAGATGCCTCCAAGTCTCTTGTTAGAAAAATGATCTATTGTAGTATTTTTCTCTTGAAGATGGTGGGGCTGGCCAGGGTAAAATGGGATTGCTTGCATGACTAACTGCACAACCAAGCCTTTAGATTGCAAAGCTCTTCTAGGATAGATGTCTTTTGGAAAACAAAATGGTGTTACATCAGCCTTTGTCCTCTACAGAAGCTTTCAGGGATTGTACTACGCAGCCCAAGAGTCTGCACAGGCATTTTATATGGATAAGACAAATACACACATCTATCTATTTGTTTCTTTGGTTCTTGCAACTAAAAAGAAACTAGCTGAGATTTTGTTGTTGTAGTTGTTTACTTTGTATTAATACTCTATAGGACTAATAATCCATTTATTTATTCTGTGCTTCATGGTTATTTAGTCAGCTCTTGTTTATGTGGGTCTTTCCCGAAGTGAGAGGGAGAGAAAAACAATGTCTATAAATAGAAGTATCTGACTGTAAAATCACAGACCTTGGCAGGGGAGCTCAGGAGCAGATGCAAGCAATGAAATTACTTCTCAGTTTTTAGAAATCTATTTGTGGTCAAGCTGGTAGGACCTCTGGAACTAATGGAGGAGGTACTTACTTTTGTGCACTTCCAGCTGTAGAGAGAAATTTATCTGTGCCACCTTTCTGAAAGATTTATTAACTAGTATTGCACTAAATCAGTCTGAGCACTGTTAGTGTGGTTTTTACTCAGAATCTACATTTTCAGTGTTACTGCTGCTGGTTTTTTGTATTTTCCCTCGCTCCCCAGTTCTTTACAGCAATGCAGTGCTCACTAAGAGCCAGCCTGGCAGTCCTGCCCAGTGGCGTCACTTGCAGAACGGAGGTAGGCAGGCAGTGCTGGTGCACGCTCACCTCACGTGCTCCAACCCAGTGCTAACAGCTGAGCTGAGGCTCTGGGGGCAGCTTACTCTTTGTCCAGATGTTTTGACCAAAGCTCTGCACCTGCGTAGTGCCAGGTTGTTATGAAAGTACCGGTCCACTGGAAGCTGGTCTGAAGACAGAGCTGTTCTTCCAAAGGAAGGTGTGCCTGAGAATGCACAAGCCTGCCTCTGCTGGCGTGCTGTGAGTAGCCTAGGTAACAGCACCAGTGATGGCATGAGCTGCTGCTCTCTGCGAGAATAGAAGCCTCCCACCCCAGGCCTGGGGACACCCACCTGGGTGGCAGCCCCTCCTGCTGCTGTCTCTGTGCCAGCCAGAATCGAGTTAGCACCTTAAGCTATCCAGCACCCGACCCTCGTGTAGAGATAGGCTCTGAGACTGAGAAATGATTTAACATCAGCCAGTGATGATTGGACATTTTTTGCAAGTTAGCAGTAAGTATGCACAAACAATGATGAATGTATGGGCTCCAGTACTTGTGAAAATTTTTCATCTGAAGGAGATGGAAGTCTGTACTGAACAGGTACAGCATTGTTAGAGAGGGAAGGACAGGGAAGAAGGCATAAAACTAGCACATTTTATTCTTTATTGTCCTCACACTGGTCTTTAGAGGAATCACCTCTGCGGGACAGTCACTAGGTAGTGCCCTAAATGTATGATAATTACCAGCAGTGGCCGCTAGGTCAATAACTAATGATAACTAATGATAATTCTGCCTGTGGGGACAGGTTAAAAATCAGCCCACTGAAATTTCAAATAACCCAACAGCCACCAGTCGGTGATTCTTCATGCCATGGCCCTGCAGGCAGAACTTGGAGATGCAGACATCAGCTGGGGAAGCTCAGCTGCCTCCCGACAGAACGGTTCCAACTGGGACCTCACTGTTCAGAAATCATGAATGAGGCCTTTCAAAGAAAAACTCAGCTCTTAGATTCACACAAGTATGAAAGAGGTTCAATGCTTTGTGTTTGCCACATTGTTCTAGTATTTTTGTTGAAACACGCTGGGTCATGCTGTCGTGTTTTCCCTCACAACCATGAATTAGCCAACCTTTTTTTTTTTTTGGGGGGGGGACTTTAAAGAAAGCCCAGAGTCTCACGTTTTCCCATGCCAACAGGGCAGGATTTACCAACACGTGCTTTACTGTGAGCCCAGTCTCTTTCACTCAGTGTCTGCAGATGCCATTCGAACACCACATGGTTTTGTGTTGCACAAAAACAAGTATCAGCTTGAGAAGATGTACAGAACTCTCCCAAAGCACAGAGCTGGACCTCAGTAGCAGTGTGTGTATCTCTGGGTCTGCAGATTTCGGTAGAAATAGCTCTGTTTGTTTGCTGTTAGAAATGCTGCTTGCTTCTCTCCGTGAGAGGAAAATACAATAATCAACAGCAAGTGTTCTGTTTTTGATGACTAGAAATATCATTAGGAGCAGTTAATGAGGTTTGCAGTAAGAGAATTAAACATTTTTTCAGAGGCTGTAGATACGCTTAATAACCAAATTGAAATATCATTATCTAAACATTGCAATATAATTTTGTCTCTTGTAGGGATCCTGCCTGTCTTCCATTCGATCTAAATTAATTTGATAGACAACAATACACAGCTGAATTTAGATAGGCAGCAATACATGCTATCACAATTCCTCCAGTAACAATACGCAGTGAAAACAACTTCCCAAAACTCACTCATAAAAGTATTTACAGCAACTAACAACAAAAATCAGGCCCAGATTTTCCCTAATTTTTGTTATCCAACAACAAGAGAATTTAAAAATAAAAAATAAAAAAGTGGAAGCACAGTGCCAGGTAAGCAGAATGGTAGTCCCAGTGCTAGGGGTCAACTGGAGAGCCCAGTGATTATGGACAGTGCTACTAGACAGGTACTGCAACAGCAGTGGTCGTGATGGCGACTTGGAAAATACATCTTTGGAAAGTCTGAGGTTGTTTCAGTCAAACTTGCAGAAAGGGGAAGACAAGCTTGTCCTCTTGGTCCTCTGAGGGGAGGCCCCCTGGTGCTTCTTAAGCCTGAGCCATGAAGTGCAGTTGGTTGGAGGGGAAATGAATGAATGAATGAATGCAGCAACGTGCAGAGTTTATCAGCCACTATTGTGCCTTCCCATTGTCACCATCTGTGTGAATGGGGTTAACAGCAGGACAGGAGGAAGGAAAGAATTTCAGAAGGCTGGGATGTTTCCAGAGTCTCTGTATTTTCTAAAGTATCTGACACTGCTGGCATTTGTGAATTTCACTGCCTGCAAGACCTGTGGAAGCCCATGAGGAACTGGTTATAGGCCACAGCTGCTGATTTTTTCCTTCTTGTCTGCAATTCTGTACAGCCAGATTTGGCAGGCAGGAAGAGGAACGCCGCTCTAACTTTGCAGGAAGCAGTTTTGTCTGTCAGTAACAGGGAATTTTAATAATGAGGATTGTTTTGTTTTGTTTTGCCTTATCGTATTTTAGAAAGGCCGTGAGGGCTTTAATGCTCACTGTACATTGCTGATCACAGCACAGATTTTCTTGTTGCTCTCTTTAATTTTTCTAGGTCCTAATCACGTGCCTATGCAGCAGTCAGGCCAGAACACTATGCCCACAACCTCTCTGAGTATGACTGTCAGCAGTCATGGAACTGGGCCTGGTTATAGCCATACAGTGCCTGCATCTCAGAATGTGCCAATGCAAGGCCAGGGGTCAATAGGCAATTATGTCTCTCGAACAAACATCAACATGCAGTCTAATCCAGGTAAACTTCCTCTTCCTCCTTCTGGGCCCACTCAACATTTCAGTGACCTCAGAGGTTTACCACACGTGAATGTGTTCTGTAAATATTTTCTGTAGACAGGGACAAACATGCAAGAAGAGAAGCTTTAGGATGTCTCTGAATGCAAGGTGTCAGGCTGCAGAACGCTTTCAGACTTGTTTTAACTGACACTGACTTGCCGTGGTTAACAGGTGGTGGAAAAGAGAGCCAAAAGAGCGGCAGCACTCCCTGATAGGCCCTGGCAGCAAACCTCACAGCTGTGGGAGGGATTGGAAAGGCACCTTTATCCTATCTGAAGGAGCCTGCCAGCAGAGTATTGCACGTTTATCATTTATACATCACTGCCACGTTTTTATGATCTTATAGTGATACTTAACACTGCTTGAAGGGCATAGAGAGAGACTAGCAGGCAGCTCAGAATTTGTCCCTTGACCTGTAAAAATGATTGCTGCTGAGTATTGAATGGGTTGTCCAATGTTAGTTCTCTCAGAAATACAGGGGGCAAATCAATCCTAGGATGTCAGTTTATTTAAACTGTGTAATCATTGGATATATAATGAGATGGAATTAGAAAAAATAATTGATTAGAGAACAAATACAGCAATGAATGAGCCAGGAGGAATTGGGAACAAATATCAGTTCTTATTTCTTGAATCCTACTCCAGTAACGATTACATTCCTTTTAAATCAACTAGCAGTAGTCAAAGTTAGATGTGTTGTCAAATTTGTGACTGGAACAAATGGCAAGAACTGACCGTGTAATAGCATCCTGTTGGATTACATTGGAGAAGAGCTCAAAGTATAGAGTAGGATAACATCTCCCCCTGTGGAAAATTCATAGAATGATCAGGATGTAATTTAGTTGAACGTGTTAACTTGCTTCCAAAGAGACTGGGGAGAGAACCTTCACATCCCTTTATAAAACAGATTTTCTATGTGCATTGTAGTCTCCATGATGCACCAGCAAGCAGCAACGTCACATTACAACTCGGCACAAGGAGGGAGCCAGCATTACCAGGGGCAGTCCTCCATTGCCATGATGAGTCAGAGCAACCAGGGCAACAGCATGATGGGTCAGCGACCAATGGGCCCCTACAGAGCTTCACAGCAAGGTGAGATCTGTGATGAGCTTATTGCTGCTGGCAGTAGTAGTTCCGTGGTATTCCGTCCACCCTGTGGGGTAGGCAGCACAACAAGATTTCCAAGTCACTTTTATGCATTAGGAATCCCATGTGGAAAGAAAGGAAATCTGAAATGCTGGAAGTGCCATGACAATCAGAAGAACTTTAATCTCTTTTCAAGTTTATTTAACTATTTCAGGTGTTTTAGAGATAATTCTGTCTAAAAGAGACCGTGCATCTCTAAAGAAAAGATGAACAATTTGATATACAGCTCACTGAAGTAACTGGAAACCTTTTCGTTTCTTTTGAATGGTATTGGATCAGCCGTAAAATGGCACAATTAACACAAGGAACACATTTCTGCAAACAAGATAGAATGTGCCAGCAATTAATAGGAAAAATTAGGCCAAAGCAAGGAAAACACCAGAAGAATCCCACCATGCTCTAACACCTCTCTGGAAAAAGTTCTAAGAGGTAACAAAGCTGCTAGACTGATTCTAATATAAACTGAATTTTGCTAAGAAACAAATTAATACACTAATTAAAATATATTTCATTCTAACTGTGTTCACGAGCATGGAATACATTCCTGTGCTTTCTAATAACTCGGATTGGTAGATGAAACGTTGCCATTACTTTTGGTATTGCCATACAAGAGAGTGGTTTTAGGACTTCGATTACTGACAGTTGCATAATTTCAATTTCAGCTAGCTTTGTTTTCTAAAAATACAGAACTGTTTCCTTTTTCCAGTGAGCAAAACATCTTTGAAACTGCTCTCAACATACTTAGCCTGTTTACTTATCGAGATGTAAATACTGTTCTCTTAAAAAAAAAAGATAAGGACAAACATCACTCAGTTGTCCATGGGCTCAGCGTGCTCTCTCATCTTTGCCTTGCAGGTTCCTCACAGCAGTACATGGGTCAGGAGGAATATTACAGTGAACAGTACAGTCATGGACAAGGCTCATCAGAACCTATGAATCAGCAATATTATCCAGATGGTAATTGCTCTGTACTGTTGTCACTGTCATGCTGATAAAGCGTAGAGCAGCATGACTGCCACATCCAAAGACATGGCAAACACATTAAGATTTGTTTCCGCTTTAAGTGCTAGAACATTCCAATCCCTCTGCATGGAAGCAGCGTACAGACACATGCATATCAGTGCACACTGCTATCAAACTGCTTCAGAAAGGGCATGAAGCTGAGTTTGGATTTCTATATGCTAGTGATTTATCTGTAGGTGTGAACTTCCTTGCTGCATACTCAACCTCCTGTCTTAGGTTGGGTTATTTTCTCTTAGCCTCATATTTGTGCATAAGCAACTTCATAATATATGTATTCAACAGCGTATGTATATAGTTATATTAACAATGTACCTGACAAATCTTTGCAATTTCTTACAGGACATGGTGATTATGCCTATCAGCAGTCATCCTACACTGAGCAGAGCTATGACAGGTCATTTGATGACTCTACACAACACTATTATGAAGGAGGTAGGAAAATACCAGGAATCTTTGTAACCCAAAGCTCTAGCCCCCTAAAACACTAAGGAAACAGCATGCTAATGACAATGTACAATATGACTTGCATTGCCTACATTACTAAACTGCTACTTAGCTATTATTTAAGTGTCCAGAAGACAAAATTTAGTTTTTATAGCACTTTTATACCAACACCATTATCAGACTGTGTACGCAGCATGTCAGTAACTGTATGGTGAGGTAGTTGTGCTGTGCAGCCTTGTGGGATCACTAATAGCTTGTGCATAGCCTCATGTTCATTAAACAAAATTATCCTCAGGTGTAGCTGAGCCAGATAGAATTTCATTTTGCTTTGTTAGGAGACTGCAAATGGAATTTCCATTGTAGTTGTTTTTAAAAATCAGTAGCAACTGAATGTGTTGTCTTTCTGGGATGTATGAATAAACATCATTATCTGGAACAAAATATACTGGGAGGGCTTTCTGAGAAACCAACTGTTTACCCTGGCACCCTTATCTTTGTGGTTCTGCCTTTTTCTTCTGAAACACTTTAGCAGGAAAAAACCCTTTGGGGAGCAGGTTGCTTGTTTGCTGGTTTAATGATGTGTATAAATAAACAACTCCCTCCCATTCAAAAGAACTAAAAGTCACTGGAGAAATAAACTCATCATGACTGGTGAGATGCAAACATCTGTTTCTGAAAAGAGTGCCTGTCTATGAGCTCCAGCCCAAGGCTCCTCACTACAGAGGTACAGAG
This sequence comes from Pavo muticus, assembly GCA_016647715.1. Classification (NCBI taxonomy): domain Eukaryota; kingdom Metazoa; phylum Chordata; class Aves; order Galliformes; family Phasianidae; genus Pavo; species Pavo muticus. Next base: position 10,720,162 of record JACDJE010000149.1, on the reverse strand, counting down.
GAAGATCTGCTACAAGCATAACCACACTATGTCAATTTTTCCCACTTTAGGAAATTCTCAGTACAGCCAGCAGCAGGCGGGATACCAACAGGGAGCTGCACAACAGCAAACATATTCCCAGCAGCAATACCCGAATCAACAGAGTTACCCAGGACAACAGCAAGGATATGGTAAAACTGCCACTGGTCAAGTATTTGCAGTACTTCATCTTGATGCCTCCATTCCTCACCTAAACTATGCTGTAAAGTATTTTATTGATTAACCTTGGCCATCCACATACTATAACTAGCCAAACAGCATAACATGAAAAGAGATTCTGGGCGGTAACATCCATTAATATAGCACTGCATTCCAAACTGTTATGTTAGCATCCCATTGCCTTCTCTCTTGATAACTTGAGAAAGTTATATCGTGCCTCATGTTGACTGGTAAGTGTTGGTAGAAGGTCACTGCACGGATTCTCATGCCTCCTACACATCTAGTTTTGCAACTGACATAAAAAACAATTCAGACAATCCAAGCTGACATCAACAATCCAGAGAACCGTTACTCCTTTGAAACATCATGCAAAGGTTTTAATCCTTGGTGAGGAAATAAGGTGAAAAGAAAAAAGTGGAAGTGATTTGAACATACAGGTAACACTGTCACAGGGCTTTGGAACCTTTCTGGTTGCCGGAGCAGGGCTCCTCACTGTCATCAAATCAGGTTTGAACTGTTCACTGGTCAGCTGCAGGCATCCTTGGTCTCTGGAAGAAAGAAACCATTTCAGGTTAGTCAGTACAAAAACGGGGCTGGAGAAAATGAGGATATTCTAAATACTAGTTTGAAGGCAAGGGACTGCCTTGCAGTATATACTCACTAACCTTACTTTATTACCTCATGCTTTACATTTTGCTAACCATAAGAACTCCCTGTAGCAAATTGACTCCTATTCATAAATGTCTCTGTCTCCTCAGGTCCTGCACAAGGAGCATCTTCACAGTATTCCAGCTACCAACAGGGACAGGGGCAGCAATATGGGAGTTACAGAGCTTCTCAGACAGGACCATCCGCTCAGCAGCAGAGGCCTTATGGCTACGAGCAGGTAAACTGTCTAAATCTCTGCTATAAAAAAGCAGATTTAGCTGTTAGCTCTGCACATAAATCTATCTGGTATTTTGGTGCAGACATATTGAGTGGATCTTTCAGAATTTATAAACCAGCAGAAAATTAACTCTCTGTTTATAAATCTCTGATATATTATTCTCCAACATTTTTATTTCTCTCTCTCTTTTTTTTTTTTTCCCTAGGGACAATATGGAAATTACCAGCAATAAAATAATATGATCCCATGTCAGATTCATTTCAATAGTATTTCCATCTTTGAACTGGATGTACCGGCAGTTTTGATTAATTGTAATATGTTGGTTACCCCTTAGCACAAAGCAGCGTCTGTATGTGAACAGTGTTCATTTCATGCTGGATATGAAGCAGTGCACTACTGGTAACAAGACAATGCTTTAATGGTTTGATATTTGGTGCTGTGTATAGTACTGTATGTTGATACAACGCAGAAGTTTTTAATTTCTCCCCCGTTCTTGATGTTTCTAAATAGCTTTAGGATCATTTGATCACAGTTGTGCCCCGTCTGACAAAATGCCAGGTTATTCTGCATTCTAACTAAATACGAAGCCATTTAGTCATATCTCAGTCCAGGGAAGTGTCCTATGGTAGGTTATCAATCTTTTTTAAACTAAATGCATTGCAGGTTACCTGCCAGCCTCTGAAATCCATGGCTCTTCACTTCTTAAGAATAAGGGAAAGGTTACATGCCTTATGTGAAGACAGTTCCGTGCTATAAAAATAAAATTAACTGCAATTTCTGCAGTACCTACTGGCAAATTACCCAGGTTTTATCATTCAATAATCTGCGTAAGTCCATTATTTCTGTTGTAAAAGGTACAGAAAGATGATCGAAACCTATATTCAAGGAAACGTTAATCACTAGTGGCACCTTTTATATATCCACGTAAATGAAGGTATTTCTGTCATGGAAAGTAAACTAGAAGGAAGCTCGGAGATCTGCAGCGTCATCCTGCTAGATGTCAGTATTGCTTCATGTGGTGCTTAGCTGAGAAAAACATCTGGCAAACTTTCAATCTTAAATATGCTACTCCAAATTTTGTAACTTGCACATACATTTTCATGCCAAATTTCACAGGCAGGTGGCTGGCATCCTTCTTTATTTCTGATTCTCCCATAGGCCTTACTGAAATTTTCCAGCAAGCATTATAACCATAAATATTGTCAATTATTTTTTTTGGTTGACTGTTTTTATGGCTTCTTGACAGTATTTTTTCTCTTGTAGCTCAACAGAAATAGTTCAGAAATAAAAACAGAAAAAAATCTTTTTTTTTTCTTTTTTTTTTTTTGTGACAGAAAAGCAACCAAATTCAGCTTTGGTTGTGAAACAATATTATGCATATAGAGGGGGAATTGTTAATAGGATCAACCAGTGAGAGAATACCTATAGAGGGAGAATCTAGAAATATGAACTAGATGTATGTAAAAGCCAGTATGAGCATCTGAAGTCACTTCTACTCAGTTTTATATGTCCCTATAGAGTGTTGAATAAAGCACTTATGAAGTGCTTCTGTAACCGACGAAGGAAATAACATGTCCAAATTTCTCTGTGGTGAGAGTAGGATGGTTATAATCAATGACCAGTTTTTAATAGGAGATTAATTGAAAACTTATTCTGTAATTTTACCTTTTGCTGTAGGATTTTTGTTTGTTTAAACTGGTATAATTACAGGATTTTGAGTTCTAGCACTTCGTATTTTGAAAAACCAAGACCACAGTAAAACAAAAGATCTCTCACTTCAGTCCGTCTATTCCTGTAGAGAAAAGTCTTTGAGTGGACGGTTTGCTATGGGATGTTGTCCAAGCACTGCCCTTGCAACATTAATGCTTTCCATTACTGATAAAACAGAAGGCGTTTTCAGCCCGTCCTCATTTCATTCATCTTTCCTGCTGGTGTTTTCATACAAATAAGTACTCTCAAATATCAAGGACTGGAAAGGAAGGAGGTTTGTTTTCTTTACGATATTAATATCACAGGTAGCCAGAACGCAATATTGCTCTTGGCCAGCTTGGAGGTACGCCTTTTCCATGGCTTTTGAAAGTGCTGAAATACTTTGGAGAGAATATGATCAACACTTGGAATGAAGCAGCAACATCCCACCAATCTGAAATGTCTTACATTAAGAACTTCTTGAATGTTGTGTATATAATGTATTTGAAAGAGCACTTTGGAAATAGTTTGTACATTTATTTCCTAATTTATACATGATTTTGGTGTTAATATTTCTAACTGTTAATAACAAAAATGTTTATTTAATGTGTTGTCCATTTTTATGTATCGATGTGGAAACAACGTGATGCCAGCATTTTGACTTTTTTCATTAATTGTAACCATTTTCTGTTTTGTAATACAGAATGCTTGGAAATTGTTTAGGTTAAACGTTATCTGAAAGCAAAGCTGGTGGTGCTTTTCTTACGGCGCAGACTGAGGGGATCCCCCTCACAGCGCACTGAGGGGACGCACAGCCCACTCTTCCCGCGCTTTCCCAACGGCCGGCGGCGCGGCGCTACGCATGCGCACAGCGGGGCGGGGCGGGCGGCTGCGCTCTGTGCGCCGCGGGGCGGTGCCGGTGTGGCGGTGCCATGCTGCTGCGCTGCGGGTTGGTGCTGCGGGGGCTGTCAGCGTGGAGGCCCGTGCCCGGCCGAGTGCCGGCTTTTTCCACGAGTTGTGCCGCGTGCTCAAAGAACAGGCGACTGAGGCAAAAAAGAGTCATTTCGGAAAAGAAATTGGTGAGTGCTTGCGGTGGGCTTTGCGCCGCGCCCGGGCGGGCGTTGCACACCGCGCTGCTCCGTTCCTCGCCCTGCCCTCTGCACGGCCGTCGGTGTTTCTCATGAGGTGTTACAGCCTTGTGGAGCAGGCAGCTGCCACACCGCCTGCGTTTGGTGTTGGAGAAACCGCAGAGGACCTTCTCTTCGTGTCTGGATGGAATTTCTTCTCTCCTAGTACCGATACAGTTCCGTTTAAAACAAGTTTCCCGTGTCGCCGTGTGGTGGTGCCAGATCCTTTACTGAGCGGGTTTGTCACAGAGTGCTGCTCCGAATGGAGCTCTCACTGTGTAGGAGTTTGATTTGTCCGCTTGCGTACCTCGAGATCATAATGCTTATTTTATCCCACACGTACTAATTGGGCAGTTTAATTAAAATGACTCTTATTCTTAATATAAGGTCCTGTGGTAACTCACAGAATTCATGCGTTAGCGCAGCTGAGGTTGTACACTGAACAGTTCCATCCACCTGCATGGGTGCAACTCTGATTTCTCCCAGTTTTACACTGGGGATTTCAGGCACTTCCCACAGATAGGTGCTTTCAGCTTGCTGTTGCTGGCAGGAAAGCCAAAGCATAGCACAGCCAGAAGCCAGATGCTAAGGTGACGTCAGAAATAGGGCCAAAATCTGGAATTCTCTTCACCTTTACCCCCTGAGCTACTGCTTGTGACAGATATTAAAAGTAACTCCACTTATTCTACTTTTTATCATTCTCCTTTCTTAATTTTCTTAATTGTTTATAGGTTGAAATTTGTATTGCTTTCATCACCAGGTACAGAAAGCAATGAATCAGTGTCAGAGCATCCCTCCATGCAGACACAATGTGCTCTATAGATTTTAGTTCAATTTTAAGAAGCTTATCTGTTTGTTTTTTTCTATTTTATTTGCATGAATAAGAGCATGATAACTGAGTTATTCTGGTTTGCAGTGCAGTAGCTCTCATAAGCTACCTGTGTCAGCAGTATGTAACTGTATTGGAAAGATACTTTCCCTGTTGCGAGCTCTCTTTAACTTGCACGCCTGGTATCTGCATCACTAGGTTGTATCAACATACTTTCAGTGTTTTAAAGGAGTTCTTAAAAATACTGATAAATAGATTCCTTTTTTTCTTCTTCTTTGTAGTCTGTATTTAATTTGTGAATTACAGCAGTTTAGAGGAACTCGTCATGACAAAAAGAGCAGATCTGCACGTTATTAAGTTCTGTAGGGCAATTAGCTTGTTGAATGGTGTCTCTGATAAACTGTACTTAAAGGCAACAAATCTCATCATCTTTGCAGACGCGCTATTTTGTGGATCACCGGAGAGTGCGTGTGGTTGGGGGACAAGGAGGAGGAGGAAGTCAATCTTTTTATAGTGAACCTAGAAAAATATTTGGAGGTCCTGATGGTGGAAATGGAGGTGATGGAGGTCATGTCATTTTGAAAGGTAAAACTCAGCAGATCTGTTTTACTTCTGTTGTCTTATCAGCTTACACCTGTTGCTTGGTTTGGTTTTTTGTTTCCACAAGGAAGAAGTTATTTCTCTGTAAGTTGTCTTTTGTTCTGAGCTGTGGTGAGAAGGATTTAAGTGACACTGACAGCCTTAGAAGAGTCTCCTAGGAAGTGTTTTAAAAATCATAGTATTTTGTAAATGTTTTAGTGGCTGCTACCTGGCTGTATAAAGGCAACCCAACAAACTTTACCCTTAAGCTAGGTAAGGCTGCTTCTGCTACCGCTCTGCTGCAAAATCTGCTAATGTGCCAAATACATTTTCCAGAGGATTTTGTAATGGTTGTGAACATTTTGGAATGAACCACTTCATGAAATGCATGGTTAGCAAAGCTAAGCAGATAAGTAAAGGCAGTTAAATTTCACACTTACACTGATATTAGTATTCCCTGATACATTACGTTGAGACGGTGAATCAGGTATGTATTAATGCAGTAATCAGAAACAGAAAGAACAGTAAGATGGAGTTCTACTTTGCATGTTCTGCTAAAACAATGTCTTTAAAATACACGTGTTTTGCTTTACAGCTGACCAGCAAACAAAATCACTTTCTTCAGTCCTCCCTTTCTATCAGGGTTTTAATGGAGAGAGAGGAGGAAGCAAAAACTGTTATGGAGCCAATGGAGCATGTGTTTATGTTAAAGTAAGTTAAGGTTCTGGTTGCTATATTAGCTTTATGTTTACATTGCTCATCTTCAAGGCCAATGAACTCATGAAGGGAATGTATCTCGTACATTTCTACAGGGAGCCTTGCCCTGCAGGAACAGGGCTGGTTGGCACACGGGCAGATCAAAATTCTTTTCATTATTCATCAAAATTAGGCTTCTTCGGAAGGTACATCTAACCAGAATACAGTCCTGACTTGCTTTCACTTTGTGGGATTATATTCCTAGAGAAATCAAAACACAGCAGGCTTTGTTGGAGGTGCTACACTGCAGTTAACCTCTCTTTGTTTTAAGGTCCCTGTAGGTACGTTGGTAAAGGAGGACGGCGTAGTTGTGGCTGACCTCACTCAACATGGTGCAGAGTATGTTGCAGCTTATGGAGGAGCTGGAGGGAAAGGTAATCGCTTTTTTCTTTCCAATGAGAAGCGAGCTCCAACGTTATTTACTCCGGGAGAGCCAGGTCAGGAGAGGGTCCTCCATTTGGAGCTCAAGACAACAGCTCATGCAGGATTGGTGAGTGTTGCTATGGTTCTTCACCTTCCCTTCTGTAGGATGACGTTTGACTGACTGAAGAAATAATGTCTGATAACATTTCTGTTGGCCTTTTGGCTTGCTTGCTTTGAGATGCAACTGGATGCTCTTGCTGTTATTTGGTAGGAGGCTGTCCGAAGTGATTTGCAGAGCTGTCAGGCTCTTGCTGCTTCATCCTACTTTCGCTAAAATTAACTGTATCTATAGAAAAGCAGTGTCCAAAATTCATGAATGGTTAATGTTCACTGATATGTACAGCAGGAATCTACAGATGAACTGCACAGTGTGGAGATAAAATTAGAACACGGCTGAAATGAGAAGTGCAGAACAAAGTGACAGTGATTTTTCAGATTAAAATAAGTGCCTCAGTATTGCACTGAAAAATAAATTATGGAGATCTTTCTATTTTGTGAGAGATGTCACCTATAAATAAAGGAGGGAAACCAGGGAGCATCCAAAATTGATGTTATATCCCTACTGGGAGAATGTTTCTACATCTGTAGAAGCTTTCTTTTTTTTAATTATTATTGGAATGAACCTTGAAATGTGGCTGTAATAAATGCTTGTCTTCCAGGTGGGCTTCCCCAATGCTGGGAAATCATCACTTTTGAGAGCACTGTCCAATGCAAAGCCAGCAGTGGCTGCCTACCCATTCACAACCCTGAACCCCCACGTCGGCATTGTCCGCTATGAAGACTATGAGCAAGTAGCAGGTAAAAATTACAGTACACTGAGCGTACCCTGATAGCAGTTTGTGTCACACAGCTTCAGCTTTGGATGCTGTAGAAGTTAGCAATTCTGTTGAATTATTTATATGGAACTTCAAACTTGATGTAACAAAAACACTGAAAGCCCATTTCGCATTCACTTACACATAGCCTTCATATCAAACTAGCCATCTGAATTCTGTCTTCATTGGAATAACTTAAATCTGAGGGGTGTAAGATAATAGCAGCCAGGTCTAACATTAGTTATCCTTATTATTTATGTGTTGTGATGTATTTCTGTATCACTTGCAGTGGATTAGGAAAGACTTTGTCCTTGTTGTTAAGTGTGTTGGATTCACTGTGAAATTCTTCTCACTGTAGTTGCTGACATTCCTGGCCTAATAAGAGGTGCTCATCAGAACAGGGGCCTCGGGGTGGCCTTCCTAAGGCATATTGAACGATGCTGCTTTCTTCTATATGTGGTGGATCTCTCTGTTTCTCAGCCATGGATTCAGCTGCAAGACTTAAAATATGAACTTGAACAATATAAAAAAGGATTGTCTACAAGGCCTTGTGTTGTCATTGGGAATAAAATTGACCTTGCTGAGTCCAGGATTAATCTACCACTCCTTAAGGAAAAGATAGATGACAGAGTCATTGCATTGTCTGCGTTGACAGGAGACAACCTAGAGGAACTGTTACTGCATTTGAAAGAGCTGTATGACACTTATGTGAAGATGGAACAATCACAAGGGCAGAACCCAGTCAAGTGGTAGGAAGCAGAGCTACTGCAAACTGCTGGAAGGAAGAAGAAGTCATAATTTGGTTAGATAACATCTGCATGTGTTCTTTTCTTTGTTGTTTCTTTATTTTGAATGTACTGCACACAGCTTGTGAATTTGGTCTGGGCTGCTTTCAGTGGATTTTAATTCACTTTTGAGGTGTCTTAGGTGTCATGAAATAAAAAAATGCCTTGCTTTTATGGTGGAAACATTTTTTTATTTAACTCACTTTGTACAAAATGTGTAAAGTTTTCTTCTTGAGGAATTGGGAATTTCTGATTTAGAACAGTGGCTTTTTCTATTGAAAAGCTGATAATTCTGCTTCTGTCACTTGGAACGTTTTGTTTGGTTTCATCTCAAATACTTCAGTTCTGCTGGGTGGTGCATCTTTAACAGGTTGGCTTTCTTGCCTTTTTTTCCCCCTCTGGCTGCCTGTGACTGCAGAGGAGCAGTCTTGTTCAGTCTCTGTACCCTCATACCCTATTGCTGTTGGGATGAGATCTGTGATGATTATGGATTAGAACCAACTTTGCCTGTGTGAGAAATTAAGGGTGTGCCCTTTCTTAAGAGCAGCAGGTTTTTGTTCTGAAAAAGTGCATGTGTAACTTAAGTGCTTGAATTATTAAGTAAAGAAAGTAAAATGGGTAATTACCTCTTTTAAATTCTCTTTCTGAGTAATTGCCTCTCATCAGGTGTGGGAAGCAATCTCTGTGTAATAAACAATGATATTGTTCCAGGTGTGATCAGGGAAAAATAAAACCATAAGTATTAGATCCCATAGGGGCTCTCATGTTTTGTTTCATGTTTGCTTCATCCCCTAGGATTTACCAGACTGAATTAGGTAGAAGTTAATATTCAGTTCTGTCCTTTTTATTGGTTTTGTGCAGCACTATTAGGCCTCACTGGTTTTCCCATCTATTACTCTATGTGCTCTTCAGCAATGTTTAACTTTGCAGGCTGTCTGGTACTTACAGATACTCAGCGTTCTGTCTGAATGTACCTGAGTATTTTGAGAGTGACATAGACCATTTTAAACACCCTTTACTTGGAGATCTCACACTGACTTCCAGTGCTCATACCACCTCAGTGCTTTCACTGGAGAGCATTTTGTGTACTGATGTGCAAACAGCACAGCAGGCTGCTGGACAGCTCTTCAGAATGTCCTGTGGATCACGTAATTGGTTTCTTTGTTCTTAATGTTTACGGCCACCTGTTCTAGGATGACAGACCAAGTTCTTAACCACAGGCTCATAGGGTTCATGGAGGTTTTACAGGAGCACATGTCCCCTCATCTGTTGATAAAAAGTGCCAAGTAGCTTCAATTTTACTGCTGGAACAAGTCTTTGTTGGAGCTTGAACTTTCTGTAGTCCATATAAATCTCTATTGAATGAAGTAACCTCATGTGAAAGGTCTCTAAGGTAATGCTGGACAGGTGTGACTGTGCCCAATGCAGAGCTGATAGTTTGGGCCATCTTTTTTTGTAGTGCTCCTAAAGTATTAGCTTGAAGGGCTCCTGTACACGCTGCTTCTTACAAGGTATAGAACTGAGGAGTAACCTCTGATTCTTCTGAAAATAAGGTATTTACAAAGAAAACTCGTTCCACTGGTAGAAACAGATGGGAAATGGATAGTGGATAGAAGTGGATAGTGATAGGACAAGGGGGAATGGTTTTAAACTGAGACAGGGGAGGTTTAGGTTAGATATTAGGAGGAGGTTTTTCACCCAGAGGGTGGTGACGCACTGGAACAGGTTGCCCAAGGAGGCTGTGGATGCCCCATCCCTGAAGGCATTCAAGGCCAGGCTGGATGTGGCTCTGAGCAGCCTGGTCTGGTGGTTGGCAACCCTGCACATAGCAGGGGGTTGAAACTAGATGATCTTTGAGGTCCTTTTCAAGCCAGGCCATTCTATGATTCTGTGAGCAAAATAATATTGTCAGGAAGGTTCAGTCTCTACTGCATACCACCAACATCCACCTCTGAGGCTGTGGGACAACCCAATAAAATAGGAGGCGTTACTTTTGAAGCAGCCCTCATGGTATCTTTTACTGGACCCACTGTACAATGCGTGTAGGGACAGTGGGTGAGCGTTCTGCTTGGCAGCTCTTCTTTCCACCCACAGCCCTATCATTTCCCTGAAAGGGGATTTAGATCCCTTATGTTAGTAAGGAAATGTATTATCCTTGTGCATGTGGCTTTGGTATAAATTAAAACTGTATCCTGATTCTGCTTGACTTGATCCTAATATTGCAGTGTGCCTGGCCTTTAAAACACAGCTTTGTTGTCTTCTGTCTTCCATAGTGCAGTTTCCAGTGATGCTCTCCATTAAGTTTCCCCATCTTTTTAAATGGGGATTAGTTGTTCCTGTGCTATGAAGGTCTGGAAAGACTGAAGTTACTCATATTTGGGGGGCAGGTTATATACGTGTGCCAGTAATGATAAGGGATGATTTGGCAACCCCTGATTACAGAACAAAGACACCTTCAGGCTGCACTCCTGATTTTTTTTTTTCTGGGCAGTTTGGAGGGTTATTATGTGGGACGTGCCCATTTTTTTCTGACATACAGCTGGTAGGAAAAAGGCAGAGAGATTTTTATCAAGCTTTTAATATTGAGTTTGTGTTTGTCCTTCCTTTTCCCACTGAGAGTAATTTTTCATCTCCTCTTTCTTCGCTGTAATAGAATTGTCCAAGGCAGCCTTAGCAGTGTCTCATTTCTTACAGCGTTTGTTTGGTTTTTTGTTTGGTTGTTTTTCCTCTGTCCTTGTTGATATGAAGTATTGCTTTGAGACCTTGGAGTGAGCATTCCTTGGCTGGGCTGGTTTTGCTATCCTGTTACTTCACCAAGATGTAAGTGTTCATGTGTTACACACGTATCTCTTTGGAGCCAAGACACCAGGCCAGCCATACTACATACTACATACTGCCATACTACACCAGGCCCATATAATGATGGTTTAAAAACTTGCTCATCTCTGCGTGCTCGTTTTCAGTAAGAGGTAATGGGTGACTTTGTTACGATCCATTTCATTCCAGTAACATTCCATTAATTTTAATTGGAGTCACTCTGGCAGAATGCATTGGTGACCTTGGTCCAGGCTGTTGGTTTTTTAACTGAAACGGAGCATTGCAGCATGTTCAGATGCTGTTATTTTATGTCTTGGATACTGGGTAAAATAAGACACAAAATGTGAGAAGCTTTGTACTTACTCATATATGCCGAGAATGTTTTATAAAGGCTGAATCACCTTTTAAGATGCGTGCATTAGTAATGCACTTAGATCCAGACATGTTAATGTTGGTCACAAAGTGAGGCTAAACGCCAATCGCAGAACAAATTACCTTCTGTTGTTTGAATCCTCAGCAGGTGCCTGTTTATCTCTGTGACCAGAGAAATCCACGCCCTGGATGTGCAGGTAACAGCTGATATCTTAGAAGACGTCCGGGTGTTTTTTGGATTTTACCACCACATGGAAGAACTCAGTCATAATCATGTGGTTTTTATTTGAATCTCGACACTTGCTTCCTCAGTGCTTAATTTCCATTGAGGAAAGGAGCGTAGCTGTTTCCCAAGGACGTGTGAATTCCCACCCAGTCCATCCTTTGTGTAGGCACTAATCAGTCAGTGACAGAAGCTGGCTATTCACTGTCCAAATGGAGATCAATTAATCTTCCACTACGAATGGAAAATGCTTATGAAGAAAAATATGTGTATGAGGCAGTGTAATTGCTTATATGCTGATTGTCAAGAAGATGTACAGATGGACTATCCATATTTTGATTATCTTATTCATGCAATCATACTGCGGGGTGGCTGTTCATTTCCTGCTGTTTTCTGCTGTTAGGAATGAGAAAGATGAGTTTGGGCAGCTAGTTTGCTTTGTCCAGACAGGACACGCATTTATCCCATGTAAAAACAACCTCTAGAAGGTCACTGCATGAAATGGACATTTTTACTGGGTTATTGTAGAAAATATTTCTCTGTGCCCTGCTTCGCATCTGCAGGCTTTCAGGTTTCTTTCCACATGATACAAAGCAGGATTTGCCACAGCAGCAAGTACAGTTTAACTGGTACTGTTCATTCATGTAAATGATCATTCAGCGTTCTAAAGATAGGCACTTTTTTTAATGCTCACTAAATATATTCCAATGGGTCCTGAAACTGATCGGCGTAGAACAGCTCTAGAATTGTATATTAGGACTAAATGAAGTTAGTGCTACAGAAGTTAATTTGTTGATGTGTTTAGTCTGGAACAAAACCAATATTACCTGTAACTAACTCGGTTACTTCACTCGTTACTGATGAATGAGTACGAAGGTTGAAATTTGCTTTTAGTGAATATTCAAGCTGAAAATAGAACTCTGCCTGCTTTCGTTTTAATTAAGCCCCAGTATTTATATATTAATGGAAAAAATAATTGACAAGCGTCACAGACGTAATGGAATAAAGAACAAACTCACTCAGTGTTTTGTGCTTGCTCTTCTTGGTAATTAATATATCCATTTTTCTGGTGCAGTTTGGTGGATCCTGTCAGCACAGGTACCTCCTTGGCCATTGTACAGCCTGCATTTAGGCTCGCAGATGCTCGTGTTTCAGCCCGCGCTGGGATGGAGGAGGCAGTTCTGTTGCATTACTTGCTGTCTTGATGTCTTCTCATGCCACGTTTGTGAGTGATTAATATTGATCAGAAATTGTGATTGAATGGCCCTCTATTAAGTGATTGCTAGCTGGATTAATTGCTGAGATAAAATCAGTTATTCAATGAGTTGATATGAAGACCTTAAATAGTTGATTTTCCTGTCCTTTGATAACTGTTTGAACTGGGGCTAGCTCTCAAGAGATGAATGAAAGAGGACTGTTCTTCTTGTTTGTTCCAGGCAAATTACTCAAAGAACTGTGTTTTCAGAAAGCTTTTCTGAGCTGGTCATTTTGAAACAGCTTGGGAGCATGTGGGATTTCCAATGGGAATTTCTAAGGGATTTCAGCTCTTTATGAATTGTTCTGCACACTTCTGTCCACGTGAGTTCTTCCCAATGAGAACCTCAGGAAGGGTATGGTGGGCATTTTGATCCTCTGCTGAGGTTCTGGTTTGCCTTCCTGCTCGGTCCTTGCAGTAGTCACCATCTGTGCATGTTTGACCTCAGTCTTTAGCTTACTCTGGAACAAGCATCAGTGTTCTTCTGTGCATATAGTTCTGTAGAGTAGTTTGCAACCACAGTATAGATTAAAAGTATCAGCAGCAACAACAAAGAATCTTCCCACTTGTTGCTTTCACAAAAGCTTTTGAATAACAGCTTAATTCCAAGTCACAGAGTGCTTAACATAGGCTGCATGCCACTATTATACGTATCATTGTATCCATATATATTTTGAATACAAGCTGTATCGTATTAAATAGTGTTTTAGCTGCAATGGTCTATTGAATTTGTGCTTTTTAGGGAGTAAATTATTTTCATAATAGAGGGTAATAGCTCTGCTTTGTCAATCCATCATCAGTTCAGGAACACTGCAGGGTCTGTGTGCAACTTAACATTCAAGGAATTCTCTCTGCAACTCCCATCATTGTTTGTTGTTCAGTAAACAGCTTCTAATGACTGAAGCTGTGTGTGAGCTGTTACTTAACAGCTGAAGTGTTTGCCAGAACTGTTGTTGCCCTTCTAGCAGGGAGCTTGTTGTTTGTGAGTGCTGAGATATCTTGAATGAGATGATTAGCCACACTGCAAGCAGGTTTCCTTAGCCTTACTTGTGCTGCTAAACCCCAGCACATTGTGATAGAAGAATTCAAAAGTCCACACCGCATCACAGGTGCATTTTAATGCCTCAAAGGACAGATATCATGTTGTGGGCCCAGCCTGCCTGTAAAAATTCCACTTTTGTCACGAACTTGACACTGACGTGCACAGGATGGATACTTGTGGTGTTTGTACACCTGTGCACATCACTCCTCCTTTCACGCTCTGTCCTTGCCATCCCTGATACGCAGTCATTGCATGTTATGGTGAGGGGGCTCGGAATTACTGGCAGGTTTCTGTTGTAGAAGAAAAGCCTTTAGAACACACCAAGGAGTCCTGCTGAGTCACTTTTTACATTGTACTGAATTTTACAAATGGAAAAATAATAGTCCTGTTCTTCCCTCACAAATGTGCACGCTTAGCACTGCCCTAATGTTTGGTAATTGGATTAAATATTGGTTGTCTTTTATACTCAGGCTGTGCGAGCGGCTTGTAAATTAGGGAGTAAAAGTGTGGTTTGCAAATACCCAATAATAAGCAATAGCCACGTGTCCTGGACTACAGCAATAAAAATAAAAGCTTTTCCCGTTTTGGCACTCATCCAGGCTGGCTAGCAAACTGTTTTTATTCTTGCCTGCAATTCCTACATCAGAAATAAAGGTAATAATACTCCTTATTCGGCTCCATCTATTTGTGGAGCAAGTTATTTAGAGTGGAGATGGCCTCTTTCAAGACTGGGTCTGTGCTTAAAAGTTGTGGTGGTATCACTGCACCAGGGCTGGGGTTGTGAAAAAGTAACCCTCACTCTTAGAAGCCACGTTGTTAAACTTCTCTCTAGCAAGGCTGCTAACCTAGTGTCTTTCCATCCTAGTTTTGCCATAAGGATGCCTTTTCACTTACAAGGAAACCGTTATATTCCGGTTTGAACAAGTACTAATTACATCTTCCCAGTTTCCCTCTTGGCAAATCTCATTAATTATCCCAGGTAGGTGTTTTTCAACAAAAGCTCCTTCTTGCATTCTCTCTTCTCCTGTAGCCTCCTACGCTAGCTAATGAAGCTTCAGCCGTGTCTCTGGAACAATGAGGCCATTTATAGAACTACAGGTTGGGGAGAACAAATAAGGAGCCATAACTAAGGAAGGGCTCTGAAGAGAGGCTGTGGGAGCAGGGTCTTCTATCTGCATTAAGAAGTATTTCGTTGTTGGTGATTGGGGTAGAAGCAGTACAGAGCTACACAGAAAGTAGCTGTGCTGAAAAACATTCTTTGATAGCTTATTGATAAGCAAACAGTGCTCTGGGAAGGGACCTCAGGCCTCGTTGTTTTGGCCTTTACATCCTGTGGCTAATGGAGTGGAGGTTTGTGTTAAGAGAAGAGCGTTGGCATCACCTCCCAGCAGGCCTTACAGCAGGTCACCTAGCCTGTTTCTTTAAAAAACTTCTGGGGACAATTTACAGCTGTGTGAATGCTGTTTACTAACACTGCAGCCATAAATTGGGTATTTCTCTCTGGAAATAGCTGTATTTTTTTTTTCCTCTACGCTTATGTGCTTCCACATATATTTGACGGGTATTATAATGACAGTTAGTCATCCTTCTTGTTTTTTATTGAAAACAGGCCCTATCTGCTTGGCTTCTGTCTAGACAGTAGCAGTAGGGCAACTGTTCTCGGGTTTGGTAGCAAAAGTATCCAAGTGCTTTGCTAGGATCGTTGAGGAGAAGCCCTGCGTTGTCTAATGGCTGTTGTTTTCACAGTTTGTTTTTGATTATGCCTGGAGGCTCCTAGGCCGTGTGCACGTAGACACTGATAATCTGAACACCAGTAGTCAGTGGAATTCACGTATTCCTTTAGCCATGTTTGAATTAGTCATCAGCTGCTCTGAAAGTTAAACCACCCCAGAAGGCTTCAGTTGGAACAGCAGGCTTGGTGTGAGCTCATATACAGGCGTAAGTCCTTGGTTTTCCTTTGTATTTGGCAAGGCGGGAGCTTTAGTTCCAGGAAGGAATGCAAGTATCTTGCCTGAAAAATCTGCCAGGGGCTAAAATGACTTCCAGCTAAGTTCAACTGATTCTCGGAAGTCATCTCTTAGAACCACAGGGTACAGACAGAGAGGGGTTTTGATGTTTTTTTCCTCTCTGAAAATGATGGCTGAAGATACTTATAACCTCTCCATAACAATCAAGGAAAGCTTTATTTGCTGGGCAGTTGACATTTCAGTCCTTATCTCAACCTTTCGGTCCGCACAGTACCTGTGTACTGAGCAGGGCTGTGTGGAAGCCCGGCTTCCCAGGGCTGCAGAGGCACTTGAATGTGATGTGTTCTGCGCTGCTGAGCTGAAGCTGCACATGCACAGCCAACCTTCGCAGCAGATCTCTTTCTCTTTGGTAATGACTGCAGCATATCTTGAACCACTGCTTTACACTTCAAATCCTTCCTAATGTTAAAAATCCAAACCCTGCTCTTTGCAAACCCGCAGACACATCTCATCCTCTTTCACAGGCGTTAAAGAAGCATGAATGTGTTTAATCACTGAGGCACAGGTTTATTTCCAATCATCCGTGCACATGTTGGTACAAGCACGGACATGTGCAATCTCTCATACAAGAAGAGATAATTACCCTGAAGAATTCTAGAAGATTCCCAGATTATGTTTTCCCAGAAACTAGCTTATAGCAAAATGATGCACTGCTCCTATCTTATTTAATAACTTCTGTTAGTTTGGGGGCTGCTTTTTGCTCATCTTGATATCACTTTCATGCAATTAAAACATTATCGGTGTGATGGAAACCATTGGAATCCGGGGAGATAAGGAAAGGGAAATGGGAGAAACCAGCCTTCTTTTTAGGATGGATCTATGGCTGCAGTTCACCCAGTTCTTATCTGAAAATGTGTTGAGCATCTCCTGCACATACAGGAGTCAGAGACCATGGAAATACCATGCAAAAGCTTTACAGTGAAACCTGTCCATTTCTGTACTCTGTAGGAAGGACTGTAAGACCAAAACACTTGCTCCATTCTGACAGCTCAGAGAAAATAGCACTGGGATTCTGAATGGTACAGAAACACACCGATGTCACTAGTGGGACTCAGGGATTCGTGGCACTTGCAGAGATGGCATGTGGACTTCAGTGCAGGTACAGTGTGGCCTTATGGATCACAGGAAACAAAACCAATCTCCATCAACTCTACAAGCATTATGCATTTTATTGGCCTCTTAGTGCTATGTTGCTTACAGCTTTAGATGTTTGACTGAGTGAATGTGTATAGAGAAGGAATTCCCAGCCCACGTCCCTGCAGAGTCGCCTCGAAAATTAAAATAGGTCTCATTGCTTTTGAACAGAATTACTACCATGGACGTAGGGGAAAATCTGCTTGTCTTCAGGATGCAAATATTTAATTATAAGCTAAGAATTTGAGAATGGAAACAACAATTTTCAGAATGTAGACGAACAGTTGCAACTTCCTTTTTAAACGCCTTCTTGCTCAGCTCTTCACGTGCAGGAAAACCAGCTAGGAGCGGCAACTCTTCTTTCTTTTTTAATCTGATACAGCCAATTCAAACTCTAGGAAGGAACAATTTTATAGGAAGAGGAAAAAGAAGCTGGTTACTCACCATATGCTCCCTGTTTCTTAGCTCTGATCTTATGTAATGACATGTTAATGTGTATTGCGATGTGGAGGAAGAAGGAAAAACACCACCACCCACCTGTGACATCTCCCTGCTTTTTTCTACTACGAAGCTCAGTTACCAGCCAGTCCTTACTCAGGCAAATGTCTCATATAGGAAAGACTGGTAAATTCTTCGTTTGTGAATTCATTTGGTCAGTAAGTAACAAACCCAGTGTGGATTTGTCAGAGATCTACCTGTTAGCCACAGAACAGAGAGTTCTTTCAGATTAATATTAATAATTTCTGTTAAATTTCCTTTCTGGTAAAATGATAGATAAGAACTTTTTCTGGAGGATGAAAACCTGAAAGCTGCTATTTAATACCAGACAGAACCAATAGCTCCTCCGCCCCTTTCTGTAGGTGTAACCTAACTTTCCTTTTATCAGGCTGGATCCTGTAGCCCTCTCTCTTTACGAGCAAATGAAAAGAAACACAGCTGGAAACTGGGCCCTCATTCACATCACCCACTGCAGGGAACCCGCTTTAGCACGGGGTTGGACTAGCTGGTCTCCGGAGGTCCCTTCCAGCCCCTATGGTTCTGTGATTATGATTTTGTCTTTCTTAGGCAGCTGAGTGGATTTCATGAGTCACAAAGATGTAACGTAAGCTTTTCAGCTGTAGGCTGCACTTAACATGTTCTGGAAAAGAACTACAGAGAGTTAAGTGCCACGCTCTCACCACCAACTCTGGGTGACATCCAGACCCCATTTAATCAGCAGTAACAGAAATGCAGCTGTTTCAGGAGCCTTTTCTTTATTGGCTTTAATTGTCTCCTCAAATACATACATGCTTTGCTTTCAGTTGGATTTCATGATTTCTAACAATGGCCTGTTTACCATGAAATATTTGGCAGACTTTGTATAAAAGTACTTTACTGCATTCTCAGAAGGTAGTAGACACAGGGAAGTACACGACGCTCAGCAGTGCATACGGGCACTTCTTAGTACACTTACTTTAAAACACGTATTTTAGTTCATATTGTATGGCCTGATGGAACTTGTCACAAGACTGCAATATCGTATACACAGAACGAGACATCATTTAAACCTGACTTCAGATGACAATATTGATCTGCTCAACAAACGTCACTGGAATAAAGTAGGATGGCATTTTTGTTTATTCCTAGCAACAGCCAAGAAACTGTTTACAGCAGCTAAGTGTAATTGGCAATCACAGCATCATAAGCTTTGGGTACAACTTCACAACGACTGGGTTTCCATTTATAAATACAGTTTTCAGACTTATGATCTCAAGCTTCCTTTGCAATACTGTTAAACACAAGTGCTCGCCATGGCAACTGATGATGTATTTGTATTACTACAGCAGTGAGCAGTGCCAGCAGAGATGGGAGTCAGTCCTTTGCTTTGTGGTCATACTGCCAGTTCCCAAAGAGCTTATCGAGTCTGCGTGGGCAAGTATGACGAAGAATGAGATGGGAAGTAGAAATAAAATGCCCAATATCTCATGTTAGGTTAGAGCCCTGCTCTCTGGAATCTGATGTTCTGTCTGTGGAAAAAGCTGGCTGATTGCTTAAAAGGAAAATTAAATGATAATTGTGTTGTTTGGATCAGCTTGACCAAAGTTCCAGCTTCAAAAGGAAGCCTGGCTGTAAACTCAGTCTGGCTGTAGACTCCTTGGGGCAGAGATGTGCCCCTTCTTGGAGAGTGGAAAGGACATACCTTGCACCGTATGCAATGAGGATCTACGTTATGGCTGTAGCTGTTGTAGTAGTAATGATAAATGAGGCATTTCTTCTTTCTGTGGTTCATTCTTGCTGTACATCTTGTAATAGCTTAAGTGTAAGGAGAACAAAACAAACCCAGTAAAAATCAGGTTTGCAATCATGTAAACTTTAGCTTAATGATTTAAACATGAGTTTAGCCTGGTGGGTTTGGGGTAGGTATTTATTTTCTGGGTTCATTTCAACAGAATGTTGGTGCTGCTCAGGCTGACTAGGTGGCAGCAGAGCTCTGCTGTGCAGCGGACACATCACTGCCTATGGTTAACGTTAAGGTGGAAAAAACCAACCTCCTCACTCCTCTGTTCTGCTTGGTTTTGTTGGTGATGAACTGGCATAAGTTAATAGTGATCTCCCAGCTGCCTTCCTCACGTGCTGCAGAGCAGTGATCCCAGCTTCTGGAGGAGCAATACTACGCCTGTGTTACAAAGGCTCTCCTGTGCCCAAGGCCAGCTTCATTTCCAGCAGTTCTGCAGGGGATCGTGAGGTTGAATCTTCAGCTTCTTTGGACAGAGGAGTTTAATAAAGGCTCTTCTGAAGCTGTAGTGACAGAGAGGATATAGGATGGGGTTGACAGCTGAGTTGATCCACAGCAGCCAGAAGGAAGTCTCGTACCAGTAGTCAGAGATGCAGTGGCCGTGGCAGCCAGCACGGATGATCATAAGGAGGGTGTACGGCGCCCAGCAAATGCCAAAAATACCCACGATGATGGCCAGCGATTTGGCTACTTTCTTGTCTCTGGAGAGCCTGAAGCGTTGGGTCATGCCCTGGGAGGCTATCTTCATCCTTTTCTCTAAGGACAGTGCGGATGCTGAATTCTTGCAGCCCTTTTTGTTGCAGCACTGGGATCTCCCCGAGCTGGCTGTCAGCAGGTCTTTTGCACCGGTGGAAGCTGCTGCTTGTGCTTCGCTCTTGGAGAGGTCGAGGGCTTCAGCTGCCTCCTCCTGCTCCCACTTGTAGCATTTCGAAGAAAGCTTTGCTTCTGGGCTCATTTCCATCTCTTCAGCCAAGGACTGGTTGTGCACTTCGTGGAAAACATCCAGGCGTAATTTGGTACGCTTTTGTATGTTCAGGTAAATGCTCAGGTTGAAAAACATTACGCTGATAAAAGGGGTGAAAAACTCCAGCGTGGAGGCTGTCATGAGAAAGTACCAATTGTAGAAAAACTCAGCATAGCATTCCCCAGTGGGTATGATACTCTCACCCGAGATATACTCCCAGCTGATAATGGCAGGTCCATAAAGCAGGAATGCTAACACCCACACCATCACCATCTTCAGCACTGCTTGCCTGGTGTTGCCTTGCTGGGCTCTGTAGGAGACCTGCAATGAGGAAACCTTTCTGTAAGCACGGCTGCACACACCAACTGGTTGAGACACTTCACAAACGCACTGCTGGCATTTCTGGTAAAGCTGCGAGGCAATATCACAGCAGTGTAACAAATTCACATGCCACTGGCAACAGGAGCAATTGCTGGGTATATCACACACCTGCCAGGAAGACTCAGAACCCTCATCTCGCAGCACCAGAAAGAGACGTGAGTTCTGCTCGGTGGAAATGTACTGCCTTGGTTCAAGCCCAGCAGTTTGCTGCTCCCAGCCACATGCCTGAGCTGTCCCTAGCTATGCTGCACCTCCTGGGGACAGGCATGCATCACACACCGGGCATTCAGCTCTGCCTTGTTCTGATCCCGGGCGCCGTGCAGCTGACCCACGTTGTACTTGGAGTCCAGGAGAAATCAGGCAGCTGTGGCTCTGATCAGCCTGGGCAAGGCTGTCTTCACCACACCTCACAGTACCCACAGACCTGAGCACAGCGCCCTGCTGAAGTTGGTACTGAAATCTCCCTAGCTTTGGGTCTGCAACCTGCTTGTCTGCTCCAGAGATCACAGATCTCTGCAATTCATAGCGGGTCTGCTTTCCTGTCGTCTGCAAAGGAACACCTGCACACTGGGGTCTGGGGTATGCTTTAAGTATGCCAGAAACACTCATCAGACACCACAGCTGAATTAGGTGTTTGTGGATAATCATTCCTCCCCATCACCGGGTTGAAAGATTAATAATTTTGTTGATGATTCAAAAAGCTTTTAATTATTGCAGCTTATCTGGAGAACAAAGCAGGAAGAGAGTTATTCCCCTCTCGGCTGCCGTGCCAGGACTCACCGCTCTTGTCACTGAGAGGAATCTGTCATAGCTAATCAGCACGATGTTGAAGACCGAAGAGGTGCAGAGCAGGTAATCAACTACCAGCCAGAGTTTGCAGAGGCTCCTCCCGAAGATCCATCTCCCTGTCAGCACATAGGGCACGTACAAGGGAATGCAGAAGGCACCTGCAACCAGAGGGCTCCGTTTGTTCGGACACGCGGGGCCGTGACCTGCAGCAGCGCCGCCGCCCGTGCCTTCCCCGGGGCTCTCCTCCGCCGGGCGCGGTAGCCGCGGCGCGGGATGCGGGCGGGCGCTGCGGGAGGGCCGCGCGGGGCAGAAGGGTCGGGGGAGGCGGCGCGCTGCAGGACGGAACGCCGGGGCTGCGGCCGGGAGAACGCCCGGGCCCCGCGCTGCGCTGCCCTCGCCACGAAGTTTCGGGCGCGTTGCTCCGCGGCGGGCGGCACTTTACCTACTAGGAAATCCGAGATGGCCAGGTTGAGGAGGAAGAAGTTGTTCTGGGTGCGCAAGCTGGAGTCCGCCACGAAAGCCAGCATCACCAGCGCGTTGCCGGCCACGGTGACGGCGATCAGCAGGGCCATGAGCGCGCCCAGCGCAGCGGTGCCGGCGGCCGCGAAGCGCCCGGAGGCGGCGGCGGAGCCGTTCAGCGCCCCGCCGCTCTCCATGGCCCGCGCCTCTCCGCAGCCGCGGGGCTGCCGCCCCTCCCCGGCCCTGCCCGGCCCCGCCTCTCTCCCCGCCGGGGTGCAGCCCCGCGCTCCCCGCCGCCGCCGCCCCGAGCATCCCCCGGCCCCCGGGTGCGCCCCGCACCGCTCGCACGGCATGCTGCCGTCCCCTCGTTCCCTTTTCCCCTCAGTTCCCTCGATCCCTCTGGAGTATCTCCACGTGTCCCGCTAGGAACATCTCTGCATCTTCCCCAAAGCATCCCCCCAGAGACAGAGGCCGTGGGGAGCGCTGACGGTCTCTGCCCCAATGTCGAGATGTGGAGGTAAAGACCCAATTAGAAATCAGCCCCGAGCGCCCCCGGGCAGGTGGAGGAAGGCAGCGACGCTCTTGCCCTATGCCCCTCACAGGCAGCAGGGGAAAGGAACAGCTGCCCGGGAGCTGCTCTGCTGTAGATCTCGTCCTGCCCAGCCCACGACCTGCAAACCGGGGGCTCATTGCCCTCCGCTTCCAGCTGCAGGGAGTCGATTCATGCTTCCTCCTCCCTCCGCTTGTTTGGCTTTTCATAGTTAAGGGAGTCATTTTTGCTTGAATGTTTTTTTCTGCCGGCAGTACTCCGGGACGAAGCTCCGGCCGCGTTAAAACCTATGTGTGCAGTGCGCGCTCTGCATGCAGGAGTGAAAACGCCCTCCGGGTCCCATCAGCTCAGCTGGGGGTGAGGGAGGAAGGTGTGGGGCGTGCAGGGCAGCACCAGAAACCAGGGCTGCAGACCTGCCCCAGTGCCTTGTTTTTTTTTCTATCTGGAGAAGTCTGATACGTTTTGTCCGTCTTTGAAGAACAGAGAATAAAAAGCAAAGCGATGAAATTTTGCAAGCCCAGAAACACGCATGAAGCCGAAGCCCGGGGAGCTGTGCCTCTTCCTTATTACTTCAGAAGCCATCTTCACACGAGGAGCTGTCAGGGGCTCGGGCAGAGGCTGAAGGAGCTCCAGCATCGCGGCAGCCAGCAGCAGCCAGCACTGCCGTGCAGGGGTGACATTTGGCGGCACCTCGTCCCATCCCTTCACTTTCGGTCTGGGCTGGCAGGAATCGCTGTGCCCACACGGAGCCCCGTCCGCACCGCCGCCGCGTCCCAACAGAGGAGGTCACTGTGTGCCCGCGGAGCCGCACACGGGAGCGCTGCCGGGGACAGAGAGCGGGGCTTTGCGTCGGGTTTTTGGTGGAGTGACGTTTAACAGCCAACACTTTTATTCCGCGGCTGTTTGCGATCTCGTGTTGTTTGTAATCTCTAGCTATCCAGCCAATCGTTAGTATTCATTAAGACGTCTATGAATTCCAAATGACTGCGTGCATACGGCGGCACTATCACCGGGAGCTGCTCGTTAGCTGTCGGTCATTATTCAGTTTGCTCCATCAGAACAGAAAGCAGAAATGATGCTTTGGACGTAAGGTAATTTACAAAGGGATTCCAACGTGTTACGTGGACAGCTCTCAGTCAGTGTTTAACCAGAGTGACTTGCCTGGCACCTTGGGTCAGTAAGGGACAGCAGAGCTGAGCAGAATGTAGTTTTCCTGCTCTGAATGTTTCTCTCTTGCTTCAGCAGAAGGACAACTACCTATCTAATATATCTCTGGGATCATGCCGTGTTGGTAATGAAACAAAGGAAATCACCCAGCCTAGAAGGGCCGATTAGCAGATGACATGGATATGCAAGCAGATGGTATGATGGCTAATGTTTCGACCTAGCCTTTGCAGTACTTACGTCACATGTAGATGTCGTGTTCATAAGTGCTTATGTGTGTTCACTGGGGTGTATCAGTTAGTCTGTTGTCACCTGTCAGGGTTCTCTTGGCCTCAGGAGCCTCAGAGCTGCATACCACTTAGTCCTCAGGCAGATACAAGAGCAGATAGCCAGTGTAGAGATCCCAGCCCAGAGCTCCCTGTTCAAGCCAATTCTTAAAGGCTTCTGGGATGTCTCAGCTGTGTGATAGGGCAACTGAGGAGCCTCAGAGAGCAGCCAATGTGCTCAAGTAATGCTTCCTGAGCTCGTGGTGCAGTTGTGCTGGCAGCCTTGTGCCAGAAGCTCTCAGGTAAGGGCAGGAGTGAGGAGCCTGGGGGCAGCCCTGCTGCTGCCAGTAAGCAGTTCTACTCCTGGAGGCTCTCCTCCCCTCTGCTTCCTTCTTCACTTCGTTTTTGAGAAGCACTGAGCTTAGATGTGAATTCCACAGGTGTTCTATGTCTTTTAAAACAAGCAAGGGCAATACGTGTCTATTTTGGAGCAGCTTTATCCTGAAAGTGATGCCTGCACTTGAGCGTTCTTTCAGATTCAAGCACTGAGTGAGTAAGAAGTGAATAACCTTGTAAAAATGGCTGTTCTGGGCGGTTTCTCCACGACATGAAACCTTCAGGCTAAGAGACAAATAACTTCTGCAGCTTTCTGGTGCTCAGAAATCTTCTGGTGTAATCCTAGAGTGGGGTCTATCCCGAACTTTGGCACTGCAGAGTTTGGGCATTGCCACATCTCAGAGTGGTGCCCCAGGACCTCTGGCTGAGCCTGGCTGGGGGCAGCCTGCTCTGCTCACTGCTGCTTACAATGGGAAGCACTCAGGGGCTGTTGTGGACGTGCTTTGTATGCATCTGGCTTGGTGACACCGGCTTCTCTTTCCCTTGTTTATTATTTTAGTTTGGCAGTCCTACGGGGACCAATTTGGAGTTGCTTTTGCTCAGCTCAATTTCCTCCGTTCAGCATCTCGTTTACGTTGTCTCTCATGACTTGCAGAACTGCACAGAGATTTATGAGCCAAACAGAGAGGTACTGAGAAGTTCTGCCTTCCAAGAACTCGTGTACAAACAGCTGGAGCTTCCATGTGGGACCGTGCTGACTGCTGAAGACGCAGTGCTGGGATTGTTCTTCTCAGTGGAGCGCCTTCCTCTGCAGGCCAGGCGTAATTCTTTTTGTTTCTAACCCTCTGGTTTTATTAAATCCCCGTAATCCCTTTCATATAAAACTATTGTGGTTTTGTTGAACACGCAGTTAGAATCAGAGAACTGCCAAGGTTGGAAATGACCTCCAAGATCATCCATGCTACAAAATCTGTTCTCAGTTGCTTCAGAAGAGTTGTAGAGATGGTGCTATTTTGTTAGATGCTTGTTCTTGTCTTAGATGTTCTTGGATTCTTGGCATCTAATGAACCACGAAATCCAGATGTGAGGATTGGATTGCTCCCTTCTCTGGAAGGCATGTCAGTATGTCTGTGAAGAGACAACTTTGTTGGCTTACTTTGGTATTTTTATCACTTAGGTTTGATTCTCTGAAATGCCTTTGTAGCTCTGAGGTGTACATTGAAGCTTTTGTTAAAAACAGCACCATCTTGGCCCATAGATAACTTCCCAGAGTAACAAACCTGGAGCTGGGAGGATATTCCTTTGCAGCTGACTGGTTAATTACATAATTGATAACATCTCCCACCTTTAGGGACTGTGATCTTTTACAAATGACGAAGTGATAATCAGGACTGAATCCTTAAAACAAAAACCACACTGTCTCTCGATTTGCCTTGGAGTATTCATGACCTGAAATCCTCCACACGTTTCTCAGTCACAACCAGTAGAGGTGGTGGCAGCCCCATTCTGCATACGAATAACCACCACCTCCGTGCAGCAGCTGATGGCTGGAAAGGTTCACAAATTCACTGCCCCTCTCTTCCAGGCACAGCTATCGTTCAGTGCTTGCTCTGACATCCTTGGCTGCAGCCCCAAAGTCATACTGTGCTTTTACATCAGTACAAGTGCCTCTGTTGTGGGGCAAAATACCCCACCATCATATGAGCTCAGCTGTGCAGGAGCACAGGCACGTGCAGTCTGTGTGCTGCTCCTGCTGGCTGCTTGGTGAAGGGGAGAGATGGAAGCTCCCATTTCTCCTGGAACAGACTCAACAAAGCCAGTGTATAAGGCGCTAATGATGAAGGGGTTATTCGTATACAGAAGAACTTGCAATTCAGTGCAGGTTCAGATACCTATCGTTGCAATTACAAAGAAAAAGGACAGCTGCGTCCTGAAACAGGAGAGATAAGGAAATCAGAAGAGACATTACAGGAATGCTTGAAGGGGAAATGAGAGCTTTCATGACACCTTCACTTTGAGGCATGTCTGTCTTTGCGTTCTCACAAGTGAGAGCTTCACTGCGAGGGCTCTGCTCCTCTACAGAGAAGGGAGAAGTGCAGGCTGGGGCACAGCAAGCCCCAAACCTCTGCCAGATGCTGTTACTGCTCTGCATTATTGCCCTTTTTTCCCTCTGCTTATTTCTGCCCCGTGGAGCCAGCTTGTCTGTGGAACAAACTTTAAAGAAAGAGATGATTTAATAACCTCTTTGTATTCATGCCTTTACTGATGAGGGTTGAAAGTGCTCTGGCATTCACACAAGTATCTGTGCTATGAAGCCCATCCCTTTGTTTTATTTCTTTTTCTTCTGCCTTTCATCGTAGGAAATGTTTATTCAGTTTGGAAAATTTCCTTTTCTGAGATCCCCTCATGAGTTAGCAGTGCCTGGTGAGGGTAAGGGCAGCACAGTGGAGAGAAGAGAGCCCAGAGCGGCTGAGGATGAAATCTCCAGAGGAGACTTTGAGCTCCTGCTTTGCCAGAGCCCAGCTGCTGCACAAACAGGGAAGCCAAACTCTAACAGGAGTTTTGTATAGGTAGCATCAGAGGATGAGATACAGAAAATGTCATTTCCCACAGTAGAGACCAATGACTTCTACTGGTGGCAGTGTCACACTGCAAGAGACTGAATGGAGCAAGCTTTGTGTTGGACACGAGCCCCATTTTTAGTTTTATGGAACCAATAGCACTGCTGTGAGTGTCAAAGTGCTGAGTTTTGCTGCTCTGGGGGAGGAAAACAGGTACAGCACAGTGAGTAATGCAGTAACTGCCTGATCAGAATGAGCACCTGGTTCTTGTCAAGGCCAATTCAATATTGTGTTTTGAAATGAAAATTTCAGAGCACAAGGGGAATAAAACCAAAAGTCATCCTGCATCTGTCAGCTTGGACTCAATTGGCAGCAGCTGTTAAAGCCCATAGATGTTTTCAGAGAGAGACAGCAGGGTCTGAATAACGAGACATGATATCCATAAGCAGCTGTAATCAGCGGTGGAGGCATTTTGCCATGTGGAAGAGTAAACATTACGGTCCTGCTGAAAAAATATCAGTTAAATTTGGTACTCTGTTAGGGGATGGCTTTAAAAAAGCTGGGCTGGACTTCACTCCCAACGTAGTGCAGGTGTTGAGCTGAGTGAGGACATTCTAACAGTTCCTAGTTGGTGCTGGTGGTGTTCTCAGGTGGGCATAAAAATGGAGCAGCTGTAGAGAAACGAGCTTGGCTTCTCTGGGCTTTGGTGCAAGCTGCAGAGCAGTTCGCTCCTTAATGCTTAATCAAATTGAATAAAACTTAATGGCACTAAGCAATTAGAGGAGTAGAGTTTAAGCCCACTTATGGCGCCCATGGTTTTCTTCAGAGCTGCTGTGAGGTTCTTGAGGGAGAAGATCTGCAAATGTCAGCTCCCTGCAGGTCTGTGGGGGCCCACAGGCAGGAAACTCATTGGTAACCTCATGTAATATTTAAGAGATTTCCTGGACCAATTAATTATAATACTTTATATAGTCACTAACATGTCTCTCATATGTATCAAAGTTTAATTCGGTTTAATTCACTACTGCCACTCAGTGTAGGCCCAATTCTCTCTTACGAAGATATAACCATATTGGTTCATTGTGTGCAACAGGAAGGAAAGGGTAGCTCCCTTTCCTCCTGATGCTTTCCAAGCAGAAATATGAAGCTGGCTTGTCACCAGAGACCTCCATGGTGGATGAAGACTTCATCTGAAGTGTGTGGATTTCTTGAGAGGACAGGATGAGGTGTTCAGGGCCTGTCTGGACGGGGCCCTGGGCAGCATGAGCTGTAGGGCAGCCAGCCCATCGCAGGGGTCTGGAACTGGGTGAGCTTTAAGGTCTCCTCCAACCTAAGCCATTCTGTGATTCTATCACATCCAAACCTCCACTCTGCTGCCCAGGAGGACGGGAACGAGATGCCAGCAAGGTGCAAGTGGAGACGCAGACAGAATTGGCTTGACTGGACTGGGGCTGCCTTCGCACCCACTGTCTGGAATGTCAACATACAGTCCCGGGTGGTGACTGACACCTTCATCAGAAGGGCTCAGCCCACACATCCATCTCTTGAGAATGAAGAGCAGGTAGAAGTCGCTGGAGATGCTGCTTGTTCCTAGCAGGTCTGCAGGAACTTTAAGCATCTTTTCAAGGGCAATCTGTGAAAGGCATTGCACTGTAAAGTCCAGCAGCATTGTAGTCAGCTATCAAAGCACTTTTCCTTCAAAGGAAGATGCCCTTCGGGGCTAGAGGACAATCCGGCCATCTGTCCTTTCAGCTCTCATCAGCTCTGCTGGATTCCTTGACCTGCCCCTGTGAGTCACGGTCACCCTTGGCTCCTCTGCCCTCCTTTTCTGTGCTTGAACAGGCCAGAAGATTGCCAGAAGCTGCCTCCTCTGCCTGCCTGTTTCCTCACAGACCCTGAACTATGCTTCGCTGCTCTGATTCCTCATCTTTTCAGGCTTCCTTTTGATGTTTGCTATAAGTCAGCAGAGACTAATAGGGAATATGTCAGGCGTCCGACTATAAAAGCATGGTGAGGAGGGATTAAAAGGGTTACAGTGATAGGAGGAAGGCAAATCATTTAGGAAGCATCAGCTCTCTAGAAGAGAAGCAACAACAATGCTCAGGATGTTTTTACCTGTCCTCCTCCTTCCAGGAACAAATACGCATTCCTGGGCTGCTTTGGCCTCCAGACAAGCCGGTAATTTGGAGTCAGATTGGTACAGAGAAATAGTAGAGACAAATAAACTAGAACTCCCCTGGGTCCTGAGAGGAGCTGGAACCTGAAGCAGTTCCATTTACTGGGTTAGCTTGCAATGAATGACATTTCAGCAACAAGAGCTGCTACACCAGCCAGCCTGGTGCACGCTAAGGTTTCTGGCCTGTTGTGCTCCTTCCGTTCCTCTACAAAGACAGTGAGTTTGCTGCTGCAGTCCATAACAGGATCCTCATTTTCCTTACTGCAGTGATGACTCTCTTCTTCTTGTGAAACCACTCAGCTCAGCCATCTTAGGGGGCTCCAGTGTGACAGAGCTGCTGCTGAACACAAACAGTCACTGAGATCACGCTGAGTTCAGAATGTGCTGGAATGAACCATGGGAAAAAAGGAAAACTGAAAGACTGAACATCTCCCTGTCCTCAATAAGAAATCAGGTCCTGCAGTGCTGACCCCCCCAGGTGGGGTGCAGCTGCTCTGCAGGTAGGATGCCGTGAACTGGGAGAAGCCAAGGACAAGAAATAAGGTTAGGTACCACCAGTGTAAACTAAAGGAGTGAATCACACAAGAGGTATAAAGCCTCTTTGTGTGGGAGCCAGGTCTTCCATCAGGAGCATTTTTTCTCTTGTCATTCTTCATCTCAGCCTGGCCAGTAATGCGCAGGTCAGTGAGCTGATGCCTGTGCCTCCAAGGGATGGCAATCAGTCAGTTACTTTCCTGCATGATATTACAAGCCAGAATTTAGGGATACTGGAAGTCAGCTCTCCTTTGCGACTGCCTGAGAACCCCATACTTGGTTATCCCAAGGCCAACATCCACAGAAACCCTGCTAGCTCTGTCACTTCCCCACGTCTCTGTGAGCTGAGGCTGTGAAACACTGCCTACCAGCAGGAAGCGAGAAGTGAGAGAGAATTCCCTACTTGGCTCTCTTGCTCTTCTTTCCTTTCTTTCACAGGGCACAAGAGACACTGGAGAGCTTGAAAATTACTGTTAAACAGACCAAAGTCTGTGATGTGCCATTTTTGCAGGTACTGTTAGCTAACTCAGGCTGCCTTGATGCTCCACAAGTGAAGGATTCCTTGGCAGTTTGCTTGGAAAACAGAGCAGAACAACAAAGCCTGGAACGTGCTGCAGACCTGTGGCTGGGGGAGGAGCACCTGCTCTGTGAGTTCATCAGTTTGCAGGGAAGGTTCACCTGTAATATCACATGCTGTCTTCTCCTTCTCTTTGTTTTGTGCTGCCTTTCTGCATGGTCTAACAGCATGGTGCGAGACGGAAAAAGGGAGGGGATGCAGAGCACAGCGATAAATTAATTGTGTTTGCTCAGGTACAAGATGAACCGTCCAACTCCAATCACCATAATTTTGTTAATAATGGTGTGCAGAGGCCATGGGGTTGTTTCTAGGCAGATTTTTTTGAAATAGAGTTCATAATTCCACTAGTTAACAATGCATCACACGCAGCCAGTGCTGTTTGCAGTGCCCAGAGGGGGGCTTTGCAGACCCTGCTTGTATGTAGGTGGGTTGGGAGTGAGAGGAGGGGACTGTGGGTAACATTTCATGCGACACTCAGTGTATGAGAATATGATGGCATTGTTTTAATGTGATTCTGCCTGAGCTTGCATGTATACAAATGAGCTTATGTGGGGCTGCTTTAGGGCCGTGCCTCCAAGGGCCTCTCCATGGCCCTGCTCACTGTGCTCACAGCTCTGCTCACCGTGTCAGGCTCATGGCAAGCACCGAGCAGTGGAAAAAGCAATGTGAAGACAAGGAGGGAGGATTGTGTCAGTAATTGCTCGGCGGTAATTATCTGCCATTGTGCATTCTGTTAGCTCTTCCTGTTTCTCATTACCATAGAGCAGAGAAAATGTTTAATTGCAATGCTGTTCTGTATACGGCACTATCTGCAAGCAGAGCAGACCAAATCAGACTGCCCTGTGGAGGCGAGGCAGAGATTAGCTTCTCTGGGGCAGCAGGGTACAGCTGATGAAAATCGAGAGGCAGAATCCAAATCACTGCTGCCCACCATGGTCTGCACTGACAGCCTCGAGCCTCAGTGTTGTTCTCTTCTTTCTGCTGATCACGTGATGGAGGCAGTCTCACTTCCCGGTCAAGATCCCAAAGCACTTTGCAATGAGAGACCGATTTTCCAAAGTACCCAATTCAAGTTTTAGCCTATTTGCAGGACGCAGCTGACCACAGATTCTGCCAGTGGCTGCTGGAACCTGTACTGGCAATGGTTCATCTTGCACTTTGGTGCCAGGGGGTGTCAGAGAGCCTCGTGGCAGCAGTTTCCCCATGGCTTGTGCCATCAAGCGAGGATTTGGGTTTCAAACGATTGCTCTCTGCTCCCAGCCAACCTCTTCCCTGCAGGCAAAGGAGTTTTTCCGCGCCCTGGCTGGGTCTGTGCTCTCCATCAGTCTGATCAATGGGTGTGGTAATATTGACACGATCAGTCTGGCATGTTAGCCTGAACGCCCCAGCCATCCCACGGCCCCGCAGCCGCCTGATCTCTGTGTGAATCTCACAGCCTCCGTGCCGCCGACCTGAAGCGCTGCCGCCAACGTCAGACAGAGCAGCAGACTTAATTAAAGGGTGGCAGCGTGCCAGCATCCAAGAGGCAGAGCTGTGCCGGCTCCGCTGCTTTCAAAGGGGCATTTTTAAAAAATGCTGGAAAATATCAGGGCAAGCTGTGCTGTGTCAGTGCTGGTGTGGGTCAGGCATCTGTTCTGCCTCGGGTTTGGCCTCTGGGAGGAGGTGCTGGGCGGTCTCTGACCCGGTGGGTGACACTGCTCTGGGTGTGCTCACAGGGACCCTTCCCCAGCTCTGCTTCTCCATCCCATCCCAATGCAAAGCAGGGTTCCCCATGTCTGCAGGCTGGGGCAGAGCAATGGAGCTGTGGGCTCTGTGTTCCGTGTCCCCCCAGGTGTGACACAGGGGCTGCAGGGTCACTATGCTGTGCTCCAGATGTGCTTTGGCAGAGAGCTGAACACACAGACCATCTTCCCCTCCCATCTCACCCGCACCAGCCCCAAGGCACGCCTGCTAACTCCTCTTTTTGGAGTGTCAAATTTATTCACTTCCATGACAAAACGAAGGGAAGCGTCCTATTTTTATGGCTATCAGGGATCTAAACATCTCCTCCTCAGGGACCCCAGATGGATGGCAACCACCTGACCAGTGCCCCTGCCCACACTGGCTCATTCCAGCCCTGCCATTGATTTGTCATGGCAGCTGCCCCCTGAGTGCTGACAGCAGCCGGTGTTACTGCACTCCTGGTGCCGGAGGATCCCCGTGGATGGAAGCTCACTGTTCCTCCTCAGAGCACAAAGTATTTTTGCATCTGTAACGAATGTGGCACAAAAGTGGGAGAGGGACAAACCGCAGCAGGAGAGGAAGGTGAAATCCTTGGGCACCACTTTGGAGCACGCAGATCCCCGCAGCACACGTGCAGATAACAAACAATGCCCTGATTATGGGACTGCATTTAGCATTGTGCACCAAATTGTGTGAACGCCTGTTGGAAGAATAGATACTCCAACAAAAAAGAGGACCGGAGGAAAAAGAAATCAGCCTTTGGTTTCTGAGTCATAGCTTTGCTTTGCACTCAGGATTCGGTCCACCGTGTGTCCAGAATAATTATTAAGCAAGTTCTGATGGAAGAATTTTATTTACCTAGCCTCTAAAAGGAAGAAAAGGATCCTTAATAGTTGATTAGATCAAAAAAGCATAATTTATTTTTCAGTAAGTGCTTGAGATGTAAGATCAATGGGCTCGGGGTTGATTGACGGGAGCTGTTTGCAAAGACCTTAGATCTAATTGTACTCAGGCAATCACACAGACTTCCCTTTGACCAGTACTAGACACCGTCCCTCTTGTGCAGATGGGGGAGGAACCAGAAAAAAGCAGGACCTTGCACTGGAAAGTTGCTCAGCAACTGCCCCGCATTATTTTTGAGTTGTCCCTGAACACAGCCTCCATTCTCTTTGATCTGCGTGTAATTTTTGTTGCTGCTACATCTCAGAAAAGACAACGTTTTAAAATAATTGCATCTCCATTTGCCACAAACATTTTCTTTTCTTTCTTTCTTTCCCAAGTGGAGGCAAAGCTCAACAGCACCAGGGAAGGCAGAGCATCTCACTGCAGAGGTTAAGAAGTTTGGGTCTGTCTCCTCCTCCACCAGAGCCTTTTGGGGCGTACTGGGCAGCCTGGGCTCCTGCACAGACCTCACTTCTGCTTGCTCCATATGTGATATTCAGTTGCTCAGGAGCGATGCTCAGCTCTTGCCATGGCTGTGTTTGGGGCTGGCCAGCACGGGGCTGGCCAGCACAGCACTGGGCACTGCAGTACCAGCACTCATGCTTTGGAAGCATTTGATTCAGAAGTGGTGACAAAGTGATTCATCCAGTGATAGGGCCAAGGCTCAGATTTCTCACTCCACTGAAATTCCAAACCAAGATTTGTGTAGAAGGTACTTCTTGGCAGTCCTGATTTGGGAAGGGCATTGCATCTTGGTGGCCGATTACCAGCAGCCCTGCTGCTGCCTCTTCCAAGACAACGGGCTTTATGCAAAGCAAAGTGATCCATCCTCCAGCTGCCCACTCCAGTGCTGTTCCATGCTCTGGATGACACAGACCCCTTGCAGGGACCAGAAAAAGGTCTTCTGGGTTTTGTGGTGTCTCAGACCCTTTTCTTGCTCTCATTTATTTTCTGCAATGCACCAGCAGACAGCAGAGGTTTGCGTTGTGTTTGGGTCTCTTGAGTTATCACACGCAGAAAAAGACCGACAGGTAAAACATCGAGTCCCAGCCATATGAAAAGCCATCAGAAAACAGAGAAGAATATTAGCCATGAATTTAAACACTGTTTGCAAAGGAGAGCCACGAGCATCTCCCTGCAGCACTGTACAACTGCTGTCAGTGATGCCGACTGACACTGGAACAGCTCCGCGAGAGTTTGCACGGCTCCTTATTGAGCCAGGCACACAGCTCAGAGCTGCATCACATCCCAGCTGGAGGTTGGCACTGGGGAAACAAGGCAATTCTGCATTTCCCCATGCTCTCAGAGCAACCCCGTCAGGCAGTGGTGAGCCGGGCACCAGCAGCAGGGCTGTGGGCAGGCTGTGAGCTCCTCCTTGCACATGATGGGCAGCAGAAAGCAGCTTTGTTCTGCTGCTGTTTGACCAGGTGGCCTCCGACAGCCCGAAACACATCCCTGAAACTTTCGATGCGAAGTAACTTCTGAAGCAGCAGAAGGAAGCAAATTTTTACACCTCATAAAATAATGGAGCTTGAAAGGTTTAAAAATAGACCACTTGCTTTGGGAATTCTAGCCTTGCTGTGGTGCCGCAAATTATTGCATTCAGAATTTAAATGCTGGATGGGTGTAAAATTACTCGTGAGCGAGTTATTCAATTTCTGGTAAGTTCATTTACATTAAATAGCAGCTGCACGTACAAAAGGTAGGAAAAAGCTCTTCTAGTCCTATTCACCTGAAGCCATGAGAACGTGTGCTGCCCTCCAAGGCTGCAGTTGTGAGCACACGATCTGTTTTTCTCACTGAAAAACAGGGTGCTGCTATTTGTCTCATTTCCACCTATTGCATTTTGTCACCTCAGCATCTGCCAATCCAGGAAACCCAATGTCACAGCATCCCTCTGCCTGGGAGTGTCCGTTCCCTGATCCTCTACAATTGGACAGAGGGTTGAGCTTCATCAGGTGGCCCATGTGTGGCACAGCCGAGCAGTTGCTCTTGTTCTTCAGAATGGTTTTCATGCTTATGGAGCCATCTAGAGTGAAGCAGCAAAGGTTTTTCCATGGGGCCGCTGTGCTGAGCTGATGAGTGAAACAATGCTGGCATGGGTTGGGCTGCAGCTGCTGAAGAGCCCCAAACCCAAAGTGGCCGTGGGATGAGTCTGGAGCCCAGCAGGAAGGGCTAGGATGCTGCTCCAACACATGGGACAAGGATGGGGCTGTGCAGAGAGGACACACAGAGTCAACCCAGGCTCTTTCTACACAGGAGATGTGTGCAGGAGAGGACAGGAAGGGGTGGGAGCACAGAGCTTTGCTCTCCAATGCTTCTGGTCCTCTTGGTGCTCTCCCCTGTTTTGGGAAAGCAATGCACGTTGCAGCTGATTGTGGACCAGTCGGAGAAGGCAGAGATGGCGGTAGATGATGGCAAGCCTTGCTGCAGCCTTTAGTTTGCAGGCAGGAGTTGGGGTTTCCTTTGAGGTCCATCCGTTTGCTGCTTGAAATCCTCCCTGATCTCTGCTCTGTGCTTCTGGAATGGATGGTCTGTGTTCATGACAACTGAAACACTGAGGAAATGAGAGGCTAATGGATCAATTTCCTTCCTTCTCCCTCTGTCCCTGCATTACTTCAGCTCCCGGTCTCCTGGAGCAGGGCTGTTTCTGGTCCATGTGAAGACCTGCTTGAAGGCACCATGGGCAGAGCCCAACTCTGCACCCAGGGGCTGCGGGGAGCACCAGGAGCCCCCAGCCCCACCAGCATGGCACAGTTACTGGGGCACTTGCTTGCCTGGGGGTTCAGTGGTTGGGGTTTTTTTGTAAAGCTGTTTTAATGCACTCTGCAAGCCTGGTAACAAATCACATCTCGGTCAATGAGAAGTTTCCTCTGAAACTTTTTGGGCATGGCTCACGCCAGTATTAATGCTATGCTTTGAGCCAAAACCTTCCCTTTGTGCATGTGAGGCGACAGTACCTGCAAGATCTGCTTCCAAATGGCAGGGACTGAAAACTGTCAGCGTGCTCTGAAAACAGAGTGCCCGGGCTGAGGAGAGCTGGCAGAGGTGGGCAGCCTCCCCTCCTGCCTGCAGCCGGCTCCTGCCCCGAGTGGAGCTGGTGGCCAGGAACCATTCCAAATGTAAAATGGGCCCTGGGCAGCGATGCTGGCAGCGTGCAGGACTCCTTGTCCGGGCTTCTCCCTGCTGGAGCACTCAGCTAGCAGCCAGCTGGCGAGGCTCCTTCCTGCCTGCCCCGCACTGGGGCCGGATGGCTGGAAAATGGGGTTCGTGCTCTGTGCTTGGGAACCAGCAGGCAGGCCCTTGGCGGTGCTCCTGCAGAGCCCAGCAGGTGCCGGGTCCCCAGCCGAAGGTCCCCACTGGCAGCACAGCCCTGGGGCTGGGCCGGGTCTGGCACTGGGTTCAGGACATTTCTTCATGGCAATGGGGACAAGGAGGGATGCTACCATTCTGATGTCGGCAGTGCAAGGGAACAATTACTTGTCAGCTGCAAATTCAACTCATATGCCTTGATCATTAGAGGCTTCTAATTTAGTGTTTAGCTTAGTTAAGGTCATGAATTTGTTTTTTCCACCGTTCCCAATCTGAATCTGTCTTACCAAATATACGCACACAGTAATCAAAATGATAATCAAAAGGATTCATGGCACCTTAATACACAGGCAGTACAGTCCCTTCCTTCCCAGCAGAGCCCTTTCTTCACTTCTGATGACCATTCTTCCACCTAATAACTTGTTTTCTCACATTTTCTGAAAGAGCTCCCTTAGACACAAACAATGCTGAACACGTAAGACATCATTGTGAATATCAATGAAGGTTTTTCTTTTCCTTCTGCTCCCGGTTCCTGCTCTGGGCTAAAAGCAGGCAGCCAGCAGTGGCTGACACAGGAGCTGATGGGGGAGGCACCGTGCCGACCCTGTCGTGATCGCTGCTACCACACAGCTCAATCTGCAGCCCAGCTTTCCAACTCCATCGGGGACAGCATCTGTTTTTCTTTGTTGCTCATGCTCAAATTCCATCTATTTTACTGCTTGCTTTTGTGGAATTTCGTAACGAAACCCTTCTAACACTTGCCTTTTTTAAACAAATCTGCAGATTAGTATCATTTGTTTCTGGAAAGTCAAGGTGCTGATTTTCAAGCACAAAAGATACTGAAGGATAACGTGAATGTGGATTTTATTTTGATGGATGTGTGTGAATTAGTGGTTAGTAATTTGTTCTACTAGTTGCCTAGGGACCAGTGAGCAGGACTTTATTCCATTCAATACAAAAACTGTCCCAGCAAGTAATCACAGAGTCAGAATTGCAGGGGTTGGAAGGATCTCAAGAAGTCCTCGAGTCCAGCCCCCTGCTAAAGCAGGAACCCTACAACAGGTTGCACAGGTCGGTGTCCATATAGGTCATGAACATCTCCATAGAAGGAGACTCACCACCTCCCTGGGTAACCTGTTCCAGTTCTCCATCACCGTTACTGTAAAGAAGTTCTGCATATTTGCATGGGTCTTCCTATGTTCAAGTTCAGGCCAGTACTCCTTGTCCTACCGCTACACACCACCAAGAAGAGCCTGGCCTCATCCATTTGCCTCCCACCTCCCTTTAGATATTTATAAACATGAATCAGATCCCCCCTCAGTCTTCTTCTCCCCAGGCTGAACATATCCAGGTTATTTGCTGGACCAACAGTAGTAATCTTACAAAAATAAAGAAAATTACACACTGAACTGATTCGGGATGGCCTATGGCTTTGTCAATAAAAAAGTTTGCTGTCTCCAATATCCACTTTTTCTTTTTTTCCTGCTTGCTGGTGTCCCCAGGAAAGCACCCCTTTAGCTGTGGGCTGCTTCCCTTCGCCCTGCTCTGTGCACACCTCTCCATCGGCCGCTGGTGACAGACGAGATCCTGGAGACAGAGAGAAGTTACCACGGCAGCACTCAGACAGGTTGGATCTTACTCACACGTCAATTCTGGTATTGCATCAATAGGTATAATCGGCTTCCATTGACTTAAATGTCCAGAAAGAAAGCATCTTATTGTTGAATTAATCTCTGATGTAAGCACTGCCATCCATCAATAGAAATTTGGTGCAGAGAGTACAGCGATGACTTGCCATGCTGCTGAGCACGTAGCTAAAACCAGACATTGTAATTAAATCGAAATAAGACACTCTTGTGGACAAGTTTGACAAATAAACCTCTATTAGGACATAAAGCACCACTGATTGCTGGCAGATAAGCTGGAGGCAGCATGATGGCACACGGGCTCTGGGAAAGTGGAGCTGCTCCGGATTTGCTGCTGGAACAGAAAGAGCTGGAGCATTTCAGAGTGGGTTCCCAAAGTCCAGCACTGCAGGGGCTGTTGTGGTGCTGTACCAACGTGGGGGTGAGTAAAGCCTGGAGTCAAAGTGATCTGTCCCCATGTTCCCTTCTGGGGAGGTGCCAGAAAAGCATAGAGCCTCATCCCGGGAGGGCGAGGCAGGACATGGAGCTGGCCTCGTTGTGAACAACTGCTT
This sequence comes from Pavo muticus, assembly GCA_016647715.1. Classification (NCBI taxonomy): domain Eukaryota; kingdom Metazoa; phylum Chordata; class Aves; order Galliformes; family Phasianidae; genus Pavo; species Pavo muticus. The sequence goes on along the minus strand of JACDJE010000149.1, from coordinate 10,682,000 downwards.
TAATCCCAAGCACAGATCCTGCTCGGCTCTGCTCAGCTCTGGGAGTGGAAATTTCCAGTGCCAAAAGTCGTCTGTGGAATGAGAGGAGTTCAGGATTCGGCAGGGTAACCCCGAGACATCGTGAGAAAGCATGTGTCTTAGCAAACTTCCCCGCTGGCTGCAGAAAGCCCCTGTGCACTCAGCACTTGGCCTTTGAGCTTTCACAACTCAGACTGTGTGGATTTTCCAACCTTCAGTTTATAGTGATGAGAAGTGTCTCTGACCCCATGCTGCCCTCAGCTGAACATGCAGCTCCCAGTGACGTTACCCTGGAGTGGAGGATGCAGGCTGCCATGCCTTTCCTTCCCCTGCCATCACAGAGAACATGCTTATTCAGCTTTATACCAGACTGGCTATTTCTACTTATTCAGCTTTTGCCACGTCCCTCATTATCGATGGGTTCCTTTTCCTCTTGCTTTTCTTTGAGATTCTGGTTAAAATTCATGTGGTTTCAGCATTAGCACGTCTTTCACTAAACCTTATCAGTATTACCAATGTCTGCCTTTTTAATGTCTTTTCTATATGAAACAAATTAATGTGATACTACGTTTGTCACAGTACCTTTCTTTTTACAGTGCCAGCAGCATGAAATACAGTATTGCAGTGAATAGGATTTATAATACCTGTCTTGCCAGATAGGACAAGCTGTACGAGGAAACCTTTATTCTTCACACTGGGAAACCTTTGGACGTTCCACACTCAGCAAAGTCGTGTCTGCCCCGCTCGTGCCCGCTGCAGCCCTCTGTCCTTCAGGACGTGGCAGCGCCTTCAGCTGCAAGCTGTGGGCAGCAGAACATTTCTTCCATGTTTGCACAGCCTCCAGCACAGTGTGACACAGGTGTGCCACTTTACTGCCCAATCACAATTAACATTTAACACAACTGCACAGAGCCAGGCATGGTGCAGAGGCAAGCTCTTGCACACATCACTGAGGTGGCTGCCTTTGCAGACTGGCTCCCTTGGAAGGAGGAGAGGAGAGGTGTTTGTGTCTGCTCACATGCCACCGGTGAAAGGCAGTGTTCCCACTGGAGTGGGATTATCTCTAGATCACACCATCAATGCGTTTAGTTTTTCCATGTTGCCTTCCCTTATTCTGTTGCAATTCCTGATTTGTAACCCTGCTGCAGTGACAAGATTTTCTTGGAACAGTTTTTAAGCAGATTGCGTTGCTCCACCATAGGTGAACAGTTGGTTTTATTGCAGGTGGAGCTGACAGCTACACAGATGTATGAGGCAGTTGCTCAATACTTTCCACCGAAAAACCCCATTTTAATTACTTCTGACATTGCAAAACTTTTGGCAACAAGGCAAAATGTTCCGTGCCATCTCCTTTATAAGGTAATTACTCTCTCCGCACAGGAGGGAAGCTAGTAAGGATCTGGTGTCTTGTCCCCCTCCTATTATTATTACTATCAGTGATTTGAGATTGCTAGAGACCAACCCCTCAGTATTTAACAACAGAAGAAACATGCCATTAGTTGTGTTTTTGCTAGGCATGGGCATCTAACTCCAAAGCCCATGAAGTGCTTGGGAGAGGGACTTTTTTGTGGTATGCTTAGAATGTATCTTTAATTAAGATGAGAAAAGCTACAAAGAAATCAGTGCTCTTTAATCATCTCTTGACAGGTTTCTCCTTCCACGCTGGTTTTGGAGGCTCCTTCCGATCAGCTGCTCACTGGTGAACACGGCAGCTTGGTCAGCAGGTGATTTCAGTTCATGCTTACTCCTGTGTGTCCCTGCTTCAAGGCTGCAGTAGGGATTTATGTATGTTGTGTACTGAACACCAAGCCCAAAGCCTGATGGATTGCTGAATGGACTTGGAAATCCAAACTACAACACCTCTCTGGGCCAATTAGGAAAATGCTATTAAAGGATTTGGAATGATACCAGTTAGGAAGAAAAGAGTTTTGAGTCTCTTTGATCCTGGAGGAAATTGAAGAGCACACAAAGGCAAAGCACCTTGCAGACTCAGGAACTGGAAGGCAAATAAGAAGAGCACCATGGTGCCATGTAAGAAAAATGCACACCGCACCCAGCAGGCATGAGCAGCTCCTTAATGCTGTACAGAACAGGGGACATAAATAATTTAACCGCTATTTGTACCTGGTAACTGATGTGTGCCCACCGCATGCCCCCATGGAGCACTTACAGCACACTGTTTTAGGGACTAATGGGACAAACCAACCCCATAACAAAATCCAACACAGACCTAAAACCCCCTTCCTCCTTCTTCATTGGTTAAAAAGATGTTTTTCCAGTGGCTATGGTGACCAAAGCTTGCCCTCGAGAAGGCCGACAATAAAAGTGCCCCACATATCACACACAGCCGAACCCGCCGCAGCACCACAGCGCGCTTTCACCGGAGGCGTCACAGTCCGCCTGGAACCCGCCCCAGACGGCGGCTCAGCGCCGCGGGGCCTCATGGGAGCCGTCATCATCTGCATATCCCCGCCCCCTCGCCTGCCATTGGCCAGCCGTCTCCCCGGCGCTGTGGTGCGGCCCGGGGCCGCGGAGATCGGAGCCTGATTAGCATTCTCCCCGCCTCCTGGCGGGAGGGCGAGGCCGCCGATTCGTCTGTCCGCCTCCGGCGGGGCGCGGCCTCGCGTCGCGATTGGCGGAGCGCTTCGTCACTCCGCCGCTGCGAGGGCCGCACTTCCGCCTGGGTGTCAGCGGTACGGAGCGGGGGGTGCTGTGGTGGGGCCGTCGCGGGAGCGCGGTGCCAGGTAATGCCGGCGGCCTGCCCCGGGCCCGGCTCTCCTCCGCGGCCCCGCATCTCCCTCCCGTGGGCTTGGCGCGGGGTGGGCCGCTCTCGGGCTGTGCCGGCCGCCCTGGAGGGCTGCGCGGGGCTGTCAGCCCGGCCCGGGGCTGTCCTGTCTGCAGAGAGTGGAGGCCGCGGGCTGAGAGAGCGCGGACAGCCCGGCCCCGCCTTCCCCGTCACGAAGCCGCGGGCCGCGCAGCCGGCGGGAGCGGTGGCAGCACCTTCGTTATTTTTGTTTTAAGCAAAGCTGGCGGAGCTCGGCTGTCCCGAGCCGCGGCGGGGAAGGGGCTGAAGGGCAGCGCCCAGCCGGGCTCAGCCCCTGCGCGGGGAGCGCTGCCCGCCGCTTTGTCCTTGGCTTTCGGATCCGGGTAGTGCAGGGCCCTGGGGCTCCGTTCCCAGGGTGAGCGCGCTGGGCTCGGCGTCGGTGCGGTCCGGGAGCCCCAGGGGCCGTCCGCCGCAGCGGGAACACTCGGGCTTTGCTGGAGTTGTGTGCTGCAGATCCCCGCTCTGTGTTTCTCTTACAGAGCTCCTGACAGGGAGACGACAGCAAGATGAGGAAAGTAGAGGGAGAAAAGGCCTCTCTTTAAATAACATGCCACCAGAACTTCTGCATGGTGACAAAGGTATACGTTATGTTGCCATTGATTTGATTTGGGTGTGAGTGATGTTGTGCCTTCTGTGTTTGGACTCAGGGCTCCTTTCTGAAGCAGCTCTGCCCCGCTTGCAGGCCAGAACCTGTGTTTGAAATCACCCTCTGGCTTTTGTTGGCCACAGTCTTGCATTTCCCACCACCAAAGCATGTTCAGTGCAAGCAAAAATCTTCCTTTACCATGAATTTTCTCAATTAAAATATGTGGCCTTCACATGAACTTTGAAAAAGAGACACGATCTGCAGTGTGAGTTAGCAGCACCATGCTGTTTCTCTCATAGTCTTTTTTCTGAGCTGATTCCTTTCAATTCCAACTTATCCTTCAAAAATTCAGTAACTCTGCAGTCATGTTGACAGTAGTGTACAAGCACGGATATATGGTCATACAAACTCTATATCAGTGTGCTTTGGAACTCCTAAAACCTCAGGGCAATTTCTGGAAGCAGTCACTTGCGTAACTTCCAAACCTGCAGCCCTGCACCGTGGGTTGGAAGCAGGAGAACTGGCTAAACTGGCACGGAAGCAAGACGTTCCGAGCAGAGATTTATCCCTCAGTAATCCCCTGGGTTTCAGTTACTGTAAACACAGCTTTTCTTAAAATACTTGTCAAGTCGTGCAGATGACCACGTGACAGAAAGTTGAAGGCAGTCTGGGATGAGATCGGGAGCAGTTCTTGATGTTGCTTTGCTGAACCAACTGTACCTCTTAGTGAACTCGTAACGTCAGGCAGTGCTCAGAAGGAAACACTGAGACATCTGCTGTCCAGGAGTAAATGTGCTGTTTTTTCCAAAACAAACTCTCTGGCCATGTCAGTTTAACATCATAAACAGGAGACAAACAGGAGAGAAAATGATGATTAAATAACTGAACTATGCCTGGAAGAAGTTGAAGACTGCATGGGCTAAAGGCTTCAGCGATGCTGAAAAGCAAGGAAATTGAGTGTGGCACAAGGAGTTGTTTGCTAACATCTATGCAAGTGTTTTGATTTGGTAACTGCTCGTGGAGGGTAATTTCACTGTTGGGTGTTTTCTTTAAATCAGCTTCCAAACTGTTAGGGATTTCTATATACGCTCCTGCTTAAGCTGACAGATCTTATGATTGAAACTGTTAATGCTTTGAGTCTTTCTTCTTGTGAATTCTACTGTGTGAACTTCACACATGCTGACCTAGAACAAAGGTGGAAAGCTTAGCTTTCTGTTATTTTCGTGTTGGCTGGAAAATAGACCAGCAGGCTTTTCTGCTTTGATAAGGCTGTGTTTTTAAATAACTGTTTGTAGTGCCAACCAGGCAATTCTTTTTGTTTAAAAGTGAGATTCACGTGCAAGTACGCTGATGTGGGGTTTGTAAGCACCTAATTCAGTATCTTTGGCATTTGAAATAACGTATTCTTGGACAGTGCGATGTTGCATCAGCCTGCTTGGTAACCAGGGCTCCCATTTATGAGTTGGCTTTCTTGTGGTCCTTCACTCAGCATCAAATACGGTCGCTTGAGTCACAAAGACACCTGAAAAGAACTGTCTGTCCTTGTCCTGAACATGATGTTCTTAAATGCTTCCTGGTTACTCTGTTTTCTGTGAAATATCTAAGGTGTTTTTTTGGGGAAGAAAATCAAGCCCACAAAGAGTGTGTGTTAAACACGGAGCGCTCAGTGTGAATGGATATGAATCCGACTGCTCACGGGGGCACTTCTAGCTGAGTAAATGGGGAAGTGAGAGCCGTGAGAAAGTTGGGCACTGTTTATCTGCTGCTTTGAAAGATAAGGGATGTTCATATGCTTCCTGTTGCAAAAAATAGAGGTTACATGTGACATGGATTCATGTGTTTTTGTAGTTTATGGAATAGACCACTATGCAGTCTGGAATTACAAATACTTGATCTCAGACCTCTATGTCCTAACAATGTACTGAACGAAGGAGTGAATGATGATGTAATTATTTACTTTGCAGTCTTAAAGCCTCCCTGCTTGGAAGGAGTAAGCAATTAGAATGTGTCAGATGTGACTTCCATTGCTTTCAGTTATGCTCCTCTCAAACGTGCTGTTGACTCAGTGCACAGAGATAACGTCTTCATTTTCAGGATCAATAAGATATAAGAATAGACTAAGCTTACTTAAATTTGCCTTTTTTAATATATACAGTTACAATTGGAAATTCATTTGCTTGTCTAGACAGATCCTTCAGATTCTGTCAGTACAACTTATTATGCACGTAATTGAATCAGACAGGTTTCCAGTGAATTACAGCTGCCCTCCATTCAGAAAATGCAGGGGCTGGATAGCATTTTCTTCCTGTGATTATCTATAAATCTGACAGGAGTGTGCACAGCAGACAAATTATTCCTGCAGCTGCAGAACTGCATCTGAACCTTTGGGTCTCAGCCCTCTTGGTCTCACGGTCCCAAACTGCTGGATGTGTACATCCATGCTTAGCATCAGATTTAGTGTGAAGCTGGAGCTGTGGGCTTCCTGTCCCACTGCAGTTTCTCTGCTCTGCTGGTCAGCTTTAGATAAGGGCTGTTGGGATGTTGTGCAGCTTTGAGGAGTTGCAGGGGGGTCTGCATGCTCACGGACTGGTAACTTCGTTCCATGCTCACTGGCATCCTCTTAAGTTGGTTTTTAGGGCTTCCAAAAGAATTTGTTAATACAGCACATTGTGCTTTGGTACTCGTGATAAGTCAGGACTAATTATAGTATGAAAGTGTAACGAAGGCAAGCGTGTGGATCCTGGGATGTGTGTGTGTGTGCTCTGGCCATGAGGTGGCAGGGGCTCTGCCCCCTGCAGTGTGCCAGTGCGACCAAGTGAGAGCAAGAATCCTTTTAATAACTCCCAATTAAAAAACTTGCATCTGTTAAGGCTCCTGAGAGCTGAGCTCACCAGCCCCTGCGTGACGGTCAGCTCAGCAGCGTGCTTGTTTGCTAGGTTTGTTAGGGCAGAGCTGCTTCTGTGTGTGCTTGCTAGGCTTTGCAGAACATCACTAAAGCTGCTGAGAGATGCTTAGTAGTAGAGGAAATATGTTATCTATATTTAGAGTACAAATAACTGCATACACACTGCTTTATTTTGTCTTGAACGTAGTTCTGAGTGCTGCACAACCTTCTTGTTATCCAAAAGGGTTAATGTCACCAAGCAGACAGCGAGGTGGATTCTTTATTAAAGCTGAGCATGGAATTAATGTGGGTTAGCAGTGTTCCTTCCCAGCCTCTTCTCTAACTGCAGGTGCTCGCAGGAGGGAGATTCCGGTAGCAGATCCAAACCATAGTGCAATAAAGGCTGCTAGGAACAAACTGAGCCCCATCCCATCAGAGCGGGCGCAGGTACGCATCTGTCCTGGGGCATTTAATAGCTCCCAGCTGCACTAAGGCCCACAGCGGGGATAGCTGCAGTCTGCAGAGAAGCTGTGCAGTGGCAGCAGGCCAGGCTTTCCCTCACCCCCAGCCCCTCTGCTCAGTGCTGCATGGAGCTGAGAAGCGAGCTGCCCTCCTCTTAGCGGGGATGCTGAGTGAGTCTCGTTAGGCCAGGACCCCTTGGCAGAAGGTGCTGCTGCATTACATTGAGGTAAAAAACAATTCTAGCTTGGTAAATAAAACCCACTTCTGGATTCTGCCATCTGTGTAGCTGTTTGCTGGTTGAAGAGATTTCAAGTGCATAATAATTACAGCAGGCATCTAAATTGCCAATTAAAACGACTTCTTGGCAATTTTTTGTAGACGTTTTCGATCCACTGTTGTCGGTAACCTAATTTCATGAGTCAATTAAGATTCATCCTTGCTGAAGCTTTCATTCAGAGATGAAACACTGCAGTCTGATGCTTTCGGGAGATATATACGGAGCAAAAGCGCATGAATATTTATCTTCTGGTTCAAGCTATTTATTTCTGTCCCTTGAAGTACAGCAGCTATGTTTTATTTCAGCTGGCAACTTGAGAAGAGGTGGGCTCGGCTCTTGCTTCACCAGTCATGTTTTAAGGGGGTTGTGAGCTTATTTGTTTGTTTATAGTGTCGGTATGAGGGCTGTATGGATTTGATCTGCCAGTGGCTCCTTAGGAGCCCATTTCTGGACAGAGGCTGCATCCCGAGCCCAGGAGATGCTCTAATGGAAATGCTGCTTTTCATTTACGTATGTTATTAGGTGGATTAAACAGGCCATGGAATTCATTTTCCTTTGTACCAAGCTGACTTTACATTCTGACTAAGCTGGTTTCTATTAAGTTGAGCTTGTGTCCTTCTGACCCATTCAAGACATGCAGACATCTGACAGCAGAGGGTCCTTTCGGAGCTAGCAGGTTTTTGCCCCTTCTGTTCCACCCCTCCGGCACTATTTGTGTGGTATTTTTATCGTGAGACTTGATAGCAAGTTGTCATTATCTTTTTGTGATGAAAGCCTCACTTGATTTTTCCTTTTTCACTCTTTTTAACTTTTTTTCCCCTATATTGCTTACAAGTATCCTCCTTTCAAGTCAATAACCTTAATTTGTTTTAAAATTTGCTATGGAATTGCACATCCAGCAAAACCGTGCCATGAAAAAACTCATGAATGTGCTGCTTCATTAATCCTTTGGCGGCACTCTAATGCCAGTGGGCTGAGCTCCTAACGCCCAGCCTGCTCGTGCTGGCCAACCTCGGTTTGTTTTCAGAACTGCTTACTGTTTCCATATGTGGTTTTGCTTAAGCACTCCTGGCTCTCGTGGTTGGGTGGCTGGGTGATGGCTGCATCCTGCTGCTGTGCTTCTCGCAGTGCTAAACGTGTGCTATCAGAAAAAGCAGGATTCACAAAGGAAGCAGAATGGTGTCAGCAACACATTTGCTTTCCAGGAGTGCTGCACCATGTGAGACTTCAGTGTCAGGCTGGGAGGAGCAGGACAGCGCAGGTGCAGCCCTGCACCAGCCAGCCTCGTGCTTGCTGAGCAGCATTCCAGCAGCATGAGCTGCTCCGGCAGTGGAAGCTCATCTTCCTACAGCAATGTAAATGTTTCTTTAAGGAGGAGTAACTTCTGGTCAACCAGCAGGGGCTGTGTGGAAGACTAACCTAGAAGAACGAGTTAGTATGGAGTAACTAGTTCTGTGAGATGAGCAAAATCACAGTGATGGCATGTTTAGCTCTTGCAGGTTTATTTTTGGACAGGTCCTGGTATTTTGTTGTGCTTTTTATTTGTTCTTAACCTGTGTAGGAGTGGTTAGGATCCAGAATCTCATATCGTAGCGAGACAGTCATTGGTGGGTGTGTTGGGTTGTGGTTGGTGGCTGTTTTTCTGTTTCCTTCTCTGGAGTGTAGGTTTGGAGCATGCAAATGGCAAGGAGCAGGCAGTGCATCTCACCTGGCCGTGGGTCTCACACCTCTGCTTTCATAGATATGCACACACTTTGTATTTCATCTACGCTTCAGTACCGACAGGGTGAGCATGATGGTTATGCTTTATGAAAGCTTTCCTGGGACTGGAATCAGACCTAAGCCCCAGTGGGTCTCCTTGTGTGGGAGTGTGGCACCTTTCCTTGAGCAGCTCTGCTGCAGTTTGGATGGAAGCTGCTAGCTGCAGTTGCTGGTGTGGAAATGAGCAGTGTGGAGGAAATACAGATTACAAATGCTGAACATGAAGCAAACAGGATGTTTTTGTCTGCTGGCACTTCACACAGAATCACACGGAATGGCCCGGGTTGGAAGGGACCTCAAGGATCACAAATCAGCCTGGTTGAGAGTCACTTCTCACTGCTGCTTTTAGCAGTCCTTGCTTTTTGGCTCGCGAGAGCTAAATGAAATGCTGACACCATCCTGTGCTCACGTGTGTGCAAATTCATGTCAATCTCTGCTAAGTTAAAGAACTGAATTTAAAAGCAATAATATGAGCACTAAGTTATTCCTAGTGTGACTCTGGTGCAAAATGCATCCCTTTATCCTATTTAAAATTCTCCTAACACCTTAAAGCAACTTGTGACTATTATTTAAAGTGACTTCCATGAATATTTTGTTCCTTAAGTGACAGCTGCAGTTCTTGTCTGTAACTTACAGTGTATGACCAAGCCCTCATTCTCAAACAGGGATCAGCTCGGGGTGTGGTGTGGGGTGCATATCACAAGGACAGAGTGTAACGTGGGCTTCTGGTTTGCTCAGGCCTTTCCCTGCAGTCACCACACTTGTATTTGGTGGTTGTTTCCATATAAAAGCTTCATTGGCCTTGTAGTCAGTGCCCTTATTATCAATAAGTCAGAGTTCTTTTTCCTTAGCGCCTCCTCTAGAGGACTGTGGCATGCTGGCATTCCTGCCTGGACGTGTTTGGATAGGGGGAGTGTGCTCTTGGTGTGCTCATTAAACAAGGGTGGGTTGGCAGCTGCTTTGTGTATGTTGCAGGTGGGTAGAACTGCTTCGGAACAGAATCCTACTGCGTGAGCTGTATGCAGTGGTAGGGTAGTCCTGCTGCCAGAGCTTGGATAAAAAGCAAGGGCTGGACATAAAGATGGGAGATGTGGGAAGCGTGGAACAATTCAGGAATTGCAGTGCTTGTCATGAGACAGCTGCATGCTGGACACATGCACGTCTCTTTCTGGAAATACTGGCTGCTGGTTTTGTAGAGGGGTGCAACACCTGTAGGCAGTTGAATCCTAAGAAGACCAGTGCTTTCCCTCTTCTCCTCCCTCCTGAGCTGAAAAGCGTACACAGTTATGTCCTCAAGAACAGGTTTCCATCAGAGAAATGATGGAGCTGTAGACCTAGAAGAGATGCTTCACTGGTGGGGCTGGAAGGCTCACAGGGACTCCGACTGCAGCTTCAGCGTGAGCATCTCCTGCAGCCAGCGCCTGCCTTCTGCTGGGCCAGGTAACAGCCAGACGTGCACTGGAGCACAGCTTCCCCTGCCTGTCTGCTGTGAGCTGAGGCAGTACATTTCGTGTTAGAAGTAGGCATTTAGAGCAATGTAATTAATTCTGCTGCTGTTTAGAGAAGAAGCATAGCATCCTGTTTAGTTCACCCAGAAATCTGGGCTAGCTGCTGCTTTTGAACCAGTTGCTAAAGGGTTTCTGCCTTTCTCTGGTTCTCTGCCAGCAGCCTGCACTGCATCTTTTTGAAGTGAAGCTGCTGCTCCTTTCCCTTCTGCAAGCAGAGCACTTGCTGGTAGCCTTGCACTGGAAGTCTTCATTCATTCCTGTCTGTAGTGTGTCAGTATTTTGAGCTCCTGCATCCTTCCCTGGAAGAGCGAGGCAGTTTGACTAACCTGAGTCAGAAATCTGTTGCTGATAAGCCTTTTTCAGCTTTCTTGCTTAAAGGTCTGTGGCTGGAGCACGAGGAAAAGGGAAGGAAATTGTGTTCAGCTGAAAGCAATTGCAACAGCAGTGTGGCAACAGGCAAAAGAAGCAGCTCTGTGAAGTTCTGTCCTTAGGGAGGTGAGGACTTGTAAAGGAAGAGCTGCTGAAGATTATGTGGAAGCTGAGATGTTAATGATGCAGAGATTGATCTAAAGTCTTGTGGTGTTGGGCAACATAGGTTATTCCTAAGGAAAAGGTGACAGTCGGGCATTGAGAGGCGTGATGCTTAAAGATAAACACTGTGTTCATTAACTGCAAGGAGCTGTACAATAGGCTATTTCAGCTCCTCCTTCTGAACGGAGAGTTGGAAGGACAGCGTGTGAGGCATTCACATAGCTTTGTGCTGAGCAGCGAGGTGAAAGGAGTTGAAGTTCAGGGGGCATCGTGCAATTCGGTGTCTTGCAGAGAGGAGAGAGGGAGCTGGCTCTAAACACGGCAAGCGCCTCTACTAGGAATAGAGTGTGCTTCTGGCTTTGTTTCCCTTAATTGGAATGGAACTGTGCAAGTTATAATTACTCTGGAAAAGCCACTCTCACAAAAGCAGTGGGATCCTCAAGGATCAGAAAAAAATTGAGGCTGACACATTGAGGTTGTTCTGGGGGAGCTGGCAGCACTGCTGTGCTGGTACCTGGTGAGCGTTCGCAAGAGGGGAACCGAAAGTTTCTGATTGTGCTGCTTCGACTAAAGATGGGTGAAGTAAAATGTTGGTGTTACACCACTGCCAACCATCTGGAGTAAATCTAATGTAGTCTGTCCATAAAGCAGAGCTGGAATGCCTCATCAATCTGTAAGTGATTTGTAGCGTGCTTGGCTTGAGCGAGAAAAAGTTCTGTTTCTTTACACTTTCAATCTAGAGAGCACAGCCTCCTGTAGCGTGTTCAGACATTCATAGCAATAGCCTGACAGCACTTACCTAGCAGTCACCGGGTGCACGATGTGCAGCGAGGCCCTGCGTTCTTATGCAACAATCAGGTGAAGTTCTCTTACTGGTTCCCAGCTTTCTTGTTTAAGAATGCAGTAAGGTTTATCTTTTGACTGAGAAGGGATTTCTGTTTTGCCAGCTGTCTTTTTCTTCCTTCTCCTTCTCGCTGTACTTGTCTGAGACGTAACTTGCATTAAGTAGAGTATACTTTACAATAGTGTACTTAATGTTTTTATATAGAGAACAAGCGTGGCACAGTATGTTGGTTGTTCTCGTAGTAGGTAGAGCTGGTCTTCAGAAGGACTTCAGAATCACAGTGACTGATGAATGCAAGAATCCAACGCTTTCTTTTGTCATGGGAAGAAATAGGAAAATGAGTGTTTGTCAAGTGTGTGTGTTTGTGCTTGCAAGAAGCATGGACGTTGCTAATTCTTCTCCCCTGTCTTGTCAAACAGATCATCTAAAGCGGCTGGGTATTTGCAAAAGAAGACTTCAGAAGCGTACAGACACTTAAGCTGTAAGTCAAGCTGAACGATGCATTAGGGGAAGCTGAGCTGGCTGTGCAGAGATTTCACGCTGAAGGATGAATAGTGAAGAAGAGTTCTATGATGCCGTTACGGGTGAGTGGGGGCACGGTGCTAAAAAGGAGGAGGGGAAAAAAGAAGCTCTGAACTGCACTGTGTGCTTTAAGGTACTGGTGATGTGTTACTGGTATGGAATAAGGAAGAAAAAGAGCTTCTTGTGAAACTTGCAGTGTTCTGAAAAGAAGAAAGGTTTGGGCTCGACCTTGGAAATATGTATTTATTTAATATTATTTTTATTCTTTAAAGCTCAGTGCTGGTTATTATTTTACCACTATAGTGCTTCTTTAGGGCCAGAGTCTCGCTTTCATTTTTCTATGAAATGCAGGTAATTTTATAGCAGCTTGAGGAGTAATGCTTTTAAGGCCCTTTGAAAGGTGAAAATATCTTCTGCAGGTTATTTTCACTGTTATTCTATTTATTTTAATGGAAAACTTATTCCAAAGAATTGAAATGGAGAAATATTTCTCTGCAGCTGTACAAACTGCTGTAAAAGCACGCTTTCAGGATAGGGAGCTGGAAGGCTTTGCAATCCAGTGCTGTTTCTAGAAGAGCAAACAGGAATTGCATGGCTCTGGAGCAGTGCATCAAGTAGTGCTGGTCTCTGAAGTAATAGGGATGAATGATTACTGGTAAGGTCCTTACATGGTTTTAGTGGTGAAGTGATATACTTTAAGTATTTAAATTTTATAAAAAGCAGAAACAAAACAAAAAGTCATTTCAAAATCCCAAAGCAGTTGAGAGTTTTCCACGTAAATATCTCCTTAGAAATTCTGTAATCAAGGTGAAATGAGAAGTACTGGCCATGGTGAGTGTAGAGTACTTGATGTGGGATCAAGGGAATGAAAGAGAACGATGGCAGTCATGAAAGCCAAAGAGTGGAGGTAGTGTGGTAGATGCAAGTGGGTGAGGTGGATTAGACATGGTTGGTTAGAGATTCCTGTGAGGAGTAAACAGGGCTGGCTGAAGCAGTGTGACCGACAGCAGACTGTATAGGACTTGTCACAGCTGTGTCAGGGAGAAGGACATCTGGATTGTGTCCGTGCTGGTTAGAAGTGATAGGCACTGGGACTCCAAATTCCTCTGTAAATCAAAGTCTTTACTGTAAAAAATACATAAAAATCTTGAGAATGCAGTGAATTGTTTGGGTTCATCTGTGGTAATCTTCTGGTGCCAGGAGCTTAGGACTGCTGTTGTGGACGAGCCAGGAGTTCTCCAGTTTGAAAAGGTGAACAGAAATGCACACCCAAGTATGAGGTCTGTCTTACAGTGTCAGTGTTGGTGCGTTCCTTTGCTTCTGACTGGAGAAATACACAGCTCACAGAGTTTGAGCCTTCTTTGTTTGAATAGATTTTTCTTTCCTGAACCCCAAAAGGTGGATTTGCCCTACAAATGCTCAAGGAGGGAATGGCTTCAAAGTTATTGCACATCAGATGTGCTTGTGCCTTCCCGTCTTTGCTGGCTCTGCTCACAAGTGGGATGCTGTATGTCCATCTGAGAGTACTCCTTGTCCTGTCCTAAACTTACTCTTCCATGAGGAAGCGTGTGATGGGAGGAGAGAAGCTTCCAAGCAAAAGATCAGATGTCTCGATGTGCTCTTAGCACAGCCCTCTTCTGATGATGATGCGTTTTGTCTGCAGCAGACGCTCCAGAAACTAAATGTGGTTGAACTTTTTTCCCTTATGTATGTTGCCCTGCAGCGTGCCCCACAGGTATTTGGCTTAACTGGAGTGCTAAGTTTGGATAAGTTTGTTTCAGAGTCTTTCTCCCTTAAGACTATAAAGACAGATGTTCCATCTCTTCTTCCAGCTAGATGCTTTAGACCTTACTGTCCGCTTGTTTGATTACTTGCACACACCTAGTAAAGTCTAGACCTAGTTCTTTGTGTCTGTGACTTCTTCAGGACGTACATAAATGTGATGCTAAGAACAACTATTAATAGGTCTGTCTGCATTCTTCTGCTGGTGCCTGTAGCGGCCAGGTGTACGCTCAGTATCCCCAGGAGTTTAAGCTCAGAATTGAGGTCCTTTCTGAGTCACAGTAAGCTTCTGCATTCCACAGTAAGAACTTTAGGATTTTGGGTTCCAAATTTTGACTAAAAAAGCAAAATGCCCTTGGCTGACTTAGCTTGTTCTTTCTGAGCATACTCTCCATTCCTTAAGTGAGAGCAGTAGATGGGCAGAAGCCAACTTGAGACACGTGCTGGTTTTCCCTTAAGTCTGTGACTGCGATGTGGCTCCCAGGAACAAGCTCATTCTCCAGCTGTGTCTCATTTCCCTGCTGAAGTGAACACAGTGTGTACCCCATGCTCTTCTCCACTTGCTTCCCCAGTTGTCCTGGGCTCTGTGTTCCTCGGTGGAAGTTGCAGTGTGTTCCCACAGCTTCCCTGATTTTAGTCATTTGGATGCTGTTGTTTCTGCCCTACGGATAGCAAACCAGGCTTAGCAGGGCAGTGAAACTCCATGGGAAGTTGTGCTTTAGAATTCTGCAGCAATCTTAGCCTAGGTAATGTGTTCTCCCTTTTAAAATGTGAGTTCACTCCTTGAGAAGGCCTCAACATTTGTGTAGTTATTACTTGATAACATCCACTTCTCAAGTAGAGATCTGCCCTGTGGACCCTTGGGTTTTGTTGTGATGGATTTAATCTCTTAGGTTAAGAAGTTTCCTGCTTCTGACACTGTCCCCATCACATCCAGAAGTCATCTTCATGTGATGGCACTGCATGCTGTGTGGTTGGGAGTCATCCTCCTGGCAGGTGGTTCAACCCAACGATGTTTGATGATGAGTACACCTGTAAACATCCAGGATGGACTGTGCTGTGTAGCTGGTGAGTCAGTTTGGCTGGTGAAGAGTTTCCAGAGTGAAGCTGCTTTGTGTTCAGCGGTGACTGTCATAGCTGATTAGTTGGGCATATGACATCCTTACTTCAGGACTGAGTGCTTCCCGCCAGCATCTCAGAGATGTTGCATGTAATGTCTGTTGTTTCTTGGCAGTGCAGCATTTGATTTGTCTCAAATACAGGAGGAGACTTCTCTGAGACTGGATCAGGAAGCTGGTAAATTCATCGATGAATTCAGATTCTTCAAAATCTGATGTCCTCAGATTATCAGAAGTCCACATGGCTTTGATCAGTTAGCTCTGGCCCGCATCACCTTGGGGTTAGTAATTTCATTCTGAATTTGTTAAGGGCTGTGCTGTTGACTTCTGTTGTGTCAGACCTTATCTTTCATTAATTCTGTCAGATAGCTTTTTGCCAAAGTATTTGCGTAAGGATTGGCACAGAACAGCACAATGCTTACTACAGGAAGTCAGTCACAGGGTCATCTTTTATTTTGGACAAGCTTTTGTTTTACTTTTTTACATGTTAACCTGCAATTCCATGGAAGCCTGCTCAGTGTCTGTGAGGTTAATCTGGTGCGGTGTATTTGAGAGCAGGTTGCCCTTCTGTTCCTACTGCTTGGCTCTTGTTTGCTGTAAACTGCTGCTTCCTCCTGGGGAGGAGCAAGTGAGGTGTACCTGCTGCCAAATGTATGTATTTCATCATTGGATTGAATCAGCAGCTTGTGCCCCAGTATTGAAGTACTGCAGATGTTGTGAAAGCCCAGCCTGCCTCCTATTGGAAGCAGCATGGTAGGGCCATGTGGTGTGAAGACCGACTTGTTTGGGAGAGTGGAGCAGTAGCAATTTCTGACTGAGAAAAAGTGACCTCTAACTGTACTCACTGTGCACACTTCCAGCATTTTTATCCCAACTCTGAAGGAGCCTTTCTGGGTATGAAGGCTCTCACCACTTTGCTATTTTGATTCTCTTTCTGTCTTGAGTGACAAACCTTCATTAGTATTTGAGGAAGCTGCTGACTGTATGAAAGGGCAGTCTTGTGTCTTCGTGTGTGCTGTGCTCTCAGTGCTGTGCCACTCTGCTCCCTCACAGCTGGACGTGTAACATGGCTTAGTGGACTTGTTTCATCTGCAGGATGGGGAAGAAGAGGACTGTGAAAACTAGAGCTGCTGGCAAGTCATTTATCTTTATGTTCCTGAAATAGATTAGCATTGGTAACCAGTTTATCTGACTTTGATAACTGAGGACTTTAAAAGCTTGGTTTTACCCTTGACACGTAGAAGCTGGGACTTTTAAGTTAATTTTTGATTCAGTTAGTTTTTGAAGCTTTATTTCAGTACAAAAACTGGCCTGTATTGAAGCTCAGATACTCAGTTTTGCAAGTTCAGGGCTTTAATGGCAGCTTGAAAGACTTGGAACTGAGAAAAACTGTAGCAGAGCACTTCAGTAAATATTCCAAGTCAGTGTTTCCTCTGTGCAGAACATCACTGGGTACTTCTCCTCAGAACTGTAATATTTGGAATTTCATTGAGAGGCAGCCTTTAAAACTTCTGTTAGGGCTTGTAGCAGACGAGCCAGCTGCTACTGGAGATTGAAGCGTTGTAGGAAGCCTGGTGTTTTAACTCACCAGAATGCCCGTTAAATGTGGTGATGCTCCATACGCTGTGTGTGCCTGATCAGCTTTCTGGCTGAGAGCCCCCATGTTTTTCCCCACTTTGTTAGTCAAAGTTATTTCCTTATACTCTACATTTGCTTTCTCCATCTCCTTGTTCCATAATGGGTTCCTAAAAAAGCTAATACGTGATTAGAAGTGCCATTTAAAAATGACAGCTATCCTTCTGTTGTGGGCTGGATGAAGATACAGGCTTTGCTTTTCTTTTAAGGGCAGGTGTTTCAGATTAGTCTTCATTCCCATTACCTGGTTATATATAACTGGAAACTAACTATCATATTTTCCAGTTAAGTACCAAGACCTGCTAAGGTGTCATTACTGCTCTGTAATTACACATTGTAACATCAAAACGTAGGAGAGGTTTAATATGCGACGTCACCCTTTAAACCTGCATCTTTAACAAAGCTAG
The DNA here is from genome assembly GCA_016647715.1 of Pavo muticus. NCBI lineage: Eukaryota > Metazoa > Chordata > Aves > Galliformes > Phasianidae > Pavo > Pavo muticus. The sequence goes on along the minus strand of JACDJE010000149.1, from coordinate 10,664,841 downwards.
TGCCAGAAGATTGCTGTTTTACTTTCACACTGAAATAACCTTGGTCAAAACTGATTTCTTTACTCTGTTAGGGTATTTACATGCTTTGTAACATCTGGGATTCTTTCTGCATCCACAGCTGGATTTCAGAATTGGCTGCACCTAGTTGTGACAGTAACTGCCAGCACAGAAAAGTGCTTGCCTAGATTGTGATAAGTGGAATGAAAGGAATGCAAACATAAATGGAAAAAGAATAATAGTAATAAAAATCCTTCATTAATCTCCAAGTTTAAAAAACATCTCCCTCAAAATATTCTGACATTTTTCTCCTTTCTAGGCCTATCCCTCACCAGTACTTTGTTTTTCTAACACTCCTGTGGAATGCTCAAACTACTGCTAGGTTTCTGTTTGTCCTCACACGTATTGAAATCTTCTTTGCAAAACGTTCCTCCAAGTAGCTGTGCTGGCTGCAGAACCAAGAAGGAAGCCTGTTCTGCTCCGTTTATGGTGATGTTGTCCTTACCTGATCTCATGTGAATCTCTTACAGGATGAGGCTGAATTGCACGCAGCCTTTCTTACAGTGTAGGCTTTCAGTAGTTTTTCAGGGAGATCAAGGGAGGAGTTGTATGACCTAATGCTGTCATCACGTTGTTTTTGTCTGGAGTGATGCCTGTATGTTTTGTGTGCCTTAGCACTGCAGGTTCAGCAGTTGAAGACTTTGTTCTGGTGTGTTTGGGTTCGTATGTATGAAGCTTGCACACATGGATGGCAAAAAAGTTACATGTCCTGTATTTCTCTTGCTGGAGTATTACGGATGTTTGCCACTAGGCTGTGAAATGGGCATTTTTTCCTCCTCAGCTGCTCTGTATCCATAGTGTGAGTAGGCCAAGTTAATTTTTTTAAGGCCTTTAAGGAAAACTACGTAGCTAAACAAAATTATTGTAATCACACCACAGCTCTGATGAAGAGGCAATGGAGCTGATATGGTTAGGAGCTATTGAAGAGCTGGTAAGATTCTGAATTGGTTTTATATTCGGCAGCATGAAAAAATAGATGAGAATGGCTGATTCCAATGCAGCACTTAGCTCTAAATGCTCTTGGGAGTTTGGTCACTTGATGGAAGTTCTTCACTCTGATGTTTTTGAGAATAAAATAACCCTGTGTAAGTGTACTTATGCTGTGAGAGCTGTGAAATGTGAGTGGTGCTCTGTGGCATAATAAGGTCCCTAAGAAAGTTATTGCTTTGTGTGTTTTTTCCATACAGGCTTTGATTCTGACAATTCTTCAGGAGAGTTTTCAGAAGCAAACCATAAAGTTGCAGAAATGCTTGATCTAGATCCACACCAAAGCAGTAGGACTGGAAAGCATAATGGAGAGACAGAGATTCAAGAAAATGGAATTAAGAGACACAGGTAAATGCACAGTACTGTTCAGGAAACGAGCAGTGACTGTGCTGGCTCACCACCTTTTGGGTATTGCTGTCCTCACCAAGGAGAGGTTATTTCTCTGAAACTGAACACGTTTCACTTGTCTGCTTCCAATGTCATGTGGAAATTAATAATTAATGCTTCGTTTCCCTTATTAAGTACTTTGGTACCTGTCAATTAAAATATATTTTTGTTTAAGGAGCTTACAGTGACAGACTTGTTTTTTTTCCATCCTCAGGACATCATTACCTGCCCCAATGTTTTCTAGAAGTGATTTTAGTGTGTGGAGCATATTAAAAAAATGCATTGGACTGGTAAGTTAGCCTGGATTAAATGTGCTGATATTAAGTTTTCTGACTCATTAATTGTATTGCTTAAAGCTTGCATACAGAATATACCTGCTGCATTTTGCATTTTTCCTGCAAGGAACATAATCTTAAACTGCAGCTCTGTTGCCTCTCTCACTTTAGCTGTTGAGCATGTGAGTTGGCATTTCTAACACTGTCCTATAATAGCTATGCTAAAGTCATTAACAATATAGTTGATTATGCTTTGATTAACACAACATTCTCTCCTTTGTTGTTGTTTTTTTTGTTGTTGGTTTTAGACATTCATATCTACTCTAGATCTGCCAGCACAGGGCTTAGTGAATGCAACAGACAAGCCAGTGAGTTGCTTTGCCAGCTTAGCTTATGTCATCTAAGAGAGAGAAATGTGCCATCAGAACTCCTTTGGTTAGGGTGGATGACATATCTACTAGAATGATCTGCCTGACCAAATCAGGTTAGCTAGGAGTGACTTTTCCTTACTGCTTGTGACAGTGTGAACAAACTGTTAACTATCTGATGGCATTCTCTGCTCCACTAAATTGTGAGCACATAAGAGATGGAAGTGCTCAGTCATTAGTGCAGCTGTTTTAATAAACAACCAGATTTGATGGCACGTAGTAAAAGAAAGACCTGGGGAGCTGGAAATCTGTGTGAACTTTGTGTCTGTCTTGTATCCACATGGGAAATGAGAAACATACCATGCAAATAACAGATTGTTTTAATAAAGCCACTAAAATATGTTAAAGCAATTCAAATGGTATTCTTTATATAACTGTTCCTCCTAAAAAAGAATTTGTGATTCCTGCAGTAAAATAGCTGGCTTTTATGCATACAGATATGTGAGGATTTCAAAGAACTGCGTGGTACTTGAATACCTGCAATGAGCTGGTTGGTGCATCATTTCCACTGCTTACAGAAATTTTAACCTCTTTTCTTGTATGTAGAGCACACAGTAGAAGGTAACTTTTTTTCTTGAATTTATTGGGTTAGTTGGATCAGTTTTTAAAGTTCTTTCCATTCTTTCTGGTCCCTGGTAGAGTTCTGCAGTGCTTCTACCCCCTTTCAGCTCTTCAGGTTCTGCTACAGACTTGTAGCATTCTTAAAAGACATTTGACAGCTCAGCTAACCCACAGCTTACTTCCAGAACTCTTAGTTTTGTCAGTTGATAACACAGCGTTCTGTCTAAGAAATTAACTTGTCCTTTTGTTACCCAGGAGTTGTCTAAGATTACCATGCCCATTGTCTTCAACGAGCCATTGAGTTTCCTTCAACGGATAACCGAATACATGGAACACATATACCTCATTAATAAGGCTTGTAGTCATGCAGACCCCTTGGAAAGAATGCAGGCAAGTCCCAGCTATCAGCTTCTTGTTGGCTCAGAAATGATTTCTCTCTCTCAAGGGTCTTTCATATTAATACTTTCTTTCTCTGGTGCTGCTGTAAGAATACCCATGTTTGTCTGTCTGGAGCAATTTCTTGTTACGTAGTGGTTGGCATGAGTTACGTGTGATGCTTTCCTAGTTGATACTTTGCACAAAAGTCTTCAGCAGGGGAGTGCAACAACTGACCCTTCCCAAGGCTGTCAGCCTGTTCAGCACTGTTTTAGCTGTGACTCTTTGGTATTTATGTGTTATAAAGATGAGATCTTAGCTTTAAATCACCTTAAAATAAAGTTGTTTTGTGCCCTGGTGACACAGAGGCTCCTGAGCTTTCCAAAATAGGTCACAAGCCTTAATTTGATTTGTTGAATGGCTCCATGATTTCTAGAGGTAAGAGAGGAGCATGGAACAGAGTACAACCTGGCAAAACTTACTGCAGAAAATGACTCCTTTTGGAATGATATGCTTATTAACTGCTTTTATTTTCCTACTTCTATGTTATATCCCATGGATTGCCAGTATTTTGGCCTTAAGCAATATATAGGGCTTTCTTTTTGGAAGAATAATGAAATATTGTACTATGCAAAAAAAGAAATAATTGAACTCATAGTTTTAATGTACTGTTAATATAACAGTGTGTTCTTATTTCCTTACAGGCTGTAGCTGCTTTTGCAGTTTCTGCTGTAGCTTCTCAGTGGGAGAGAACTGGCAAACCATTTAACCCACTGTTAGGAGAAACCTATGAATTAACAAGGTAATAATTAAATTGGGATCTGAGGCTGTTTGTGTGAGCAGAATGTCACACTAGCTTAGTTGTTTATTCACCAAAGTAAATAGAAAACCACTAAAATATGCTTAATACTTTTCTGAGCATAGCTAAAATTATTTTCCCCAAACATAAAATGTTTGAGAGGTTTCTATAGAAGCAGTCTTATTTCTGTTCATGCAGGGTATTCTTAGAATTGTTCAGAGAAAAATGGTCTAAGTTCTGTGGAAGACACCTGAACAGGGACTATTAACTAACTTTTAAGAGTGTTGGGCTTATAGCATCAGATGGATCAGTGAGTTGGAGAGGCTTTCAGCATGCTGAAATGGGAGATACGTAAGTTATGGAGAAAGTATCCCAGTCAGACCTGCTGCTGCTGCCCAAGGAATTGCAGTGTTTTCAAGAGTTGTTCCAGTCAAACTTCTTCAGATGCTTTTCTAGGTAGAAAGTTGCTTGGGTATTTGAATGGAGATTGTTTCTGGGTATAAACAGGTGGTTAAGAAGTATTCAGAAGGTTACTGCTTTCATTTTATGAATTTCAGATGTGTCATGGGACTAGAAAAGGGAAGGTTTCACCTTCAGAGTAATCTAAAAATCCTTCCAAAAAAACTGAAGTATCAAGTTATGCTTTTTTCCTGTAACGTTAAAGTTGATTAAGTGTTTAATGCTCTTTCTTGTGTTGATAGGGAGGATTTAGGATTTAGGTTTATATCTGAGCAAGTCAGCCACCACCCACCTATTAGTGCATTTTATTCTGAAGGCCTCAATAAGGACTTCATTTTTCACGGATCAATCTACCCCAAATTAAAATTCTGGGGAAAGAGTATAGAAGCGGAGCCACGGGGAACGATTACCTTGGAGCTTCTGAAGTGAGTATGAGAAGCAAATGCCTTTGATGCTTGCATGTTTGTGTGAAAAGAGCTGCTGCTTCAATAACCACTTTATGGGATGGCAGAGTGCAAGAAGCCTGTCAGGATTTCTGTCACCTTCCAGTGAAATCATCAGTGCCTTTCCTTATTACCCCTAATCAGTTATGTCTCAAATGATGTGGCTGTCCAAAGCCAGTTTGTGCCAGGCATTCTGCAGTTGAACACCTAGAGGGGCTTTTCCAAAAGCTTTCCTCAGGCCTAACTTTGAGGTTGCTTTAAAATAGCTTTTGAAGGTAGGCATTCGTGTAGAAAGAAAGTAGGCATTTGGTCTTAATAAAGAGGCAACTTGACTGCCATCTCAAGCATTGACTCTTCCTGTAGTTTCTTTTGAGAGTACAGTTTGTTTGTCAAGCTGCTGGCATCTGATCTTCCAAAGCTTGGTCTTGGATATAAATGGTGATGTGAATAGAGGAAATCTCCTCTGGGTATAGAAATGACTATGAACACTAGTGTAGAATGCAGACTTGACAAAAATGTGTGTTGGTGGAGAGAGAGCCTTTATGTAGAGTTAGGATTCTTGCTCTGCCCAATCAGATCACGGTACAGATTTCAATTGCAGTGTAGATGACTAAAGCATTTGGTTGAAATATTTGCATCAAGTGAGCAGCAGAAGCTGAGCTCAGATTTTGAGCTCCTTGATGTTGTGATTCATACCAGTCTGTTGGTTTGAGAAGTCTGAGAGTTATTCTGGGCCAGGCTTGAGTTTAGGGAACAACATCATCAATCAGCCTTAAGTGCTGTGTTTGTGTTGACTCTGACTGTGTTTTCTGTGTTAGAAAGCACGATTCTTCCCCACTTTTCCAGCACAGATAAACGTCTCAATTCATCTTCACAGGGCATGAGTATCTTCTGTTACATCTTATGCTCCACAGATTTTGCTGTCAATGAGTTCATGAATAAAAACATATACCAAGGTTGGGGGGATGCTTTTTTTTTCCACTTGAAGAGTAGTCATTATTCTTAAGTACACTTGAATGCAGTTTGCTGTGGAAAACTGTCAGACTTTGTTGATCTGTTTTTTCTCTGTGCTGGAAACTGACAGTTGGAAATATTAAGTATGTTTGTTCGCTCCATGCTTAATGGAACTAGAAGCACAAGGCATTTGTTACAGAGGATGCTGCTTATTTCTGCATTTTTTTGTATTAAAATAGAGTTTGCATGCTTTTCTAACGTGGGTTGATTGCTAACCAGATGGATTGCTAACTTTTGCTGGAAAACTCAGATGGCCACTTTGAGTTCTAAGGAAAGCGAACCAAACTCTCTAGGTTATGAGACAGGTTTACAAGGAAGTGCTGTAGGAAGAAGCCTGCAGTGCTGCTGCGGCAGCTGAGTAGGAGGCGATGTTAGGCTTTGTCAGTCCAGTTCTCATCTGAGCGTTCTTTTCTATCACAGACAACTTTAAAAGCTCGTGTTATTGAGCTGGAATTTGTAATCAAAAGCACAGCAACTGTAAAACTTGCTAATTCAACTCTTTAATAAAGAAGAAAAGGAAGGGGCATATTGCATTATTAACTTGCACTCATGTTCACATGCAGCACGTCCTTGGCTTACAAAGAAAAGTCTGTTTCTTTTCTGTTTTGAAGTTAGCTGCTGGCTGTTCATGGGAGCAGTAAATATTTTGCCTGCTGCAAATAGAGTTACAGCAGGCTTACATTCCATTGCAAGCTCAAGAAACAGACTTATTTTTCTGTTTTCTTTACAGACATAATGAAGCTTACACATGGACAAATCCAACCTGCTGTGTACATAATGTAATTATTGGTAAACTCTGGCTGGAACAATATGGAACGGTAGAAATTGTGAATCACAGGTAATGCTGATCACGGGGGCTGGTGTGTGGTTCACTTGTGTTACAAAGCAGACACCTTCCTGGGATGCACACCTTTAGTATTTGTAGGCCCAGAGTGGTTTTTTCCCATCTTCTGACAAATGCAAACTGTTCATTGGGCTGAGCATGGTATCATAATAATGTAAATGAAAAGGCAAATGAATAGATAGGTGGCTTGTGGGCTACGAAGCTTTTACATCTGTGAGTTACCTATTCAAATTCAGCCTTACTGACAGAGAACAGGAATTAAATAGAACTCCAGAACCATTAAATGGAATAATTGCTGGAGGCTTGCTGTAGACCTCCATCAGCTTGATTTTCATTTGGCTCTCTTTTAATTTTGATAATAGAAAATGTATTCAATTAAGAGTACAGCACAGATAAATGACTGTAGAGTAGTAGTATAATGTGAACATAGAGCATGTCATTGCTCTGCCAACTGCCTATAAAAAAGCTTTTTACTTTACATAAAATAAAGGAGAGAATAATCTCCTGTAAAACAGGAGAATTTTCTTTGAAAACTTCTTTATTACAGCAGAATGCAGCACCTGTAATACAGCACCTGTTTTTGTGTGACTAGATTGAAGCTTTATTCCAGCAGGCTGCTGTGCTGGTACTTCCATCTCATCAAATCTACATTTGTCTCTTAAATTCACACCTGCAGCCCAGGATGGTCTCTGTGTGCTTTGTGCTTAATACAGAAACTTGGCCACATACCTCACTGTGATAACTCACTCAGATAATAAACCATAATCAAAGAAAAATTATGGTATCAATAATTACCTCTCATTACTCACATGAAAAAAAGGTAAAATAAAGTGCAGGTAAGGGGGGTGGGGGAAAGCGATCTTACTAATGTGCTTAGGGGCTCGCTTCCTGAAGTGTGTACTTGAAATTTCCTCTACAGTACTGGAGATAAATGTGTCCTGAATTTTAAACCGTGTGGACTGTTTGGAAAAGAGCTTCACAGAGTAGAGGGATACATCCAGGACAAACAGTAAGTGCTGTCTGTTGGCCTCTCTGTTTCTGAGCACTGTGGTGTTGCTTTAGTGCTGACGTGGTGACCATAACTGATGTGTGTGCAAAGTTGCTAGCAATGGAGTTTATAACCATTTGCACTCTCTGTGTTGGTATTAAATTCCTTAGTTGGGATGAGGATTTTAAGCAGTGTTAGGAAAAACTCTCCAGTCCAGTCACTTGAAATAAAGGTATCCAGGGAAAGCACAGAGTAGTTGAAACTGATTTCACTGTTGCACAGTCGCAATTCCAGTCTTCAGCTTAAAATAATGAGAATATAGTTATTGAAAGTATTGAATCAAGCCCAAGGCTGTTATGTGACTCTTGGGGTCTGTACTGTAAGCTGCTGGCTTCAATGCACCCACACTCATTTCAACAATAGCAAAAGGTATGTGACTAAGTCATGAGAATGTGCTCTGCAGGATGAATGCCATAAAGATTAGTTGAAGGTGAATCATTTTCTTTGCATTGACCTACTATCTGGATTCTAAGAAATCTGCAAAGAAACAAAAGACAACAGAGTAGGAAGCTGTGTTTTTAATGCAGACCAGGACCTGTACGACTTGGCTTAGAAGGCCTTATGGGAAGCAAAAGCTAACTCTCCTTTGCTCTTTCTGCAGCAGAAAGAAGCTATGCGTCATCTATGGCAAGTGGACAGAATGCTTGTGGTGCGCTGATCCCACTACGTATGAGACTTACAGAAAGAATGAGAAGAGAGGTGGGGAGCAAAAGAAATTGAAGCCGGTAAGATTAAGGATCCTGTAGGGAGTAAAAATGCTGAAATACATAAAATGAGAGGAAATCATCTTCTTTTCAGCAACGGTCAGGTGGTGGTGCATGGAGTGCATAACTGTTCATCTTCTGGTAGGGGTCTGAGGGATGCAGCTTCACGAGAAGGTGCTGCACTTCGAAATTATGTTGGCTTTAATGAGAGCTGCTGGTATTTGAGAACTTTCAGAAATAGTGTTTGCTAGAGACTTGTCAGAGTTGTCGTCATGTATCAGCTCCCAAGCCTTTTCTTCAGCAAAGAAAGTGGCCATACTGCTGCATCTAGATGTGAAAACATCTGGGCGTAGGCATTTAAAAAGAACATTCCCTAAGGACCATGTTTAAGTCATTTATGCCTTTTTGGGTGATGCAGCCTTTTTGAATTCGGATGCAGACAGCCTTTAAAGCAGAGGGGTCTGGAAACTTGTGGATTTTTTTCGTCACATGTAGTCTGGATCAGATAAGGTGCTCCCGAAGCCTCAGGGTTGCATGGAAAATGCAAAAGGTTCTATAATGCAGAGGGCTGTGTTTTCCAGTATCAACAGAAGTCTTGTGGGCTCTGGTTGCTTGTACAAAATGAAAAATGATGAGCTAAAGTTGAGAGTGATTAGCTTCTGCCTAGGAGACTCAGTCTTTCTTTTAAATACTCATATGACCGGAATCCAGAGCAACAGCAGGCCTTGTTTTTTGCCTCTGGGTTCTGTCACGGTGCACGTTTGTATTTTGACTTCTTTTTAAATAATAAGATTTTGTTCACCTTAAGAAAGTCAGCTCCTTCCTTCCTTCCTTCCTGTGGAATTTATATTTAGAGGGGGGACTGTTTTGAAGAGAAACAAATGAGGCACATCAGAGGAGGCAGAAGGGAAATAGGAGGGGAGAACTGTGACGTTCTAACAGTAGAATGATATTGCCTCTTCCATTGTGGTGGTTGTGCCTTCAGGTGATTTCTCATGTTGAAATCCTCTGAACTTTTACAACACAGCTGTGTTCTGAGAGATTCTCCTGTGGTTCAGGCTGATGATAGGAATCAAGCACGCAGAAAGCAGGTTTTCAGGCAGTCAGGGGAAGCTGTTAGGTGATCTGTGGTCTGTGCAGTTCAAGTGGATTAAACAGTATCTGGCACTATAGCTGATGTTGTTTGGCCTGATCCTGTGTAGAGATAATGCTTGGCATGTATGTGCTCTGCTTGCCTTTCAGCTGTATGAGGAAGATGCTGTTTTTTGCTGTGTTTGTGCTGTGTGCAGCCTCTTTCTTTCCTCTAACTGCTTGCAGAACCAGATTGCATCTTCTTCCTAAAATAGATAAAGCCAGAACAAAAGTGATTGAGGTCTGTGAACAGTGGAATAAAAGTAGTGAGGTGATGAAATAAAAATCTTCATCCTGTTTTCCACCCTCAAGTAGAATTCAGCAATGACAGTCCAGCTCTATGAGGTTGCCACTGCTAACACATACCACAGCACTGAGAATGGGAGTGCTGGCCAGAGCCTTGGGAAATGTTAGTTTCTTGTAAGAGTAGTTCTTGAATTCTTATTGCAACTTGGACAGCACGTGCATTAATGTATATAAACTGATGTGGAACTTGCCTCTTAATGTGAAAAGGTGACATGTTTTAGTTGAAATAAAATTGATGAACTCATACGCGAATTAATTCCTCATTAATTAAATAAACTAGGTGCTTTTGCAAGTGACAAAGCAGTCGGTACCCAAAAGGCGAGCATGTGCTATTTATCTTTCTTCTGCCATTACAGAAACTAGTTTAAACTGCAGTCTTGACTCATTTGAACCTGAGGAAGTAATGGTGTTATCTCTGTTTCAGAGTGAAGATGTTATAAAATCAGAAAACGATGAGGCTGACGATATGCCAGAAGTTCAAGACACCATGCAGTTCATACCAGGCAGTAAATTGCTTTGGAGAATAAATTGTAGGCCACCCAACTCATCACAGGTGACTGTTTCAGTCAGTGTGTGTGTGCCTGTCACTAGTGACTCGTCCCAGGGAACATGAGTAATGTTTAAGGGAAGCCCTATTGAAAGGGTCTGTCCTTAGCGTGCTTTGTGACAGGTTCTGGCAGTTCTTGCTGCAGCAGCATAATTAAACTGCAGCAAGCTGTCTGCTTCATTCCTGTGCTGAAAGCAGCACTCCTTGTCAGAGTTGGTAGAATGTGTGATCTGACTGCAGCTGCTTCGTTGTGTGATCTGTGGGATCTTTGCACTAGGAGTGGCTGAAATATGGATGTGTGCTCCCCACTGCTAACCCTGCTGTTGGAAGGCAGGCTTCCAAAAATGCAGTAACTGGGCATCTGGATTTTAACCTAAGTTAATGTCCTCTGAAATGAATGAATGAAAACATGCATGCTTTCCTGGGGCAAATGACTCGTTTTCTTAGTTTTAGATGTGTTTACTTTTTTCTTTATAAAGAAAAATCATGGTGTTAAATATCAGATAGAGAGGAGATACGTTTCCGTCTTCTGAAGCAAAGACTGTTGTGATTTCCACGTTGCTCCTCCCTCCCTTTAAAAAGAAAAAGTCAGTTTGGAATGAACCTGTCTTGCTTTCAGGGTGGCCAATGGAAGAGGGTTTGACTCAGTGATTTCTCTTGGAAGCTTTGTTGTATCCATTCAGTGTAGGGAACCTATAGCCACTTTGCCTAAATAACGCGTGTATTGTCTACGATTTGCCTTTAAGATGTACAATTTCACCAGTTTTGCTGTGAGTCTCAATGAGCTCGAGAAGGGCATGGAAGCAATACTGGCTCCCACTGACTGTCGGCTACGTCCAGATATCAGAAACATGGAAAACGGAAACATGGGTATGTGTTTGAAGAAAATGTTTTCACGTTAGTAAAACCCGAGAGGGATAACTGAGTGGGGTTGTTTGCTATCGGAATGCTATCTTCAGTTCCTCATTCTCATAGCAACGTTCACATCTTTTCATCATGATCATGCTTTTGTACAGTATAATGCCTGCTTTCTCCTTGAATAGCCCGGGAGAACAAGTGTGTCCCAGGTGGATCCCAAGGCTGCTGTCCTGTGTTAGAGGACATCTGCATGTTTGTTAACTTGGGGGATGCTGGCAGACATCTTCTCTTGCTCCGGTGTTTATCAGATAGTGGAGGAAAACAAACACACTGTTAGACTCAATCTAAATTCTTTCCCACTGTCTGGGTGGATTAAACTCTGTAATTTTACTCTGTACTCTATTTGTAGTCACAGCATTTCTGATATGACAGTTTTAGGTTTGTCACCTTCAGTTGTCATTGTTGAGTAGATCGCGTCCAGCAAACGCTTTCTCTCGTTTGAATGAACCGTGTTTTATTTCTTTGCAGTCTTTTCCCTGTTTTCTGCATTTTGATTTCCATTTTGCTAAGTAAATTCTTCTTGAAATGTTTGCTAGATGTGGCCAGTAAGGAAAAAGAGAGACTAGAAGAGAAACAAAGAGCTGCTCGCAAGGAGCGTGCGAAAGATGAAGTGGAGTGGCAGACACGGTAAGGAGCAGGAAGCTGGGCAGTTATGTAATGCTTTGAATGCTGCTGTTTTACTGCCTGAAATGCTTTTATTGAAGACAACGTGTGTTTGATTTCCTGCATGACAGCACAATTTGTAGTATTTTGTAGCCGTTTGCTGGGTCAACTCTTAAATAATGTAGCTGGAAAACCAAATTGCTGATAATTTTGTGCTAGAGAAATTGTTTTATAATAAATGCTGAAACCTGTCATAAAGAACTGGTAATGCTGTTCTTTTGATTTAGTTATAAGCCCACAGAACTCATTTTTTTGTAGACTGAATAAAACATGAAGTCCCATCTCTTCCCATAACCAATTCCTGTCTAACTTTTGGCACTTGAGTAGCATATGGTGGCCCTTTAAGGCCTTTTACTTTCAAACTTCTAGGTCTCCTTGGATGGTTACTTCAGAAACTGCTTTTGAAAACTCTTATAAAGTAAAAAAATAATTATATGTAATCAATATATGATCAAAAGTGTCAGTGCTGTTTTTATTTGGAATAAGAGCAGTTTCAAAATCCGTTCCGTACTCCTTCCTGACTTCATGCAAAAAAGAAGGAATGGTGAGGCGGTGACCACAGTGCAGGAAGCTTAATGCCTTGTTTTTCATGCTCAGAATACTGGCAGAGGCTCCCCCCCCCCCTGCAGTAAGAAATATCGGTGTCTTTCAACAGTGTTCTTGGGAAAGAAGCAAAGTTCTGGGTTTTTTGTTCACTGTCCTAACTGTTGGATTTTTTTCTTCCTTTTTTTTTCCTCCAGGTGGTTTCATCAAGGCACTAACCCATACACTGGGACTTCAGATTGGCTGTACTCAGGTGGCTATTTTGATAGAAATTTCTCAGACTGTCCGGACATATATTGAAATAACAGAACCAACAGCTCATCTCACCTGGACATCATCTAGTCACTAGATTTCATTGTAAGCCAGTTAGTCTGGTTTTGTGAATAACAAAACTCAGCTTTTCTAAGTAAATCCTAACAAAACATCTATCGGTCAACAATCAAGGATTTAATGATCACTAATGTTGGATTGCCAAATATTTAAACACTGTTGCATTCTTTTCATAAAGCTACATCTGAAATCATCATATTTTCACTAATTTTTAAAGGGACCTTTGGATCTCCATTTTTTTTCCCCTAGTTTTGTCAGGAAGGTATGCTGTATCTGGTAGAGCTCATAACATCCTTGAAAACTACGTAACTTTAAGGAAATAGAGATAATCTCATCTTTACTTAGAGTAGTGAGGAATCTAAGTTTTCGGAACTTGGAGCAGGGATGAAAAGTTCATAAGGTACGAACATGATAAAATCCAGTACTGTGGATATTTCCCATGAAGAGATGCATGTGAAACTTTCATACAGTATGTAGCACTATGTGGGGATTGGAGCTCCTGGCCCCTCTCTCTCAATATGATTCAATAATTCAAAGACGTTGAGAAACAAAAAACAACTTTAGCTTCTCAAACTGTAGTCGTCTGTTACGAAGTCTTCACAATTTCTGGTCACTGTGAGCATTAAACTATATACCTGTGATAAAATTACATAAAACATATGTTAACAGCAAGGTGCATTACACGATGCGTGCTTTTTCTGAAGTCAGATGCTGTTCTTCAAGTATGAGAAACTTCAGAAGCAGTTGCAGGAATGCAGAGGTGGTTACAGTGTAAAATATATTGCTTGCTACCACTTGGAGGCTTAGATCTTCTGCACTACTTTTGGCAGCTTTGGCACTAAATATGCTTCTAGACTAAACTTTTATTTGGAAGCACTTGGTATGTATATCCACACAGATCTCATATTTCTGGGATGTTTTTGTTTGCATGTTTTTCATTATTAGGTCATGTCTGTTTTGTATGTTGTGAAAGAGCAGAATCAAGCTGCTCTTCAATCAAGAATCAAGATTGATCAAGAATCAATCATTTCAAGCTGTGGCATAGTTACCTATTACATGTTTTCTGTGAGCATGTGATGTCATAAAAGTGGAATTTTTTTGTTCCATATTGAAACGTCAAAGCCATATAATGGAAATAACTGAACTACAGATTAATTACGGAACTGATACATTAATTTTCTTTCAAAGTGATACACTTCGGGGGAGGAGAGAGGGAAGGGAGTCTTGAAAAATTAGGTCTAGTAATTAAAACTAATCCTAAGGCTGCTTGGTTTTTTTTTAATGAAAACTTTTGAGTAACGAGGCAGAAAAGGACAATGGCTACTCTGCATTTGGGCTTACAGTGCTTCAGAGATGGCTGGTGGTACCACCAGCACCTTGAGGAGTTTGGGGAAGAACTGATCCAGCTGATGCCTGAACACGTTCATGGTTTCATCTGAAGAGCAGATTGTGCTTCTATCCCAGTGATAGGATTAAAAAGCAAAAGAAGGTCAACATACTCACGGAGAAACATTTTTGTATCAAATTATGCATCGCATGATTGGACTAACTTTAATTTGGGGGATTTAGTTGTTGTCTTCATTGGAAAACTGAGACAAATGGTAAAAATTCAAGGCAGTAAAAAGGCCTAACCTGAAATGTGCTCATGGCAATGTTACTCTGTTGCCAGAAATCATACTTTGCTGATTTTCTTTACACACAAATTAAACGTGGTAATATGGCTCAGAGAGCAAATTTATACTTGTTTCTAATAAATGCTTAGATGCTTGACTTTTAAAAAGACCTTGCTGATCAGTATGGGATAGCATAAAAATACTTCTGAGTCTTTTTGTAAAAATTAACTTGAATTACTGTTCCAGGCACTGGAATGCTCCTTGCAGATTTTCTGCTCACTGACTGTGGAACCATTCTTGTTGGATGAGGATTGAAAAGATTCACAGGCTAAGCCAGTTTAACATCTCACAGGAGATTAAAACTTGCTTAAGCTAAATTATACGTTTAAGGTTGGAGTCAAGTGCTCTTTAAAAACATATGAATAGAATGGGAAAAATGCAGAGTAATTGGTAAAGAAATTCTCTGTTTTTAAGAAGGAACGGACAGGTTAGCATCCCTCTCCTCTCGAGTTAGAATTTTAATTTAAAGACCCTTTTCATTATGCAAAAACAGAATTATACCACGCTTATTTGAAACTTCAGTTTAGGAATTTCATGTAATTTAAAAATAAATTGGCAAGTTTTCTAAAATAAGAGTTAGTTACGTCTTTAGCCCATTCTCCCCTCTCTTTAGTGTAATGTTTTTAGGGAAATCTCAAATGGGTTCCAACTTGTTCTTTTAATTTATTATTCTTCACTGAAAACATTTACAAAATACTTTCTCATTGCTGCTGAAAAGTCTCTGCCTGGCGAGCCACGGGATACCCAACAGCACATTGTGATCGCTCTGACAGTGAAAACGTTTTATTTTAAATGCAGATCTCGCCTCAGTAGTTTACATGTCAAAACATTAACTTTGCACCTTTTAAAAGAATGTCACTTTTATAACTTGATTAAGCACTGTATATAAGATAACTGTGTTAGTATATGTTAATACTGTAGAGAAACCGTCTAGAAAGAAAATTATAATAAATGCTTAATTCCCTTTGGGCCTCTAGGTGGTGAGAGAGGTTTGTGTACAGAGAGGTAGGGGCAGCTGTGTGAGGACGTGGGTGGAGATGGCCAGGTCACTTACGGTCACCACGATGTTTGTTGTGCAAAAAGTGATCTAAATCCGAGCTCTGGGTGCCGGGAGGGACCGTGAGGTGAAAGCAATGCCCTCGTGGAGGGATGGAGTGCCTGCTGAGAGCTCTGGGGGAGTGGGAGTGCTTGTGTGGGCACTGTGCACTTCATGTAGGGGTGCCTGAGGGGTGGGAGCAGCTTCTTCAGTAGTGTGCTTGTGGAATGGCTGGTACCTGATTGACAAGGACAGGAATACGCCCTGAATTGGTCAGACAGAAAACCAGAACTAAATGGCTGCATTTGCAGCTCTGTAATGACTAGAAATCATTTCTCAGTGAATTGAGACCAAACAGTGGAAATTGTTTGGCTGAAGCACTCCCAAAATCTCCACAGCTTTCCCCCAAAATGGTCACCAGAGGGTTCAGCGTGGCTCTGCCCTGCGGCATCTCTGCTTGTGTCGTGCACCTGAGCGGGGTCGGAGGGGAGGGGAAGGAGAAGGAGGCCTGGCCGTATGATGAGGCTTGGCCCTGTGGAAGCGCTGAGTGAAATGCATCTATTTTTGTAATGTTTAATAACTGTCGATGCCCGTCTCTATTAACAACCGTCTTTGGCTTTTTAGAGAAGTCTGTACAGGTCTGCGGACGTCAATGTTACACTGTAAAGCTGTAAATCCGAATAAAGCTCATTTTGAAGAAGAGAGGAGGTCGCGACCTCTCCTTGGCGGAGGGGGGGGTGGGGGCGCCGCCATCTTTCCGCCGTGATGACACAGCAGGGCGAGGAGGCGGGCTCTTCCTTTGAGTGACAGCCGCGTTGTCCAATCGCGGAGGGCCGAGGGGGCGCTCGCTCCGCCCCGCGGCGGGCGGACTTCCGGGGCGCGGGGCAGGAAGCGGGAGCGGCGCAGGGCCTGCGGGCGGTGGAGGCGGCAGGTACCGGCGGGGGGGGAGCTCGGCCCAACCCGGTCCGGGCACGCGGTTCCGTACGGGGCTGCTGTGCTTTGCGGGGGCAGCTGGGTGGCCTGGAGGCAGGGCGGGCCCAGAGGGGAGCCGCAACCGACGGCCTCACGGGACCGACTGCTGACTCGCGGGCTGCCGTTGGGAAGGCGGCTGGGCCGGGCTCAGGGCGCTGGACAGGGCCGGCCGGGAGGGGGCTGCTCGGCCGAGCGCGGCCTTTCCGCTCCCTGGAGGCTCCCTGGAGGCTCCCTGGAGCCGTGGTGCCGGCCCAGGAGGGAAACCGTAGGGAGATGATCTCATTCCACGCAGTTCAGCAGCTGTACTCCGTGTAGTGAACAGGGCTGCACACAGCATCCTGCTTTCACCCCGCTCTGTGTTTAGATTTAACGCAGAGCCCTTAGTTCTGGAGGCAGCAGGGCAAGTTGCCGTTGTGGGCCTCGTGTGGTGTCACACTGAGAACAGCGCACATGAGAGCTTTCTCATCGTGTCAGCCAATCTTTCTGTCCCCAGGATGTCTTCAGGTGCGCTCTTTCCGAGCCTGGTGCCAGGCTCCCGTGGCTCTTCGAGTAAATACCTGGTGGAATTCCGGGCAGGAAAGATGTCCCTGAAGGGCAGCACTGTGACCCCGGACAAGAGGAAAGGCCTTGTTTACATCCAGCAGACCGATGATTCCCTCATCCATTTCTGCTGGAAGGACAGGACCTCGGGCAATGTTGAAGATGTGAGTATGGCTTTGTGTTTCAGTGCTGAGGCACTGTGTCACCTTGGTCTTCTTTCCTGCCCTGCTGAAAGAGCTCTGAGATGGTTTAGAATGTGAATGCTACGATGACTCGACAGACCTACCCTTCTAAATCCCCTTTGGAACAGATGGCTGGGAGGGGGCCAGAGGTCTCTGGGAGGCTGACAGTAACATTTACGTGTTTCCTGAAATATCTGTTCCTACTGCCATGTTTTCCAGGATTTGATTATTTTTCCTGACGATTGTGAATTCAAAAGGGTACCTCAGTGTACTACTGGCCGTGTGTATGTATTGAAGTTCAAGGCAGGATCAAAACGACTCTTCTTCTGGATGCAGGTTTGTGGGAAGCAAATAAGAAAAGCATTGGAATAAATGACTTGCAGTTTGCCTTGTACCAAGAGGAACTTTCTTGCAGGAGCCAAAGACAGACAAGGATGAAGAACATTGCCGTAAAGTGAATGAGTATCTCAACAACCCCCCAATGCCTGGTGCTTTGGGTGGAAATGCGAGCGGAGGCCACGAGCTCTCAGCATTAGGAGGTACAGTCCATTCTCTGCTCCTTCACGTGAGAGGCCTTTTATTAGAATGAGCACTTGTAGTTCCCTAGGGAGAAATTCCTGATGACTTTGGAGGGTGAGTTGGGGACAGTGTTAATACCAGAAAAGTGTAAACATGCCTTTAGCAAGATAAACTGTGTTGTACTAATAGGAGCAGGCTGAAAGCTAAGACTGCCAGATGAAGTATATTTTCAGTAGATTCTCTGGAGTCTTACCTTTTATGAAGCCAAGTTGCATTTATCTTTTATGAGCATCATGAATCAGTAAACACTTGAAACTGTTTTTTCCATACAGAATGTGATGCCAATTAATCTCCTGCTGTTTGAGCTGGAGAGCTGTGAAAAAAAAGCCTATGTGAATATGTTGTGTTTCAGAATGTTTTTGTTTTTAGGTGAGGGTGGCTTGCAAAGCCTTCTTGGAAACATGAGCCATAACCAGCTCATGCAGCTGATCGGACCAACGGGCTTAGGAGGACTTGGTAAAATGCTTTAATATCTTTATGCCAAAATGGTATTTTCTCCTGCCAGGTTAAATCTTACCTGACAATATTTCCAGGTAGTGCTATTGATTTGAATAGCACTTCTTTCACGTGAGAAAGCGAGGCTCAGAGATGAGTTATGGGGCTCAAAACAAACAAAAAAAAAAGGCAGGAAATGGGTACCCAGTTCTACACTGACACCCATCTTACAGCACAGCCTGCAAGGAACATCTGCTCTGCTCCTTGCTCTCTCGAATCTTCTGCCTTTTCTTTTTTCCTAATAAGTCCCCTACTCTTCCTCCTAAATATTCACTGGAGCAGGAAAGCAGGGATTCCCAGGTGGATGGCCCAGCTGTCAAGCTGTGGATTCTTTCGTACTATTTCTGATCCAGTGACTATTTGCGTGCAAAGTGGAGTTCAGGAGGAAGGTTAGAGTGTACCTGCCCTGCAGCAGCCTGTAGTCAGTAGAGGAAGGCTCAGGTGAGGGCTTCCTCTTCTGGGCAACACTGGGGAGAGCTTGAAGTACTGCCTAAAGGGAAGTGTTGGAGTCAGTGCAGCAGTCTGTTCTTAATGCTGTCTGTGCTCCAAGGCCAGTAGAGCATTTACTGAGAAGTCAGACTCTGGTGTGGAAGTAGGCAAAGGAATGCATAGCAGGTGGCAGTGACTGAGATTCTGTGCTTAAACTCCAAAGTCCCTTTTTGTGGATCTAGCAGTAGAGTCTTTGTAAGCTTCATGTGCAGATTTGATGTTGGGACATACAGATGGAAGATTCCAGCTTCTTAGGATGTGTTTGGAAAAGGCCTTCTTGCTTCCTTCTTGAAGCTTCTCAGGACTCCTGAAACTTGCTTCCTCTTACTCAGAACACGTTTTTCAACAGCTCTTCTTTCTTTGCCTTTACATTTAGCTGTTGACATGTAATGCCAAAAAACTCATCTGCTTGCCTCAGCAAATGGGTTGTGATGAATCCTTGTGGATCTCTTCCCCGAGTAGCATCTGGTTCTTCTACATCTGGTTTGCATCTCTCTCAGGTCTTTGCTTTTATTGCAGCTCCCAGGTAAACTTTTCCTAGCCAGGACAAACTGAATAGAATAGCACGTGATGCAGCCTGGTTAGCTTCATCCTGCTGCTGTGAAAGCTCTGTGATGGATGAACAGTATTACAGGCATGTAATACTGCCTGACTGGGTCCTATAGAAAGGAGAGTACTGGGCAGATGGCTGGTGCTTGCTCTGACTCCAGTGTTCTGCAGTTTGTTAATTGTGTTTGTTAATGGTCTGTCCTCTTTGCAGATTAATTCCCAAAAGGTGGATGACAAATATAGGTGCTTGGGTTGGAAAGTGTATTGAACCAGATGTAGTAAAGAAACTGCTGAGTAGGAAGCGTGTGGTAAATGGAGCATCTGGCACATGTGGCTCAGAGGAATCGCAGGGGGACAGACAGTCACTGCCAGCTCCAGCAGACCTGGGAGCCAAACCTTTCCCCAGTTCTTTTTAGCTGGTGTTCTCGATGGTGCAGTAATTCTTTGGTGGCCAGGAATAGCAGTGGGGATGAAGGAGGCTCTGATCTGATTCCTTTTGTTTATGTCAGTTTGCTGGAAGACCAAGTGTTGGTTTCCTGCTGTTTCTTGATCACTGTTCTCCCTGCAGCGCTTTGGTTGTGTGCAGGGTCGGTCTTGGTCTTTGTTCTGTCTGTGACCTGCTTAAGGACTCACTTGCTTCTGCTACATCTCTGCATTAGATGTGAAGCTGCAGTACATGCAGATGTACGGGTGTGATTCAGAGGCTGCCCCTGCACTCTTCTGCTGAGGGCTTTAGGGTTTAGAGAAGAGTTGGAGTTTTGGAAACTAGCAGATAAAGGGAAGGGGCTCCGTTATGCTGATCATGTGCGTACAGCATGAACCAAAGTAATTTCATCCTTGTGTACATCTGGAAATGGAGTATTTCCAAAATGTGCGACTATCTTCTGAGACAGTTCTGTAACAGGGATGTGAAATCAGAAAATGAGAGCTGTATATTTACAGAGAGGGGTGGGGAGGGTTGGTCTGGGCTCTTTCGACCCCCTCCTCCTTTATTTTAGCAAATAAAACCTTTCAGGTCCAAGAGTGACCTCTCTCGACCAGGGAGGTGCAGGAAGCCTGAAAAAGAATACATTTCTAAACCTGTTCTTCTTTTATGTTTATGGAAGGTGGGCTGGGTGCACTGACGGGTCCTGGCTTGGCCAGCCTACTTGGAAGCGGGGGACCCCCGACCAGCAGTTCATCATCCAGGTAGGGCACCCATTTGGTCTGAGTCTGCTATACTTCTGTAGGGTAGAGTTGCCACATAGGTGGGAGGAATGATGGCCTACTGTACAGAAAACATAATGGGAATTAAGGCTGCTTGCTGCTTCTCTAAGAGGGGGTTCTGAGCCTTTTGCAAGGGCTTGTTAAGAAACTTCTCAGAAAGAAGAGGCAAAGCTTTTTGTAGGGAATGAATTCCCTCATTGTCTTTCCAGCTCTCGCAGCCAGTCAGCTGCTGTGACACCATCTTCCACCACCTCTTCTACCCGAGTAACGCCTGCCCCGGCCGTTCCTGCAGCTGCATCTGTGACCAGCCCGAGCCCTGTGCCGAGTTCGGGTAACGGAACCAGCTCAGCCACGAGCCCAACCCAGCCCATCCAACTGAGCGACCTCCAGAACATCCTAGCTACTATGAACGTGCCATCTGGAGCAGGAGGACAGCAAGGTAACAGTATTCTGACCAGACAGCTGTTGGTTCTAGGAGTCCTTTGGAGCTGTTTTACTGTCCTGTCCTGCTCCAAATTGATGTGAAAGGTGTCTTAAAGTTACATTTATTTGTTTCCACTTGAGTGCTGTTTTTCTGGGCTGCCTCGAGAATCTTACTCCTGCTGCAAAACTGAGAAGGGGAGAAAGGGTGCCAGCAGTGTGCTAAATATGATTCAGTACTCCACTGACTGGAACGTTTCATTTACATGACAAAATGGGTTATTGTGCATAGTCTAACAGCCAACCATTTCTTCTTCTAGTTGACCTGGCAACTGTTCTGACTCCCGAGATAATGGCTCCCATTCTGGCCAATGCTGAAGTTCAGGAGCGGTTGATGCCTTACCTTCCCTCAGGGGAGTCTCTGCCACAAACTGCAGAAGAGATTCAGAACACCCTGACGTCTCCTCAGTTCCAGCAGGTAGTTACCCTTTTGTCATCAAGTGCTGCTCTCCTTCCCTCCTCCCCCATGTGTCATGATTCACACTGCCCTGTTTTCTCAGATTCCCTCCCCTGTTCAGAGTAGGAAGTTGCTCCTTAGAAGTGGAAAGGAGGAGGGACGTGATTTCATGGAGCACTGGTTGTTCCTTCCTGCCAAGGGCAGACCGGAAAGGTTGTTTTACTTTCACTTCTGGATTTGGACTTTACCTTTCTTATTATTTAAAACACTTTCTGGCAATTGGCAGCAGAGTAGCAGCAAATTCATTACTGCCTGTCAAAGCATGGACTGTAAGCAGTCTCTTTAAAATTGAGTTACTAAAGTGAACACACAGAAGGGAAGAGATGCTAATGTTTATAGCACTGCATTCCTTTTTAATTCTTTAAAACCCAGTACTTAATTCCAGGCCTGTCCATTTGGATGTACTTCGTCAGATTAAATCTGTTGGGCCAACTTCAACTAATACTGCCTGAAATTTCCCAATATGCAAAATCCCATTGGCTAAGAAGAATGTTTTTAGTTGGCAGGAGGTGATGTTAGTGTTGCTTAGTCTAGCACAGCTTATTGCCTCATGCTTACTGGCATGTAGCTGATGAAGAGCAAACACTTCCTCATTCCAAAACACAGTGCCTGTGATGTAGAGGCATGTCTGAGCCTGGCCAGAGTGCAGCACTATCTGTTCTGTAAGGGATGGAGGCTGCTTCCAGGTAGGCCATGTGGTCAGCGTGCTGTAACAGGGTCTGGAAGCATCCCCAGACTGCTGTCCTCGTGTTGTTATTGCACAGTAGCCACGTGGTGCTGGAGAAACCCAATGCACACTGGTTTTTTTGACACTCTTGACTCCAATTCACAGGCATTGAGCATGTTCAGTGCTGCCTTAGCTTCAGGACAGCTTGGCCCGCTAATGAGTCAGTTTGGCTTACCTGCAGAGGCCATAGATGCAGCAAATAAAGGAGGTATGTACCAATGCTGTTGGGAACATGATGAACTGGTGGGATTTGCTGTTTGAGTTGGCTGTGGTTGTTCTTTTGGTCTGTCTTTTTGTTGGTTTGCTTTTTGCACTGCACATGGCCATTGGGTGCAGAAGGCAACGATTAGTTTGAGTACCTGCCAAAAGGTGACTCTTCTGCTGCTCTTCTTACAACGAAAAGGCACGTGGCTCAGGGGCTGCCCTGCAGGCACAGTTCTGCTGTCAGGATTGCATTTGGAGAACTGGGGGTTCTGCAGAGATGTGCTGAGCAGCTGTGGTTGATTTCTTGAAGGCGCTACAAATGAGTGGAGGTGTCAGACACCTTGCTTAGAATGCTTTTTACTGTGAGAGTCATCAACCATTCAGCTGAAGGGAGCGAGTGCACAGCTTGGCCTTACCCCAGCAGAGGGGAAGGTAGCAGTTAGTTAGTTAGTTATTCCTGATGGACATTTAGAATCTGTTCCATTATTAAAGCAATTCAGTGTTGAGGCTGCCTGTGCACAAGGTGAAACTGCACAAATCCAAATGCTATCTATCATCTAGTGATGAACGAGCATTAAGAATTTCTTCTTTGCTCATAGGTTCTTACTGAGACAACTGTTTGCTTTCCAACTGATGACAGCCTCGTGCAGACAATGAATTCTGTCCCAGAAATGGCAAAATTTCTATTGCAAATAACTAATTTCTTTAACTTCTAGATGTAGAAGCATTTGCCAAAGCAATGCAGAACAGTGTGAAGTCAGACCAAAAGGAAGGAGACTCTAAGGACAAGAAAGATGAAGAGGAAGATATGAGTTTAGATTAAATTATTTGCTCTTCCTTACAGATATCCTAGATACTAACTTAAGCAACTGCAGTAGGATTACTAACTTCATATTATGCTTATATAAATCTACAAATAAAGAAAATTCCTTTATCTGCCATACTGTTTTTTCTCAGTCTATTTAACTTAAGCAGTTCTTGCTCTTTATGCTCAGTGCAGTTGGGTTTTGATGCTTTTCATATCAGGCTAACTCCATTCTTCAGTTTTCCTTGTGATAAAAGGCCAGAGGATTGAAAACTGTCTCAGATTTGCTCTTCACCAGGAAAGTGAAAGAGAATAACATACATAAAACTTTATTTGACTCCAAAGTATGTACCAGTGATTTACAAAGACCATCTTTAATACTAAAAACAGGTCATAATTACACTTAAGATGGACATGTTAAAAACCCATTTTACAATATTTACCCCTCATAAAAAACAATATATAAGTTATAAGTCCATTTTGGAAGCAAGATTTTGTCCCCACGTGGCTAGATATATATACACACACAAATATATATATGATGTGTAAGTGCACAAGTGAACTAGGTGTTCTGGGAGCAAAATGTGTTGGGTTTTTTTCAAGTGAAGACTGCACTGTTTGTTAGCAGGAGTGAGCTAGGCTGGACAGAAGGCAGCTGGTGGCCGGGCAGGTGACTGCAGTGACATTGCAAATCTGGACAGAGGTAACCTTTATTTCTTCCCTTTCAAGCAACAGTTTCTTGCTTCATACAACAGGACTTCTATCAGTGTATCTATCTATGCTGAATGCAGCTGCAGGGAGTTCAGAGTGGCATCTGTGATGACCTTCTGCTTTCCCTCAGCAGTTCTTCCAGCCTACTTTGTTCCTTTTTAAAAGTCTTATAAATTAATCTGATTGGCAGATGCAAATTCTGCAAGCAGAATTTTGTCCAAGGTCCCCCTTGCAGAGCTCTGTACTTGCACAGCAGTAGCAGGTGAACAGAGACTGACCTTAGGGGGAAGGGTTAAATGCATCCTTGCTTATAAAGACCCAAAAGTGATGGAATTAATCCAGTTTGTCCTAATTGCATTATAAGACAAACTGCCTACAGCCTTTAGCAGAAGGCAGTCTGTGACTGTCATTAATAGCCTGAAGTGTTCAGTGAACTAAACCTATGTGCATTGTAAGTGTGGGGTAAGGGGAACAGGATTTGGGATGTGATGCACAGCTGCTGTGTGCTCCAGCCCATAACACAAGCTGTGTGCCAGCATGAGGCCTGCTGCAGATGCTCGACCACTGGGGAAGGAGGCGGACCTGTTGTCATACCCTGCTCCAACTTTTTGGTTATATTTGTGAAAAGATGCCCCCGAAGTGCTCCCTTCTCTCCACCTTCCTCCCCTGCTCTCCTTCCCAGTGGATTTGTGGCCCCTCCCTGGTGTTGGCCCCAGACTTGTGCTACAGACTTGTGCTGCAGGCCCTGGAGGTGGACTGGCTGACCAGAGCTCGCAGCTGACGGCTGGGACCTGGGGAGCAGTGCAGTTTCCTGGTGTCAGGCTGCACACCGAGGTGCACTTACAGCACGGGACAACCCTTCAGGCCAACAGAGCCCCTGACAGTCCTTGTGTGCAGCAGGTTCACGTGGCTCCGGTTAACCAGCAGATTCCTTATGCAGCCCACATAATGAGGGAGGGGAGGTAGTGCTGACACTGTACTGGCCTCATCTGCTTCTGCAAAAGGAACAAATAAAAGCAAGCATTAGACTACTTAACAGAGTAAGGGATTAAGCACATCTTACTTGCTACAGCAATAATAACTCTTGCTTTGGGGTGTTTTGAGCTGGAGTGCATCTTTCTCAACTCACCTAGCAACCCTCCTAGGTGGAACAGTGCCCTTGCACTGGGTCCAGGAGGCCGGCTGGGTCCCACTGCATAGTTTCTTTCTGCGTCCACTTCAACCTGGATTA
The DNA here is from genome assembly GCA_016647715.1 of Pavo muticus. Lineage (NCBI taxonomy): Eukaryota > Metazoa > Chordata > Aves > Galliformes > Phasianidae > Pavo > Pavo muticus. Next base: position 10,639,686 of record JACDJE010000149.1, on the reverse strand, counting down.
CTTTTTTCCTTTTGGTAGCTTAGAAAGAAATCAAGAGTCAGACAGTGCTGCTTGCTGGAGCCCAGCAGTCCTGGCCTTGCTAGTGGCTCCATGACCTGGCAGCCACCCCATCCATCCAGCTTGCCAGGTCTGACAGCACTAACAAGATTAGGTGAGGACTCTAATTAGTAAATTACTTAATGGCAGCTGCAATCTCCCAAATTAAATACATACAGGTGGGAGCTGGGGTTCAAATACCCAAGGAAAGGCACTAGACTGCCCCCAGCAGACGTGGGCTGAGCAGTATCCCCAGGGACAAAGCGCTGTCCCCTCACCTGTGATGGTGTGCCACTGCCCGTCACACAGAGATGGGCACGTCACTGACGTGGACAACTCGTCAGCCCCTGTGTAGGCTCTCATGGTGACCTAGCACAGAGACAAACCCATCAGAGCTCGCTAAGCTGAGCATGGTGGGCAGGAGATGGCCTCTTCTGGGGCTATGGGAAAGCCATCTTTCCCCCTACCTTTGTCTCCTCCATGTACAGCGTGAGATGGTGGCTTCTCCTTGTTCCGATGTGGAAGATGAGCCCAGAGGCACTGTGGGGACGGACTTCCAGTGTCACCTCCAAGTCCTGCTCAGTTGCCAGTGCATCAGCTGGAAATGCAGTGCCACTGGTGAGAAGGGGACAAGGGACCTCCCGCCAGACACATCCTTTCCAGTCCCAGGACCATGGGAACCAGCCCGGGCTGCTGTGGGGTACCTAGGGTGACGGACCCGCCGTCTGCAGCGAAGAAAATCCCACTTTCCAGAGCACCCTCATAGCATGGTGTCACCCCAGAGGTGTGCGAGGGGGTACCCAGGGGCTTCCCGTCCAGCTGTGGGTTCCTCAGGCAGCCGTCAAAGCTGGAGACTGATGTGCCCTGCAGAGATAGGCCCTGGGAGTGAGCGTGGAGGGACATGGGGGCAGTGCTGTGGGACCAAGAGCCGGTAGAGATGGGGTGATGCCAGGGGACCCCCAAAAGCCCTTACCAGCATGTGAGCCTTGGCTCTTCCATCTGGGACCCCCCCTATGTACAAAGGGGTCCAGGCTATAAAGAGCTCTGCGGTGGCCACTGTAGCACTCTGGGCTCGCAGCCCATCGATGACCAGCTGGGCTCGGCTCTGGTCTCTGCTGAAGAAGACCTGCAAGGACCAAAGATGGGTGCCAGGGCCAGGGGCTTTGTGTAGTGGGAGAAGCCAGAAGGGAGAGCAAAGTGGCTCTGTGAGGCCTTGCTGAACCCCAGCGCTCTGCTCACCGTGTGCCACTGCTGGTCATGGTACTTTTCTTTGCTGCGAATGCGCAGCCGGCGCCCACCGATGTTCACCAGGAAGATGAAGCGCCCGTTGGAGACAAAGAGAGCCATGAAGGTGCCTCGCTTGCCCGCCACATAGAAGAGCAGCCCGTTGGAGGAGTTCAGCCTCACCTCCAGGGAGAAATGGGACCTGCGGGGACAGGGAATGACAGGAGCACCCTGCCCTCCCATCACTGCAAGGGGCAAGCGATGGGCCCTAGGGCTGAGCCCTCGTGGGTTGGGCACAGAGTGAGCCTCACCTCTGGCTGAAGGAGGCCGGGATCTCCTCAAACTCCCAGCGGCTGCTCGGGGACCCCCCAAAGCGGAAGGTGCCCCTGGCTGCGTGGGGCTCCGGCTGGCAGAGCCCAGCCTGGTCGTGGCGGCGGTCCTTGGAGCTGGGCCTGCTGGGCACCTACATGGGGTGCACCGAGGAACAGAGTGAAGGGAGGGTCCCCCACTGAGGGGCAATGGTGGTGGCTGGAGAAGATGGGAGTTATGTCAGCAAGGATACCTTGGGTTTCCTCCTGTCCTTCTTCAGAGCAACTCTGAGCTGCTGTGGCCGCTCTCCCCAAGGACAGCTCATGGTGACATTGATGCTCTCCACATTCTGCTGCAGGTCCACCACCATCTGCGGCTCTGACCTCCTACACACAGGGGGAAGAGGTTCCCATAACCAAGCTATGTGAAAGGCAGGATGGGGCCGAGTCCTGCTCTCCAGGAAGCAGCACAGTGATGCTCACCGCTTGACGAAGACGTTCCCAATGCAGCCAGTGAGGTTGCTGAGGGCACCAGGCTCTGGCTAGCCTCCAAGCTGGAAGAGTGCCCGGCCATCCTGCTGCCGCCGCTGCCTCCAACTGGCCCTGGCCCCAGCTGCAGTGTCCTGCAGCTCATCGTCCACGTAGAGCCGCACCCTATGGGGCACAAGCGGTGCAGGATGAGCAGGGCCCCAGGGCTGCTGGCCCCTCAGCACCCATGCGTCACCAGGACACATACCCCTGGGCATCACTGTAGAAGGCCACGTAGTGGGTCCTGTCATCCGCATAGGTATTTTCAGTGGTGACTTTGGTTTCCAGCAAGTTCAAGGCCAGCTGGCCCCTCTGGAGGGACACCTGGCACGTCCCCTCCTGCAGGAAGCATCGTGCCATTGCTGGGCAGCCAAGCCCCAAGGTAGGGCCCATTTACCCACATTATCCAGATTTCACTGGATTTACCCTTTTATCCCCGCTCGCATTTCAACAAAATCCCTCTCTTTCCCAAGCAGGAGCCTCACTTGATGCTCCTGCACAAATTGATGGTTGTCCCAGTACCAGGACAACTGGGGGGGACTGTGGGTGCTCACCTGTGTACTGTGGTGGTACAGCAGCCCCTCACGCTGGCTTGTCTGGAAGCTGAAGCCGCTGTAGAAGTCCCGCAGCCCAGGCACATCCTTCAGGGCCAGGGTCAGGTAACCGTAGCCATGGACAGTGATGGAGCGAGCCACCTGCGAGAGACACCATGGAAGCAAGGTGAGAGTCAGCCCCAGTGTTGTAGGCATCCAGAATCTCACTTGGTCTGGCAGATGCTATGGCCAACCATGGGGGGCACCTCACCACGGCCCCCAGCACTGAGGAGCTGTGGGGTTTGTACTTCTGCATGAAGAGGAGATCAAATTTTCCTAGGGTCCCATGCTGCTTTCCCTGCTGGACCCCACCCCCATGCTGAAGCACTGCACTTACCAGAAGGTCTGAGGTGCAGCCATAGCTCACACCAACAGTGTTCATGCGCTTCAGGTCAACGTATTTGCCAAGAGCCTTCAAGCCCTTCATGCAGCCCCGGATGGGCCCACCAGTGGGGAAGAGTGCCTTCAGGCTGCAGGAGAAACAGGCAGTGTTAACAGGACAACCCCACTGAGGATCTGGCCCTGCAGCCCCCAGACAGAGCACTTGGGAAGGACATGTGATGACCAGGTGTGGCTGCAGTGCCTCATGCAGAAGGCTGCTTTACAGCACCCAGCTTAGCTAAGGAGGCTCAGCAACACCCACCAGCACCTCATCCCTCCCTGGTGATGTCCCATCCGCAAGCCCATGGTGATGGGCAGCAAGAAGAAGCCTCCCCCCAAGTTTGAGCAGCCCTGGATGTGGTTGAGGAAGGTCCAGGCCCACCCTCAAAGACCGGAGATGAAGATGTAGACTGCCCACACCCTCTGGTGTGCCGCACCCACCTGGGGGGCAGCACTGCTGGGGGAACGCCGCCCAGGTAGTAGGAGACAGCATTCTCCAAGGAGTTCTCCTGCTCCACCATGAAGATGGTGAGGCGCTCCAGACGCACCAGGATGCGCTTCTTGTTATTCATTTTGAGGAGGAAGATCTGGATCTGCAGACAGAGAAGAAAAATGAGCAACTGGATCCATCAGAGAGCAGAGCATGAAATGTCCAATTCATGTCTCCAAGCAAAGAACACTCAAAAAGGAGGCCCAGAGCCTGCAGGCTTCAAACCTTGCCCCAAAACAAGGCTTCAGATGCCCAACAGGCACTCTGGATGAAGAGCCAGCAGCCAGGTGGGCACCCACTTCCCCCTTACCGCTTTGTTCGTGGCGCTGCTGATGGAGGAAGAGTTGCTGCTGGGCTTTGCCATCTCCAGGCCCGTGTTGAAGTCATAGTAAAGCACCAGCTTCCCATCCCGGATGGCCAGGCACAGGAACTGTCCCTGTGGAAGGCAGGTTGGATGGTCAGCACTAGGGCTTAGCACTGGCAGAAGCAGATCCTGCTGCTGACGCCTCAACCTGTCACTGTGACAGCAACGAGGGATCCATGTGTGAGCAGCAACCCTGTGTTGGGAGCAATGGAAATGTTCCTTGCAGCACTAACTGCCATGGTGAACCCTGGTCCAGCTCAAAGCTCTATGCATGGGTGCTGGAGTTCAGGACAGTCCTCCTGGCACCAGACAAGTGATTACCCTGGCTGTGAGGGCTGTGTCCAGCCCTCTGGTGGCTTTTAACGATAGTGCAGAAGTACTGTTTTAAACAGCACTATAATCTCCAAAGCCATCTTCTCACAACCCTGAACGTGGAACACCTGCAAGGATTGCCCCCATCACACTGACTGAAGGGTGAAGGCTCCCCAGAAGAGTGGCACCTGCCTGATTCTCTAGAAAGAAGAGGATGCCATTGTAGGAGATGATCCGGATCTCCTGCTCAAAGCGCTTGGTTGTGCCAAACTGACTCTCAAACTTGATCTCCGCATAACCGGTACCATCAAAGTAGGAGCCATCGGTCAGCCAGGGATCTCCTGTGGACTTGGACCTGAAACACACAAGAAGAAACACGAGGCATCACTCCAGAGCCAACTGCCCTCAAATGGGGCAGCCAAGGGTTAGGGTGAGCCCCTGGGACAGGCGCTGCCCCACCTGGCTGCAGGGCCTTACCTTGCACAAGGCTTCTCAGCGGTGGTATCCAACTGGAAGGTGTGCTGGAAGTTGTACAGACTCACCACCTCCTCATTCAGCGTGTCCAGCTCCAGGCATCCACGATAGTTGGGATAACGCAGGGTGGGAGGGGGCTGGGAACATAACCAAACAGTTTGATTTTGGTTTTGTAATGAAAACATCATGGGCTCTCCTGTCAAGAAGCTCCAAAGATATTGCTGATACCTCCTAGAAAACCCGTCTCACCATGAAGCTGGGTGGGTAGCCGCCCACGTAGAAGACCACGTTGTGCGGGTCGAGGTTGAGCAGCCCCTGCTCCCCCTTGGCCACGCTGTCTCCCTTGGTCTCATGCACCGTCTGCCTTTCCACTATCACGGACATCTGCCCGTACTGCAGGATCCTGTAGCAGGGAGGGATGGTCAAGTCAAGTGGAGATGCCCAAAGAGGAGCCAACCTTGCTCTCCCTGAGTAAAGGACCTCCCCACACAGCTCTGCCAGAGAGCATCATCTTTCAACATGAAGGCAACCCCCAGACCCTCCATGATGCGGTGAGACCATTTCCCTGGCAGTTTTTTGAGGTGTTTTGGTGATGACCTTTTGAGCACAGCACTACCCACACGCACTGCAGGGACAGGCTCCCAGCGAGCTGCCTCAGAATGTATCACACCCATCTCCAACCTGTTGATGTTGATGGCAGCGAACTGCTCTCCGATCTCCTCATCGACGGTCAGGGAAGCTGGCTCCTCATTGCCCAGTTTGTAGACCCACTGCACTTTGCGATCCTTCAGCACAATACCCAGGTAGTCTCCAGTGGCCTGAACGAAAGGAGATACAGGGCCAGACACTGACATTAGGATGGGCAAGAGCACCCAGCAGTGCTCTCCCTGGTGCACCAGAGCTGGGGAGCAGCTACCTACAGCTGCCCTCCTGTCCCAACTCACCTCCCGGCTGCCCAGGTACAGAACGAACCGCCCCTCCTCTGCCCCATCCTGCTGGCTCCTGGGCTCAGGGTTTTGGATGTAGAATTTGAGGGACGTGTAGGCTGCCAAATCCTGCAGGTTGCTTGGCATCCGGACCTGCACGCCCGAGCTGCCATTGAACTTCATGGGGACTTTCACCTGGAGGGAAAGAAATCCAACTCTGAAGAGCTGAAACCCACTGCTGCCACCTCTTGTGCCCGATAGCTCTTCCAAGTGCACTTTTGGGAGTTTTCCCATGAGAAAGCAACCTTGCTTGGTAGCCCCAGAGCTATTCTAGATACCTCTCCCATTCACACAACACCCCCAGGTAAGTCCCCATTCACCCCACACCTCTGGCACCCACAAGCCCACCTTGCTGGCAGCGTTCCTCGCCTGCGTGATGAGCTGCCGGATGCGCACAATGTTCTCTGACACAGTGGCATTCTTATTCCTCCTGTTCTCCAGGCTGCTCAGCTTCCCCAGCAGCAGCGGGATGGTGCTTTCCAGGCTGGACACTGGAGTGAGAGAAGCAGTTGTTTTAAGCATTAGTGAGGGAGACGTGAAGCTCAGGCAGGTCTGAGACATGCAAGTCAAAAGCAGTGGAAGCTGAATCGCACAACCATTTCCCCATGCACAGCAGCCTTGATATGGGGTTTTGAAAATGCTTCAGCACATGCAACCTCCTGCAATAAAGCCATAGGTGATATACATACTGCAGACTGAGATTTAAAATAAAGGGACAGTATTTGAAGCACCCAGTGTTGGCTTCCTCACTTCCCTGCACTCCTGACTTGGAGCTGCAAAGCACAGCTTCCAAAAGCACTGTTTTCAGTCCCGGAGGCTGAGCAGGATCAGCACTCACCAGATTTCCTGGCATCTTGGACTGCCTGGTTCAGGTCTTCATTTCGAAGGCCTCCATACTTGTCTTTCCACTCATCCAGATTCTTCTTCATGGTGCTCAGGGTATCTTCCACTCTTGCAGCTGTCTCATTGGCCTCTGTGGCAGCTGCTTTGGCATTCTGGATTGTCTCCTTGGTGTCCTCTGGAAAGATAGGAGGAAAATCCCCGAGATGGTCAGGAAAGGGGAGGAAGCAGCCTTGGGTCGCAAGCTGGATGTGAGGATGGGGGCAGAGAGCACCCAGGACAAACCTTGGTCCCTGCCCAGCATATCCTGCACAGACTGCAGCTGGCTCAAGAGCTGCTCCTTCTTCCTGCGGAGGTCAGCCAGCTTGTCCTTTGCTGTCTGCAGAGTGCCTTTAATAGCTGCAATTAAAAAAAACCAAAACAACACGTATTCTGTGTGTTGGGTCTCTGTCCAGCCCAAAGCCACCACCCTGTGATGGAGCCCCTCTCACCCCCATTGAGTTTTGTCTGCTCCCTCCTCACAGCCTCCTCAAGGTTGCTGCTGTTCCTCTTCAGCTCTTTAGAGATGGCCCCGAGATTTTCTGACATGACATTCTGTAAAACAAACATTTGCTGTGCTGCCTCGGAGTCTGGAAGAGGAATTCAAGTCCCTGGCCCAGAGGGCACACACAAAGATACTCATTTGGACAACTGCAGTGGGGTACGCTGCAGGGGTGCGATGGGGTGACCTGAAGCTCCCAAGCCCAGCCCTGGCCTCACCAGTTGCTCCGTTCTCCAGCACAAAGTGCTGCAGTCTCAGAGGGAAGGGGCAGCAGACCACTGTGTGTGGGTGTGAAAAGCTGCACTGCTGCAGAAGGAATTTTGCTTTCTCTCGTTTGCACAGCACATACCATCAAAGCCTCGCCAGCAGCCTCATCGGCGTCGTGGGCAGCTCGCTCTGCTTTTCTGACTGCTTCAATGATGCTGGCATAGACGTTGGAGGCATCGATCGCCCTCTGGATAAAGCCGTCTTGGTTTGTGCCCTGGATAATGCTGTGTTGGAAGACAAAGCCGTCAAGGCCACAGAGACCACTCATGCTAGGCTCCTGTCCCCAAGGACAAACACCTTGGGCTTCTCAAGGTATACTAAAGTGCGCAGGAATGTTCTCCAAGCTAAAGCCTTGGGGAGAACACCCTGCTGCAAATCTGCTGCGGTGCTGGGGCTGTGGTGTCTCATCCCTAACCCCAGCAGGATGACAGAACCAGGGAGCTGGGCAGAAGCCTCACCTGGACAAATTCCTTGCCAGCTCATCCAGGAGCCGGGCGTGCTCCTCAGCCTGCTCCACAATGGGGATCTTACTGCTGGCTGGGGAGAACTTCTTGACTCGCTCTGTCAGAGGCAGCTTTGCCCCATCCAGAAGGGCTGCCAGCTTCTCATATGCCTGCAAGGACATGTGTCACCCCCAATGGTTGCCCCACTGTGCTCTGACCATTTCAAAGCAACTCCATCACTCACCTCCTTTGCACTCTCCATCTTCTGTAGGAAGTTGGAGACCTTGGCCAGGGCATTCTCAGCCATCCTCAGGGTCTCTTGCACAAGCCCATACTGCTTTTGTAGTTCACGGCTCTTTTGCTAGACACAAAGACATGGAGTTAGGAGCCAGTAGGGTCAGGGCAGGTTCCAACTCACTGCATGGCAGTATGGGTTCATCTGGTGCAAGTCTACCTGACTCTCCTCCAGGTTGTTGTGGTTCAAACTGTTCAAGTCCTCTGTCTGTCTGGTTTTGTTGACAGCCTCGTTGAGGGCATCGCGGAGATCCATCAGCTGGGAGCTGTGCTGTGCCAGCCAGTCCTGGATGCTGCTCACCAGAGCCTGGTTGGACTCCCAGTGGGCATGAAGCTCGCTCCTCACCCGGTGCAACACTGGGGGTGGAGGAGATGAGAACTGGTGTTCATCTTTCTGTGCTTGGCAGTGGAAATGCCTAATTCTGGTCTCACTTTCCAGGTATCCCTTCCTCTTTCAGTCTAGATAACACAGGATCTCATACAACATTGTCTACAAACCCCTAGTGAGAAGGATGGGATGGCTTTCAGAAAGATGCCCAGCCATGCCTGAAAGGCTCTATACGAAGGAGAACCCCTAACTGAAGCCCTATTATTCTGAATAATAGTGCCCTCTCAAGGGGCAATGAATATGAAGAAACACAGGGTGACTTATTCAGGCTGCCAATAACCAGACCAAGCAGGGCCAGCACAGCTCTGCCCAGTGCTGCTAACCCACACTCACACTTTTGAGCCTCCTTGTGCTCACGCCTTGCCAGCTCCTCTTGGCCACTCAGGCTCCGCTCCTTCATCTCCCTCAGCATCCTCTCCACCTCTGCCATCTTCTGCCGAAACTCCTCAGTGGAGGTGGTGCTCATGTTTGCTGCCCCAAACGTGGCCATCTGCCGCGCCAGGTCTGCAGGGAAATGCAGGTCTCATTAGCATCCTCACCCCAGTCCCTTTGCAGCTGAGACCTTCCATCTCTTACTCTCACCAAAATGCAGGCAGCCTCTGTGCAGTGTTTGGTCACCCAGACAGCGACATCACCTGAGGGCACTGCCACATTTCTGCTCCCTGGGCCATTACCAGGAATGTGTGCCACATCCTAAGCACCTTCCTGTGGCTTTGCCTCCTCTCCTAGATCCAAGTCCCTCTCTGTTTTGCTAAATCTCTCCTGAAAAACTAGTTCTATGCTTTTTAATAATATTTGTGCCACTCTGACATATTTTTCCAAACATGGTATTCAGCCAAACAGCTGGGACTCACAATCGCAGAATCACTGAGAGGAGCTCTAAGATCCCCAATCCCAACTCCAACCCACCCCACCGTGCCCACATCCCTCAGTGCCACATCTCCATGGTTCTGAACACCTCCAGGACGGTGACCGCACCACCTCGCTGGGCAGCTGTGCCGCTGCATCGCTGCTCTTTTGGAGAAGAAATGTTTCCTAATATCCAACGGGAACGTCCTCTGAGGTTCAATAACCCCCAGACAACCTATACAGTCACAAGTCTGTGTGGATCTCCATCACAATTTTATTTCCCCCTCTTTTTCCCACGGCCCTTTCAAAGCGATGCAGTACTCTGTGCTGTTTGCAAAGTGAAAAGTGTGGCATTCCCAGCAGGAGAAACCCACAAAGCAGAGACACTTCACCCACCTCCAATGCTTTTCTGAATACTTTGAATAGTTAGAAGAAGTTGCTCTCCTCTCTGGTAAGTCTCCTTTGTATGCTGCTCTAAATGGTTTGCTTTTCTGTGAGTCATCATCATCTGAAACATAAAGCACTATTAGCTGAAGTATAAATTCATGTTTAACACGACCCTTCTGCAACTGGGCTGTTCAAAGCATGGATGTGTGTACAAACAGACATTTTTCCAGGCATGAGATGTTTAACAGCCCTCCAAGGGAGCTCGGCCATATAAGACACCCTTGCACCCACAGCCCAGTGCTGGGCTGAGCAGGAGACCCAGCCTGACTGAGATGGGGTTCTCACAGCCTTCAAAGCCCTCATTTTAGATAAAAGGGGAACTCTTGCTCTGGCAATGGGAGGAAGATGGAGAAATATCCTACTCTGTGCTGCAGCGCATTCAAGTCCTGCGTGAGGTCTGTGTTCTCATCCTCCAGCTCATCAGCCCTTTGCCTGACCTTGTTCATGGCTCTGTGGTACTCACGCAGTTGGTTCTGGAAAAGAAGAGCTGAAATCAAGCCAGCAGGCCAGGACAAACAGGCAAAAAGCAGCACCAGACCTGCCACGCACAGCAACAGTCGCCATAGTGTTGTTGAGACTATGGAGGCGAGCCCAGGCGATGGAGCTGGCACTGAGGTTGACCAGCTGGCTCCGGATGGAGGGGAAGGACATCTCAATGCTCTGCAGATCCTCCAGCAGGAGCAGGACGCAGCTGTCACACACTGCCCAGAGAACGGAACAGTCAGCAAAGCCCTCTGCCAGAGCTTCCCTCACCTCCTTCCCCAGGACTGCAGGATACACACCTTCACACCTCATGCTGTCTGGGCCGTTTGCCACTGGGATCTCGTAGTTGTGCATGCAGACGTCGCATTGCTTCCCCGTCAGCCCGTTGGAGCAGGTGCACTCCCCTGTGCGTGGGTCGCAAGAGCCCCCTCTGCACTCACACTCTGCCAAGTTCAATAACAAGGAAACACCCATGTCATCATTTTGTGCTCTTGCCACACTGAAGGGAGGGGAATAGGTGGCTTTACTCCAGCTGTGCAATTACATCTCTGCCCATTTACATGCATGCACTGCTGGGGGTTTCTCTGTGCAAACCGGCAACATGCACAGGACCCCAAACAACGGTTGGTTGTTTTCCTTCTTGGCAACTTGAGACAAGCTCATGTGCCACCAAAACCATGTCCCGCTCCTCCACACGAGGGACCCGACAGCTGAGAAGCAGGACTCACTTCTGCAGCCCCTCTCGCTGAAGCCCCAGTAGCCTGGGGCACACTGGTGGCAGCGTGAGCCGCTGACGCCGGGCAAGCAGTGGCATTGGCCCGTCTGTGCATGGCAGCTGCTCCCCACGGCACCGACATCACAGTCACACCTCCGGCAGCCAGAGCATCCCTCGAAGCCATAGTACCCCTCCTAGGGAAAAGTGGGTCAGTGTGGGCCCTGTTCAGGGCAAACCCATCTTTGTCCTGCACAGCTCATGCTGGATACGTGCAGGGAAATGAGGTTTGCTGCAGCTTCCCATAGGGTACTGCATCACTGCTGAGGCTGCAGCTGAGCACCCATGACAAGCAAAGGTACCATCGTGGTACACAGGCAGCCTCACCTCGCAGTGGTCGCAGTGCTGCCCCGTCACTCCAGCCTTGCAGAAGCACTGCCCGGTTTGCGGATGGCATGAGTCAGTCCCGCAAGGCGAACAGTTGCACTCTGCCAGGGAAAACACACGGTTATAGGCTGAATTGAAAAGACCCATCAGCCACCCCAGACCTCCTTACTCCTGACAAGGATCCCATTTCTCCCGTCTTATTACAATCACAGCAAATACACAGCTCTTCTCTGCTTGAATTTGCTCCTGCTGGCAGCTTATTTCCATTACGGTTGCCCAGGGCAGTTCCCCTTTGGTGAGCTGCAGTTTGGCTGTTCCTCAGACGGACAGGAGCAGCGCTGGCAGTGGGCTGTGCACACCCACGCTCCTAGCGAGTGCCAGCACTGCTGCTGCAGGAGCTGCTTGGAGCAAGGCTGTTCCAACCCAGGTGTGGCTTGGCAGCTTGCAAACAGGGCTGGATCAGAAGTTCTGGAGTTGTGATGCTGGAGGGCAGGTTTTTGGAGCTGCTTTCTTTCCTATTATCATCTTTAGAGGCTGCCTGTCCTGGCACGCATGCAACTGAGTGCGTGACTCACCCACGTAATGCACAGCCCAATGAAGGCTGTACAACCTCACCAAAACTCTTGACATGTCCCTGATCAGTCTGCCCTTCTTCCCCCAGTGCTTGCTGCTGGTCCCACTCACGTGTGCAGTTCTTGGCTGCCACTGCATCCCCATAGAAGCCAGGGGCACAGACCTCGCACCGCGCACCGGCGGTGTGATGCATGCACCCCGTGCAGGTGCCTGTTAGGGAGTCACAGCTGCTGAACAGCATGTTGGGATCTGTGTTCCCGCTGCAGTCACAGGGCTGGCACGAGCTGCCTATCACCAGGGGATTGCCATAGTATCCTGGGGCACACCTGGAGAAACACAGCGAGTTAAAACACAGCCAGGGCACTGGGGGATCCCAGAGCCTGCACCACCCCGGAGTCTTGAGCAATTATAGCAGTGAGGGCATCCAAGAGGATTGTAATTAATGCAACACTCTGGGATTTCAAAGCACTTTGTGTTTGGTACTATGATACCCCAGAAAGATGCCTTTATCGCAGACTGCAAGTCAAGGCAAAGCACAGCTAAGCAATGCAACCACAGTAACAAAATATATCAGCAGTGGAGACAGCAATGGGGTATGTGCATCTGAAAGGGACTGAAGGAGATCCTGCTTGAGCAAAGCACACTCAAGGCAAAGCCAGCTATTTCCTATGCAGTCTCTACTAGGACATCTCCTCTGCCACAGCAGAGGCTGCATGGGACTAGCATGGGGCCATGGCCCAAGAAACAGAGGTGCCATCCTCCTTACCGTTCACAGTTGGGTCCAGCGTAGCCAGGCTTGCAGAGGCACTGTGTGCTGGAGCCCTTGTGCACACAACCAATGGCGAAACTGAAACAAAAAGGGGTGAATGGGGAAGTGCAGCTATCACCTGACGTGGTGCCAAGGCACTGACACCATGGTGTGAGCTGCTAGGGAGCAGGTGTGGGTCGAGGGACAAGGCTGGCATTGGGACATCCCCAGGGCCAAACCAGTGCTCTGATGTGGGGACAATCCCGTTCAAGGGTGCTCACTTGTTGGAGGCAACGGAAAGAGGACACGGACATCCGACACACTGCAGGCTCCCATCAGCATTGTGGCTGCCCACATAGCCATCCTTGCACTGCTCACAGTGATCTCCCTCTGTGTTGTGCTGGCAGTTCTGCAAGGACAAGGCATGCTGCAGGCTCAGCGCTGCCAGCAGGAAATACCCCCACCAGGTATCTGGATGCTGCAGTCCCTCCTCTTTCCCAGAACTATCTTCCACCTGACCCTGAGTGGGGAATACCCCCAAAATGGCACATGCAGCTAAAGGTCTAATTCAAGCATGGTCCCACTGGCCCAATTTGCATGTGAAGAGCTTTTTAAATCCCACACTACAGATTCCAAACTCCAGCTTTCCAGCTCCAAAATGCCATGCTGTCTCACTGTTTACTTACAAGGCATATCCCAGACCCTGGCAGGCACTGGTCTGAGTGGCCGTTGCAATGACATGGGATGCATTTCCCCAAAAATAGCCCCTTGGTGTCCCTGTAGTAACCTGGAGCGCATTCCTGAGGAGAGAGCAGAAGGAGATGTGAAAAACAGCCTGAAACATTCAGGCAAACCAAACTGACCCATTTAATTTCCATGACAGAATTTCCACTGGGCTGTATTGAAGGAGAAGAGACTAAAAGCAACAACAAAGATTTCCTATTCCTCATCAGTAAGAGATAACTGGCCAGGCAGAGGATCTCCTCCAAGGTACTGCATGAACTTGATTTAGGTCCTCAACAAATTTCCCCAGCATGTCCCTTCCAAGAGGCCAGATGCAGCTGGCACACATCCCCCAGGTGTGCTGTGCTGTGGCAGGAGGGAAGCTGTGAGCAGGTCGGTGTGGGGGGAGTCTGGGAGATGCTGTTCCTTCCTCAGGCAAAACCTGAGCTAAAACCCTCAGGGGTTGACCTGGAAGCAGACTGTGTGGCACCACTGCTCTGCACAGTGATCCAAACCCCACAGACTGCCACCTGCACCAAGCACAAGGGGTGTCTGTCTGCAGCTGTTCAACTGCTCTCTGCCTAGAATAGTGCAAGCTCCTCTTGCCCCTACCTGGCAGGAGTCACCCAGGTAGTTAGCTGGGCAAAAGCACAACTCCACGTTGCTGGCAGGGACAGCTGTAGCTGTATCCGTGGCAATCTCCAGGACCACACGACGCAGGGACACGGAGGAGGAGAGCTGGGAGAAGAGTGCCCGGATCTGCAGCTGCTCCAGGTTTGCCAGCACCATCATGAGCTCCTCTCTCGATACAGGGTTGTGTGTCTCCGTGTGCCTGAAGTTACTCTAGAGGGAAAAGATCTGACATTACTGGCAAGAAGAACTAACCCTTATTTTATGGCATCCAGTCCAACCTTCAGCTCCCTTTGCACAGGTAAAGCAGTTCTTGGATTTTTACAGCCAGTTCTGCTGCAAAAATCATAGAATTTCCCAAGGTGAAAGGGACCCATAAAGATCATCAAATCCAACTCCTGGCACCACACAGGACCATTCAAAAAATACTGACCTCAAAGCAATGCTCTCTTCTGCCTACAAGCTAGTCATTTCCTTTCAGTAGCATCTGAGCACTTGGTACATTTCAGTGTGCTAACTCACCTCCACCAGCCGCAGCTGGCCTTCGTGTACCTCCCCTGGGGAAGGGTAGGAGCCTTCCAGAAACATGATGCTCATCTGATTTCCCTGAGAAAAGCAAGGAAGGCATCTGTCACCACCTCACCCTGCTCACGTTAGCAGGAGGCACTGGTGAATTGCTCGGGGTGCACCTTCAGGACCACATCCGGACGGGACTCCATGGGAATGAAGACATCACCCCTCCGTGGGTCAGAGTGAAGCTCGTAGCGCAGGTGGCCACCATAGGAGGAAACCTAAGGAAGAGCCAAGTTGCATCAGCTGTTACCTGCGACCTGAGTCAGAGTTGTCCATGCTCAACTAGACAGTGGGGTCAGGGATGTGCAGGACTGCTGGTCCAGCTGCCATTGTGCTCTTACCCGGTCCCCATGGTAGGAGCTAGGCGCAACCCAGTAGAGCTCCTGATAGGCATCCAGGAGGTTCCTGAGATCAGCATGGAGCAGCTGCTCCCGCAGGTTCAGGGCTGTTGGCACCTCCTGGCGGTCACTGCTCATCAAGAGCCAGCCATTCATGTCCATGAACTGTGGGGGAAGATCAAGCATACATATTTCTCCCCTTGTGCCCTGGAGGAGCTACAGAAGGTATTTGGATGCTGATGCTTCAGAATAACAACTCTCAGTGCAGCTGAAAAGATGCCAACAGGGTCACAACCTCACACACATCTTGATGAAGCCACTGGAAAACTGAGCACCACCATAATCCCCAAATGCCTCCCATGATTTTCCACCTAATGAGACTCCAGAGACCAGGAAAAGGGCTGAAAATGGGAGATGGGCATAGTAGGACAAGGATAACACTCCTCACACCGTATCTTCCAGCAGGGTAAGGCTAGTGCACAATGAAGACCCAAGACAGGAGCACAGCTGCTCTGCTGGTCCCTCACCTCAGTTCGGTACTTCACAGCACTGCGGCAGCGATTGGTGGCACCAAAGCAGAAACACTTGGTGCACCCCTTGGGGTTGCTGGCATCCAAAGAAAATGTCCCCAGGCGGCACTGGTCACACCTCGGGCCCTCCACATTTTCCTGGAAGATATGCAAAGCTCAATAGTGTCAGGAGCTCCTTGCTGGGCCTTAGCAGAGGGCAAAGATGGCTCTAGGAGTGATCAAAGCCAACAAGGTTCATCACCGTGACACTGAAAGACAATTAAGTAGTTCCCAAACAGGTTTGCTAGCACACCACCCAGCAAACATTGAATTCACTTAAACTAAGCACCTGTGAGCCCTGCAAAGCAGCAGGAGAAGGCAGCTGAGCAGCAGTTTGAGTTACTCTGATCACACAGGAGCAGGAGTCAGTGGGCTGACAGCTTTACCTGCATCATTCTCAAACAACAGAGCTTGGTTCAGGCTGCCTGACTGCCCAGGGACAGCCTGGTGAGTGAGCCCTGGCAGCCAGGAAAGATGGGGAGAAGCCTGTCAGGGTGTTCCGAACCCCACAGCCCAACAGGCATCACACACCCACAGCCCCAAGGCTAAAGCAGCTGTACAGCCAGAGAAAGGAGACTCGAGCCAAGCACAAATGCATCACATGAAGGCACTGGAGGACTGACCTTGCAGTGACACTGCCCCGTCACCGGGTCACACACGCTCGCTTCAGTGCCATCAGGATGGCAGTCACACCGCCGACAGCTGGGGTACTGGTAGTAGCCAGGTGCACAGAGGTCACACCGTCGCCCAATTATATTGGGCTTGCACCTGGGTGGGATGCAAAAGATGCAGCATTAGAAACCTATGCTTTATGCTGCTGCATTTGCAAAGCTTCATCCGTGCCGGGAGGCGCACGGTGCTGACAAGGATTTCCCTATCCTGCATGTTTCCTCCCTGCACCCTTCTACTGTTTCCAATCACCCCAGCAGCAACCAGAGATACTGCCAGCTGTGGCCTGCACAGGGACAGGGCTTCCTCACTTGCACTGCCCGCTGTCCACGTCGCAGCCAAGCTCTGTCAGCTCCTGCACTCCAGGCTGAGAGCAATTGCAGTCTTCACAGCCGATGAGGGGATGGCAACCGAAGGTCTGGGGCTCACAGACAACACATTCTGGCTTCAGGGTGTGAGGAGGGCAGATGCACTGCCCCGTCACCTCGTCGCAGAGACGTGTCCCACAGTCACAGGCTGCAAGAGACAAAAAGGAGGTGTGTTTGGAAAAGCAAGAGCCACGCAGCCCAAGAAAGGCACATGGCAATGGAGGCAGAGTTCAGCAGCTCTGCAGGGAGCTGGGCTGCTTTCCTGAAGCTGTTTTAGTGCTGGAAAATGCAACCATTTCCAATTCTGTCTTTGCCCCAAAAGAGGCCAAGTAGTCAGTGCTGCAGAAAGCAGGGCAGGAGCCAGGACAACTTACGCCTGCAGTTGGGGAAGCCCCAGTAGCCGGTGGCGCAGCGGGAGCACTCTCGCCCGATGACATTGGACTTGCAGGGACACTGCCCACCAAAGGGCTCGCACTGGCTGCCCCGCGCCCCCGCCTCGTGGCACTGACAGGGCTGTGCCCCGTTGTTGTAGAAGAGGGACAGCGAGATGGCAGAGTCACGGCAAAATCTTGACGATGTGCTGGGACTGCAGAGGAAGGCAGGAGGAATCATCATGCAGCCTCCCCACCACCCCAAAATCCAGCAGGATATCAACATGTGCTAAATTGGGGGGAAGGAGAGCATCCCCAAACACCCTCAGGTTTGGTCACTACACAAGGAAAGTATTAAACAGAGACCTCCCCACAATCCATGCAAAGGGAGCATGGTTTTGCTCCCTGAGGAGCGTGCAGCCCCCATACAGCATAGCAGCCATCCGAAGCCAAGTGTCTCACTTGATGTAGAAGCTGTTAATGCCACAGCTGCTGATGAAGTCATAGGACTTGTCCAGGGGTTCCTCCTGCAGGTACTGAGAGCTGTAGCTGTCTTCTGGAACCACGAGGATGTAATCCTGCAGAGGACAAGATGGGTGAGCCAGGCTCTTTATCTGAGCTGACGGATGCAATCCAAAAGGAGCTCACTCGGAAGTCCAATTACACCTTTAATTTCTCATCAGCTCATTCCTCACAGGACATAATATAACACACAAAGGTGCCTGAGTACTGGAAAGAGTGGGGGCCACCTCTCTGTTGTGGTCTATCCATATGGCTCCCTCTGCTCTAATGCTCCACATGAGGAGTGACTCAAATGCACTGGCAGAATACCCTAAAAGGGGAGTGCTGGCTGTGCTTCAACACATAGGAGGCACCTGCTGTCATCTTAAATTTCCAAACATGAAGACTTGTGGGTTCCTGTTCTGCCTTTCAGCTATTTACTCAGATTTTGGTCAGTGCACCCCTGCTGCCCAAGGTTTCTGCCTTGCTTTGGTGTCAAAACCACACTGCGAAGGATAACTGTCATATACAGATCCTGCTTCTGTGGATCCTGCCCTCAGTTCTACAACACTAATGCTGAAGACTGCACCCTTCTAAGCTGGTTCAGGAACTGAGTGATGATGGGAAATGTTCTTATGGTGACACAGCCACAAAAATCCCCAAGGTCAAAGTCCAGCACTGCTGAAGCCACATGGCTGGAGCCTGGTCCAACATGCCCCAGGCGCTGCCCAGAGAAACACTCACCAACCACAGCTGCTTGCCCTCTGGCACTCGAACAACCACCATCAGATCATTGTCAGTAACATCCAGGACAATCTGGTCCTCGGCAACTACTAGACTCCGGCACCCGTAGCCATGTGGGCAGAAAGTAGCATTGGTTTGACCTGAAAAAACAACAAATCTATTGGTCCCACATTTCCCTTGGAGTCCCCATCACACCTGTCTGGTTACAAAGAGATTAGTCAGTCTTTCTTCACATTTGCAATCCCTGGAGAGCCTGCCATTAGCCTCTGGCATGAAAAACTTTCTGGGACCCCTCCCCTAGGGCTTCTGCCCACCAGCAGCTTTCCCTGGAACCCTGCCTGTCTCACCTTGCCAGATGCGCCCACCGTTGATCAACACTTCCACGGGGAAGGTGGGATGGTTGGGTTGGTAGTAGTGCAGAATGAAAGCGTAGCGCCCCAGGTTCTGAATCCGGCTGTTTAACACAACAGCAGCCTGGCCCCAAACACAAGAACAGAGTCAAAAAAACCACATCTGTGATTTCTGCCCCAATTACCCAACCATCCCACATCAGTCAGACTTTTGGTGAATCCACCTCCCAGCTCTCCACTCTTCCCACCTGCAAAGCTGCTCCTAGGAGCTCAGAGAACCAAGCAGGGTAGAATGGAGGTATGACAAAGGAGCCCATGGGAATTACAGCTTCAGGGACAAGGTTAGAGTCCTGGTTAAATTCCAAAACTGCTAATTGCTGAATTGTTAAAGCTACAGAAGAAAGAAGGAAAAATCCAGCCCACCCCATGTCGATGCTGCTACCTGTGGTGGCTGTAGGAGGATGAGCTCTGTGGTGGAGTCCATTGCTGTGGGAGGCCGAGGTGCAGGCTCCAGTGGGACCCCAGCTGGAGCCACATGGACAGCCTGAGCCAGGGGGACATCAGGAGCAAGAGGCAGAGCCTGGCCCCCCTCCAAAATGACCGACTGGGAAAGCTTTAGGAATCTTGAGGGAATGCAGGAGCTGCTGCAAGAGGAGACAGTGGGATGTAAAGAGAGAGGCTTTGGGGATCCTGACAGGAAAAGCACACCCTGTAATGCATGGCGGATGATGAAGCATGACTGATGAGAGAGAGCTTCTTACTGGGACCTGCAGCTCTGTGACACAGGCTTAGCACTAAGGACAGAAACCTTGCAAAGGCTAATTCCTGTGCATATATTATACATATATGTCAGGAATACAGCAAGTACCTCTTGCTGCACGCGAGCAAGGACAAGAAAGCTTATTCATGGTGACAGCTCAGTATCTGCCACAGGAGGCAGCATGGAGTCCAGGGACAGGGCCAGCAGCCTGGCTTCCAGTCCTTGTTCCAGCACCACCTGCTTGGTGGATGTGGACAAGGTGCTTCACCTCAGCCTCCTGTGCCACTGATTTCTTTTAACTGGGTCAAAAACTTAAGAGGCTACAAAGCTGAGGGAACTGGGGCAAGGAACTCTTTTGAGTTACAGCCACATTCACACTAAAATCCTGAGGGTCTTGAGACTCTCTTACCTATTGGATGAGAACATGCCATGGACACTGATGCAATGCACCTTCGGCTCGACAAACTCCATGGTGAACTGCTCAGCAGGAACAAGGTACACTTTGTGCTGCCGTGCATGGAAAGGAGACACCCAGTTACACAACAGCCTCTGGGAGCCTACAGTGGCTTCTGAGTCCACCATCAGTGCACCAAACATCCCTTCATCAGACACTGGCTAACACATAGCAGGTCACACCTATTTCCTTCCCCTTCTTCCCTGGTACAAGCCCTAAGGTGTTTAGGACATCCCCATCTAAGCAACCATGAACTCCTCCAGGTAAAGTGGGAAGAAGCACTTTCACATTGCTGCAGAGCTCTTTCTGCAAAGAGCAGCTTCCTGTCAGCATCTTCTCCCAGACCCAAGTCCTGTGATCTATTTCAAAACATTCTGCTGTGCATGCTCTCCACCTTGGACTGCACATGACACAGATGGAGATCTAGCATCCGGCCCAACCAGAGCTAGAAAGCCCTTCTGCCAGCCAGGTACTGCTCCCACCTCTCCTCCTCATAACCTGCGAACAGCAACCCTCACAGGGAGCCTCACCAGGAAGAAGTCTGCCAGGTCAGCTATGAACCGAATCGTGGCCTCCGAGGTAAGTTCAAAAGTTGCCAATCTGCTCTGGGAATCCACAGCAACCCCTCGACAAAGGAAACTGTGAGACAAACATAGATTTTGAAGCCAGCCTTGAGCAGGGTCGTGACACATTTCTTGTCTCGCCAGCTATATGTCCTGGAGGTATTTAGACAAAGTCCCTGTAAATCTTTTGATGCCTTTTCTGGCAGGTTTCCCAAGGACACCTCAGACATTTGTTTCCCATTGCAAAGTTTGCAGCCTGAAGTCAGACACTTCTATAGTAAGGGGCACTGTTTGACCTTCACCAGTGGCTCCAATAAATCTGCCTGTAGGCCATTCCCCAAACCAGGGCCCCTACCAATGTACCCAGTTGCAAATGGGAGCAATAGGCCACTTGGCAGAAGTATTATACAACTACGTTGGCACAATAACGTGCCAGGGATGCCATGCAGCTCCCAGGGACAGCCAGTCAGTAAAATCCATATCCAGTTAGAATGAGTTCGGACACATGCAGCTTAGATATACCACACTGCAGCATTGCTTTGTTTATGCCATAAGGCAGAAAAAGCTCAACCAAGGAAGCCTGCCCCAGCCAGGTCACAGGAGGACTGAACTTACTCTCTCAGAGCTCACCATACCTGTAGACACATGGGTAGAATGTGAACGTGCCCCGCTGCATGGCTAAGTGCGGCGAGCTGACGGCAATGCCCACTGGATGCAGAGCATTGGGGTTGGCGTACTCCACCACCAACACATATTTTCCAGGTTGGGCAACAGGCAGCGACAGCTGGACTTCCACCTGGAGAACAGAGACACAGCTGGAGGGGGGTCCTCCACCCCCCATAGCGAGTACATGTGATGCCTGTGTTACAAACCTTCTGCAGCAAACCCTGGAGTTTGCACTCCACCACTGTTTGCACCCCTCATGGGAAAAGATACACAACGGCACTCATTTGTGGTATTTCAAGTGATCATGAATTAAAAGGTGTTCACAGCTCTGGTCCTCAAATCAATCTCCCCTTGTCCCTGTGCAGCAGTTGCTGCTGAATGAATCAGGACAGAACGAGCCATACTCAGAAGCATGTGCTACTTGTTTGCTTGGGGTGATTTGTTCCAGCTTTACACTTCGAGGTTTGTGTCCCTGTGTTCAGCTGTCTGCAGAATGTCTTCACTTCTGTTACCTGCATGCTGTAGGCTCTCAGAGAACACTTTAGGGGTACAAGCCAGGGCTGCAGGGGATTGAGGGTGAGCTCTTACCACATACCATGCATTTCTCTACAAACTGTTTGCATGCAAGACACCGCTTTTGGTCTTGAGCAACAGGGCATGCAAGCACACAGCTCCAACACTGATGGAGCAATTTAGGTGCACTTGCATGCAACATCCTTCTGATAACCTGCCCAGGTGTGTGCAAAGCACCACACAGTGCAAGCAGAGATGACCGCCACCATGCAAGGGATGAAGCAGAGGTGCTACTCACATCGTTGCCGCTGCACATCGCCATCCGGGGATGGGAAGGGGTGAGCTGCTCCGTGGGACAGCCTCTGGGTAACCGGTTGTCCAGCCTGCACACTGCACCCACCCCTGCCACAGCAGGGAAACCATCCAGAGACAGGTACTTATACAAGAGGCAGCTAAAAGCATTAAGAATTTGAAAAGAGCTGTTGTTACATAATTGTAAGAGCTAAGGGCACCCATGAGGACTGTGCTGCCCAAAGAAGCATCTCTGGTTACTGTGGTGCAAGACCATCTGTTACAGGACCAGCAAGGACAGTCAGAACAAAAGCTTCTCCCCTTGCAGTGTGCTTTACGCTGGGGAGTGCTGCTACAGTGGAGGGGATGGGTGATGTCCAGATCCCACCCAGCCTCCCTACCAGCATGGACAGAAGGGTCCTGGGCAGCACAAGCAGATGCACTGAGATGCTCTAAGCACTGACCAGACTCTGCCCATTCATTTTAAGTAATCCAGCAAGCACTAACTTGTAGCCATTTTCCAGCACTATTGACTGAGATATATGATGCTGGGAATGCATCCTAGCATAGGAAAGGGCTATGGTCTTACTGTGTTAGATCTCCAGGGCCCATAAGAACACACAGATCGACTGTGCCATGTATGAGGCAACCTGTGCATTGGCTTTATGGGCCAATGCAGGCTCAGCAGACTTTATCAACCATGGCAAGTGTTCCACAAAGCTGTTTTACTGCATCCAGACCGCCATCGGATGCACACTGTATATTTTTCTTAACTCCAGGCCAAGATGAGCCGAGTCCCACATGGCACAAAGATACAGAGACTCTTACTTCTGGGTGGCTTGTTCTGGGGCTGGCTGGTATGTACATGGATCCGTGACCTTTAGCTGCAGTATTGGAGCTTCATAGTATGAGCTGGGTAGCAAAACCAGATAGTCCTAGGCAGAGAAAAAGGAGAGTTAGTTCCATGTGGGACATTTGCCCCCGCAGAGCTGCTGAAGCTCCTCGTAGTGGATGGAACACAGGGGCTGGTCCTTACCAGCAGCACACCCTCTGCTTCGACAATCAGAGACCAGGTGTTGGGATTGAGTACGAAGGGCTCCCCAAAGCTGTTCTGGGGGACGGTGACAAAGGCTGGCTCCGTGCTGGGAGCAAAGACAATCTGCTTGCTCTGCTCTGTACCTGGAGCGGGAGGGACAAGATGCTGTGAAGGCACTGGGGAGGGGATGGAAAGTCTGGGGCTGCAAATCAGAGGCTGCGCTCAGGAGAGCAGCTCTGTAGCGCAGCAGAGAGCTCTGTGCTGCTGCTCCCTTGGTGCTGCTGTAAGATGCACCACAATCCCACACTGACCCATAATAGAGACATCTGCTCTGAATCTACTCAGTAGCTTAACAGGAGAAAAACATTAAAATCACTGTAATCCTTAACACTAATCCACAGCTCTCACAGTGTGCTCTGCATACCTGGACTGCAAAGCGCAGAGTATTACATGCCAAAGAGCATTCTTCCTGCTAGAGAAGGAACTCATTTGTGAAGAATTTATTCTAAGACAGACAAAAAGAATTGCCCAGGTATATTTTTCCTTAGGGATATTCTGATCCCAAGTCCACAGGCAAGTTAACTATCTTCTCGCAAACTCTCAGACTCCCAGTCTGTGCTCCTGTCCTTCTTGTCAGCCACAGACTGAGATTTAGAGGATTCTGACTGACAAGAGTGCAGCTAAATAGCTCCTTGGCTCAGCTGACACATTTCTGTAACCATTCATTAACTTTGGATGAAAAAACAGCAGAGCACCTAGAAGCAGACTGCCTGCCCAGCAGTCTCAGGAGGGTTTTTAAGCACATGGTTAAGAGGGATTCACTGAGTATGGCTGCATGGGGAGCAGATGACATGAAGAAGTGGAGAATGCCACACGCTGACTGTCTTGGTATGGTACATGGACATCAAGGCAAATTGCAGAGGGTCAGAAGCTAAAGCAAGGGCTTTTGCTGCTGCTGGGATGAGTCAGCCTCTTCTCGTGTGTGCTAGATCTGCAACGGCCTGGCTTCAGCTGGGGCCAAGCTCTCATTTTCACAGATGGGAAGCAAAGGTGAGGATGTGAGGAATGAAGAGACTTCCCTGAATAGGTCACAGGGCAGATTTCTTGACGAGCTGAAGTTTGAGAGGACTCCTTTGAGAGATTACACAACTCAAACTCAGATGGGTTGTGGAGGTGGAGTGGGAAGAACTGGCCAGTAAACCGTATGCTTGGAAAAGGCTTCCCTTTTCACAAGCCACATCTTGCTCATCTTCTTCAAGCAGAGAGAGATTAAATGGTCAAATGTGACCTTTTATCTTCTTTCCAGGCTGCTTGTCCTTTACCACTTGCTCATTCCACCCAGGCAGAAGGTGGCCCAGCATTTCTCAGGTCAATTTGGCCTATGAAGGAAGCTGCTCTCCTGGATCCCTTTGCTGGTGTAGCAGTCCAGCAGTTTGCCTTTCAACACTAAAAAAATGCTTCTGAGCTGCTTCTGAGCAAGTAGAGAAGCACATCCTGGGGCAAATAAGCTCTGCTGCTGGACAGGAAAGTTCAAATACTTCCTGACCTTCAGTGGGATCCTCAAGCATGAGTTTCATTCATGCTTCTCTTGGCTTTCTGCTGTGTAATATGGCTGGCCTTAAAATTACCAGCTGTTTTTCCCCTCAAAAAAAAGAAAAAAGAAAAATAATATCTTGGCATTTCAAATTTTGTGTATCAGATCAAAGGCAAAACATCTTCTATGTCAACTCAAGAAAGAGGACAGAACTTCACATACTGATAAATTAATTTGGCTGATGTCAACAACCTCATACTGTGCAAGTACAGCAGGATAATGTGGCTGTACAGTTGACAGAGAGGCAAAATCAATCAGCCAGCTGCCCTAGGGTACTTGCATGGCTTCAGGTCTGTACCCACATAATTCTGCTGACACCAATTCCCAAAATAATTGATGCCCAGGTCTCTAGGCTCTAGCCACCTTTTAGTGGCTCTTCTTCCTCTTCAGCAGCTTGTTTCTTGGTAAAAAGCTAATCACTGGAGTGCACTGCCTGTATAACATGCAATTTCAAGTCACTTCCAAAGCCTGTGATGCCAGCAGCCTGGTTTAGGAGACGCACAAAGCAAGGACAAACTTGCACACATCAGAGTAGCTGCCAAGACTATGTCCAGCTGCCAAAGTTTGGATCCCATTGCCAGCACTTGGCAGATTCTGGTTTTGTGGAAACTCAGTTCAGTTCTGCCTGGGGTGCTGGGGTGACTGCTTCTTGCTGGAGAGACTGTATCTAGTTGTACAGCAGCCTTATCCAACAATAGTCTGACTGACAACAGTCCTCAACGAGTTGCCCCAGAACTGGAGACCAGCTTTCTACTGCTGTGTTAAATAAAGGAGGCTATAGGCTCAATTCAGCCTTTGAGTTGGGAGGGCAGGTCTAACAGGTAAAGCCATATGGAAGTGTCTTCTGGAAAGGATGATGTAGAAGGTTGCCTGGAATGGGGAGGAGGTGGCGATGGTGCAGGGGATCAGAGCAGTCTGGGATCCTTACCTCTCCTTCGTGGCTGATAAGCTGTAATTTTGCCATATACAGTGGCCCCTCCTGAATTAATATACCTCAGGATGACATGGAACAGATAGAGCTCTGCCTCCTTCACGTTTACAGTGACTCTGATTTTATTCTGCAAAAAGCAAAAAAGCACATGGGGCACACGTCACTGGGAGGCCAGCTCCTGGCCACTCATCTGCTCTGCAGGGGAGCCTCACCCACCTGCCTACCTGCCTGCCTGCCTGCCTCTCTTCCCCCTCCCCACCATCCCATGGCATGGCACTGGCCAGCCACCTGGGATGGGCACACTCAGGATGGGCACACCTGGGACGGTCACACCTCAGACAGGAGAAGGGGCAGAGGAGCAGTGTCGCAGCGTGGGATGCTCTGAGTTAGTCTAGAAGTGAAAAATGCACTTACAGTTGCCACAAATATTAAACTTTCCTTCCTCAACGACCGAGACCCTCCCTTCAACACTGGCGGACCCCCGGCTGACGTAGCGGAAGACGAGGCGGAAGAGGTCGGGG
Source organism: Pavo muticus (assembly GCA_016647715.1). Classification (NCBI taxonomy): domain Eukaryota; kingdom Metazoa; phylum Chordata; class Aves; order Galliformes; family Phasianidae; genus Pavo; species Pavo muticus. The sequence goes on along the minus strand of JACDJE010000149.1, from coordinate 10,613,853 downwards.
GAGGTCACATTGAGAGTCACCACTACCTTGGGCTGGTGGGAGAGAGAAAGGGGAGAGAAGCAGAGCACACCTTCAATTACCTCCACCGCTGACAGCCACCAGCCCAAGCGCAGCCGCTTGGCTCACTGCTCCCAAAGCGACATGCCACAGCGCAAGGAGAAGACAAGCACCCTGGCCCTACAGCCCCAGCATGGGCACCTCACGACGCCGTCCCCTCAAGGGCTGCCTGCAGAGCACGCAAGCTGCCTGTGGGAAGGGGTGGGAAGCCTCTGACCACATCTGGAAGGTTCTCTGGCATAGCAGGGTTGTTTGGCTAGCCTGGTACACATGCCAAGTCAGAGGAGAGGTTTTAAGAAATCCTTGCTTTTCTTATCTACATAATGCTTTTGGGCTTTGTGACATAACCAGCTAGCAGGTAGCAAATGCTGAAGCCACTGCTCTTGTGCTTCCACATCTCTGATAAGATGCCTACAGAGAAGGCTGCAAATGGAGTTCATTCCTCATCCCCAGGAAACTGCAAGGCTAAGAACCACTGGTGCCGAGGGAATGTGCCAATGAATGCGCATCAGTCCTCCGCCTATCTGGATACTGCTTGGGAAGAACTAAGTTAAACAGATGCTTTAGGTCCTACTCATTTTAAAGACATCTAAACACCTGCTTGAATACCCCTCTGCTTATGGTGGAAAGCAGGGGGCATGCCTGGGGAGACTCCTAAGGAGGGCTGTGTTCCTGGGAGCTACAGTTATACACCCATAGGAGAGCAAACTGGAAAGATCTTGTAGAATGCAAACTCCAGGAGAGAACTGCCAGCAGAAAGCCATGAGCTTGCCCTTCTTTCAAGGCCTATTTCTATCTTGGTGCCAACACTGGATGCAAAACAAAGCCAAGAGCTTGAGCATGAGCATCACCCTTAAACTTTAAGGCTAGAGTTTTCTCAAGGGAACCTACAGTAGTTTGCTGCCTAGCTCCTAAGTACAAATTCAATAGAAAAGAGTCAATACTTCTGGCCTCTCTGTTATTTCACTTAAGTGTGAAAAAAGTAAAGAAAACTGAAAGTATACACACCAGAATAAGGAATCTTAAATGGAACAAGACTGTCAGAGAACGACTGCCCTGCACTCCATCCCCAAACACACATACAGGTGACACTTCAGCAGGTGCCATGCAGAAGAAGAATCCAATGAGAAATAAGAGTCAACAGATGAAACAGCTTCATCTCTGAGGCTTAGACAATTCCAGGTTAATGTAAATCATAGTTATGGCAAACCATCTATCAGTAAGAGCCGAGGCTGAGGTCTAAGCTGAATATGGCAGCAAAGAATCTGCTTTATTTTTGGAAAAGGGTGAGAAGGTTACGCGGAAAGTTGCAAGAAAGAGCAGAGTCAGAGGAAACAGCCACAAGGAAACCCCGAGACAGTGTTTATAGACATCCCTGTAAGCAATCACCAAGCGACCACCTTTGTCTAACCGGATTAGGATGTCAGGGGACTCCCAGTTTAGGATCTTTCCCCTCATCAGTCTATGCCGTCCCCAGAACTACAGGAAATATCTCCACAAACAGGCTATATATACACTGTGCTGTTTATGTTGGCTGTCACGTGGCTCTGAGAAGCGCCTGGGGTAACAGATGTGTGCCAAAGGCACATCAGCTTTCTGCTGGCTGTGTCCTCCCTAGGGGGGCTGTGCTGGGATGGAGCCACCCAGCGTACCTGGATGGAGGACATTTGTGCGTATCCTCGCCAGCTGAAGCCCTCGAACTCCAGCGGGTTGTAGCCAAAGCGCACAGCTCGGCCAGCTGGCGTGGTCCCTTCCTCCAGCTCAAACTTCAGGTGGTGAAGGTCAGGGAAATAATGGTCCCGCACGGGTCTGGGGAAGAGAAGGAGCACCGTTACCTTCATCCGGAGGGAAAGGCTCTGGAATCACCCAGCTCACCCCCCGGCCCCTTTAGCCTTTTGATGTGCTAGTTTCAGACACTTCACGCCGTCACTGCAGGCAGGAGGACACCTCAGCCAACACATGGCTGCCATCCAGATGACCAGGTCCCCATGCAGGACACACCAGCCCCAAGGGATGGGCACGAGGCAAGGTCCCAAGGTGCAGCTTACTGAGTGCAGGTGGGCCCACGCGTGTTCTGCCGGCAGCGGCAGGCTCCGCTCCGCTCCTCGCAGGACGGCCCCAGTGACCCGCCGACATCGCAGCGGCAGCCTGTGGGCAGGAAGTGCCTGTTTACATTCCCGCCACGCTAACGAGCTCCTGGTCCCTAATCAAAGGCGCACCCCAGCGGGTGGGGAGGCCGGGGCCACTATTTTTATTCCATTGTATCCGTTTTCATATTGGCCCCATCCCCACTTGGATCAGCTCCTTTTCCACCTCAGCGCTGAGCTATTCGCAGACGGCCGACGGCTGCAGGAGGAACAAGGCCTGCAAGCCCTCACAGCCAGGCACTGCATCACAACGGCCTTGTTCCCTCTTCCCAACCCTTCCGGGATCGTGTGGGCTGGCCAACAGCGGCCGGATCTCCTCCTTCCCCTCTTCCCATGGTCATGATGGAGAGCAGCCAACCCCATGTGTCCGTGTCCACCTGCTCCCAACAAGAGGAAGGGGTACAGCTGCAAGGACATGACCAGCGGGCTCCCATCCCTCAGCCTTATGGACCTTCGTCCACCAGTGGTAAAAGCATGCATTTGGGTCTCCAGATACCCAGTAAGATCCAGCACATGTTCTAGGTCACAGTATGCTGAAAAGAAAGAGGTGGGACCTCTGCTCCTTCTCTCCAAGGCCACCAGTAAGTGGAGGTATGCAGACGCTTGCTCCAGGGCCAGCCCGTGTGCTCCCCTCCTTCACCTGACATGTCAGAAGGGGACTCACCTTGGCAGCCGAAGTAATTTGTGTTCTCCATACTGAAGTAGCCATCTTTGCATGCTGAGCAGAACTGGCCACAGGTGTTCGGTTTGCAGAAACACTGTCCATTGCCCTAGGAGAGAGCAGGGATGGGAGCTGATACCCTCTCATTGCTCCTCGTAGCTGAGCCATTACTCAGCTATGTGGGTTCTAGTCAGAGGTGCTGGAGGAACATTGTGAGTTTCATGCTTCCTGTGTGTGGGTGGGCCAGATAAGGGCCAGATAAGTGCAACTTCCCAAAAATGCAGGCAAACAAAAATCCAGGCATCCTAGGCCAGACCAAGAAATATTTAGGTGCCTAATTTATGACAGGTCTTAATCCTATGCTGTCATGCAAGCACAGATTGTGGTGTGACCTTTGAGAGTTCAGCGTCAGGATGGGAGTCTCCAGCAGCTGCTGGGAGAAAGAGCTGAAACACGCCCAACACAGCACAGATTCAGAGGTGCCTGGAGGCAGAGAGGAGCAAACCCACCTGCTGACACTCTGCAATTCCACTGATGGTGCCCTTGGTCTCACACTTGCAGCCTGGAGAGGGAAAGATGAACAAGAAAGTCAGAAAAGCATTCAGCACCTGAGAAGAAGCCTGATGGGTGATCATTACCCACCATACCAGAGGGCACTGCCTGGGATAATAAGACCTGGGAGCTGGTCAAGTAGAGGGAAGCATTGCACAACGGCTCACTTTTCATTTTGGACAGTTACCATTGCAGATACAACTGTCGAAGACATTTGACTTTCCTTCACAGTGGGCCATCTAAGTGTGCAATGTCTTCAGGGAGGGCCGAGAATGGCACAACTAATTGCGTGAGCTCTGTGTTCCATCCCAAGCAAAAAGCTCTGGGCTCTAGCCTTTTCCCTCTCTAAGATGGGTCCCAGATACCTCCAGCACTGACGTATCTCATGGTAAGAAGGAAGGAAAGGTATCACTTCCATCCAACAGTGGTGGTCCCCACTGGCTTGGGTTTGAATCTTGTACCATTACAGCGTGGAAAGGACTTTTTGGGGTTGTGCATTTGCCATTTCCTTACTTGTGCAGCCATAAGGGTTATCTGGAGTCAGGTTCCAGTACAAGGGCTTGCATCTGTCACAAGCTGGGCCTTCAACGTATGCCCGACATGCACATGAGCCCTGGAGAAATGGAGGAGAAAAGAGCAGGTGAGAATTTGCGTAACAGTGGCTGAACACAGTGTTTGCTACCTAGAGCAAGCAATGGCTGCTTTTAGAACTGTGCTTTAGGAATAATTTGGTCCAAGTGAGAAAAGGAGGGATCGTGCAAAAAAAATAAAATAAAATGGCCTGCAGAGGTTGGGTAGGTTCATCTGATGATACTCACTGGGGCCAGCGAGGGATCTGCAGTCACTAACCCAGCTGGGTTACAGGAGCCCACTAGAAAAGAGAGGCACAAGGAGGGATTAATAAAGAGACTACTCACATCCTGATTGCTCCTCAAAGCAGTTATTTCTTCCCTGACATAGCTGTTAGGGAACGACATCCCATTTACCAACACCACACCATGTCCAGGACCCCAGGGTCCCTGCCCCAGGAGGAGAAGGGAGCTACTACCTTCACAGTGTGGAAATCCATAGGCGCCTGGCACGCAGCTGTCACAGCGCAGCCCCGTCACTTTGGGCCGGCAGCTGCACTGCCCCGTCTCCTGGTCACACATGCTGTGCAGAGAGCCCTCCCTGGAGCACTGGCAGGCTGCAAAAGAGGGGAGAGGAACTGCTGGGCTTGCAGGGCACAGAGACTTCTGCATTCAAGGCCTCCCTCCAGCAACCTCTTTTGTCTGCCTGACCTTCACCATCACTGAAGTAGTCAAAAACAGGTTATAAATAACAAACGCACTCATTCTTTGATCTAGTTAAAAAGAAAAAAATCTTGTAAGAAAAACAATGTTTTCACATTTTTTATCAGAGCCATTCACGTACATCTATGTTTTTCAGTGGCAGGGGGAGAAGTTTTGGTTAAAGAAAAGGGGAATGTGTGATCTCATTCCAAAAAGACCAGCAACCAACGACGGATCTGCAAAAGCTCATTTCCACCCAGACTCCAGGAGCAATACTCAGCCACGATGCACGTGGGCAGCAGGTCTGCAGCACAGGACCATGCACAGCCATAGCACTGCTGGGGGCAGGGGCAGAGTGATGATGGCTGTGTGCTTCCTGCAAACCACACAGCGATCCTGCTGCCCTATCGCATGAAAGGTCAGTGAGCTGCTGGGGAGCTGCCCTGCCCTCCTGGCACAGCCAGCACTCCTCAATTCCCTGCTCTGATGCCAAGGGGGACATGGGTACAGCAAAGCACTGTTAATTAAACAACAGATTTTTTAAAAGCCAGGTTTTCCTCTTCTTTCCCTGCCATGATTCCTCTACACCTTTGCAGTCTGGATACTGCTTTAGGAGAGAGAAAAAAAAATGACTACTGAATTCCTATGAGACCATTTCAGCCATGCCTCCAGCCTCTTCAAAGGCATATTGCCGGCATCAGCAGTTGCAAGGAGTGCTCTGCCAGCTGGCTGTGGCTCAGGCATCTACATTTAGTATGGTGCAAGAGGGTGATGATGCTCTTTTGTTGCTTCAGGGAAATGGTATCACAGATTATTTTTTAATGAGCAGTAAATTCTTGCTGGGAGACATAAGAATACATCTGGCTTTCAGTCAGGCTGCCAACAGGAGGGAGACGGGGACACTGCCCAGAGCTGGAGAGGGCCATTCAGAGTAACCAGAGCTCAGGCCTGGCACCAGCAGGAGTGATGCAGTTCCCAGGGAAGTCACTGGAAAGCACTCTCCTTAAATTTGGGGCTGACATGAAACCCCAAATCCTGATCTTTCAGAGAGGGAGTCTGAACCTATTCATTATCTGTGGGTCTGTTTCAGAGGCCATATATCCAGACTGAATTTTATTTCCAACCAACCAGACAGACCCGAGCTCCTGCTGTTAGTGACAACGAGCTTGGAGAGACAAAACTGCACAGCCTCTGGGGAAGCATTCCTTAGAGATGTTTCCTCATTACAGAGCATGCCTATCAGATGAGATAGCTAGGTGAACTGTGCACAAGAGAATTGATTCCTGCTACAAGAGCCAGTTATATTCATATATAACCCCTGGAGCTGCATTACAGAAAGGGAAACCATTACTTAGTCAGTAACAGCAGCTATTCCCCTCCCTCCCCTAAGATCCTCTCACAAGGGTGGTTACTCACGTGTGCATCTGGGGTACCCATAGAAGCCCAGGGCACACTGGTTGCAGGTGTGCCCTGCAAAATTCACATGGCATCGGCACTGGCCAGCTGGGCTGCAGTTGTTGTCCACAGCACCCCGGGAGTCGCAGGAGCAAGCTGGAAGAGTAGGACTCTAATGAAACACCACCTGAACCATGGCCAAGCACTACTTGTCTGAACTGTCCCACAGGGATTAGTTATTTATATCAAAAATGAATTCATTTCTTAATTCCGCAGAGAGATGGGGAATACTTTCATCTAGAGTCACAGCCTTACCAGGAAAATGCCCCTGAGAGGTGGTGAACTTTTGTTTTTACAGCCTATTCAATGCACCTTCAGCAAGTTAATGCACTAAAGCATGTGTCCAACCCATCAGTTTAATGTTTTTGTTGCCCTCTTTTTTAACGTTTTAATTAAAAATACATTAAAAATTTTTTTTTTTGCTACTTATAGACATTAATTATATTATATGTTTTTATATATTATATGTTTTATATGTTTTATATATGGTCCCACGCAATTATTCTTCACCCTGTGCAGCCCAGGCAAGCCAAAAGGTTGCAGACCCATGGACTAAAGAGAGACAAAATGATGTAAGCTGGGACATTCGGTCACAGCTGGGTTGTGATGAGGAAGTGTGACTAATAAGAATTGTTCTTCCTCCAGGCTTTGGCATGATCCATGACCTCCAGAACAAACCTGCCAAATTCTTACTGCAAATCACATGGGTGATTTTGAGAAGCATCAACATTCTCCAAAGAAAGGCATGTTTTGGGGAACGTGACAGACAAGCAGGAACTGAGTGTTAATGCTCATTAAAATGTCCCATGTGAATAACCAAAACTTGAGGCACACTCAAGCAACGTTTATAGCTGATGCACTTTGAGCAGGGAGCCGGGTGGGCTTCTCTCCTCCACATTCAGCTGCACATCCTCACAAGGAAACCACCATATGTGGTCCTCAGCTGCCTTGCCAGCACGGCCCCAGCTTGTTCTCCTTCAGTTGCAGCAAATACCTCCCCTGACAGATGTGTTGGGGAGACAGAGTACCCTGACATGAGGCCATTCCCATCCCTTTGCTGCTGCAGCGGGTCCTTACCATAGCAGTGGGGGTAGGAGTGGTGCCCGGAGCTGCACTGCTCACACCGTGGCCCTGCGAACTCGGCCCTGCAGAAACACCTCCCGGAGGAGTCGCAGCCTCCCGGCAGCGTCCCAACAGCACTGCAGCCACACACTGCAACAGAGGGAAAACATCTGCTGAGTTCTAGGAGCAAAGCTTGTGGCACAACAGGGCTTTTTCTGAGGCTCTCGAACAGCCACATAAGCATTCAAGCTGTTTATCTCTGCCCATTTTTGCATGTTCTCCAAAATGCCCACACTACCACTTTCTAGTCTTTCTCCTAAATCCTACCAGAAGATGCTGGCTTAGCTATAATATCTACTCTACAGCTGGCAAGGCACACTGCTGTTCTCACGCTGACTGCCACTGTGCCACCCTTGCCTTGTGCTCATCTTTGGGCGTCTTTTCTCCAGTAGAGTATCTGTAAGCAAGGCAGAGATCATCTTAGACAGTTTCTGCCAGCATGAGAGGATCTGCTGGACACTAGTCCATTCATGGACCCCACCCAGCCCTGGGAGCACAGATACTCACACTGGCACAGGGGGTAGTTGAAGTAGCCGGGAGCGCACTGATCACACGAGTGCCCTTCAAATCCTGTTCGACACAGGCACTGTCCTGTCTCACTGTCACAGGTGCCATCGTACTGACCTGGGCCAGAGCACTGGCAGGCTGGAAAGCAAGAAGGGCACCAATTAATAAACAGCTTCTTAGTGTCTTCCCCTCCTAAGAAAGGAACCAAACTGCTGCTTCCTCTGGGCTGGAAACTGGAGAAACCACAGGGGACAGAGCTGACAGCAAGTATGCCCAGCCCAGAGCTCACATCCATATGGAATTTCTCAACAGCCCCCCAGGGCTGGGAGGACACTAGAGGGTCACGGCTGGGTGGAAAATACCAGAAAAAGTCCTGGGAATTTGTCACTTGGAAGTGAGGCTGGAGAATTCCTCTCCACAGAATGAGCAGAGGGTGGGGAGAAGAAGGGAGGTGAGCAGGGGGAGGTGTGGGGCCGCTAACCCCGAGTCACTCACGCTGGCAGAGGGGTCCATAGTGGCCTGGAGTGCACTGGTCGCAGTGCGTCCCTTGGAAGTTGGGTTTGCAGACGCACATCCCCACCCGAGGGTCCTTGCGGCAGGCATTGCCTTCTGTCCCACCAGCATAGCATTCACAGTCTGCAGAGGGGACACACAACAGGCAACAACATGAAGAGGACAAAAGATGAGATCAGCTGTCAGTTGATCAACAAGCAACAGCTTGGCAGAGGTCCATAAGGACAGAGAAGGGGATGCAATGCAAGACAGCAGCTCACAAAGTTGCCCCCTAATAACCTTCGTATCAAATGCAAATGTTTTAACCAAAGCCTGCTTAGGTGAGCAGCATGGCTGGCTCACGGGGTCACAGGATGGCTGAGAAACCTCAGCATCACAGTGTGCAAGGTGCTGGTCTGGCAGCAGGGCAATGCACAGAGCAGATAAACGCCATCTGCACAGCTCACTCAGGGCTGATTTGGTGCTGCGCTGCCTAAGAGCTGTGCGCAAATTACCACAGATTTCAGCTACCAAGGGTGGGGCTTTGGCTCTTTTCCTGCTGAATCCAAGCCCTTCTCGCTGTTAGGGCCCTCATCCAACTCAGCAACAGCATGGGTGATGGGCTGGGGGAGGGAAGAGCAAAACTTGTCCAGCAAGCAGAGGGAGGGGAAGGCAGGGAAATGAGAAGGGAAGTGAGAAATTCCAGCTCAGGAAAGAAAAACCTGCCTGGAAGATACAGAGATTAGAATATCAGAAGGAAGGAAAAGGTTATCTGCAGCACACTGCGGAGCATGAGACAGGGGAGGACACAGTGGGAAAAGAGAAGAAAAAGGACAAAGAAAGAGATGAGCTGAGAGGGGTGATTGTCAGAGAGGAGGGAGGTGGAGGGGAGCATGGCTGAGAATTCCAAACAACAGAGAAAGCAACGTGGAGGGAGCAGCTGTCTGCACATGCTTCCCAGACACTTGCAGCAGTGCTGCTCATGGCTTTGTGCAGAGGGGCTGTCAGCACAGACCCACTGCATCTTCCAGCCCACAGAGAGCACACAGCATGCATGGCAGGACAGGTCTGTACCAAAACCCAAAGGCTGAGATCAGAGAGAACACAGCTTGAATTCCAGCTCAGCCACAGTCCCTCCATGATCTTAGGGTATTGCTTATAGGGAGGCCAGAAAGAACATTCCCTCATGGTTTGAACCTCAGAAGAAAACACACAGTCATGCTCTGAGTTTCCCTATCTACAATAAGGGGATCATAAAGCTCACTTTCCCCTACCCCTCAGCTGCCTCCTTTCTCAGAACTGCTGGGTGTCACACTTGTCTCTTACAACCTACAAGCCCTGTAAGCTGAAGACCTGATCTTGCTTTAGAGGGCATGATAATAGCAGGGTGATTGCCAAAGCAGCAAGGAAAACTGCAGTGCTTACTTATTATTTGTCCTGCAGGGAGCACTTGTTCTCCAGTATCGTTATAAGCAAAGGCTGGAACAGCTGTGTGGAGAAAGAGACATTGCACAGGTCACCACACCAACAATCAATTACAGCCACTCAACCTGGGCTCCTGAATGATGTCTTTTTCCCTCCTGCACAGAAAGTGGGAGATCAAACGTCACACAAATAGGAAGTTCCCACTGACCCTCTGGTTCCGTCTCAACCCACAACAAGCCCAGGCCCATTCACATCTGTGGGAACCACTCCTGGGACAGGAGTGCCAATGTGGCATGGGATAAAGAGAGCGAGCAGCCCCAAACAGAGCCCTGACCTTTCCTGCACCTGTTGAGTCTAAGAGGTCCTGGACTTGGCCACCGCATGGCCTCGCTCGCTGTACTTACGGTAGCAGTGGGGGAAGTCCAGGTACCCCTCAGCGCAGGCATCGCAGTGCTCCCCGGTGTAATTGGGTTTGCAATAACAGCGGCCAGTGAGGTCCTCACAAGTGCCATCGGTGAAGTCAGACTTGCAGTTGCAGCCTACAGAGGGGACAGCAGTGAGCACAACAGGGGCACTGCTACAACATAGAGTCTCCGGAAGAGGCTCCACAAATTCTAGGAATTCTCTCCAAAAATAAGAAGTGTGATTTTGCCTCTTCACAACGAGTCTGGCTTAGAGGAGTTGCTGCCACTGTCTCCGTCACACTGTGGAAAAGGAAAGCAGCACAACCCTGACTTGCTCCTGCAGGAGTCCCCGGGTCCCCTGGAGAGGAAGTGGTGGCACCGGAAGGCTCAGGGGAAGGATGCAGGGTAGAACACCACCAATCACAGCCACCACCAGTCCAAGCTGGGCTCCCCATCGGGACAGACATAACCCGCTGCTGCCTGGAGATCACAGACACCCATCCCAGGGTCACCAAGCACAAGAGGGTGTCTATAAACTGCAGAGGAAATCACACTTACGGTAGCAGATGTACGGAGAGTCGATGGGGTGGTCAGGGGAGCGGTAGTATCCTGGGATACATCTCTCACAGTTAACGCCAGTGGTGTGATGCTGGAAGACAGAGGTTGAGAGGGGCATCAGTTCCTCTGCCTGCAGGAATGGGTTCATGCTCATCTGTCAGATTTCCTAACAGGGTCCAGAGGGAGCGACTTGGGAGCACACAGAAGACCTAAATCTGATCAAAATTCCATACACTGATTTGAAAGCAATGCGTTTCCTGTGTAAGCTCTGTGTCCTCCCATAACTCCAGCTCGAGTTCCAGATTCCTATCTGACCTCAAAGCCATTCTACTTGCTTCAGTTGGTAAAACATCCTGACTGCTTTGGGCTAGGAGGATGGGAGTGATGTGCTTTCTACAGCAAGATGATACAGCTAAAACGTTACTGCCCAGGTGTGTTGTTCTTATTACCGGAGCATATTCCTTTCACCTACGGCAAACAGACCAGATTTGCAGGGAGAGACCCTAATTATGATAACAGGGTGGGGGCACAGAGCTGCCAGTGAAGCTGAACTCCAGGTGTGACTGCAGAAACAATCACAAGGATCTGCAGCAGCCTTTTCCAACACTGTCCTACCTGACAGTCAATGCAAACACCTCCTCCTTCATACTTGTCCTTGCGACTTTTGCTGGCTTTGTAACGATCCACCTCTGGGTCGTAGTAGCAGTCGTAGGCATGGCCATTGCAATTGCAAGCTGAAAACACAGAGAGGTTTTAGCTAAGTCACCAGCCCATGGGGGTCCTGGATCTCAAGATATTAACTCCTCCTGGCAGGTTTGATATCAAATGGGTTATGTTTCAATGAGGAACGTCGCATCCGGGGGATTACCCAAGCTTTGGAGCCAAAAAGCACAGAAGAAACAGTTCTGCCACAAGGCTGTGTTTAAAACTGAAAAAAACCTAGCAGGCACAAAACCAGGACAAAAGTATGTACAGGCATGTAGAGACGAGAAAGAAATTACCCAGCTTTGGGGCCTCCAGTAGTTTGGTTTAGAGGGCAGCATTCTTGCTTCTTTTATCCCACCTGTGAGCTTCAGCACAAGGTGGGGGTGCTGCCTATACAGCAGTAGGACCCAGCCCTGCCTTGCTGCCCTGCCTTCCTATGAGATCATGCAGTGCAGCTATGCTCTGCGCTCTGCACTCCCACAGCGGCACAAATTCCAGCGTCGGCGTTTACCAAAGGTTTCTTCAGACAAATAAAGATGTCCTGTATGTAAACAGACCCAAGTGCAATTCATCTTGGAGACAGAATTGAGCAATGGGACTCGCCTGTGTGAACCCTTGGACACGCAGGAGGAACCGAAACGTGATTAGAATCATAGCCCTGTACAGATCTGAGGGCGAGCCTCGACTAAACAAAATTAACCGCCGTGTAAGCTGTGCTGCAGCTGTGCCAATGAGCTGCACGTCACCCAGCACGGTGCACCACCCAGCACGCCGCTTGGGTGAAAGACTTCATTGCACTGCAATATCAAGTGTGGTCAGCCTGTGCTCTGTGAAACAGCTGGCAAGAAGGCGGCCAAACCCAAGCCTGACTTACGCTGGCATTCGTTGGCGCTGTCGGCAGTGGCAGGTTTCCACGGGAACTGGTTGAAGCCAGGGCAGCAGCGGTCACAGGACCCGCCGCAGGTGTTGTGCTGGCAGTCACACTGCAGCCTGCAGGGGAGAGGAACAAGGCATGGGGTTTGTTCTCCAAACATTCTGGAAATAAAGGCTCCTAAAACATTTTACCTAATTTTCAATTTATGTATTTTTTTCACCTGAGCCAAACACCACTTCTCTTCCAGTGTCACCACCTCCCTTTCTTCTCCTCCTCCCTCATCGCTTCACGTTTATGTAGTAGATGAGGAATAGAACAAATCAGCGTGCCACTGCTGAATCTGCTCTACAGACAAACATGAGGCAGCTGGAGGAGTAGCAGGAGGAACCTGAGCTGAAGCAAACCAGGACGAGGGAGCTGCATGGTGCGAGGACAGGGAGATGTCTGTGCCACTGTGCAGGGCTGGTGGGAAAGGGATAAACGACAGCCCTGAGCTGCAGAGGTACAGGGCCATGTGCAGCCTGACTGCTCCTCCAGGTATACCTGTGCTTCCAAGAGAGGAAGGCCCCCATGAAATTTGAACTGGGGCTTTTAGCACTCTTGCTGTGAGCTGCACCTCCTGCTCTCTGGGGAGTGTGGGTAGGGCTGTGCTGGGCAAACAGTGGCTCCCCTGGTGCCGGGCAAGAAACCTCAGCAGCACAGCGATGGATCTCATCCTGCTTGACCACAGCGGTGATTCATTAACATCAGTGACATCATCCGCAAAACTTCCACTTAGCAGAAGGCAATCCCCATCCAAGACAAATGCTTTCTGTTGTATTAGACTTATGGATAATACACCATGTTCCAGCTTTTATCTGCGCAATTACTCATTTCCCCTCCGGGCTTGCCTGCCACTCCCATCTCTCCCTCCAATTCAAAAGCAGCATTTAAAAATAAAAGTATTTTTTTTAAACATTAGACACAAATGGAGCAGTCATTCTGGGTGAAACGCAGAGGTGCAGACACACTTCCCGATGCCTGCAGTGAGCTGTTTTCCACTTACGTGTATTTTTAAGAACTGAGACCTGCAATTGTATGTATGGTGAACAGCTAGACAGAGGCACGGGACAAATGAATTCATTTTAATGAAATATGGAATGACAAGAAAGTTTGGGAAACATGGGCAGCACCCACGCTCCAGCACATTTGCTTCAGCCTGAGAGGCTGAGGCAGGAGGTCCTGGCTCTGCTCCCAGCCCCACAGGCAGCCCTTCTGATGCAGATGCCATGAAACGTGCAGCTGCAGTCTCATGATGCCCCATCCTTACCCACATCCATGCACTGGGCTGCAGCCGGGAGAGTCCAGGCTGCAAACCAAGATCCTGGAGGGCTAGCTGGAGCCCACGTGGTAGAAACGAGCTCCAAAGCATTCACCTTCTTCTTCCCTTGTTTCGCAAAGAGCCCCACTGGAAGACCAACCTTGGCCATGCCTCTGTAACAAACCCCTCACACACCCCTCACCCGGCTGACCACTGCCCAACACCTCCAACAAAACATTTTCCTATGTTTTGTTGTTTTTTTTTTTCCCATGGCAGCAGCTGGAGATGACAACTAACCACACAATACATACGTGTTAAAAAAGACAGTCACTGAGTCAGGGAACTTATAAACCTGCTAAACAGCGCTAATCTCCCTGGCTGGAAGACATGGCTCCAGCTACACACCCCAGCTCTTTAACATCTGAGATGTTTGAAAAGCATTGGTTCAGTTCCCAGAACACACAAAGATGGCCCTCAGTGAGTACGCACACTTCAGATGCAGAAGGAACCATTTATTTAGTCTCTGCTGTTCAGCGTTAGCAATGACCTCTCAGGGAGCTCATCTATCACGGCAGCTTTACCGCACCTTGTGCTGAGTCCATGCTGCTAATGAATTATGGACAAATGTTCATAAGCTACAATATTTACATGCTTCATTGATGGAATATATACAAGGAAGAAGAGGGAGCGGCTGCATTCACATAGCACACGTATTTCCTGGCCATCCTGCCATAAATATAAAACCACAGCCTTCCACTGGGATTGATGCTCAATAGCAGACAGTATAAACAGTTTTCTAGTAACTGTGTCACAGCTGAGAGTGGCACATAAGTGCTGCAGGATCTGGACTTGGCCAGGACATCAGAATAGTGCAATGAGGAAAAAAAATGCCCCTTTTTCTAACTGCTTCTGATTGTACCTGCCACCTGCAAAGGGACCCGCAGGCTGCACAAAGGTGCCAGCACAGTTGGTGCTTCCCTTTCAAAATGGGAAATTGCTCTTTCCAGTATTTTTGTAGCGTCAGGATCCATAGGGAGAAAGCATTCCCAAAGCAGCTGCATGCTAACGCACAACTCCTGCCTGGGCTCTCCATTTGCAACACACCGAGTCCTTGCTGATGCTTATCTCACTGCTCACAGAGTCTGCTAGCAGAAAGGTTTGTGTCTGATCCTGCAGGTGTTCACCTTCAACTCAAGAAAACTTGACTTCCCTCTGCTAAATTCAGCCCATTTGAGCTCAGTGCAAACAGAGATGGCTGTGAAAAGCACAAAGGACTTAACAGGAGTCTGTAGCTGTCTCCACAGTGTGGGTACTTGCACACACATGCACACACACACACACTGGGATCAGACATGCTGCCAACACAACGCGTCTGGAAGCACAGCCTCTGTAACTTGGCACTTCAGAGAAGCTGGATAAACATTATCATTTATGGCCAGGAAGTCAGCTCACGAACGTGCTCCATCACGTCCCAAAATCTTTGCCAAGATTTCTAGCTCACCTCACCTCCACCAAAGTGCTCATCCTGCTTCTCTGGGCAACACAAAAACCAGGCATGTGCTGAAGAGCGAAGTTAAAGCGAGAGGCAGAGACCTCCCAGACAGACTGAGACGTAACTGGGGTTTTTAATAGTGCTGGGCCAACTCACATTCCTTGTCTCCCTCTGCATTTCCTTGTCCTCTTACTATCATGTCAGTGTCTGAAGAGGCAGGACGCATGTGAGGGGACACATGGCACCTCCTGCTCAGGCGGGTTGCACTGATTTCTGGAGGAGTGACGCAGTCCTGACAGCTGAAGTCAGTAACACAAAGGGACGGTGTGTCCCGAGCCCCAGCTGCCTCTGCAATGCCTCTTGTCATGCAGGGTTATGGCAGCTGTCACACATTTCCACTGACAGCTCTGTGCTTCTGGTCTTGCTAATAGGGCACTGTAACACCATGAGAAGTTTTTCTGTTTAACCAACATCTTTGTCCTGATGTCTCCCAAAAGGCCTTACAGATGTTATACACTGACCGTACAAAGCACCCGAGTAGATGTTTTCTCCTCCAGGCAAATGCAGTCTGCTCTGGGTGAAATGCAACAGCTGCTTACAGATGTGCTGCAACTTTACAGCACAGTTTGGGGTCAAGAGTGAAGATGCCAAATGCGTCCAAATGAGAGTGGGGGAGATGGATTCTGGGAGGCACAGAGAGTCATCAGCACAAGTGGCACTGAAAAGGCTCCCAACAAATTTCTCCTCCCTTCCTGGAAGGCATCAACATCAGGGCATTTCTAGGCTAAAAAACTCACTTTGCACCACAGAGTGCTTTTGCTGGTACATGAGCACACAGTGCAGCTGCCTACACCAAAGTCTAAAAGAAAAACAAGAGCTGTGCACTCAAATATTTATGAAGCTTCCTTTGTCAAGGAGTTACGCGCACTGACACAAGCTTGCTTTTCAATACATCTTTGTTTTAACACTTAGTAGCTTTTAATCTTGGCTGGGATTCACCAGAACTTGATTTTAGAAGATTCAAAAGCTCAACATGATCCTTATGAGAAAGTAATACAGGCTTCTCTCGTCCAGCTGAATCTACCCATCCCTTCCATAAAGGCAACATTCAGGATGCAAACAGATGGCTAAGAAGCAACACTTTCATGGTCTGAAGCAGCTCTCTGGTATTTCAGATTGCTGAGGCGGATGGGAAGAATCCCATGAGCCAAAATATAACACTGTTTTGCATGCTCTTGTTCTTTTGCAAAGAGTATTTGTTTAGCTACATACATAACCCATCTATGGTTCTTATGAGAAGAACTAGACAGCAGTCTCTGGTTTCTTGGGAGACCATCCATTTATGGAGTACTGCCCCACTTCTTAAGAAGCCACGTGGAAAGCAAGAAATTTCTTAGAACGAGTTCAGAAACCAATCCTGGGCTTTGAAGAACATGGGTTCAACAACAGCACTGACTTGTGTGCCCACCTTCCCATTGCAGCACTCTTTCCCCATGGGAAAGGCAGAGTTGTGTACAGGGAAACCACACCAGGGAGCTGATCTATCTGAAAAATAGCCTGACAAAACAGGTTTCAGTTTTGCTATTTTGGCTGAACCTTGTTTTTAGTTTGTTCCCAGGGCAGAGCCAAGAGCAACAGTACTGGCACAATTAGGAGCTCAGGATAGGACTCAACTCACACTGGTATGTTCCATTCGTAGCACAACAATTCAAATGCTTTTATACAGAGCTGGTATTTTGAAAAACATACCTGTAAGGGTCACTGGGGTCTTTAGCATCGCAGACATCTGCATGGCCATGGCAGACACAGCGCCCTCCAATGCTGATGTCTTTGATGCTGTAGTAATACTGGTGAGCACAAGAGAAGTTGTCCATTAGTATCATTACAAATAAGCTCCACGATTGCCCTACTGAAGATTCACCAGGACTTTATTCACTAGAATAATGCGTTAGCCCTCCAACACTTCCAGCTCATTAGGAGCTATCGAGGCCTGCCTTACCCTCCTGGTCACTGTAGGGTCCCTCAAAGCTTTGCCCATCAGGTGCCCAAGCAGAGTGTTTGTCTGCAGGAAGCGCAGTCTGATGTTGGTGGCCTTTGTGAAATTCCGTAGGAGAGGAGAGTAGGAGAAGTTCATGGCTCCTGGGCGCCCGTTTACCAGAGAGATGACAATCTGTGAGTGCAAGGAGGGGAGACAAATCAGCATCATCCTCTGACAGGGAGGAAAATCATGTCTCCCTCAGCTGAACCCAATCTTTACTCTCTTTCAAGACAACTGAATCAATTCCCTGCCAGCCACCGCTCATACAGGGCCTGCTGCCCTCCCCCTGGAGGGCTGAGCATTTCTAAACTCTCTGTCCAATGCAAGCACCTGCCCTCATCTTCCTGTTCCTGCTTGTTACCTGCTCTTATATAGGAAAATGGATTTTAACTGCAGCTCTCCCCAGTTTGAAAGTTTATATTATTGAGCCCTTTCTGTTTTCTCCTCCTCTTTGCTGTTCTCCTCAAAAACCTCCTGCTTGACTTACATTTCTTACATTAAGGAGAAATGCTCACGGGTCACTGACACCTTCTGGAGCTCCTCTGGATTAGCTGTGCTGAGGGCAGGTGCCCCACATAAACATAAGTATGAAAGGAAACAAGCACAGGAACACTGCTTCCATCAGCCTGGTGGCACAGCCACAATCCACCCAAGCACGAATATAGGGAAGAACTGCCCACTTTCTTCTAGGAGACTCTTCTATCTGTTTGAATGCCCAGTCTTCTAACCTGCTTTTTTTTAATTTAATTTTTATTTTTTTATTTCCAGCCACAGAAACCCCTTGAGCCCAAAGGGATGAAAGCATGCGATGGCTCACCTCCCCATTTTCTAAGGGCACAATTCGGGAGTACTCAGTAGTGCAGATAGCGTGGTCATCCTTGCTGATGCGATCCACGGTCTGCAGTCCGAACTTCTCAATGCAGTCCCTCTTTGAAGCTGTTTATCAACCAGAGATGAAAGCAGTAAGACAAAAGGAACGATTCAGAGCCTTTTACTGATTTCTCCACGCTGGCCAGCAAGAGAGATGGGTATATACTCTTTATTAAACATTTACTAGGTTAAGATTGCTTTGCATCAACTCTCTCATTGCTAACACATGTGCTTCACTGCTAAGAAAGCAGGGAGGCACTCTAAGAGTAATAGGCATCTTCAGAAGAGTCTGGAACAAAGGCTCTTCTGCCTTGACCTCATCCCCAGCATCGCAGCTCTGCTCCATGATACACTGCTTTGGCAACACAGGAGCTGAGCTGCACCCATAGGAAGACAATGTGGGAATGTTTCAGTGCTGGTGTCTGGCCCCCAAGGCAGCGGTGCTTTGAGGAAACAGCAGACTGGGGAAGCCCATCGCGAGCGAAGATGAGATCAGAGCTTTCCCCTCCACGAGGGCACTGCTCAGCACTGTGAGATGAAACGTGTTGATCCCACACAGCATGCTGAGCTAGGGCAGGGAGGGCTGTGCCAGAATGGGCACATTTCTTGACCTGTCCCCATTTGTAATGCTCCATGGGGAACCCTTCAAGCAGACAAACACTCCCATAAATCTCTCCCCATTTCTCCTCTGTTGGCCATGGAAGGCACGGTGTTTCCCTACCATGGAGGATTTGCATTGCCACGGTCCCATCAGCTGCTTTGGCAGATGCTTCCCACGACAGGCCATTCCTTCCCTCCTCAGCCAGAGCTCAGCCTGGGCTCCCAGCTGGCAGGGGCAGGATGGCCAGGGAGCTGAACCCCTCCCACCAGGAGCACAGCTCGAGGCAGCACAGAGCTGGTGGCACCCAGGGCATGGCTCACAGGTGGCTATTGGGAGCACATACATTTCTGTAACTGCTCATAGCCATCCCAGTGAACAGAACAGTGTTTTTCTCAGACTACCTACAGAATTCTCCAAACCAAAAGTAGCCCCCTGCAAAGGACTTGCTGTGCAAGTGAACCTGGTGTGGATTGGACCAGTCACCTCTTTATTTCCACAGGAATTTTCCACCGGGCTATCACTGCATGTCACCTCCCATGGGGGGCTGGCTTAGGCAGGGCTCAATGCTGCAGGAGGGAAGAGCTCCAGATGCTGCAGTGGTGCCTCTACAAGCAGGAATGAGCATGCAGGGCAAGAGCTCCCTGCTCTGCTCCAGATCATGCACTAATGCAACTACAGCAAGCCCCAGGGGAGGACCAAACGGGAAGAGAATTCACAGTACAGAGGAAAAAAGCAAAGCAGGCAACTTGACAGCAGTCCCCACTAGCGCACTGCAGAGGAGAAAACTTCCATGCTGGAAAGGAGCTGCCATAAAGCAGCACTATGCATAAACTGCCTGCAGCTCTTTCCTGCATGGGAAAACTCCAGCAAAGCTGAAGCACATGCTGACAGACAAGTCAGAAATATGAGCCCCGAGGGGCAGCCTCTGAGCGCTCCCAGGTACTTCCATGCCAGGTTTTAAATGCTGGTTGTAGATCTTAACTTCTCCCAATTAGTTCTGCTGGTTTGGGCAGGGAAGCAGTAGCAGAATCTGGCTGCCTTATAGACCCCCTGGGACAGAAGAGTCAGTGAACCAGCTGTTTCTGAAGGTTTTAATCAGAGAATTGGGAAGAAGGAATTTCTAATGCACAGACTGGGTTTTGGCAGCCTCTCTTCCCACCTTGCACAGCAGCAGGACAGTAGTTTCCCCCTGCCTGGGCTGTCCTCCATCTCTGGTGAGGGGAAGGGGACTGCTTTGTGCCTCCAGACTTCATGTTACAGCAGCCACCTGCCTGTGAGCTGCCGGTTTGTTTCTGGAGGAGCTGAAACATGTCAGTCTGGATATGGTAAAGGGCAGACAGAGAGGGGACAGCAAAGAGGAGTGACTGGTAATGCCCAACCACTGACATCGCTGCCAGCTTTGGCATCTACAGGGATTTGGGTGGGCACTGATGGCAGTGCTTTAATAAATACATGTAGCCCCAGAGAGCAAAACAGTTCTCCTGCCCTGAGCAGTACGATGACTTCCCCCAGCTGAGCTTCAGCTCACAGGCATACTCACAGGCAAAATACTGCCAGGGCTCATAGGTGAGGCCAAAGTCAGTAGATCGTTCCAGCACCCAGAGGTCAGGACGAGGGGAATTTGCAAATTTGATCAGGACATATGCCACATGGAAGAGCTGAAAGAGAAGAACACAGAGTTAAGTGAAACACTGCTTTTGGGAAGCTTTGGGAAGACACCAGGGATTGCTGATAGATGTCTGAGCCGAGGGAAGGAGCTGCTGCTCTGCAGGGCCTGCTGCTTGCAAGCAGCCTGTGGAGCAAAATCCTCCCTATCTAAATGGACTGAGATATGGGCCGGCTGCTGGAGAGAGGCAGATTGCAGAGCTAGCTCCCACAGGTCTGAATGCAAACAAAGCACAGACTCTGTGGCTACAGGCCCTGCTCAGAGGCTGGGCAGCTCCCCAGGCTTAGCCTCAGCTCTACAAACTCAATGCCCTGAGAGGGGAACCCATCTGGCTTGGCAAGGCAAAGGCCTGGTCCCCACCAAGCTTTGCATTGTGGTCACAAAAAGATGCCAAGTGCTGCAGAGCTGCTCTGGAGGCTTTCAGGCTGTTCTTGGGGTAACAACTGACACTGGACTGTTAACACGTGCCAGAAGCCTGGCATCATCCTCTGTGCACCATGCACATCATGCCACAGATTTCTTTATTTATAGGCTCTTGCAGCCCTGCTTCATGCACATAACCCACATTTTGAAGCTGACTACGAAAAAGGCCCAGCACAGCTCGTCTTCCCCAGGTGCCACAGCCATGGGAGAGCAGGAGACCCACTTGGCTTCAGCACAGCTCTAACCCCAGGCTGCGCCCATCTGTCTGGATGCCGATGTGTGCACACACACACACACACCCTTGCCAAGAATAAAATAAATGTACTCTTTAAAGAGCTAAAATGTCAGTGCTAGAGCAAAACAAAAGCCCCAGCAGAATTTCCCTTCCCCGGCTGACACAGGCTCGCTCCAAGAATCCCCACTCCATCATCCTGTCACAAAGTGATATTTAAAGGCAAATAAAGTTCTCTTATCAGAGAAAATTCCTGACATCAAAACCAACCCAAAAGGGAGTTTAAGTGCCTGAAAAGCAGAGATTTACAGCTCAGTAGTTCCTCCTCACACAAAGCTGGTAGTGTATGAGCGTGAACCACCCCGAGATTAGCAGGTACCCAAAGGGACACCTCTGCAAGGGACAGAAAAGGCCGGCTCTGTGCCCATCCCTGTGACCAGGTGCAGGAGCCTGCACACATCACTGAGACAGAGGGCCTGTACTAATAACAACGAGCCTCCAAAATAGCCCTGACTGCACATAGGAGATTTTTCAAGGGGAAAAAAAAGAGGCAAGGAGGAGGAGTTTAAATCCACTGATTTCTTGCTACTTTCAGAGGCTGGTAAAGACTGTTGTGACCCAGAATGAAGAAATCAAAGTGGTCACCCAGTACAGCTCCTGGCTGCCAAAAGCCTGATAAGCCCAAGAAAGAGGAATGAGACATCCCTTTCAATTTGCTGAAAATGAAGATAAACAGACCTAAATGCTGCCTTAAATTCCCCTCTGTTGCTTACATATTGTCAAGGTGTATGAGATTAGGCTCTTTTGGAGGAGCAGCTTTTTCTGCCCGCTTACCCTCCCATTGGAGCTGTTCTTTATTAGGGAAGCCCAAGAGGATTCTTCTCAAGCTGCTGCTTTCTCTGCAGGACCCGTTCTCGCAGCTCCACATCTGCCTCTTGGCACAGGAGCAGGGCTGAGCACCAGCCAGCAGTTACACCTTCCCTCCACTAAAATCCTCCTCCAGCTTTATTCTACAGGGAGTAAATGAATGCTCCTGCTGGATTCTGGCAGAGCCTTTCGCTGGATGGACTTGGCTACAGCTCCAGCGTGCCTGCAGGTGCTGTGGTCTCAGGCACTGGGAGAGCCAATGGACTGCTCACAGCTTGGTGTGAGGGGTAACACCAACAACAGGAACCTCTGGCTCTTGGCTGGCACAGCCACCAGATCTCAGGTCAGGTATCCCTATCCTGCTCCCACTCGCAAAGCCAAACACTGCTCCTCCACTCCATACCCCAAACTGCTGTTAGCGCTACAGCATTAGGCTGGATGTCATTCCAGCCAGGGCCGCAGTTTGAGGACACAAAGAAGCCAGCCAAAATTGCACACACGTTTCTTTCCAGCACTGAAGGGTTACGACCATTCCTGACTGGAGCACAGAAAGCATTCAGGAGCCTGTGACCGCACTGAACCTCATCCTGGAATGGGACATGCATCCTGGTATTCAGAGGGATTTCTAGTCAAATCTGGTAAGTCCCTGCCTCCCCATCCCACGTCCTTATCTTGCAGAGTATGACAGCCTGGCGGAAAAAATAAAGGCAGATTGCCTGCTTCAAGTGCATATGCTGAGAAAACTCACAAAGATGGAGCAGCTGCTCTAAAAATAGAGCTGGCAAAAAAGCCAGACTTTTCATTCCATGTTTAGTTCCAGTACAGTTCTGCCCAACCAATATTACAAGAAAAATGGTTGGTTTTCTTCCAAAGCCTTTATTTAGCTCCTATGATCGGTCAGATGAATAAAAACCTCTATGCTCCCAGACTCTTGGGCAATTTCTTTTGCCTTCTCCATGGAGGAGGGAGGTGAGACACCATCGCTGATGCACACCTGTCTGCAGGCAAGCAGGTCCCTTGTTCTCACCCACCCTCAAAGTACACCAGCTACAGCTTAACTCCCTTCACTACATGAAGCCAGACTTCAGCCAGGAAATTCAAATGGGTATTTTAATTAGCAACCAACTTTCACTGAAGGTAATACCATCTCCATGGTGTCAGTGGTTCTGAAGCATATTTCCTTACTAACAATCACCTGAAGCTGCCCCACTGCCAGGAGGAATAGAAGCAGCAGGGGAGGATGGAGGTGAGGGCTTTTCCTCCATTTCCCTCCCACCCTGTCTCTTTGCGTGTCTGGATATTGGGCAGCTTTACTGAGCACCAAAATGCCAAGGAAACATGATGCTGATCCAAGGCAGCAAACTAGAAGCAGACACGATCTGAGTTTCTTTGGCAAGGTCTCACTAATTTCCCTCCAAGGTGCCACAACTCCATGCAGCAACATTTAATAAGTAAAGCAAACCTTCCCATTACTGCAATCCTGGCAGCTACATGCTGACAAACAGCAAGAGAGACCCATTTTTGGTGCTCTGACAAGAAGGAAGGAGCAGGCTGTGCTGACCGCTGCGTTTATACAGCGAACAGCTCTCTCCCTTTCCGCAGGACAGATTTACTACCTCTGGCGTTGACTTATTAAAATAGCACCACGTAAAAGCAAAACAATCCGTCTCTTCCTAACTGCTGCAAAGTATCCCTGCAGAGCACGTGTGTGGATAGCATTACTGCCATGTCTCTGCCTGGGATTTCCTGGAAGTATCGGATGGAGCAGGCAAGCAGGTGTGCGCACTGCATGCCACCGAGTCCCTCTCTGTTAGTCCCAGAACACAAACTGAAGCAGAGAAAAGCCAAAACAATTCAGAGATGCATCACAGCAGTGCAACTACAGAAGTGGGGTGTTCCTGTGGGGTTTTTTTTTAGGGTGCTTTCAGAAGCAATCAATGCTTCCACTGCCTCCAAACCCCTCTGCTTCCACGCCTTCAGGAGCATGGGAACGCCTGGCAAGGCCAGCACTGTGCCTGCTCTTCCCTGCAGCAGCAGAAGCTATAGCTAATTAGCCATCAGTACTCTCCATGCAAACAAGTATATGAAAGGTGAAGAAGCCCTGGAAAGTCAAAGAGCTTCTAACTTACATTTGAATTTCTCTAGGTCAGCTACCTGTCCCTTTGGGATCTTTTGCCTGTACTCATTTATTCTCATTGAGGCAGCAGATTTACTCATTAACTGCCAGGCTGACCCACACCAAGCTCCAGCTGTCCTACAACAGCATTATTTCTTCCTCGCTCTAACTTCAGGACTCTTCATTAAACTATCTCCCATCCAGCTGCTGGTAGGTACGTGCCTACTTTCTAATCAGGCAAGAACAATTTCAGCCCTTTCAGACAGCAAAAAGATGCATCCCCTCCAAGCAGGCACAGCTTTTTATCTCACTCAAATTTAATAACATGCAGAAGCCCTGATACAAAGTTGTGGGTATTTGAACACTGCTAGGGAAAAGAAAGGGACGGAGATCTGCACCAACCCGCTTCCAAGTTTCTCACTTAAAACCTTCAAGTTTTATTGAGAGACCAAAGAAAACAGTCTCCTGCGAACTGCAGACCAGCAAACACCAGCCAGCCTGAAACTTGCTCGCTGCCACTGCTAACAGCAACCCTATGTTTTACGATGCTGTTTTCTAAACAGCGCCTGTTCCCTTTCTAAGCAGCTTGGCTTAGGTGAACAGCTGATAGAGCGCTTTTCACAAAGGATTTTTTCTTCAAACGCCACTTCTGAGAAGGATTTGGCTTGTCGGCTAATTTCACACACAGCACTGCTTTCTCTCCACAGCATCCTCCCATGCACGTTGTCCCTCCCTAGCCAGCACCACGCAGCCTCCTGCCAAAAGCCCTCTGGGGACCCAATTGGCAGCACCTGGCGCGAGCCAGGACAAAGCAGTGCCACGGCTTGGCAGCCTGCACCATGCTGAACTGAAGGTTGTATGGCTGAGTTTGGAAATAACTTCTGGCAGGACAGGAGCGGGAGCCTGATGTGCAGTGTTTCAGCTGCCCGATGCAAAGGATGGGGCTTGGAGGAGCTCGGGTGGGATGCAGGGATTGGGGATAATCCCAGCCAGGCCCTAGAGCAGCAAACAGCACATGCAGTGCAGTTACACCTGCAGTGTTTTGGGAATGCTGATGCATCAGCTCACAAATGCCCCATCTGTGCTCGCCCAGAGACCATCTGAGCATCCCTTAGTGAAGCCAGATGTGCTCAGGGTGGGTGTGGGGAGTCAGAGGCATCACAGTGGAGCACAGTGCACTCAGGGCAGAAGGGGATGGCTGGAATTCTCTGAGATGAGGCTTCACTCTCACAGATAAGGGCTTTGCTCACACTTGGTTTTCACTGTGCATTAGGAGATAGCAGCACTCAGCTGAAACGGCCTTTACACTGGGGGGAAACGTGTAAAGTAACTCCTTAGAGACAAGACAAATATTTGCCTTTTAGCCCAAACTTGAACTTGCAAACACTGGGGAAGGGCTAAGAGAGCAGATGTCCTTGGGCACCTTGAACAAGGGGAGAGCCGCCAGGGGGAGGAGCAGGCGCCCCAAGTACAAGGGGCTGAAACACTCCCTGCTGCTTTAATCCCCTTGCAAACACCAGTGCAAGCCCAGCTCAGCAGCAAAGATGCTCTTAAACCTTCCTAATCATTCAGAGATAAGACACAGTAACTATATGCAGCATTTCAGATTCTCAGGCTGCTTACCTTGAGGTGTTAATTGTCTTTGTTAAATGCTTCTAGGAAGCTTCTGGGAATGGGTTCTGGGAAAGTATCTGCATTGTAATTAGCTGCTGACACGATTAGTGGCAATTTGCACTGGGGTCTTCCAAAAGGTTGCATTCCTCCCAGTAAAGTATGGCATTACTTGAGAAGGAAAAAAATGACTGTGATTGGAAAACAGGAGAACATTGGTTTCTGGGCTTTGGCAGCACACAGCACGCCAGCAGATGAGCAGACATCGAGGGCCCCAGCTGCAAAGCAGTGTGTGCTCGTGCAGTGCTGCCTGAGGTGCAAGCAGCTCAGTGCAGAGAGGTGGGCAAGAAGCAGGTGCCCCAGTGCTGCAGAGGAATGTAACTGGAAGTCACCCAAATGCAGACAGCTGAACCAAGCCAGCCACCTACACAGGGATGGCTTTGAGAAAAAACACCACACTGTTCCCAGGGCTGATTTTTCAAAGGCTCTTTGTGCATGGCCTTAATTCTGCCCCCTTGAAATAACACAAGTTTGCCACTGATTTCAGCAAAAAGAAAACTATGCTAGCAAAGTCATCAAAAAATGTGAAAATAAAAAGTGCTTTTCCAT
This sequence comes from Pavo muticus, assembly GCA_016647715.1. Taxonomy (NCBI): domain Eukaryota; kingdom Metazoa; phylum Chordata; class Aves; order Galliformes; family Phasianidae; genus Pavo; species Pavo muticus. The sequence continues at coordinate 10,587,798 of JACDJE010000149.1, read as the reverse complement.
GACAAGAAAACTCAGGTAGTTCCTGCTTGCTAGCACTAACTGGAGAGCCTGTATCCTGACTGTGAAGCTGCTAAGCAGCAGCATGAGTTGAGGGATGCGATATGATAGCAGTTACTTGAGAGCAGCACCTTCAGTGAGCTGTCAGCTCTCATGCAGGGAGAGCATTATTTTTTCTCTGCTAACACTGCAGAGCTGTTTTCTCTCTTTAGGATGTTATTCTTTGAAGTTTTCTTTATGAAATTTCAGCATGTTTCCAAAAGAGCATTGTGCACGTAAAGTTACCTTGTGCATTCAGGGCATTTATTTTGCTTAACACAAAGCATTAAATGAATGAAAACAACAGACTAGAAGATGAGATCTCCCCAGGAAAGGGTTTTTTTTAGAGCTATTACTTCAAAATGGTTATTAATAGAAGAAAAAGCGACGGCTGGTTCCCTATCTGATGGCAACAGCAGGAAGCCAAAACCAATTTATAATCAAAGCAAAGAGAGACACTGCAGAACCCCATGGGCAGATGCAGTTCTGTTTGTGCCCCACATGCCTCAGCTTTTAATTCCAGATGGACTTCAGGAACAAAATCTCCTTCAGTGTCCCACCTTGCTGCAGCAAATTCTGATGCTGAGCATATCCCTGACCTGGAAGAACACGGTGGGTTCTCCATGCCCAACATGAAGGACTCAGTGCCTCCCAGCAACCCCAGCACAGCACTGCCCTGCAAATAAACTCGCAAACCCACTTCATGTGTTTGCTGTGCAGTGCCCTCATCCCCACGGATGAGCTCCCAAATGCCACCTTTGCTCAGGGAACAATCTTGCACCAAGAACATCAATTGCTTAATGTAGGAAGGAAGACTTGACCACCAGATGATACACACATATTAAGGGGAGAATAGCACAAGCCGTTGCCCCAACCTCTCCCTACACGTCTACAACATCCAATCCATTACTTTTTGCATTAGAGAAGCTTGTCAATGGCTTGTTCAAGATGAGATCATGACAGCAATCCTACAACAGCTTTCCTGAGCTATGGGACAATTCAACCATCCCCAACACAACTGACAGAAGCAGTCTCAGCATAAGCAGTCGTGGGATATATGCTGAGACAAAACAGGCATTTTTCTTGCATTTTTCAAAGGGCTGTGGGGGAGGGAGAAGGTCTAATTTTAACAAAAACCATGTCCCTCTTTTCTCCTCCAGTGACTGACTTCTCTGCACTGCTTGGAAGAGAGCCCAGCCCGGCCCCCATCTACTGCCATACTGTCCCAGGGGCTGTACACACAGCATGCAAAGACCTCCCAGAGCATCCAGTCCTAACACAGAGGTAAAAATGGGCTTCAAGACAAGAGCTGTTTTCCTTTAACAACCATGGCTCTGCCTGGTACCTCCTGTTTATCAGCATACAGGATAACAGGATAGAAACTACAACCTCGAGCACAAGGAAAAGAAAGAATCCCATTAAAGACTGTGTTCATCTCTCTACCAGCTAAAGACAGCATCCCCATGAGAAGGCTTCACCAAGGTTGTCAGTCAGAGCTCAGCACTGCTCCCAGTCCCTCTCATCTCCTCTGACTTTAATTTAACAGCTCTTGGTTAATTCAGTTAACTGTTCACCCAGCTGCATGCGTGCCAGGATGCTGAGAATAAAGCTTCCACAGTCACTGATTGTTTTTCTTTTAAAACATATAGAAGGAATCCATGACTTTGGCAGCAACCGTGCTAGAAGTCATTAAACATGGCACATTCCAGCTCCAGAAGCACGGGCACAGCTGTGAGGAAGCCCAGGTCCCCAGCCCAGCAGGGCAGAGCCTCGAGCCTCCATCCAGCAGGGCTGCACCCCCCTGGCTCTCTGTATAACCTTGCTGGAGCTGTGGGACAGCACTGGGGTGCTTCTGCATGATTCCTTCTATTTCTGCTCTTGCAAGCTGCAGCCAGTTCAGGGCATCCATGATGTGGCCTCTACAGTGCAAAGTGTGTCCTTGCAAATAAATTCAAAGCAAAGCCTCAACAGATCTGCGAGTGGAGCTGCCTCCCCCTGAGCCAAAGGCTCCCACACAACCAAGCAGGAATTTCAGCTTGCGCTGGGCCAAAATTCCTCAACTTTCTCCAAAGAGCAAACAGCTCCTTGCTCAGAAATCTGGTTTGACCTTTCATACTGCTTCAGTTCTTCTGCTCCATAACCAAAGAGCAATGCTGTACGCCACTGCCTTCTTATTTTTGCACAATTCCTGTATGGAAGTGGTACGGACCACTGAAGTGAAATAACACAGATGATGTCACACAGCTTTGAACACAAACTCACCTCTAACAACAAGGTGTGAGTTAACCTAAAAGCTGGTTCAGGTATGTCACAGGCCAAGCTGGCTGTGCAGGGCAATCTGAGTTCCCTTGAACTTCTGGTGTTGTTCACTGCATTATCTCTGCCTGCAGGATTTACTCCACGGCCTTTTATTCCCTTATCACCAGCTCCTTTCCTGCCCCAGCCTCAAGAAGAACATTTCACGTCACAGAGGAGCACAAATGAGCTAAATATACACGTTTATATTTACACACACACACAGACACCAATCCAAACTCTTCAGCAATCTGGCTATTCAGCAGAACACTTGCAGAGCTGGGATTTTGGATGTACGGAAAAGTAGCAGCAGTCTCCCCTGACCAACAGGGACAGGATAACTGCAGAATTCCTCCAGCACCTTCAGTGCATCTTGGCAAAGCATGAGCTCAGCCTGAACCAGAACAGGAGACTGACCACCTGTAGGCCCCTGCTGACCTCACACTAGGCAACACAGGAGGATTTGCAGAAGGAGAAGAGAAAGGTCAGTATCTCAGCCACAATGCACCAGGATGATAAAAAGCAGTATGCTCTTGGGTATGGTGAACTAATTAAGCAGCCTACCCGCAGCCTGTGTTGCAACCTTCTTTGGGCAACAACTGCAGAGCAGTTGATTCCTGTAGTTATATTTTTGAAGATAGGCTGTAAAAATGTTCCCCCATGAGCTAAAGAAAACAACCTCCTCCCTCTGGCCAAGGAGACCATTTCCTGGAGAAGATCGTTTCTAAGGACAGCATCCATTCATGACAGAGCGGTGGCTCTGAATGGGCCTGGAGCCCTCCAAAGGACCGTGCTGCCCCATTGAGCACTGCAGTGGGAGAACAAGCCCACAGCTCCTCTCCTCTGCTGGCTTGAAAATAATAATAAAAAAAGAAATAAAAGTGGATAAAATGCATAATAAAATAAGCCCCAAGCTCCCTGTCCCAGCACTCCCCACATCAGCCCAGGCTCGTGAGTCACAGCCGCAATCAGAGCCCAGGCTCCCGCATGGGATTTTTGCCCAAGCCTCCATCCGCCCAGGAAGAGCGCAGTTATGACACCAGAGGCTCCATTCGAGACAAACGTAATCTCCTCAGATAAGGCTTGTCTGTGGTGAAAGGAAATTGGCTGCTTTGTTTCAAGCCGGACCTCCGCTGTCAGGACCTTTGTGCATGCACTCGCATCTCCTCCGCAGAGCCCTTGGAAAGGAGGCAGCTGTCCTCCACCACTGCTCTTGGAAGCAAGCTCAAGAGACCCATCCCTCAAAGCCCGATGTTAATGAAGAACAACCACCAATTAGCAATCCCCTTCTTGCAGGTTTCTGAAGCCTGTCTGAGAGCAAAGCGTTCAAGTCTCTAACAAATCAGCTTTGGGGGTCACTGGGGCTATTCAAGTCTTGCGTTATTTTCAGGGCTTCAAATGATGTAGAGATATCTGGGAAGGCTTCACAGATTTAATCCAATTCCCACAGAGTTCAAGACTCAATTGCTCACCAACTCATTCTATCCTCAAGGGTTTTTCTTAATGTTTGGCTTATGCCCTCCTGCTTTTATTGCTACTTCAACTTTTAAAAATATTCTTACTAAGTATTATTTTAAATGGAAACATATGCTACAGTCCTTGTGGACAAAACAGATATTTTAAAGTATTTCCCATATTGGGAATGAAGATCGTGGACATCTGAGAAGTCCTCACAGCCATTAGCTTTGGGCTGTGGTAAGGGAAAATGGGATTCAAGAAGGACAGAGATGTCTTAAAAGAGGGCTGGGAGAGACCTCAGCTCAGGGGCCACCTTCCCACCCTATGGGCTATTTCGTCCTTTCCTGACTGAAGAATATTCCAGTGGCATCTTCCAGCTCTGCCCTTCTGTTCCAATGACCTCATCTCCCAGTTGGGACTTATTCTGACTCACATTCCTTTGAATTTCAGTTAGTTCGGAGCAAAACTTTCAGTATTTTTTTCCTCTTACATTGAAGTACCATCCACAGCAACACATCAGGTGTTGCCCTGTTCTGCTCCAAGGTCTCATTCACATCCCAATTACAACATCACTTTTAGCTGGGCCGACTTAAGCACTGATGACATCTCCGCATCTTTTGCCTTTCCAAGCTGGTGCTCTCGTACATCATCATCACAGTCCCTGGACAGCAACTGGCACTGTGACCATAGAGGGAAACAGTGCACTGAACTCTGGGGACTCAACTACTAAAGAGATAGGAGAAAAACTAGTATGACTACATCGTAGGACCTTCCTATTAGTAGGAGCGCTCTGGCTGCACTGGCCTGACCAACATCACCGGAAGCACACAAGCTGGAGCATCCATACTACAAGCAAAGCCAATACTGGCAGAGGAGGCAATACTCCAACAAAGCTGGAATTTACCCCTCCTCCTCCTCCTCCAAAATATCCATGCTGCATGGAGCTCACTGCAGGGTCAGATGAGGAGATGAGTGCCATGGGCTGGATGTGCCATGCAGGCAGCAACACGCGGTGTGTCCCAAAAGCAGCAGTGCTCAGAGGTTAAGGCAAAGGGAATCCTACCAAGGATTGCCTATTAGTTCTGCCTTGGGTATTTATTTATTTTTTAATTAATGCAAAGAACCAGACACTTGGTTATCAAATCTATAGCCAAACACAGGCAGCATGCAGCCCAAGGACAGCTGATGCACTGTGACAAGAGCTCAGCAGCTCCCAGCCCTGTTCATTGCGCCGTGTCCGCTCCCGACCCGCTACACACCGCTGAGCGGAAAACAAACGCTGCTAACTCACTTGTCTGCAGCACATTAGGTTTTGAATTATTTACTGCCACCCCAATCGGAAGAAAAAAGCATTTCTCTCTTGGACATAATGAGGAACACATTTCTAGTACTTAACAGCTGGAAGCTGGAGAGGTAGCCAAAGAAAATCCCTATTTTTTTTTTTTCCCTTTAAAGTAAGCATCTGGAAAACTTGTTTGCTGGGGAAGAGGAACCCTCCCAAATCGACCCGGGGAAAGTGTCAGTTAAACCGGGGCACAATTCAGAGGCAGGAGTTGATAAGATCACATCATCAGCATGATACCAACCACGTGTTTTCTTACTGCCCCCAGCAGCTCAGCTCCAGTAGGGTGAAAAGAGGCTGCTTGCATTTAATGAAATCCAGCAACTCCCCCAGGCAAACATTTTCAGCGTGATTTCCGTTGGTCACTGAAGTATCAGAGAATTCTTTAATTCCTACCCCACATCTCACCAACTGTCTGATGCTAACGCAAACATGTTGTCCTCCTATTGCTACCCATTGCTCTCTACTCCATAAGTGCACCCCAAGGCCTTGGAGCCAACCATTTCCAAACCACAACGCCTTGAAGCTGCTGCCAGGCCAGCCAAACAGGGCTCTGCTGGAGGCGGCTCTGCCTGGAGGCTGCATCAAGTTCTGCTCCTTATGCTCCCAGGCAGCTCCGCTCTCAGATGCGGTGCCTGCTTTTCCCAGAAGCGTGAGCAGCTGACCAGGGCAGAACAGCTCTGCTTCAGCCGGGCTGCCTGGGAAAATGTTCCTCCTCTAAATTTCATGACAGGTTCGAATTCTTTCAGAGGGAGGACTAACGCGGGGTTGTTTTTGTAAAATATGTGCTGTGTTATTTTAACTAATAACAGGAAATCGGTGGCTCGCTATGTGGTGGGATAGCAGCAGTCCCTCTGGGGCAGGCTGCTGACTGTCCCCTGCACACTGCATGCTATGTTTTTGGCAGCCCCCGGCACACCAGGCACCCCACTAAGGGCCCAGCCCTAAAGGGAGGAGGGAGGGCACAATCAGGGCAAAGCCTTCCCCTGTGCCACATCCTACAGCTCCCCATCTCCTGTAGCTGTGAGGCAACTCGAATTTAAAGCCTTTGTTCAGGCCTCCTATCTACCCAGGACCCCAAAGGCACTTCCAAAATGAACTGTGCCATCTCCCGTGCCTTGGGGATAGGTGAAGAGCCTCCCTTCTCTTACTGGATGCCTGCCTGCAACTTACCAGCCACTCAGAGAAAAGCAAATGGAAGGCTTTCTTTTTTTTGGAAACAGAATTCACTCATGCTGTTTTCCAGCATTCAGTTATCTATCTCAGCAGGCAACCAGGCTGTGCCAGAACAAACAGGACATCAAATAAACAACGCATTAAGATGAAGCACGCTGTGGACACGTGCAGTCACTCCGCTCCCGCAGCTCAGCCACCTGCAGACACTTCACCTCGCTCAATGCAGAGCTTTGCTTTCCTCCAGCCCGCCCCAGGGCTGCCCTGCAGGTACCTTCACTGCAGACAGTACCTCCAGCTGCTGACAAGCCCAGTACAAATGCAGCAGCTTTGCTTAGCTGAGGTCTGACACCTTCCAGCTATCCTGCTCAGAAACGTATCAGCATAGAAAGAGGCCAACTAGAAGGAACGTTACTCCTGTTATTGCTTCTGCTCAGACACTATCCAGCACCAGAGGAAGAGGCATAGTCCAACCTCCCCCAGCCCCAATACTCAGAGCAGCAGTGTGCTTGGGGACCTGCTTATGACCCAGTTTAGGATCCGGGCAGTTTCTATTCACTGTGCCATGCCAGCCATGTGCCCAGCAGTGCACCTGTTCCCCTCTCCCTTTCAGCAACCTGACCCCAGGGTAGCTATGCTGTGAATGTGCCCACGTCCTGTCCCAGCCCCGGGGACGCCAAGCCACATGGGATGGGAACGCTGAGCCGCACCAGGTTTCACTGCTGACGTGAGATGCAGATGTGGGTAAAATAAACCCCAAAGCTGGTATCACAAGCAGCATCCCAGAAGCAATCTCACATTTCTTCCTTCCTGGTGGTGTTGTAAGTGGAAGCAGATCTGTTGCACCAGAACAGAAACCCAAGCCTCTAACCCCACTCTCTGCCTGGAGAACAGCATCACTGGAGTAGGGGATTTACCATACTATCAACACAAGAAAAATGGCAATTCAAGCAGCACTTGTGGGCACAGCATAAACTCAGGTTACACGCTCAGCATGCCTCTAATATCCAGCCACATAGCCTCCCTGCCCCAGCTCTGCTGTCTGGATGGGAATGGGCAGCCCCCAGACACAGGTGGGGATGGGAATACCCAGCACTGCTACAGAAACCAACTGCATCCGCACTGCTCCTCTGAACCACACAGCTGGAGCAAAGGAGTCAGGCTGTTATTTTGGAAGCAGCAGTAGCACTGTTGTAACATGTCATGCTTCTATGAGATTAACAAGAAGCTTTTAATGACCTTTTGTGAATATCCCAAAACATTTCTACAGCAGCTGCAGACAGCAGCCATTTAACTTCCATTCTTTGCTGAACGCTTACAGTTCTCCTAAAAGCAGGGAATGTAATTTAGCATTCATTGCGTGTAACAGGAATATAAGCACTGCGGGGACAATAAGTGGCTATGGGGACGAGTGGCAGCACGCAGCAGGATGTATGCTGCCCCAAGAGGGTTTGGCTCACAGGCATTACATAGCAATATTGACAGGCCAAGGGGCTGCGCTGCACAGTTCTGCTCCCAGGGGGAGATTTATAAATATTTTCCAGGATAAACACTTGTAAACAGCATCTTTCAACTTATCCCAGACATGAGTCTTGATCTCCTGCTTTCAAGGATTCATCATCTTCAAAGGGGGGAGGCAAACCATCCATGCAAGCAGGGTAGCTACAAGCTATTTGTGCTGTTTGGCACCCGTCTCCAAAGCCGTGCGGTGGGCAGCGGTACCCGATGGTGTGGCCACCAGGTGCAGCCCCTGCATTGTCCCCAGCTCTGCTCCCAGGGAGCACTGCCTGGCAGCCTCCAGAAACCAGATCTGCCTGTGGAAACGTGATCACTGCGAGCCTCTGCTGCTGAGGGACGGGCTGACATTCTGCTAAGATCAGAGCAAAGCAGGCTGGCATCTGATTCTGAGCCTGACGGTTCATGAAATCAATATATGGGCCGTGGTAGTGATTTCACCTCCTCTGCTCTTTGAAGAGCTCACTCCCTTCCCCCTCGGCTACCCATGAAAGCAGACACTGGGTGGTCTCTTCCAAGGCTGTAAATTGGCTTGTTGTAAGGCTCAGCAAAAGAAAGGTCAGATGCCTCATAAACTGATCAAAACCAACACTGCTAGACAACTATCTGCATGTTATTCAAAGGACATGCACATCCACACTGCTGCCTGTATCACAGCAGGTGTCATATTGCATCCAAACACAACCACAGGCTGTTGCACAGGCTTCCCCCAAAACAGTGTGCAAAGTTGCACAGTGCCCCAAATCTTCCATTCTGGCTGTAGAATAAGGCAAAGGTGTAGCAAGCTGTGGAGCTGCTGCCTGTCACTGTGGATAGTGACGTTTCCCTACAGCAACTGTGCCCTCTTGGGGAGCAGAGCTCAGCCTCCGTGCTCCCTCATTTCAGCAGTCAGGAAAATATAGCCTTGCAAGGAGCAGCAATAAAACCCAATGTTTCCCCCTCCGGCAGGTTCAACCACCAGAGGGCAACACCATATGCACACCCATAGGCACAGAGCAGATCCAGAGTGGGGGGCTGCCAGGTGACCACACACTGCAAAGCTTCTGCTGAATGCCCACAGTAGGAAAGGGAAAGAAAACAAAAGCAACAACCACAACACTTCTAATCAGAAACCATGACTTCATGAGAGCAGGTGCACCCACCTTACAGCAGTGCTTGGAGCCACCGACTGAATGGCCAGCAGAGCCCCATCCCATCAAAATGGCCACAAGTCCAGATGCTTACCAGTCCCAGTCTGCCCGTGAATACCAAAAGTGCCTTTCCCAAACTTCACAGCATCCTTATTCTGATGGTTGACCAGAAGGACATGGCAGCAGGGATAAAGCCATACAGTCATTTTACAGCAGCCTTCAAGCCAATTTTCAGCTCCATTCATGTCAGCTTTGTGCTGCAGGGACCTGCTCCAAACCCTACTTCCTCAAATCCTAAAACCAAGAATTGCCTTGCAGAACTTCAGCTGCCCAGCAGGCCAGAAAAACCAAAAAGCCCTATGGGTGCTCTACCACACTCAGCCTTGCCTTTTGTGGTAAGCCATGTAGCATCACTGCAGTGCAAACACACATTTACAGCTTGCTCAGCCCCTCCTGCTTCCCTGCTCCCACTGCCCAGCCCTGGAAAGGAACAGAGATAAGGGAGTGCTAGAGAAACCACAAGGGCTTAAGAAAGCTATGATTTAGCAGAGATAAGAGGCCTGGGTGTGTAAGCACACACTGCTGAAAGAAAGACCACCAGCAAATGAAGGCTACAAATGGGGATGTGAGCAGCACATATCCAGGGTGGGAACATCACACAACTACATCTTTTGCCTGGCAGGTTAAAAACAAATCTTTAAGCAATGGCATTGCTATTCTCATGGTACCCCAGACTGATGGCACATTTCCAGCCAGCACGTTACATAGAAAGGCATTGTGCAGATGCTCGTGATGTCCAGGCAGCCCTGTCTGTGCCATGCTTCAAAGGGCTGGACAGAACCTGCTGTAAATGGACCCATGACAACTGGGGTCACAGAGCCCAAACCAGCTCCAGCCTCCTACCCAGTACACCCAAACCAAGCACGCCAGCTGCCAGCCCCAGTGACAACATAAAGCAGGGACAACACTTTGGTGCAGCCCTTACCCCAAGTACACGATTCCCCAGGTTCCTCAATGAGACACACTCATTTTTCACAGTTAAGGGAAAAGCAAACAGTTTAAGTGTTTCAGTTCCTACGTTAGGCTCTCAAGCACATTTGCTGCCTATCTTATCAGCACAGCTTTAGCAGCCTAAGTTGTTTCAAGACTTTGGCCTTCAGAAACCTGGAGGTGGGGGGGGGGGGGGGGTGTGTGTGGAAAAACCCTCTATTAACACTTACCAAAGCACAGCACATTTTCAAGAGGACATTCCCACCATCCAGAGCAAAAGTGTTCCCGACTGTTTAAGTTACAGAGTTATGGTAATACCAATGCAGATTCATTGCTCAAGACAGCGCTAACATTCTTAGATCACAACCTGAATGGAAAAGCCAAAAGAATACTTGTCTCTGGGACCTGCTCATGATTAGCCTGCCCCAATAGCCAGGCACCTGTTTCACCATGTGAGAGCTCTCACTCTCCCTGTACATTGCTGCACACTCAGAGCCCTGGACATTAGCACTTCAGCCACACCAAGGAGTCAAAACCTAGCCCCTGCAGTTTACTGCTTTTCTTGGCATCACCATTGCAGGTCTGAATTTGTTACCAATAGCTTTCTGCACTCACAGCAGGGCCTGGATGTCACCAAGAAGAGCCCCCTGTGTGGCAAATGGTTCAGGAGTAACCATCTTCATAACCACACAGCTGAAAACTCAGGTCTGCCACAAGCTCAGCAATAAATAAGGGGAAAAAAAAGTCCAATTTAACCTTGACAAGGCACAACTTGTGTAGCTGTGACACAGCGATTTCACATCAAAGAAGATTTCAGACCCAGCCTGTCTGCAGCCCACCCAGGTTTTCTCTTTTCTTACATTTATGGGATAAAATTAATTCTAGTGTCACACATTTCACTTCCAGAGCTGCAGGAAATCCACTCCAAGCTGCATGCCAGCTCCAGCTCTGCATGTTTCCTTGGGCTGTCCTTTCAGCAACTGGGAGAACAAAGCAGCCTTGGCAACTGGCCATGCTACAAGCAAATATTTCCCCCACTCTCTTGAATGAAGTGGATATCCTGTCACAAACCTGTGCGCTTGGGAAGGGTAAGGAGGGGAAGGAAAGGGAAAATGATGGATAAGCTAAAAATTGGCACCAAGTGAGAGGTCTCAGCATGCTACCAAAGACACTGAAAGGGTTCCATTTTCAATGGCCAAATGCTGAAGGCTCACACAAACTTCAGAAGAGGTCCAACTCACCAGCCCCCAAGAGCAGTATACCTAAGTCTTTCCTCTGCTGGATTTGGAGGAGGATATGGATGCTCCAGCTCTGACACCTGACTTCTGCCTCTTTCTGACCCCAGCTCTACGAGGACACAAATGCAATTTCCTATCTGCCCATTCCCAGGGCCAGGTGCTGTCTTTGGAAGGTACCTTTCAGTGCCACCAGCACAACAGCTCTAGGTCCTGCAAAGACAGAAGACCTGGCTCCACAAGGTCCCTCTGAGCACACACAGCAAGGACCTTGCCTTACCAACACAAACCATGTTGCCTCAGCAGTTCTTTCATCCTCCCTCCAGAAGAGGAATCCTGGCAGGGATTACACCCCAGAGCTCTGGCTCCCAGGTAGGGCCATGGGGATTTGCTAATAAAGCCTCAGAGAAACTGACTCCTTGCACAGAGCTAATCCATGGTGCACCAAGCCTGGAGTAAATCAAGCTTCCAGACATTTCAGCACTATCAGTGGCTGTATTTTTTGTAATTCCTCTGCACGGTTCCTGCAAGCCCCGACAACACTGTTTTTAAAGCTTCAGTTGTTAGCAGATTTCAACAATGTCAAACCTGACACGTGCAAGCAAGCTTATTCTTCTGAAAATCTGCATTAGAGCCATGCACTATGTTAGCATTTGTCAGCAAGTTTCCTCACCATGACACTGCCATTCAGAGCCAGGTTAGCTGACCCAACAGCAGCACATACCAGGGCCACAGCGGGATTAACATTCCCAATGCCACTAACACCAGCAGAGATCTGCAGCTACAGCATTTGCACAGCGGTTCTTGCTGCTGTTTGGACATACAAAGCTCATCAGAACGTGGGTTTTGTGCTCACACAAGCCCCAAGAACCTCCCTGTATCTACAGTGTCATTTACTGAAACCTGAAGCAAGCTAATGTCAAGGCAGAAAGCAATTACTTAAATAAAGAATGGGAATTTCTTAAATAAAGAATAAAAAAAGCCTATCCTGGAGTTCAGCCACAATCTTCATGCCCACTGTGTCTGGCAGTCAAAGGCAGAGGCAGACTTTGCAACAGACTGAAAAGGGATTAAGCAGCAGCTTTAGCAAACAGTCAGGACAACAACAGCAAAGCCACAATGAAGACAGCGGTACAGGTTTGTTTGCAGTTGCAAGCCATAAACACAGACGTACAACTATGTTCAAATACCAGAAAGCCATTCTTTTTCCTTCCTATCATGGCTTGGCATCATTTGCATTTAACTGGATCCAAGAGATGCCTGCAGCATCATGCTGTTTTCTGGTCACAGGGCACGCTTCAATCCACAGTGATGAGAACTCATAGGAACCCATAAATAGAGTTCAGCTGAGTGTTTGCACGTGAGAGCTCAGCAGTGCTCTTTACCAGAGCAGGAAAAGAAAGAAATGAGAGAAAGCAGCTAAAAACACGTGTGAAAAATGTGGCAGCTCTCAGGGTTTGACTGTTTGCTTGTCACTGTATGGGTCAGGCAAACAATTGCTAAAAAGACTCAGAATGCCAAGCAGAAGAGGCAAAGTTTATCCTCATGCAGAGGACACCGAGCAGAGCTGAGTTCTACATAAAAGCTCTGCCAGTAAATCTGCTCATTGGAGATATTGTTCTCAGCATACACAGGCGCAACGTAAAGCCATCAATGTATGCAACTCTTCCAGGATAAAGGCACCTTATTCTGACAAACTATTCTAACCGTACACCATTCAACACAGATAAATGCATCTCTGCAACCAGAGCTTGGCTAATTTAACCCTGCTGGCACAGCCGCAGCTTCTTGAGGTAGACACAGCTGAAACAAGAGGCACAAAGCTTCCTGCCACATCCAGGAGCCACTCACCTTCCCCACAACCATGTTCCTCCCAAGCCAAACACCTCCTCCACTCCCTGCTATTCAGTGGAGGGAAGGACAGGACAATCAAATTACCACCCTCACATCTCTGAGGTCTCCAAGAGGACAGAGAAGAGAAGGGGATGCAGAGTCCCTAAATGACACCGACAGCCACTCACTGCTTTCCTTGTCTATGGATGGCTGCCTTTCAGGCTTTGCCGAGCAAGACCAGAGCTCTCAGAGGAAGCTTCCTAGCTTCCTGTGCTGCACAACAGAAGCTGGCATCATGCAGACCCACCTTCCATTAGCAGTGACCTCATATTAACAAAAGCCTTTTTATAGTCACGCTTGGCAAGCCCTTCTATGGAGCACAAAACAAAGTCATTCCTGCTGGCCTTGTGTAAGTCTCTGGTGATTTCATCCAAGGGAGCTCCAAGCCACTAAACCGTCCTTGCCTTGTGCAGTCACCCATGTGCCAGGCCTGTCCTCCTCTCTGGATCTCCCCATATCACACATCCCTCTTCCTCTATCCATCTCCTCAGCATGCCTCAAGAAGGACATACTCAATTACCAGCTCTCTGCGATTAGACCACATCTCCTGATTAGCTACTGCTTGTCCTTGGACCACTCAGAAGCCTTCAGAAAGACTCTCCTGTCCCATCAGCCAGGCACTGCCTCTCACCTTGTGCCTTCCTGCTGGTCTCCCTTTTGTCATCCATCAACAATGCATTATTTATTGCACTGCTTGGCACCACACAGGGGAAGGGAGGTCTGGAATTTGAGGAGAACTGAATCCAGAAAACAGGAAACAAAGGATCAAGGCTGGGCATAGCCTGGAGGCCCATGTTTATGACTGCAATAAAAGGATGAGGCAGAGATGAAAGCAGGGCTGAGCCAGGCGTGGTGGAGCATGGAAAGAGAGGTGTGGGGTGAGGTAAACAAAATAGGTTTGGAAGAGTAGAGGAGCTGGCTGGGCAGATGCATACCTAGTGACTTCCACACTAGCCAGTGGGGTCTGAGAGAGATCAGGGCTGTGATGGAGCTTTGGAGGGCAGAAACAGCTCCCAGAGAGCTTTCCCAGGAAGCAGCAACTGCTCACTTGAGAGGCTTCTCATTGTGGTCTGGATCAAGTGGTATCAAGTGTGCGATGCCACAGGATCAGTGCATCTCCCAGCCCAGGTCTGGGCTGCACCCATAGGCCTCAGCCACAGCACAGACCCCAGAGTGTGTTCAGCAAATGGCTTTGTACCCGTTGGTCTGGAGCTTTGCAGGCTCCAGGTTGGTGACAGGCTGCACACAAAGTGGCAGAGATAGATGCATTATTCCTGCTTTTGGAGGTAGGACAAGCAAAATTACAGAAAACACAAAGCCACATGCTTGGACATCACTGCACTCCATGTCAAAGCAGTGAAGCCCTGCTTCCACTGTGTACCCTGACCTTTACAAATCACCTCTGTCTGAAGCAGAAAAACACAGCTCTCCAGTAACCAGAGGCTGACCTAGATGGCTCTGGTTGGTTTTAACTTGCTGGGTGCAAGTGCACAGGGCAGACAAAGCCGACCCCAGAACACACTCACACCCGACCCAAGGCACACGCTTGTTTACCAGCCCAGCCAAGCACACACTTTCCAGGAGAACAGCAAGAAATTACAAGGCTTGCCTTCCAGCTATTCATTACAAGGCAAAGCCTCCCATATGCCTGCTCACAACTTGCCTGACCTCTCCCCAGCTCGCCTGGAGGCTTTCTCCTAATCTTTGAGGAATCTCAAGGAGAGGGGCAGGAACAAGCAGCCCAGCTGGGAGGGGAGCACGAGCCACCTTGCTTCTCATCACAAAGAAATTAAAAATAAGCAACAATACCTAGGGAGAAATTACACTGGAAGTCTTGCACGAGTTTCTTTTCTTTAGAAACAGTAATTATCTTTTCATCAGCTGTTACCTGGAGCTGTTCTAAGGGGGTAGGCTGAGGCTGGATTTTAACACGTGAGTTCCCTATAGCTGGTTCAGGTCTGGGCAGAGCCTCAGGAAGATTAAGCAGTAGAAGTACAAGGGTCGTTTGTGCAAGATGTAAAGGACAGGCAGAAATAGCCTCCTTGTAGAGCACAAAAGGTGCCACAATGCTGAGTGATGTGCTCAGAGCCTCCTGCCCCACCAGCAACCCTGTTCTCAGTGCCGGCAGCATGGCAGAAGTGCCAGGCACAGCAGTTTTTGGGGAAGTCAAGTAGTCCAAGTCAAATACCAACTACTCAGACATGGAGAAGTGATTTTAAGCAGTACTGCTTCATTACAGAAGTAAATGTAACACAGAATTCTACATCATGCCACCCATGATCTACCTCAAAGTGATATTCTGCACATCTGTTCCCCTACAGCAACAACAGTAACAAAGAAGAAAAGAAAAAAAGCTGATCTCAGTCTTGGCTGCTCTGGATCCTGGAAATGGAAACGTGGCATCTGACTTGGCAAGGGCAATGGATGGGGGTAAGGATGGGTTTGCTCTTGCTGCTGGAGCAGACAGACCCCTGCTTGGCTAACAGCCAGGCACTCCCCGCTCACCTGAGTGGCCAGGAATCCTGTTGGAGCCGGCAGAAAGCACAGGAAGGGCTGAGAAAAGGCAAAAATCTCCCTCACCAGGGGAAAAAAAACAAAACTGCTAGGTCTGGGTCAGGGGAACTGGAACTTTGAAAAAACAGCCTTCACAATGAAGTTATTTCAAACAATAAAGGGGGAAATACAGTGGGAGAAGAACAACGCAGGCGGGCTCAGCGCCAGCCCCAGCGCTGCTCTCACACTCACACCTTCCCAGCTCTCCCCAGGGAAGCAGCACCAACACGTGCCCCGCTTCCACTTGATGCTCATGTGGAAACAGCAGCGCTCAGCAGGCTCCTAAGTAAAGGGAGACCACAAGCTGTTCCAGGTGAGGAGCTGCAGTTTTGAAGCCCATAAGCAAATAGAGATCTCGATTTCCATTTGGAGATCAGGCAACTGCAGAGAACTCTATGCAGGAGAAGAGACTATTGCTTCAGCTGTTGAAAGCAAGGATTTCTGCTCAGCCTGCTTAATATGCTTTATTTTTAATACTGCTTTTGCTCCAAGACACAAAGAACTATTTAGAGAAAAAAAGGCCTTTGTTTGAGATTTTACGCCCCAGCCCCTTACTTAAGGTGCAAAACCCCACCATAAATGCCGCTAAGCCCTCCTACCCCTTTCCCACAGCAGTGCCCCAACACAGTGATGAACTGGGAGTCCTTACAGTTAATTGTTGTTGATTTTTATTTATTTTTTTTTTTTTTAAGTGAGAACTACATACAAAAATCCTCAAATATTGCCCCATATTTGCAACACTTTCTGAGAAACACATGCCAGGCAGATATGGCAGTGCATGGTCCTGGGACAAAAGGAAGCTGTGCATTTGCTAGAGATGTGTGCAGACAACAGGAATGCAGAAGACATCCCCATCAAGGGGAAGGAAAGGGAGAGATTCATTTTAAGTTTCCCTCTGTGCCTAGCAAGAAGGGACAGGATACCCTGGAGGGAAACAGGCATCAATGGTATCACCCAGCAGCAATAAGAAATCTCGCAGCAACTGAAACAATGGTGCAAATGGAAGAAGGTGAGAGAAGGTGAGAGAACAGAGAGGTTTATCCAGTTTTTAAGCTGAAAATCCTTCTCCGATGGTCATCATCCCATCCCACCCCAGGCTTAGGGAAGGCTCCATGCTAGAATAACCATGAGCTCGCTCCTGAGATTTAACAAGTTTCCTCATCTAGAAGGTCTGAATTAACTAAGCCAGGTAATAAACATCAGATTCATCTCTGCGCTGAAGGCTTTTGCTGGGGTCAGGTAGGAGAGCTCAGCCCTTTCCTCCAGCTGCCATCCCAGAGGCAGCCTGGAGCAGTCCCCCTTTATTTTCATCTGAATGGAACAGCAACAGGAAGACAGAAGCTAAAGAGAAGATTTCATAGCACTGTGACGCGCCAGGTGCTGTGCTCTCATTCAGCAGTGTTCCTCCAGCATTAGGCCAATTGACATTTTCACCCAGTCCAGAACTTAATATTCATTAATGAGATACCGGGCCATTTCCTGCCTTGATTTCAGGCGCTCCTTGCTGGCGAGCAGGGCCCTGCCAGAAGCTTACCCCGTACATAGAGGCTTTCAGACATAAATCTCGTTCCTGACTACAACAAGCGTTAAATAGCTTGAGGCGTGTAAATTAGAACTCCCTGCAAAGCTTCAGTCTGAGGCTCTGCTGTTCTCCAGTGTCACCGGGCTGTGGGGGTGGGGGATGTGATCCCATCACCATCTCACGGCAGTAATTAACCTCCGGCAAGCACTGGCACGAAGCTCCAGCTCTTGCAGGACCGCAAGCATTCCTCTCCCCAGAGTTTACCATAAAGCACCAGCTATCCATAAACATCTCAGGGATGGGCTGGCCTGGGTTCACCTTCACGCAAGGAAGATGTCAGCCGTGGCAGGATGCCAGCCATTCATGGCTCTGTGAGCCTCCTGATTTCTGTCAGCTCTGACTCAAGCGACCTACTTGAGGGGAAAAAAAGGTTTCCATCACACCCTTTCCTCCCCTCCACCCACTGCAGGATCACAGGGGACCATCTCCACAGTGACTGTGAGTCATGGTCTCTTGTCCCTCTGTGAGCACAGCAGTACCACAATGTACAATGGTGTTCTCCCCGAGCATGGCATCCTCCAATTGTTCCAGCCTGTGAAACCAGAACCGTGCTCCACCATGGTGCTGCAGTGCTGAATTTGGCAGCAGACAAACCCATGCAGTCACCCATCCACTCATCCTAACCATATTAAAGCATTAAACACGAGGTCACGATTAGAAGCAAGAAAATAAAAGTATTCCCTACTCAAGCTTCTACACCCAGTAGCTCCTAAAAACCCATTTCGCTTTGCTCCTTGGAGCAGTTTGTGTTATTTCTGGTTCCCAGGGCCAGGCCTGATGTGGGAACCCTCCGTGACTTCTCTCCCAGCTTTTCACCCTACAAAGATAAACCACCCCTCCCCACAACAGGGCACAGACACGGCACCAGCAGGAGCAAATCTGACCCCAACCCCTCAGCAGACAACCAGGCACAACTTGCTGCGGCAGGAGCTCTGATCCGATTTTAACATCCCTGTGAGGAGAGCAAACTCCCAGCCAGCAAAAGCAGAGCCCAACAGGCTGCTTAATTAATAGCCCCTCTCCCACTTGCCACAGCCTTGCCAAATGCTGCAGAAACTCAATTCCAGCCGGTAATTAAGCAGTTATGGCACAGGAGGAACAAAGAGCAGGGACACAGAGAAGGGAGGGGGCTGACACCATCCTTTCCCATGGTGCTCCATTGAAGCTCTATGCCATGGGCACTCTGGGCACCAGCAATTCCCCAAAGGGACAAAAAAAAAAGTTTCCATAACTGTCAGTTCCTTAAATTAAATCTTAATTGGTCCAAGAGCTCCCCAGAGGGTTACGTGGAGCAAGGAGAGGACTTGTTTGCCAGCCAAAAAAAAAAAAGCCCTGCACTCAGACATGCCTGTGAGGGTGTTACCTGCACAGTTTCACAGGTATCTGAGGAATCTGCAAACCTGGCTGCCAGGCAGTCTGCTCCAGCACTCGTCCTGCAGACCTTGCTGGGTCCCAGGAATTCCTCTTTTCATCAGTCTCAACTTCAAGAAGTGGAAATTAGTGATTTTGTAGTATTTCATTTTGTTTCAGTTGCCGGACCCACCAAAACAAAGGAGGGAAAAGCAAATAACTGACTCTCCCCAGGAGTACAAACAGGTTATTACAGCAATTATGTGCAAAACAGGCATACATTAAGAGAAAGCCACTGAACACGGATCCTTTAGGCTCATACTCCTGCAGGAGGGTCACTGAGCAAGCTGTAGCCCCAGAGGAACTCCCCACCAGATACAAGCTGTGCTACCAACCTCAATGGAGTAATCATGCAACTCCATCCCAGGGTACAGCATGCAGGGACTGCAAGCACACCCCCAGCACACCCTGCCTGCTGGGAGCCACCTGGGATGCTGCCAAAGCCACCTACACTGGCTAAGAGGATTGGCATGCTGTGTGCTGCCCGCGAAAGCTGTGCCCACCCAGCTCTTGTGTGACACACAGTGCCCCAGGCACCAGGGGACATTTGGTGGTGCTGTGTATAGCACAGCTCCAGACAGCTGCAGAGCTGGAGTCAGATCTCTGACAGAGAATGATGACAAACGAGCTTTCACTCCATTCAAGCGGGTGAAAGCTGCCTCCAAGGTCAGTGCGAAGCTTCAGTGCCTGACAAGACTTGAAATTACCGCACTCAGTGCAAGTTCCTACATTAAGGGGCACTCAGCCCCTGAGCAATCACAGCAGCCACATTACCCATCCCAGAGCTGAACCATCCCCAGCAGCACAACTGCTAGGTCCATTTAATACAGAATCACAGAATGTCCCAATTTGGAAAGGGCACATAAGGATCACTGAGTTCAACTCCTGGATCCACACAGGATCACCCTAAAATCAGATTTGAACCAAGCTTGTTATTCAAAGCACGGATCTGTATATGACACAGCCCCTTCCTCCCCTCTTCCCTACTGCTGTCTCCCTGCAAACAGGACAGCCCCTGGCAAGGTGCTTGGGGAAGAGGAAGGGGTGTCCCATGCACCCACATCCCCTCTGGAGTAATGTCACATAGCAGCAAGCAGCCCACATCCCTCAGCCCTTCACGCCCCTACTCTGTGACCCCTCCTGTTCCTGCAGCATCAGATGGGGACATCTTTCCTAAGCCAAGGAAGGTCTGAGAGAATAACCCATTTCCAGAGGAATGCTTCTGTGACTGAATGGGAGCAGCAGAGGAGGGCTGTGGGCTGGCAGCCATCGCCATTACAATGTTAATTCCCTCTGACTTGCCAGAACTAGAGACCAAGCATCCACTGCCATTCTTTGTCTTTTAGGGAAAGATTTTCAGCGTGGACTTACTGTTTTCAAATAACTTTACAGTTTTAACAGAGCCTCCTGCCCTGGACTAGATAAGGTTTCATCTCACCCTTCCAGCTTCCACCCGTCCACTGATGAAACTGAGAAGAACAGAAGGACAGGTCCTTGCCAGCAAAGCACAGCCTACAACATGACTGAGAAGGTCTTGGGTTACCTGTCCAAGGTCCAGAGTGACGTTGACCTGGTTGAACTCCAGCCCACGGGACAGCGGGGGGCTCTGCCACCAGCGCTCCGTCCCATCGATGGCGTTTGTTATGGGGTGTGCCTTGTTGCTGTTTGCTGAGGAGCAGATGTCACAGTACTGGCCCTGGGGGAAAGCACAAAAAAACACATTTAACTGTGGCCAGGAAAGCATGACACAAAGCAGGCAGGTACCAGAACAGTTCAGAATACAGTGTGAATCAATATATAGACTTTTGGTATGCACCAATTTAGAGCAGGGACTAAAAAATGAACATAAAGCTCTGAAAACACACAATAACCCAATGTAAAGTTCTGACTGCCCTAATAAGCACCACTTCTGTATTTCACATACGTACTACACATTGCCATTCTGAGCTCCAGTGCCACAAGGGCTGCTCTGCTGAACTGCCACTCACAGCCTTGGCAATACCCAGAGATCCCAACCCACACCATTCAGCCACTGCTATGGACCCAGGCTGCCAGTTCTTCTGCCCAGCTCCCTGCAATCTGCTGCTTGTCAACCTATTCATTTCACAAGTATAGTCCTTTCAGCTCCATTTTCAAGTTTAATAGTGTGGCAGCCAAGACCCTCACGCTGGTGATGCTGCAATGCAAGGCCAGAAAGAGACAGCCCCTGCTGTCACCCGGCCAGGGACCTGGCTGCCATTGCACTCACAGAGCCTCTTGTCTTGCTTCGGCAGTGTGGTGGCTGCCAGCCCCATGGACCCACTGCCAGAAAAAACAGCTCCACAACCTGAGCAGCCCCTGCTGAGCTGCGTCAGACAAAGCCCTGAGCTGCTCAGGGCAACTCTTTCTTTCCCCTTGAATGGGCAACTGAATCTGACTCACTCTTAAGGAACCCTGCAAGAAGCCCTGTAAATCAGGGTTATTCGGTTGGTGGAGCATCTCTTCTGTTGCTTGAATTGCTGCTACAGACAGCCCGGAAGGGAACTGTTGCAGGCAGTCTTCCTTTAAAAGGTGCAGCTATTCCCATGCGTGCAAGCTGCCTCTCCCAACTGCTGCCCGCTTTAATATTACACCCAGTACATGTTCTCAAGGCAGGCAGGCTCCTTCCTGCCTGCTCCTTCCGCACCCCTGCTAGGGCTGAGGCAAGGCAGAGCCATGGAGCTGTGATCCTCCAGCTGCCCCAACCTCTGCAGGGACTACACTGTAAAAGAAACGGAGAATTCCCCGCATTCTTCCCCACAGCCATGTTGTTTGCGGGCAATTATGCAATGCATATTGAGTCAAATATGCATGCCTTTTAATTAATTCCTCTGGAAACATGAAAATAGCAAATGCTGAAGTGCCAGGGCAAAGAATGGGGCAGATGTAAGCACCCAGGTGGCCACGGTATACAGAGGGGAGCTCCACTGCAGAGGGCAGGATGCAGGGAAGGAGGAGGGAGCGCAGAGCAGATAAAACTGACCCACTGTGAAGCACAAACCTTTAAGGGGAACCGGTGCAACAGGTTGTGTGGAAATTTCTACTGCACAGTAAGGTGGGGGGAGAAGCAAGGCAAGGTTACAAAATGAGGATAAATAACAAAAAATAAAGTGTTTTCATACTTTACATTCTTGCCACAGATGTGAAAGCCATTTTGAACCCAAAGTTCACATGGATAGGTGACAGCCAATTCAAGTTTAGCAAGAGGGGACTGAAAATTAGGATCAGCTGCTACACATTTGTAATGCTGATGTTATTCCTTCCCGTGCTGGGCAGCCTGCAGGGTTAGCTGCCCGTGGGTAACGCGTCAGCAGCTGAGCCAGGTTTGCTGATAAAAGCATCACTGGCCCCTCTGCTGCACCACTTGCTCATTAGTTATTTTGTTAAAACCAGACCTAATCCTCATGTGAATCATTCCTAGCTATTTGTACTTTAAAACAGCTCATGCTCCTGCACAGCATGCCAGGTCTCTACGGGGAGATGAGAGGGTCTGACATCAGCAGAGGATTTTAATTAAAAAGCAATTGTGAGCTGCAGGCTCAGGGGAGACAGCAGGCTCCTGGAGCAGGAGGGGCACGGACATCACCACGGTACGTGAGGGAAAGAGCTCCAGCAATGCAAGGAAGCTGCAAGGCAGCTCAGAGGGTATAAACAGTCTACTATCAAAGCAGACTGTAACTGGAGGGAGATAAGGAGGGACATCTGAATAAAGGGCAGCTTCCAGAGCCCTGCAAAGCCTGATCCCATTCCCCTTACATCAGTAGGAGCTATTTCCCCTGCACACAAAGGATGCCTGATGCCCTGCAGGCATGCTTGCCCGCAGGAGAGCTTTGTGCTGGGGTACAGCCCTGCTCTGCCCCAGCCTCATCCCAAAACCACAGGGATGTGATCACAGGGCTGCTGGGGCAGAGACATGGGGCAGGAAATGGGAAGCAGGAGGTGCTATTCCAGATAAAAGTGTATGTTCACAAGCTGCTCCCAGGGCTATCCCCACAGCCAAGCAACACAGCTCACACAGCCAGGCAGGTGCTGTCTCATCTGATGTCTCTTTCATGGGCAATTACCCAGATGCAGTTAGACCAAAAAGCTCCAGTCCCTTCACACACAAGCACAGAAGAGACTCTCAGAGGTTCCACAGCAGCCAGCCCCCAACCCACAGAGACCTCCGGGCTGAACCACCTCCCTCTGCTGTGCATGGGATGCACAGACATGGGGCCAGACAGCCACAGCCCATGGGTGAGCATAGCATGGCCAGGAGCTCTGCCACCAGAAGCCACCCTGGTACTGAGCAGGTCCAGACCTTAATTGTTCTAACACCTGGATAGGAACTCCCATAAGCACTGTGCTGCTCAGGCAGGTGCAGCTCCGTGGTGTAACTCAAGAAGCAAAGGAGTGCTTTGCAGCAGCAGGGTTTGAGGGAAGATGAGTTGCAAAGGAAGGCAGAAGTACTGATTTAAATGAGCGAGGTTTTAAGGTATGTAATTGCCTCAATTAATGCTAGTAACTGCCCTTATTGTTGTGCTACCAATCTGAAACCAAGCCACCATCCATAAACCTGATTTGCTGGAAGCAGCACCTCTACAGAACTGTCTCTGCCTTGGAACAGACAGCTTGCAGGCACCCTCAGCCAAGCTCCATGGGGATAACAAACCTATAATATCTCCCCTTTGTCTCATCTTCAATAGATCAGTTAAAGGCACTCTGCATTAAGGTGGGACTGCCCATGCTGATCAGTGAGTGGGATGAGGGGAACAAAGCTCCATGCAGTCCCTCTCAGCACACCTCAGCAGCGCTCTGCATCACATCCTCACAGCCTGAAAAGCCTCCTGCAGATAGAGCTGCTGTCTTCTGCCAAAGAGCCCTGAATAAAGCAAAGGAAACTCCTTGAAAATGTTCAGAGCCTTCCCACAAGCTGTGCCAAAAACACAGCTGCAAGTGTCTTTAGGGCAGCATTACTTTACAAAGTTTAATGATTATCGACACTTTTAGAATATTAGGCTTTCAAGTCAATGAAAACTCCTTCTGGGAATTCTACTACAATGCCAAGTGACAACAAGCAGAACACAGGATGTACTGATGGTTGCATTAATGCTACACTGGGTCCTCAGTCAAACAAATGTCCCTTCTCCACAGTAACAGGCAGACCCTTGGGGTGTCCCCAAGGGGCATTCTTCCTGATTGAGTCCATTTTCATCACAACCACACCATGCCCAAACAGCAGAGCAGGTGTGTGGGTAAGGGAAGGGATAGGTGGGACAAGCAAGCACGAAGGACATGCACGCAGAGCTCACTGCTGTCACCTCAGCCTGCCTAAATAGAACGCTTTCCTCCCGCTCCCCCATTGCTTTGGTCACCAAGGGGTGCTGAGCTCCCTTAGGGGTAGAATGAATGAGGAGCTCTGACCTCTGCTCCACTGCCTGCTTCCTCCCCTCCCTGCTAGGTGCTGCCTGCAGTCACAGAAAGCTGCCACAAAGGGATTTTTCTAAAGCCCTCAGCCCAACCAAAGCCCCAGCCTGGGGAGCAGCACTGGATCAAAGGGACTCGTGCAGAGCTGCCTCGGGGACAGGAGAGGCGGGCAGCACAGATCTGTGGCCAAGGAGCCCCATTGGATGGGGGAAGGCAGGAGGATGTGACCCCCAGGGCACCAGGGATGGGCTGTGCTCAGGAGGAGCTGCAGCCTCCAGGTGGCATAACCGATATGCTGTATTCCAGCATCAGCATCCATCCCCAGTGCCACGCTGGGCAGCTAACGTGACTGCAGCACAGCAATAAATGCAGGCTTACATCTACCAGCTTTATCTTATCCTCCTAGTTTTGCTTGGCACATTATTCTCTCTTTTTTTTTTTTCTAACTGCACATAGCAGCAATTATTCTTTACCTTTCCTTACTGCCTTCCAGTATGAAAACTCACATGCACGATGTATAGGCACAGCTATTTCACTTAGGTCCCTATTGTCTCCCAATAGGGCTTGAGCTGCGCTATTTTACAGTGCAGCAGAATGAAACAGATTGCTTTAAAAAGCAGCAAAGCTCAGAGGAGACTATGCCAGCGTTTGACTTCCAGTAACATCTTCAACTATTTCTATGACAAAGGGGACAAAATCTCACGTTGTAAACACAACAGCAGGAAAATTCCTAGCAGAGCACTGACTCAGGAGAATGCGGCCAGAATGAGAAAAATGCTTTAAAAGCTCATCCGACAACAAAGGCAGCCCTAACAAAAGGCCAAGAAAGGCTCTGGTTAAGGAGCCGGCAGATCGCCTTTGCTCTTCATCACCATCACATTGTGCTGCTGCAATACAACAGGTGCCGGGCACCGGGAGCCTCACAGCAACACGCAGCAGGGCTGGTGGTTACGCTGCAGGCTGCACGTGGGGGCTCAGCAGCTTTTCCAATGGGAGAGGCAGCAGCCAGTCTGGGGTTCCTGCAACTTCAGCTCGTGGTCTACACCTAGTTTACAGTTCTTCTTCCTTCTTTTCAAGAGGACCAGAGCTGTACAGCACCTTTTGCCCTCCCCATTCCTGGCTGGGAGCTCCCTCTGTTCTGCTTAAAATGGGACCCCTGAGATCAGTCACCTGATAAACGCTCCTTCTTCACCTTCTGCTCAACGCGATCTCACACCGACCCCAAGGAGCAGAGCTCGGACCCACGAGGCCAACCGCCCCCACGCTCGCCCCAGCGATCCTCGTGCAGGCAGAGGGGCCGGGGAGCCTCGCCCGGCATCGCACCAACGCGAAGCTCCGAGCCCTTTATAAATAACGCCATGGGAACTCGGCGAGCCGCGCTTCACGTGCACAGCCCGCAGCGAGCCTGGCAGCGGGGAGCACGTGGGCGGCTCCGGGGGAGCACGGATCACAGAACCGGCCCGGAGGGGATGCCTGGGTGACCCCGCCCTCAGCCTCCCCCGACCATCCCCAGCCTCGGCCCCTACCTGGATGGTCTGGTTGGGGTCCCCCCCCGCCAGCGGCCCCCCCACCAGCTTGCAGTACAGATCCTCTACGGCGCGGCGGCTGCCGGCCGCCCCCGCCGCTTCCTCGCCGCAGGTGGCGGAGGCGGAGATGCGGGTGCCCTCGGCCAGGTTGAAGTAGGGAGGGTGGAGGCTGTGCCCGTTCACGTCGCCGGGGAAAGAGGCGGGCGGGCGAGCGGCGGCGGGCAGTCCCGCTCCGAGTCCCAGCAGCAGCACCAGGATCCGCAGCCCCCGCTCCGCAGCCCTCGCCATCTTCCCCGAGCCGCCCTCGCAGCGGGGGGGGAGCAGCGGCGTCTCTCCCCGCTCCCGTCCCGCACTGCGCTCCGCGCCGCTGCGCCCGCGCTACTTCAGCCCCAGGAGCGGGGAGGGGCCGCCCGTGCCCGCCCCGCACCGCCTCCGGGGGCCCCACTCCCGTCCGTCCCCCCCTCCCCAAACCCGGAGCCGGCCTCGCCCTGCGTACCGCCCCGAGCTGTGGAGAGGAGAGGCTAAATGGGGTGAAGGGATTTTTTTTTTCCTATTTTTGTTTCTTTTTCCCCTAAGAAAAGAAAAAAAAAAAGAAAAGAATGAAAGGGACAGGATCTTCGCGGAAACAATGTGTCTATTGTAGCCGCGGGGCTGCGCTGCCCTCCTCCTGCTCGCCGGTGTTGTAGTGCATTAATAAACTCCGTGAACCAATGGATTGGTTTATCTCCGGGAAAAGCTCTATTACTAATTAACAGAACGTTAAAAGGCCCCCAAGTCCCATTCACTCTCCTCAAGGTTTGCTGTTTGTTTAATTTGGACAGTGAAAAATCACCCTTCTTTGCCCCAAAGGCAGGCAGGCCCCCTGGGGACTAGCCTTGCCTTCTTAGCTAAGGGGAAAGGAGCACCACTGACCCACCCTTCCCCATCACTCTGCTCCCGATGTCCCTCGTGTCCCCACGGCTCATAAGGACAGGAGCACTTCCAGCACCTCCTGTAGTGCCGGGGGAAGGCAGCTCATGGATGAACACGCAGTGATATATTGTCAGATTGCAGGAACCCAACTGCCAGCAGCCATGCAGGAGGTGCAGGGCTGCAGCCTGCATCCATCTGTGCCAGCTGTGCCACCATGGCACGTGGTGGTCCCGGTGTCATACTGGTGCACACAGCGTGCTATGAAGCACCGAGCACAGCTGCCAAAGCCATTGGAGCAGGAAGGCTCCCCACCGGCATCCAGGCGCCTTTAACCCCTTCCTGCTGTCTGTCTCTTGGGAGATTGTTCCCATTTACCCACCTTCATGCAAGGTCTTAATATGCAGCAGATGAATACACAATTAAAAGGCTAAACAGAACCCTTGAGAATAAATTCTTTTAGAAAGCACGGGCAGTCTCTGCCCTTTAAAGTGCACGTTACAATGGGCTGCTTGCTCTGGGGAGAGTGGAACGGCCACCTCTGAGCGCAGTAATCGTTAACCAACATGGTTATGAACAGGAAACCAGCACTTCACTGAGCTGGAGTTAAGCTTCCTTCAACTTTATCAAATGCCATATTAATTAGCTGCTTATACCCCATGGCATCTGTGAAAACACCAGAAGAGTTAACCAGGAAAGCAGGGCACAGATTAGGGAAATCACTTTCTCCCACCCCCACGAGAGAGTTTCAAAGCAAAACACTGGGACCGCTCTAATATCCGTAATCCCTCTAGTGGTAATGCTGTGGCACGTAATTAATCACCCTTCCAAAATGCAATTAAGGAAAGTGAATCGTTTATCCAGAGTGAGATCACTGCGAGCACGTGGGCTTTGTGGCATGGATTCAGCTACAGGAGCAGAACCAAAGGCCGCCCCACAGCCCTGGGCACTGCGCAGCTGCTGGGGAGCAGAGGGCTGAGAGCACTCTGGGGCTGCAGGGATGGCACCGGCGCTCCTGTGCTGGGTTCCACAGAGCTGCTGCCCACAGTCACACACTCAGACTGGAGGTGCTGAAGCAGAAAAGACTTTTCCATTCCAATCCAGCCCACTAGCACCGAATCTAGAAAGAACAGGAACAATCCAGCCTCTGGTGATGCTGCTCAGATACTGAGCATACTGCCGCAGCCATTGCAGCATCCAAGCTCTGCTGAAGTCTTTATTTTTGCCTCCCTACAGTTTGCAGGACCACGAGGAGCTCTCCAGAAGCTTCCATTGGAAACACAGCAGACTCTTTCTCCCTGAATCTTACCTCAATTGGAGAGCCCAACACTTAAACCTGAGCAAAGATTCAGCAAATTACAACCAGCACATTTCCCATACCCACATCCCCTCTTAACCTGTGGCAGAAATGTGGAGAAGCATGCCACAAAGTGGAAGCCTGCTGAGTAATTCAGCAGTAATACCAAGAAATTACCTGGCTTTATATTGTTCATTACATAGAGAAATGAAATAAGATGCTCTTCGCTCTGGGAAAAACAATGTATGTCCAATGGAAGAGGGGCTGTGCCTTACTTGTGGTGTTTCCCAGCAAGGTACCTCTGCATTCAGAGCTGTCAGTGTCTGAGCCAAGAGAAACAGCAGAGCATATGGTTTCTGTACCATGTATTATGTGGGGTCAGGGACTCGTTATCTTAAGGAAGATTTAATTACTTTTCTGCTGCTCTGCTGCAAGCGGTGTGAAGGAATGTGTTTCCTCTGTGCTGACCTAAGAGCACTGTGCTGAGATCGCCATTTCCATGTACACTTCCTGACACGGGGCAGGACACGAGAGCAGCTCCTGGGTGCTCAGAATTGATCCCCCCTGAGCTGGAATGGAACCAACACAAGCTGCAAGAACAAGCAGCAGCCTTCATCTCCAGCTTTATAAACGTACACGCTTTGCAGGCTGTACCTGAGAGGACTGCAAAATAATACAAAGCAAAACAAAACCACAAGCAGGTTTCAGGTCTCCTGTCTCCTGGACATGAGTGTGCGTGCTTAACAGACCCCATGCACACACAGACAGCTCTGCAAACAGCATGGAGACTCAGAGTACATCTCCCTGTTTGTGCTTCGCACAGACAGCTCAATCACAGCGGTGAACCCTCCTGCATATGTGGACAGGCACTGTTTGCATCTGCAGTGGGAAACGACTGAAAAGTTCTCTGGGAGGCACGAGGGGTTTGCCCAGGGTCTGCTTCACTTGCTCAGGTTTGTTCCTTGGAGTGCACAGAGAGGAGGAATGGTCACACCACTACAGCCGTCAGCTCCAGTGCTCAGCAGTCAGCTTCAAGCACAGCTCTGCTTTCAGTTTTTCTGATGTTTTAAAAGACATGAAGTTAAAAATGGTTCAGACAAAGCAGAGTGATGGGGTGCAGCAGCACGGAGCAGCTCCAGGAAAGGCAGTATTCTTCGGGTCTTCTCAGAACTAAACTACATCAGGCAAAATCCCAAACCCTACCAGCTCCAAGTAAGCATTAGCAAGAATAGGATTAGGACACATCTGGAATTGTTATTGTTTTCCCTTTGTAGAATCACTTTTGTGTGTCTTACCTGTACTTCCTTTACAGTGTCCCCCATTTCACACCTATTCAGATTTGGAAAAGCCTGCTCTGGCCCATAGCTGCTGGGTGTGCTGTACCCGGGCAGCACTTTTTAGATACCAACAGCACATCTGCCTTCTGTCTGCAGGGACACTTCCACAAGAGATCTTGCAGTCCCACGGCACAGCAGGATGTATTACTCTACACCAGAGAGTTCAATCCACGTTCAGGTCAGCCTGTACCTTCCCTGCCATCAGGTGGTTCCAAACCCTCCAAAGCCAGAACAGGTGTCCCATTCATGCTGCCTGTCTAGCTGGCAGGGACCCAAACGCTTCTTCTTTAACAGCCTGAGCTCCGTGTTGCTGCAGAGAGCACTGAACACACACATGTGCTGTCCCCATGCTCTAGGCTCGGTCTCTATCAACAACATGTTTTTCTTTGCACAGATCAAACAGAACACAGCTGCTTTTATGTTAATGGCCACATCACGCTCAGATGTACACCACAGCTCTCCCTGCAGCCCAAGGGCCGCGGAGGACCCCATGGTGTCAGCAGCCAGCAGCTCAGCCAGCAGCATGGGCAGATCCTTGCAGGAGGACATGGAGCTGTGTCACACTGCAGCCACGGAGGGAGCAGGGGATGAGCAATGTGCTCAGGATGGAAACGAGGGCAGTGCTGATGTGTGCACTCGTGTGAGAGGGCAGCGGGGTGCAGGCAGAGAGCACGCCCAGAGGTGGGACACATCCAGCACTGCTAACGGGAGCCTGGCTCCAGCCTGACTCAGGGAATGGGATTTGTCCTACTATGTCACTCCAACTTCTTGGAATGCCTGGAGGTTCATCCTCCTAGGTTTGTTCCTGTACCCCGTGGGTGTGTGTACGTATTCTGCAGGCATGAGGTCATGTTTGTGCCTTCCTGCCCCTCAGAAACGCTGCATCACACCTCATTCTGTTAACTGTAGGTTGCGATTCCTAGGGGAGAGGATCTGCAGGGATTACAGGTAGAACTGTTAGCACTGCTCATGCACATACACACATTTTTTTCACTGGAAAGGGAGGAGTGATTTACAGAATAAGGATTGCTTGAGTGCAATCCACTGCATTTCCCTTCAAGAGAGCTGGTGGTGTCACAAACAGCTCTGAAAACAGCAGGTCCCAAAGTCAGCAGCTAACACTGCAGAATGAAGAACTAACCCAGATCTGCAAAGCAAGACAGCAGTGATTGCTGCACTGCCTCTGCCCTGAGCTGTGCATCCATCCAGCCTGAAAGCTACGGGTGTGCTCAGACCAGGGGATGCCCTGACACCATTAGTGCTCCCAATCCAGCACACTGCAGGGAACGTAGTGCTCATGCAAACATACCTGCACCAGGAGGAGGCCCGAATTATGCCCTAAAGCCCCACCGCTATCAAGTTCCAGTGCACAGACTTGATGAAGAGACTCTCCCTGCCATACTGGATCACAGTATTGTCATTTTCCTATTAAGTCCCATTTCTTTAATGAGAAATAATAGGTGGTTAATGAAAGCTAGGAACAAGCAAGAGATCCCAGCAGCATTACAAGCACCAAGCTCACCCCACGAGAAGGAACTGAAGGAAGCAGAGAAGCCACATTCTGGCTATAAGGCTCTGCTGTTTGCTCCTCTCCAGCAGCTTTTCTAATTGTGCTGCATGTGTTTTCCCAGATGAAATGAGAGCAGCGGGTCTTATAAACAGTGCCAGCTGCTAAAGAAGTTAGATGCGAAGTCTGAAAAAAAAAAATAATTAAAAATGAAGGATTTCTGCCCTTATTCCTTACAAAGCAGTTTTTGAACGTGGGAAATAACATCATTCCTTGACCCCGGGAGGTGGAATGGCCCATTCCAGTGAGTGGCACTGGTGCGATGTGTTTGGTATAACACTGTGGGGTCTGAGTGTCATCTCAGTGCGGATGGAGATGGGCTCATGCCGCATCTCCACTTATTTCAGAGCTGGAAAGGAGGAGATTGGTTGCTACACAGGACCTTCCGTAGGGCATAAGGCAGTGCTGAATGGCAGAGCTCAGCTCCAGCTGCTCACTGTGGGTTCTGCCTATGGAGAATGCTTGCGTTTTTTGAGGAGGGTGGGGGGAGGAGGGGGAGGGATACACTCAGTCCAAGCACAATATTGACAATAAACTCTTCTCGCCGAGATTCCCACTCCTAATCCGTGGGACTTGGAGAGGGTGAAAGCATTGTGATGAAATATTAGGGAGAGTTGCCTTGGTAACTGCCCAGATGAAGCCCTCTTACATTCACCGAAGCCCTCCCAGCGTGACTAATACCTCCAGGGCTACAGTTACAGCGCTCGGAGTGCCCTGAATGCACCACCGAGTCAGCAGAGCAAACACACTCCAGCCCCATTTATATACACTTACGGCTTAATCTGATTATTCTGTAGCTCGACTGAGTGCAGAGAAATTTGCAGGGCTGCATTTTGCAGTCTCTTCTCTTTCATCTTGCTCCTCGCACTAATGTTTCCCAGTCTGCATTTCCTAAGTCAGAAAAGCCATCAGCCCAACAGCTGGGTGCAAACGGCCCTCATCTGTTAAAATGAGTTTGGCAGCACGTTCCTTCCCCTGTTAACCTTATCAGTGAGTGGAACAGGTGAGGAATGTGGAGGGCCCTCATGCAGTGCAAAGTGAGGAGCATTGCACAGTCCTCAGCAACATTTTAAGTTTTCAGCAACTAAAACTACCGGTGTGAGAGAAAACTGGGACATGGGAAAGGCACTGCAGAGAGCCCACCTGCCCTGAGTGAGCCATCTCCTCCCATTGCTGCCCATACTCTGCACCGGTGCCCTTCTGCTGGCTGCAATATAAATTGCTCAGATCTGTGCTTGGCCATGTAAACCTGAAGGCTTGCACAGAGTTTGTCTTTTGCTTGAGAGGGGACCTGCAAAGATAGACAGCCCTAGGCTGCAGTTCTGCAGTCTGCTGGAGGCCAGGACCATCCCACACACAGGGCAACGACAGCAGAGAACACCTCGGGGACCCCTTTGCAAACTGCAGCCACCAGCAGCAGAGTGGTATCAGTGCTCCGAATATGGACTCACCTCTTGCACAGACTTCCTCCATCCCAGATGTCCACATAGCCCATAGTTTTCCTGTTGAAGAGCTCCTTTCACTGCCAGAATGGAGGGCTTATAGGTCTCAGGAGAAGGATTAATGCCCCAACCCTCTGTAATTGGCACTTTGCTGCCAGGAGGATGAGCTCAGTGATCCAATTCCATGGGTTGGATAGGTACAGAGAACATTGGGGTGCCAATGTGCACTTGGTGTTCCTTCTTCAGTGAAGGGGCACAGGGAGAAGCTGCCTGAGCATCAGAGCTGCGAGGCTGAGAAGACCTCAGCTCACACCTGTAGCTCCTACAGGGCAGCCACTGAGCTACATCCTGCTGCAGCTCCAAGATCATTTGGTTCTCTGCACCTGCCCAAGGCCTTTCGTCTTCAAGTGGGGAATGAGCCACAGCTGTGTCCTCTGCAGGGATCAGCCTCATATGAACCGGCTTCTAAGAGTCAGTTTAGAGGAGATACATGAAAACATAGAGTACCAGTGATTGTCACCTTCAGCAGCACAGCACATCTGGGTATGCAATGCCACATGTGGGATTTCTGCCTTTTGGTTGTGCAGTGTGATTGAGTTTTCACACCCGTGTGCACAGCAGATAAGAGCGAGTCATGCCTGGGGCTCCATCTCAGGAAAAGACTGCACATATTTCCATTGTCACAGGCATTAATCTGAAATCTAAATTGCTTCCTATTTGGGAAAGCCTCTGAGCTTTTGCCATGTGGATTATTCCTCTGGTAGCTTGATAGGAACACCTTGCTGTTTTGAGCTTAAAAATAATTCCCCCCAGTAGGAAAAAAGAGCAAATAGGAAAATTGAAGCTTGCAATAATCTGCAGTTTCCTCAGAGCTTTAAGGTTTGCACTGCGCATAACCCTCGTACAGCCATCCAGGTAAGCAAAGAAACCTTTCTAACCTGGTTGGTTTGCTGGAATGGATCCTTTTCCTGCTTCCAAATATTTTTCATGAATACAAAGGATGATATTTTCATAAGGGAAAAAGGAACCTCGGAGCCACAGAGGGGCTCTTATGGGAGTGTTCTCTGCAAAGATCCCAGAAGAACTGGCACGGAAACCAAAGGCTGCTTTACCTTCTTTACAAACACCAAAGGGAAAATGTGCTTTGTGGATCAGGAGATTAAAGTTACAGATGTGCTATCTGGTAATTTTACAGCAATTAAAGTCATTAACTTGAGGGTATGCTGCTGTTGCAGCCGGGTTGGGCGTTCGGGATTTCACTTAAAGGAGCCACATTATTAGAGAGCTTCAGGTGAGGAATCACTGATGAAAGGTACCCACTGCGGGCTGAGCCACAGCTCCAAATGTTAAGGATTCCCAGGATGAAAGCCCTTGGAACCCCTAATGAGATTCATGCTGATGGAACCTGATGCCCCCGGCTTGGTGCGAGGGATTTATCCCTTCCCTAATGAGGCATCCCAAGAGCTGGAAACAGAGGGATGGGTTTGTGCCCACTGGCATTCCTGCCTCGAGCTCCACACTTCCGCATGAGGTATGAATAAAGGAATTTAATTAGTTCGTGCCTGCTGCCATTGAGCTGCTCTGGAGGGATGCAGAGACAGTGTAACGGAGAATGTGATTTGCATGCCAATAAGGGTACCTACACTTCCTCTGGACAAGCCCTGATGAAGTGCTTTGGGGTGCTTATCAGATCCGCATTATTGCAGGCGCTCACTGCGTGTTGGAGAGGAAGATTCTCTTTTGTAGCGTTGGTCACGTTTGGAGTCAAGGGAAAGCAGAGCAGAGCTGCTCCCCACACACATGTTGTCCTTGGCACTAACATCCCCTAATCTGCTGCTCTCCTTCCCCCTCTGGCCTTGCCAACACCACCATTTGTGGGACTGGGCTGTGAACCAGCATAGGGAGCTGACCCAGGTATAAAAAGAATGTAAATACATTTTTTTACAGTTTATTATTTTTTTAAGCTATCTTAAGCCATTTAAGGAATACTCTCCCCATGAGGCTATACAGGTCAGTCATCAGGAGCACAGCTGTTTCTGTACAGCACTGTTAGAACAGGTGAGCATTAGGAATTGTCAAGAGAGGGGCATCCAGCTCACGTTGGTTTAAGGCAGCAGCTCCTGATGTGAGCAGTAATGATGGAAAGCCAACTGGAATAGCACTGGGCCAGAACCGAAATGGCTCCATCCATTTTAGGGGAGAGAATGCAGCTCAGTGCACTATGGTGGAGGTTTTTGTTCCTGGAGCACACACATGCTGTGCAATTTCAGCTGGATTTACAGGTCTTGTTAGGGCAAAATCCCAAATGTTCATCTGAAGCAGCCTCCAGCCAAACCCAGATTTGCAGTGTGAGTAGCACAGCTCTTCTAACGAAAGATAAATCAGCAGCAAGAAGGGAAAAACCAAAAAATATTTGAAGTTCCCAACAGGAGCTGCTCTGAGTCGTTTTTTATTCTCATGAGTTTCCTATGTGGTGTTGTAAGAACAACAAGCCAGCCACAGTTCCCAACTGTAACACAGTGCAAGTACAGACAAAGCAGGGAAGGAGCCGGGTGTGGAAGTAGGATACTGAGGATGCCCAAAGAGACAAACCCACAGAATGGCACGCGGCACAGGTGGGGGACAGGCAGTTTGAACCTCTGCAGGAATGGAATGGCAATGGGATCTCCTGGCTGCAATTTGGAAGCTTAGCCGTGTTCTCAGGGAGAGCTCTGGGTGGTCTCTGACACAGCTCATATAATAGAAGCCAAACAGCCTTGGCAATGCACTGCAAACACCTCCTACTCAATGAGAGCCCACCTGAGCATCCTGCTCAGCCTGACAGCAGCTCTGCACGCAGCCCAAGGGCTCTGGGAGGTGCATAGCAACACCCTGCAGAAACTGCAGTGAAAGCACATCTTTCCCCTCGAGCCCTCACTCAGGCAGGGCTCTGCACCGGGGCCAGAATTCCTACAGGTCCTCTCCAGCTCTGTGAATTGCTGCTGGAGGGTTGCCCAGCTCCATGCATTGCACCCAGTGAGCAGGAGCCGCCCTCAGGCTCAGTTCCTCTGTTTCAGTGCTGCTGAGCATGGGCAATCCATCACAGACCTCCTCCCATCTGCCATGGATCCCCAAGCATGCTGCGACAGACAGAGCTCAAGACCCAAAATACCATTACTCATGGACTGGAAGACACAGCAGAATGTGAAGGCATTCCCCCTCCTCCAAACCACATCACTATCACCAGTTGGTAGGAGCCTATCTCAAATATGGGAAATCCCCCACTTGCAAAGAGCTGGGTTCTTCAAAAGCTGCAGCTGTCACAGCTCAGCCCCATGTATTCAGTTTTTTTTGGGGGGGAGGGCTGCCTTCACACCTTTTAACTTCAGATATTCCACAAGGTGAACTCCAGGACCGAGGGTTTTTTGGGAGATACATCACAGGATCACTGACATTTGAAAAGGCCTTTAAGATCACTAAGTCCAGCCCCAACCCACCCCCACCATGCCCACTGAGCCCACCCCACCATGCCCACTTACAGCAGAAATTTGTACACCTTAACATCCTTAGGTTTTAAGGTAAACAGCGAACTTCTGAAAACCAAACCTGTTACACCAGCACTCAACACGATTAGCTTTGCTCAGCAGTGCTGCCCTGCATGCAGAGGGTCAGAGAAGGATCCCACATGAATATTCTGAAATGTACAGTGACAGAGGGCCGTTCCCCATGTGACAATGGCATACAGCTGGCATGCTCCTTCCTGAGAGCCCAGCAGTAAGTAAATCCCCAAATTCCTTGACAAGTAGCCGCATCCTGTTACTTTGCCTTACAGCTTCAGAAATGGAGGCAAACAGCCACGTTGTTTACTTGGGGTCACTTCCAGTCCATGCCAGATTTCTTTAAAACCCCTCTGCAAAGCACTTTGCAATGTCTGAAGGAGGTGAACTGGGGAGCAGCACCAGGAAAGGAATTCCTGCAGCATTCCTCAGGAATGCAGAACAACTCCACAATTCTTCCCAATACTTTTTTTTGGTGACTTCTAATCTTTACGGTGTTTACATTCCATATATCACTTTCAGAACCAGAGATCAGAAAGGGATTATGACCAAGCTCTTCACACAGGGCTCTGTTTATCTAAGCAAGAAGAGCAGCACTTCTTTAACCATTTCCACAGTGGCAGAAGTGCTCCGTGTGGGACACACGCATCTGGATGCACTACATCTGGGAGCAGCACTTGCGTGCCCAGAGCATTGTGTCTTTTTTACACCCACTTTACATCCAGCTTTTTTGGTGATTAGCATCAGGAATTGCATCCCTTCTCCCACACTGCTGACGAAAGAACCCAGTGACCTGCAGACCTCTGGCAGGCAGAATTTAGGAAAATCACAGCGCTGAGCTAAATCCATCCTGAAGTTCAAACCATCCCCTGGGGCTGTAGCTTGGCTACAAGAACTGGGCTGCCCAAAGGGACCAGAGAAAAACCGTGCTCCTACTCACACTGCTGAGGTGAGGCCAGCTCAGCCAGCACTGCCTGCTCTCTTGGAGAAGGGTTGGTTGGTTATGGGCTGGTTGGTTATTGGCTGTTGGTTATGGGTTGTTTGGTTATTGGTTGGTTGATTATTGTCTAGTTGGTTATGGTTTGATTGGTTATGGGTTGATTGGTTATTGGCTGGTTGGTTACGGAATGATTGGTTATGGGTTGGTTGGTTATTGGCTGGTTGGTTATGGNATTAATGCTACACTGGGTCCTCAGTCAAACAAATGTCCCTTCTCCACAGTAACAGGCAGACCCTTGGGGTGTCCCCAAGGGGCATTCTTCCTGATTGAGTCCATTTTCATCACAACCACACCATGCCCAAACAGCAGAGCAGGTGTGTGGGTAAGGGAAGGGATAGGTGGGACAAGCAAGCACGAAGGACATGCACGCAGAGCTCACTGCTGTCACCTCAGCCTGCCTAAATAGAACGCTTTCCTCCCGCTCCCCCATTGCTTTGGTCACCAAGGGGTGCTGAGCTCCCTTAGGGGTAGAATGAATGAGGAGCTCTGACCTCTGCTCCACTGCCTGCTTCCTCCCCTCCCTGCTAGGTGCTGCCTGCAGTCACAGAAAGCTGCCACAAAGGGATTTTTCTAAAGCCCTCAGCCCAACCAAAGCCCCAGCCTGGGGAGCAGCACTGGATCAAAGGGACTCGTGCAGAGCTGCCTCGGGGACAGGAGAGGCGGGCAGCACAGATCTGTGGCCAAGGAGCCCCATTGGATGGGGGAAGGCAGGAGGATGTGACCCCCAGGGCACCAGGGATGGGCTGTGCTCAGGAGGAGCTGCAGCCTCCAGGTGGCATAACCGATATGCTGTATTCCAGCATCAGCATCCATCCCCAGTGCCACGCTGGGCAGCTAACGTGACTGCAGCACAGCAATAAATGCAGGCTTACATCTACCAGCTTTATCTTATCCTCCTAGTTTTGCTTGGCACATTATTCTCTCTTTTTTTTTTTTCTAACTGCACATAGCAGCAATTATTCTTTACCTTTCCTTACTGCCTTCCAGTATGAAAACTCACATGCACGATGTATAGGCACAGCTATTTCACTTAGGTCCCTATTGTCTCCCAATAGGGCTTGAGCTGCGCTATTTTACAGTGCAGCAGAATGAAACAGATTGCTTTAAAAAGCAGCAAAGCTCAGAGGAGACTATGCCAGCGTTTGACTTCCAGTAACATCTTCAACTATTTCTATGACAAAGGGGACAAAATCTCACGTTGTAAACACAACAGCAGGAAAATTCCTAGCAGAGCACTGACTCAGGAGAATGCGGCCAGAATGAGAAAAATGCTTTAAAAGCTCATCCGACAACAAAGGCAGCCCTAACAAAAGGCCAAGAAAGGCTCTGGTTAAGGAGCCGGCAGATCGCCTTTGCTCTTCATCACCATCACATTGTGCTGCTGCAATACAACAGGTGCCGGGCACCGGGAGCCTCACAGCAACACGCAGCAGGGCTGGTGGTTACGCTGCAGGCTGCACGTGGGGGCTCAGCAGCTTTTCCAATGGGAGAGGCAGCAGCCAGTCTGGGGTTCCTGCAACTTCAGCTCGTGGTCTACACCTAGTTTACAGTTCTTCTTCCTTCTTTTCAAGAGGACCAGAGCTGTACAGCACCTTTTGCCCTCCCCATTCCTGGCTGGGAGCTCCCTCTGTTCTGCTTAAAATGGGACCCCTGAGATCAGTCACCTGATAAACGCTCCTTCTTCACCTTCTGCTCAACGCGATCTCACACCGACCCCAAGGAGCAGAGCTCGGACCCACGAGGCCAACCGCCCCCACGCTCGCCCCAGCGATCCTCGTGCAGGCAGAGGGGCCGGGGAGCCTCGCCCGGCATCGCACCAACGCGAAGCTCCGAGCCCTTTATAAATAACGCCATGGGAACTCGGCGAGCCGCGCTTCACGTGCACAGCCCGCAGCGAGCCTGGCAGCGGGGAGCACGTGGGCGGCTCCGGGGGAGCACGGAGCACAGAACCGGCCCGGAGGGGATGCCTGGGTGACCCCGCCCTCAGCCTCCCCCGACCATCCCCAGCCTCGGCCCCTACCTGGATGGTCTGGTTGGGGTCCCCCCCCGCCAGCGGCCCCCCCACCAGCTTGCAGTACAGATCCTCTACGGCGCGGCGGCTGCCGGCCGCCCCCGCCGCTTCCTCGCCGCAGGTGGCGGAGGCGGAGATGCGGGTGCCCTCGGCCAGGTTGAAGTAGGGAGGGTGGAGGCTGTGCCCGTTCACGTCGCCGGGGAAAGAGGCGGGCGGGCGAGCGGCGGCGGGCAGTCCCGCTCCGAGTCCCAGCAGCAGCACCAGGATCCGCAGCCCCCGCTCCGCAGCCCTCGCCATCTTCCCCGAGCCGCCCTCGCAGCGGGGGGGGAGCAGCGGCGTCTCTCCCCGCTCCCGTCCCGCACTGCGCTCCGCGCCGCTGCGCCCGCGCTACTTCAGCCCCAGGAGCGGGGAGGGGCCGCCCGTGCCCGCCCCGCACCGCCTCCGGGGGCCCCACTCCCGTCCGTCCCCCCCTCCCCAAACCCGGAGCCGGCCTCGCCCTGCGTACCGCCCCGAGCTGTGGGGAGGAGAGGCTAAATGGGGTGAAGGGATTTTTTTTTTCCTATTTTTGTTTCTTTTTCCCCTAAGAAAAGAAAAAAAAAAAAGAAAAGAATGAAAGGGACAGGATCTTCGCGGAAACAATGTGTCTATTGTAGCCGCGGGGCTGCGCTGCCCTCCTCCTGCTCGCCGGTGTTGTAGTGCATTAATAAACTCCGTGAACCAATGGATTGGTTTATCTCCGGGAAAAGCTCTATTACTAATTAACAGAACGTTAAAAGGCCCCCAAGTCCCATTCACTCTCCTCAAGGTTTGCTGTTTGTTTAATTTGGACAGTGAAAAATCACCCTTCTTTGCCCCAAAGGCAGGCAGGCCCCCTGGGGACTAGCCTTGCCTTCTTAGCTAAGGGGAAAGGAGCACCACTGACCCACCCTTCCCCATCACTCTGCTCCCGATGTCCCTCGTGTCCCCACGGCTCATAAGGACAGGAGCACTACCAGCACCTCCTGTAGTGCCGGGGGAAGGCAGCTCATGGATGAACACGCAGTGATATATTGTCAGATTGCAGGAACCCAACTGCCAGCAGCCATGCAGGAGGTGCAGGGCTGCAGCCTGCATCCAGCTGTGCCAGCTGTGCCACCATGGCACGTGGTGGTCCCGGTGTCATACTGGTGCACACAGCGTGCTATGAAGCACCGAGCACAGCTGCCAAAGCCATTGGAGCAGGAAGGCTCCCCACCGGCATCCAGGCGCCTTTAACCCCTTCCTGCTGTCTGTCTCTTGGGAGATTGTTCCCATTTACCCACCTTCATGCAAGGTCTTAATATGCAGCAGATGAATACACAATTAAAAGGCTAAACAGAACCCTTGAGAATAAATTCTTTTAGAAAGCACGGGCAGTCTCTGCCCTTTAAAGTGCACGTTACAATGGGCTGCTTGCACTGGGGAGAGTGGAACGGCCACCTCTGAGCGCAGTAATCGTTAACCAACATGGTTATGAACAGGAAACCAGCACTTCACTGAGCTGGAGTTAAGCTTCCTTCAACTTTATCAAATGCCATATTAATTAGCTGCTTATACCCCATGGCATCTGTGAAAACACCAGAAGAGTTAACCAGGAAAGCAGGGCACAGATTAGGGAAATCACTTTCTCCCACCCCCACGAGAGAGTTTCAAAGCAAAACACTGGGACCGCTCTAATATCCGTAATCCCTCTAGTGGTAATGCTGTGGCACGTAATTAATCACCCTTCCAAAATGCAATTAAGGAAAGTGAATCGTTTATCCAGAGTGAGATCACTGCGAGCACGTGGGCTTTGTGGCATGGATTCAGCTACAGGAGCAGAACCAAAGGCCGCCCCACAGCCCTGGGCACTGCGCAGCTGCTGGGGAGCAGAGGGCTGAGAGCACACTGGGGCTGCAGGGATGGCACCGGCGCTCCTGTGCTGGGTTCCACAGAGCTGCTGCCCACAGTCACACACTCAGACTGGAGGTGCTGAAGCAGAAAAGACTTTTCCATTCCAATCCAGCCCACTAGCACCGAATCTAGAAAGAACAGGAACAATCCAGCCTCTGGTGATGCTGCTCAGATACTGAGCATACTGCCGCAGCCATTGCAGCATCCAAGCTCTGCTGAAGTCTTTATTTTTGCCTCCCTACAGTTTGCAGGACCACGAGGAGCTCTCCAGAAGCTTCCATTGGAAACACAGCAGACTCTTTCTCCCTGAATCTTACCTCAATTGGAGAGCCCAACACTTAAACCTGAGCAAAGATTCAGCAAATTACAACCAGCACATTTCCCATACCCACATCCCCTCTTAACCTGTGGCAGAAATGTGGAGAAGCATGCCACAAAGTGGAAGCCTGCTGAGTAATTCAGCAGTAATACCAAGAAATTACCTGGCTTTATATTGTTCATTACATAGAGAAATGAAATAAGATGCTCTTCGCTCTGGGAAAAACAATGTATGTCCAATGGAAGAGGGGCTGTGCCTTACTTGTGGTGTTTCCCAGCAAGGTACCTCTGCATTCAGAGCTGTCAGTGTCTGAGCCAAGAGAAACAGCAGAGCATATGGTTTCTGTACCATGTATTATGTGGGGTCAGGGACTCGTTATCTTAAGGAAGATTTAATTACTTTTCTGCTGCTCTGCTGCAAGCGGTGTGAAGGAATGTGTTTCCTCTGTGCTGACCTAAGAGCACTGTGCTGAGATCGCCATTTCCATGTACACTTCCTGACACGGGGCAGGACACGAGAGCAGCTCCTGGGTGCTCAGAATTGATCCCCCCTGAGCTGGAATGGAACCAACACAAGCTGCAAGAACAAGCAGCAGCCTTCATCTCCAGCTTTATAAACGTACACGCTTTGCAGGCTGTACCTGAGAGGACTGCAAAATAATACAAAGCAAAACAAAACCACAAGCAGGTTTCAGGTCTCCTGTCTCCTGGACATGAGTGTGCGTGCTTAACAGACCCCATGCACACACAGACAGCTCTGCAAACAGCATGGAGACTCAGAGTACATCTCCCTGTTTGTGCTTCGCACAGACAGCTCAATCACAGTGGTGAACCCTCCTGCATATGTGGACAGGCACTGTTTGCATCTGCAGTGGGAAACGACTGAAAAGTTCTCTGGGAGGCACGAGGGGTTTGCCCAGGGTCTGCTTCATTTGCTCAGGTTTGTTCCTTGGAGTGCACAGAGAGGAGGAATGGTCACACCACTACAGCCGTCAGCTCCAGTGCTCAGCAGTCAGCTTCAAGCACAGCTCTGCTTTCAGTTTTTCTGATGTTTTAAAAGACATGAAGTTAAAAATGGTTCAGACAAAGCAGAGTGATGGGGTGCAGCAGCACGGAGCAGCTCCAGGAAAGGCAGTATTCTTCGGGTCTTCTCAGAACTAAACTACATCAGGCAAAATCCCAAACCCTACCAGCTCCAAGTAAGCATTAGCAAGAATAGGATTAGGACACATCTGGAATTGTTATTGTTTTCCCTTTGTAGAATCACTTTTGTGTGTCTTACCTGTACTTCCTTTACAGTGTCCCCCATTTCACACCTATTCAGATTTGGAAAAGCCTGCTCTGGCCCATAGCTGCTGGGTGTGCTGTACCCGGGCAGCACTTTTTAGATACCAACAGCACATCTGCCTTCTGTCTGCAGGGACACTTCCACAAGAGATCTTGCAGTCCCACGGCACAGCAGGATGTATTACTCTACACCAGAGAGTTCAATCCACGTTCAGGTCAGCCTGTACCTTCCCTGCCATCAGGTGGTTCCAAACCCTCCAAAGCCAGAACAGGTGTCCCATTCATGCTGCCTGTCTAGCTGGCAGGGACCCAAACGCTTCTTCTTTAACAGCCTGAGCTCCGTGTTGCTGCTGAGAGCACTGAACACACACATGTGCTGTCCCCATGCTCTAGGCTCGGTCTCTATCAACAACATGTTTTTCTTTGCACAGATCAAACAGAACACAGCTGCTTTTATGTTAATGGCCACATCACGCTCAGATGTACACCACAGCTCTCCCTGCAGCCCAAGGGCCGCGGAGGACCCCATGGTGTCAGCAGCCAGCAGCTCAGCCAGCAGCATGGGCAGATCCTTGCAGGAGGACATGGAGCTGTGTCACACTGCAGCCACGGAGGGAGCAGGGGATGAGCAATGTGCTCAGGATGGAAACGAGGGCAGTGCTGATGTGTGCACTCGTGTGAGAGGGCAGCGGGGTGCAGGCAGAGAGCACGCCCAGAGGTGGGACACATCCAGCACTGCTAACGGGAGCCTGGCTCCAGCCTGACTCAGGGAATGGGATTTGTCCTACTATGTCACTCCAACTTCTTGGAATGCCTGGAGGNTGGTTATGGGTTGGTTGGTTATTGGCTGGTTGGTTATGGAATGATTGGTTATGGGTTGGTTGGTTATTGGCTGGTTGGTTATGGGTTGGTTGGTTATTTAGGATGCAGCTGCCAGCTCTTGAGGGTAAACAATGAAGTTTGGGAAGGTTCCTTTGATCCTCAGCAAACATTACAGCCCGGCTATCAGAAATACTTTAAGCTCTGTTTTTGAAGTTACAAGTGGTATTTCCTCGCTTCCAATTCCCTCAGAGACAGAATGTCAGAAGGAAAAAAAAAGACATTAAAGAAGTAGGGCCTTAAAAAAGCATTAAAATGCTTGTAAATATTCAGCAACTAAAAAGGGAAATTGATTCACTGGCGTGTAACGGCATCTTCTTAAATATCAGGAAGAACAGAGCCTGCTCTGGTGGAGGAAGTTGGATGTTAGAACAAAGCAGCTGATGAAGGCAAGGAAAAGGGACCTCGGGAGACATTTCAGAGCTGGAAAGAGTTCCAGGTTGGGAATGTCAGGGATTTAATACTTTCAAGGTCATACTACAGGCCTTGAGGAGAGGGTTCTCAAGTGCTGGTTTGCAGAGTGCCTTTGAAGTACTATATAAATTATACAATAACCAAGGAGAGTGGGGCTGGGAGGCCTTTACCCTCATCTGAAGCTCACCCCCTCTACACTTCCTTGGAAGCAAAACCTGGCACCCAACCTGCAGCTATGGGAGCAGCCTGCATGCAGCAGATCAGGGCTGGGGGTGCTGTGCATACTATGTGGATATCAGTGATACTGCATCACCAAATCCAGCCCCAGGGACCCCTCCCCTGGGGAAGCAGGGGAAGCATCCAGTGAAGCATCCATGGAGTTGGGTAACGCAGGACCCCATGTGCAGGGGCGGGCCATGCATGCTCCATGCCCTCCTCTCCTCCCACAGCTGTAAGCTCCCACCTGAACCCGCAGCCTCTCCTGCTGTCCTGCAGCCTGCTGCTGCATTTGCAGTGCAGAGCAAACCCCGGGGACAGTGCAGGCAGTTCCATGAGGCAAAGGTTACAGGTGTGCCTGCGCCCCCGCAGCCCTGGTGACAGCTGATGGATGACATGCCCCAGCGTGGCTGGCAGCTCCTCTGCCCCAAGGAGTGCCGAGGTTCGCTGGCATTTTTCTCCTCTGAAGTCAGACCCTGCCTGGCTGCCATTCCCGGCCCCTTCAGCTCATTTTTTCCCTAATTATTTTAAAGATAAAGGGTACCGGGAGACCCCTTCCTTGAGATCCCTCAAGATCCCCTCCTTTGGGCCTCTCACTGCAAGAAAGACATGGAGGCCCTGGAACGTGTTCAGAGAAGGGCCACAGAGCTGTGAAGGGTCTGGAGAACAGGTCTGGGAAACTGGGATGGTTCAGTCTGGGGAGGAGGAGGGTCATTGCTAAAACATAACCCTTGAGAGGCCCTTTGCAGTTGGAAAGTCCCACTGCCACAGACAGAATTTCAGGAAACCTCAGTCACATCAACAGCTCTGGAGCAAAGCCAGAGACCCCCCCCTGCTGCCCACTCTGCAGCTTTGTCAGAGTTGGATTCTGCAGGGCACTGCCATTGTCATATGTGCTCTGCACAGCTCCAGTGGGCTCTCACATTTCCTGCCCCAAGCTCACCTGCTCAGTACGAGATCTTCAGAAAATTCCAAGTCCGTGTAGAGAAAATACCTGGTTCTTTTAAACTGAAGACATAAAGATGACTGAGGCTGCAGAGTTCTTTTTACTAAAAGAAGGTAGGCCAGGCCAGGAACTCAAAGGAAGAGCCTAAACATGTGAAGCTAAT
This sequence comes from Pavo muticus, assembly GCA_016647715.1. Taxonomy (NCBI): domain Eukaryota; kingdom Metazoa; phylum Chordata; class Aves; order Galliformes; family Phasianidae; genus Pavo; species Pavo muticus. The sequence goes on along the minus strand of JACDJE010000149.1, from coordinate 10,543,003 downwards.
GAGTGCAGAAATACCAGAGGTGTCGTAGCATGTACACCAAGTACATGGACACCAGGGACATGGACAAAAACACATGGACACCAATAATGTGGACACAAGTACACGGACACCAGGAACATACGGACACAAGAACATGGGAAAGCACAACCTGCAGCTCTCCACAGCATCCAGGATGGGCCAGGTCCCATCCCCCATTTTAGTAGTTTCAAGTGACATGTCCATCCCTGGCTCATAAATCTCAGCTAATCAGGGCATTTCCTTGCCCATATCTTTGTTGAATCACTTTCCCCAGGCCGCACTGACTCTCCAGACCTCTCACTCATTGCTTCCAGCAAGGGACGCAACGAATTCCAGCCCAACACAGCTCCCCACAGCTCAGGCTGCTGCTGCTGCCATTGCTCACACACAAAACCAGGCGACCGCACAGAGCCTGTGAGCTCCCACAGCACAAAGCTCCACTGTTAGATGTGTCCGCTCGCGTGGTTTAACATGCATCATCTACCATGCTGACAAAGATTAAATGAGTCATCCCTTAGCAAGCATTCAGCTGGCCAAGCTCAATCTCGTGGGGATCTTTGACTGTAACTCAAGCTACTTAAATCTGTTCTACATTAGTCTCCCGACAGCCCAAATGGTGTAATTTAAAACATATGTCGGGGTGTAATCGCACCTTTTAATGTAGGCTCAATAAAACCCAAAGGTGCTTGAAAACCCAAATGACTTGTCATGAAAAACCTCCTAACGATGTAAAAACAAGCAGCCTGCTCTTCCAGGAATCTGGCTCGAAACACAGCTCAGTTAGATCATGTCTGGCTGATACCGATCCATGGGAAAAAGTTGGTCTTAGCACAAGACACAGTAGCAAAGAGTTTAAATTGTCCATGCCTGGGGACTGCTCTTGGAGTCTGCAGTGAGTGCCTGCTATTGAAACCCTCGTGCTGTAAATAGCCCCAGACCAACTCCTGCTCTATCTTGTGACTGCGGCGGGAGATAAAAGTTGTGACAGCAAAACAAAAGATGCTCCACTTTCATTTCTGATTTACAACTCAGTGAGCTGGGACTGGGGGAGGGGGCACAGATTCATTGACAGAGATAAAGAATGAGGCAGTGGTTATTTCACAGACCTTTAAGCAGATTGGCCACAAAATGGCAGAGACTGCAACATCTGCATCCCAGCATCTTCCATCACTGGGGGGCTCTGGCCTAACAAGAGTTAGACATCAGTATTAGTATAGAATAATTGTTTGATCTTTTTAAGAGTGAAGCTGTCTGGCTGGCACTGGGGGTGAGAAGGGGATACTGAGACACTTTTTTATGAATGGGGACAGTCGGTCAGAGCTGTCAGGAAGGCTTTTCTTAGGGTTACCAAAGCATATCCAGAAGCGAAGGTGTTCATAGGAAACCAAATGCGGCCATGTTTCACTTTGCAAAAAAATAAGCAGACAAAAAACCCCACAAAAACAGCCACAAATGGTGCAGAAAGTATATTGTTATCTACCTGCATACCGAACAATGCAGCAAAAAAGTAGGAAGAAGTGAATGGGGTGAAAGCAGCGTACACAGGCAGTCACTGTCTGTCATCAGCACAGCAATTGCTCCCTACAATTAAGAGCACAGGCTCTGTCTAGTTTTGGCATCATTCATCCTAATGGCTGCTACCGTGTAATGTACAGATGCTGTAGGTGAAATTAAACTTGGAACACCGACACGATATATCATTTTTGTCCCGACTGCTGATGTGAAAGGCATGCTCGTGCTGGAATGCAACAATTTCAGCGTTGTTCCTGTCAATCTTCAGAAGCATTTGCAGGCAAACTGAGCTGCCAGATTTTTTATTATTTTTTTTTTAAACAGAGAAAGGCAATTAAGAGTGATAAAAACAGTGTTAGATGATGAGCTGCAGAGACAGGTGACGCTGAAATGAATAAGCATGAAAAATCTTGAGGATTTATCTGAATCTCCCTGTCTGCAAGGAGCTGACCCTCGTGGGGTTTTGATAGATGTGGTCTTGGTTCAGGAGAGGCAAGTAGGAACAGTGGGGAAAAACGTGCTGTGAGCAAGTCCATGTCTGAACAGCGGGAAAGGCTGGGGGCAGGGAGGGAGGAGATAAGCGATCCCTGCGGGGCTTCCCGAGCCTCAATTAACCAAGCAGTTCCCCTCACACAGACAAACGAAGTTTCCCTCCCCACTGCCCCAGTGGGCGATGCACGCAGCACGAAGCACTCTGTGTTCTCAGCGCTGAACGCTCCTGTCCACACAAACACTTTTTTCCACGTGGGAAGCCCCAGCGAGGCCAAACAAAGGGATTTTTTCCAGATTTCAGGTATGCACAGCCACAAACACGGTGGGAGCAGCACCCAGCCTCTCTCCGTCCAAACCTCACTGCTGTGGAAGCACAGCTGCTGCCACTACCACTGCATCTCCTTTCTCTCTGCAAACAGTGTCCTCGGCTGCCGTTCTGCCCGCTACATCAAACACAGGATTTAGTTAATCATACACAAACAGAACACAGCCCTCTTTGTCAGAGCCCTGCAAGCGTAAAGGACTATTCAGGCAATGGGTGGGCATCGTTTCCATTTGTGACACTAACGAGGGTCAAACGTTACTTCTTTCCCTTCCATTAGTCACACCAACCCTGTGTAATGCAGCAGAAAGCCTTCACCTGCCCACCTCCATGCACCAAGCTGGGGTTCCAGTGCTGTGCCTGTTTACAGGCAGGCTGAGGGTGGTGGCACATGGCTGAGAACCCAGTGGCTGTGTCTCCCTTCCCAGTGAGGGACAGCTGTGCACAGTGCCAGGATGGCTGGTAGCTTTCTCCCAGTCATTAGCATCTGCTGGTACATTTCATAGAACCACAGAAACTCAGAATAATGGGATCATAGAAACATGGAGAGAGACACCATGGAATCATAGAACCATAGCAGTGGGTTGGGTTGAAAGGAGCCTTAAGGATCATCAACTGCAATCCCACACCAGATCAGGCCACTCAGGGCCCATCCACTGTCTCGGGGACCTCCAGGGATGGGACCCACAGCTCTGGCAGCAGTGCTGGGGCCTCACCGCCCCCTGAGCAAAGAATTTCCTCCTAACAACTAACCTAAATCTCCATGAAATTAAATAATTTCATTCCTCATTTCCCCCTGCATTTATTGCCTCCCTTCTTTCGGCATGGGATTTGATGCAAACTCTACCAAAACTACTTCATAATGTCTTAGTGTCTCTATGTCTGCTCCAATGGATTCAGCCTGCTTGAGCGGCAGCAACTCAAGGAGCAGTTTCTGGCAGTGCCTCTGTTGGGACAAAAACAAAGCCTAAACTGTTCCATAGGCACAGCTCACACCTTCTTCGGTTCAGCTACGAGCTCATGGGAAAACCTAAGACCCAAAAGTGAATGCAGAGACCCAAAATATCAATTCCTATGCTCCCATCATTGTGTTTTCCAAAACAAAATGGTAGAAATCAGCCAGTGTTGGCCTGGGCTGGTAAATGACCACATGCTGCCCTGTGTGGGCCGACCTACTGTCATCTCAGGACCTCCAACAGCAAGAAGAAACGTGTGTAGGCAGAATTCCACAGCCAGCCTCACGAATCAGATAATGTGATGGGAAAACAGAGGGATGATCCCGGGGGAGCGGTGCTGTGTCCCCAACAGCCTGCTTGAGAGGGACCCAGAAGCTGCGCGCATTGCACATATTGCAGACTTTGCTTTTAGTTTCTGAAATTGCAGTACACGCCTCTTTGAGTGCTAACAACTGAACATACCACACAGATCCAAGCAATTAAAAGAGGATATTCCACCAGCCAAGGGTTTAATTGGTAGCTATTAAGTAAAGTGCACAACTAATCAAGCAGCTTTAGATTTGCAGCTATTCCCTCTGCTCCACTTATTGGGAAGAACTGGAGAACACACCGGGAGGTGGGCACAGTTTGTTGGTACCACCCATACTGTGGGCTGTGATGGAAATACCACAGGTCTGGGTTTGTGCTCTTTGGAAGAGTCTCAAGGGAAAGAGTAGAGTGAAGCTCTCCTAAGAATCAGGCAAGATTCCCATTGTGGAGAAAATTCCCCTGGCAGATTTGTACTGCCCAGTTACCACAGTGGGCATGGATGCCAGCCATCCTCTGATCCAGGGAGGAGAGCATTTTGGGGCCTGGAGGAGGGCAGTGCTGAGCACTGGTGCTTCTGGAGGGACCACATGGAGATGGGGCTGGTGCTGAATGCTGAGCCCAGGGCTGCTGACACAGCACTGCCTTTCAAATGTAAACAACTGCTCAAGGTCCAGGAAAGCTTTTCACAGAGCCCAGCCCAAATATTAAAGGAAGAAACCTCCCCTCCCTCTCAAGTCTCGCTTCAGAATCTCAATTTAATATTCATCAATTTAATGAACCCTGGTGTTTCTCAACTGCCTTTTGTTTCCTGAACCATGGGGTATATTTCAAGGTGTTTGGTTTTTTTCTCCCTTTGTGAGAATAAATGCACTTTAAAAAACGCCAGCAGAAAAGGAAGCCTCGAGCAGCTCATCATGCATTGCAGGACATGCTGAGGGCCCAGGAGCGGGCAGGCCTGGCAGGCTGCCCTGTCCCACCCACCCGTGGCCGTGTCCCTTTGTGAATCGCCCTTTGTTTGCTGCAGACTCACTCTAGTGGTTTCTCACACCACGAATTAAGCCCTGATTTATCCAAACCTGGCCCAGAGGGCCTCTGGCCCCCCGCCAGAACATACATCGCCTTTCTCTTTATTTGCTCTTTCTTTCTCAGTCTCTCTCTCCCTTCGGGCTCCCGTTATTATTATTAAAAACAAAAATCAAACACACAACAGAACATGAATTTTGCTGATTAAGGTACTCACTTTCATGTCAATACATTTGTCTTCGACTGCCTTTGGGGTCAGAAGGAAGTACAAATCATTTTGGATCTAAGGGGAACTCAGAGAGCGCAAAGGAGAAAAAGAGATATTATAAAACATACCTTTGGTACTGGCACTCAGGCACTGGTATTGGGTGATGTTGGATGATTTGGGACTGGAGAGGGAAATGGCATTTGGATGCAATGATTTCTAGTTTTATTTATTTGTATGATTTGCCGTAGCTTTAAATTGGACATGGTTTGGTGGACGTGGTGGGGATGGGTTGGGTTGGACTTGATGATCTTAGAGGTCTTTCCAAACCGTAGTGATTTTGTGATTCCTCTGATACAACACAGACCCCGTAGTGTTTGCTAAAGAGCATGGAAAGAAAATAGCTACATTTTCAGAGGCCTCAAGGCAACAAAAAGATGGTGTCTCTGTCCAAACTTGGCGTCAAAGGTCTTTTAAAATCAATTTACACTGCTAACACATTCCATTCCTCTCCTCCCTGTTCAGGGATCAGCAGCAGTCACAGGGCTAGTGTGGGCTGGAGAGCAGAACACGGCTCTGACACGAGCAGCAGGCAATTATCACAGGACGCTGCACTCAGGGAAAGTGCTCATGTGATTGGGATTTAACAGACGATTAGATAATGCTGGCATTTCTGACAACTCATGGAGAAACTGTGATTAAAGGACTCCAGAAAAATTCATTTTCTTTCCCGGCTCCAATGCCAACCCCTGGAATTTCCCTACCATTAATCCAGATGTTCAACTAAAGCCAACCAGAACAACTGCTTCCTGCTCCAATGGGAATGGGACAGTCCTGCCATAAGGGAGCCAGCCCTTAGGGAGCTCGGCATGGGAAGCTGCCCTGTGCCTTGGGCTTCATCAGAAGGGCTCCAGCCACATGGTTCACACCTCCAGATTTCAGTGCACCTTTGAGGTTTCCCCCAAGCCACAGCCACAGCACACCTCTCATCCTCAGCTGCTGCTCAACAGCCCCTCTGGCCCCGCTGTGCCCAGTGCTTCTGCACTGCCCCGCCTCACCCCTTACCTGCAGAGCAGCCTGGGCATGGTGGATAGCAGACCCACTCGGGACACTCAGCACATCTCTGTGGTGGCATCAGCTCCAGGCTTGTGGCTTCCCTGCTCTTCATCTCTGTCCCTCTCTATCTCACCTCAAGTAATCTCCATCTGCAGAGGAGTGGGGTGACTGCAACTGCAGTGATGCTACTAGAGAGTCGTCATGTTAAAGAGGACGGGGCTAGCGAGTGACTAATTACAAGTCCCACGAGAGAAACTGGTACTTTTTCTTAATGCAGACTTTTCAGGGGGTTGGAATTAGATGATCTTTGAGGTCCCTTTCAACCCAAGCCATTCTATGACTCCATGATTAAACAAGCTCTGTAATACCAGCAAGCTGGTTTCACCAATATACATTGTTTTACCCACTTACGTATTTCCCAGCCATCCCATGGCAGCCTAACAGCAGTCTGGGGCTGCGCATCAGAACAATGTCAGGCTCTGCTCCTTCTCCCTGAGGCCACGCAGGCACTCAACCAGCACCACAGAGACATTTCCCAGGAAACAGTGTCTTCTGGGAACCTGAAAGACAGAATGGAAACTGTTGATCAGAACAAGCAGCTGTACATCCCCGGAGGCGACATCCAATGCAGAAGGGCTGCTGCCTGACACTGTGTTTAGGTTGGGTGGATTTATGGGCTCCTCTGATAACTGCTATCTGCAGCATCAGTCACCGCCCCTTTGCTGGAATTTCTCTTGGTTTGCTGTTCCCAGCTCCGAGCACCTCTGGAGGGATTCTGGTGTAGCTTTGTCGTTGTGCACATTCGTGAAGGTGGAAATCAAAGTCTGATGGCATCTTGTGAGCTTTTAAAGGCTCCATTGGTCTCGGAGGTCTATAAGCTGAGCAGCAGTAGCATCAGGGCAGGGACAGTTGTGCATCGCAGAGCAGCAGTGTGTTGTACAGCATTCAGTCCTGGTGTCATTCACAGCTCCTAGATGCAAGGGATGGGTGGTTGGGAGCAGACTCCCCAGGAGCACTACTTGCATTTTGGAATCCCAAAGTCCCAGAGGCGTTATCTCGAGCTGCAGAGCACCGTAAATCAGAGGGGCCCTTCCCAGCAGTCGGCTTTGATATGACCCTCCCCCTCCCCGCCCGTGCCCTACAGGAAGAAAAACCCTCAGCCCATCTCACCCTTGTAAACGGCTCAGGATACAAGAGGAGAATAAAAGATATCTGGTTACTCACAAGTTGTGTGACACTTCCCTGCTGAACAGAGGATAACATCACGCAGTGGTTAAAACACGTCTGGTTCACCTCTGCTGAGTCTATTACAGATTGTCTTTAAAGAATATACACCTTGCACAACAGTTATTTAACCAACACTGCCACTTCAATCACATCTTCTGATCATCCTGCAAATCAATTTGAAGTTGTCTGCTTCATTCATTACATTTATTTCAGAGATGGGTGACCTGTTGTATGGGGTGTAGCAGGGGAGAGGTTGCACTTAACCCAACATCACTGTCAGAAGCACAAACCAAATGATTCTGTGATGATCTCCCGAGGCTTGAGGACAGAGCTCCAATTCTTCTGAATGTCTGTGATTTGCACCAGTCAGCTCTGCTCAGCAGAAACCAGCAGCATACATACATATACATTTAAAGGCACCAGAATCAATGAGAATTCAGTATTAGGACAGACAGTAGCCACAAGGTATCTGATGAAGAGACAGCTTGCCATTTTTATATGACTGTGGAAAGCTGTTTTATATATATGAATATCCCAAATATTTCTTTTGGAGGGAATTGAGACTTACAGCAGAGAGTCTGCAGCAATTCTTGCTGAGCTGAGAATTAACTCTGCTGTCCAACCAGTCTCAGATAGGCTTGAAATGGAAAACCCATGGAGATGTCTGTGACAAATAACAGTTTGGGAAAGAAACCCCATATCTGTGGCCTTAAAATGAAAGCAGATCTGATACCTACCATTCCATAGCTAAGATCAGAAGTGAGCACTGTGCACTGTGTCACTGCAGGCAGGGATGCCGCCGTGTGCAAAGGCTGCTGCTCCCTGGAGGTGCAGATTTTGGTCAGGCTGCCTGGAGACTTCTCCATGTTTGAGGCGGCCACCAACAGAACCAACACAGGGATGCTGATTTCAAGAGCCTGAAATCAGTTCTCAGTTCTTAAACTCCTGGTACCTACAGCTCCTATTGAGGATTTAGCCAAGGGGAACTCCTCCTGCCTGATATTAGACAATAGCGTATTTCCCAGCAGGAAAAAAACCTCATTAGTTTTCTGTGTTTCTTCCATGGCATACATTCCCTACATACACGTAGGGAAGCTGTTCCCCCAGAATGCTTAAACACAAACCATCATCATTGAATTAATCCAAAACAAAAGCATCCTTAACCTATTCAGTATTTGCACCAGAGAGGTGCTTTGTCTCTGTCCATCACCAAGAGTGACAGCAAGTGGACAAAAGAGGGGGTGGGAACAGACAGTCATCCTCAAAACATGAATGAAAACCAAAAACGCTGCCAAATTTGGGGAACATCTTAGCTCTAGCCAGGCTTTCAGCAGCTTCACATCACGGCAGCTTCGAGCCTCTGCTTGCTTCAGGAAAACGAACCGCAACGCTCCCAAGCTATCCCAGCTTCCTTTCTGCAGGGAGCACTCGCGAGCAGCCTGTGCTCCTGGGGAGATGGGAGCAGCCAGCACAGAGCAGCGGTAATGCACATACACGAAGGCAAAAGACACTCTTGACCCTTTGTACTCCTCCTCCGAGTCACAGTGCTCCTTTTTTGAGTAAGCACAAAGGATGCCAGGGAAGCATTTTGCCTGGTGTCTCCTCTCAGCCTTGGCAGTGCTTTGCCTGCTTGGCACCTTGCAAGCAAAGCTGATATCATCAAAGCATCTAATTCTGTGCTCCCAGTAACAGAAGATACAGTGGCCTCCTAACCCCAGACCTCTACCAGAACACACAGCTGAGACTGTCCAAAGCAGCTTTTCAGCACCATGCAGCTCATGAAAAGAATGTCGAGGCTTTGAAGAAACCAAATCAGTATGAGACATGTACAAGCTCCCACCCAAAAGCAAGGTGTTCCAAGGAACAGACAGACTGAGCAGCAGCATTTTGGCCAAACACACCGAAATAGCCCCAGCTAAATCAGATGTCTGGGATGCCACTGCCAAGTCCTTGGAAGTAACAGGAAAGAATTTCATGACTTGGTGCAATGTAACCATGTAAGGGCAACTCTGTCCATCTTGTATAGCACAAGTACAGTTCATTCCCTTTCTTGGCTCTAGAAGATGTGAACTATTCCTGTCACATGAAAACAAAGAACATTTTACACCACAATACCAGAAAACGCAACTCAAAATTGATTTTAAAGGGCCACATACCTTTCCTTGTTGGTGTTCTGCAGAGTTCTGCAACACCTCGTGCTGGATGGACTACCACTGACGGCAGCAGGAATCTCACAAAGCCTTTAGGACAGCATTAATCCCCTCCCAACTGAGCTACGTTTAGGATATGGCATCATAGCATTTCATCAGTTTATTTTACAAGAAATTAATGAGAAAGTGATGTTTGTTGCTCTTCGTATTTCAGAATTTCCAGCATAAATCCAGTATAAATAGCAAAGCTTTGGATTATAATTCCTAAATATATAATTAACACTTGGTGCAAATTTCATTTGGTATTTTTATGTTCTAATGGACTTTTATCGTTTAAAGAGACACCCAAATGATGACCTCAACTTCATCTTGACCTTTGAAGCTGTCAGTTCACTTTCTCTTAATGGGGGAATTCCACTGAAATCCACACGGATGAGCAAAGTCTCAGAGGATTAGATGGAAGTCAACAATATTTACTCTCTGGTAAACGAGGCATTTATCAGCAGTAAACAGATACTGGTTTATTTAGAGCTCTTCCCTCATGCTGAGGCAGAAGCAGCTAATTTAAGATACGTCAGAAACACGAGGTCCAATTAAAACTTATCTCCTTCTACTGTGTACAAAAGAAAGTAATGAGGATTGGACGTTGGCCAAGCCAAAATTTCTCCCTTTTGGGTACTGTATTTGTGTTTCCAGAAAGCGCTTTCAGAGATTTATCTGCTGGAAACACAGCACAGTTACAACTAAAAGCTTATTTGTCTTTGAGGTCTCTCTCATGGCTGACACTGATGCCAGAAAATAACTCCAGAATAAAGTGTGGCACTCAAAAAGTGAACGTGAATCCAACACAAAGCCTTTTTTTCAGCCTTTTCAAATGGACTCCTGCTTGGTTGAAATGCAGGTCTAAGGTTCTGTCACGCTGCAGGAGGACCAGTAAATTCATGGGGCATCAGTGCGGATGCAAAATGTACAAGCAAAGGTGTTTTACCTTATGGCTGTTCTGACAAAGGCTAACAGGTGATTTCAGCCCTCTCTGTGGAATTTGTTTCTGAAACAAAGGTCTGCTTTACTCTGCAACTACACATTAGCACTGGCTGATCTACTGCACCCAGCTTCAACAGATAACAATCTGCCAAAGATGTATGTTGCAGCTTGAAGTGCCAAGAGGGCAAAACGCAGATAAGGGGAAAGATACAAAACCTGAGATAAATGATCCTCCTCGGTTTGATAGCGCTGCTATTTCACACTCTCAAGAGAGGTCCGAGGCTGAAGTTTCCCACACCAGTTCTACGTGGAGGCAATTTATAGCATGCACAGGAGAGCAACACAAAGTGCATCTCTTGAGAAAACTGAATTTGACAAAGGCAATTGCAAACACTGCCCTAGAGGAGCGAACACAGCATAATCAGCATGTAGTATTTCTTCCCAGCAACACACAGTACTCTCTTTCCCAATGACTGCTTCTTAAGTTTTTTCAGCAGTCCAGAAACGGTTCTAATTAAAAATAAACACCTGAAGTACAGCAGGCAAAATCATGAACCAACTTTTTCAAATTAAGCCACAAACACTTCTTTGCATGTTACGTCAAAAGCATGAAATGATGGAAAATGGCCAGAAAGAAGGAATGCGCAGATAAGAAATGCAAGGTCAGTAAATGCTAACTGATGCTGCTTGCAGACTGCCCGGACTCTGCTAGTAAGACAGCTAAGAAATAACACACCAGCAAGCAGAAAGTTTACCTAGCTACTGAAAGACTATTGAGTCAGCTATCAAAACACTGCCAGATACTAAGAGTTACTTCTCCATAAATCTCTTCCTCACTTCTCCGCATCAAGGTCATACGTAAGGGGTTAAAACTGAGTCTCTCTCATGTTGAAATCAGGCTGCCAGCACACAACAAAGTATTATTTAAGTTTCACATGAGCTCCAGCATTTGTAATTCACTCACAGAACGTGTCAAAGGCACAACAAATATTGTGAGCCTTTTATCAGCAGGAAAAAAGATGAACTTTGATAGCATAACCAAAACAAAGCCTTTGGTTTGGCCAGTGAAAAATCAGCAAGCAGGACTGGATTGTTCCACTGCAAACTGTTCCACTGGAAATGAAAAGGGATGAGCTACAATTGCAAAGCTTGTTATGGTTAGAAAAGAGTGAAGTGGAAATCCTTGATTTACAGCTCTGATGCTGCTCTACAACCTGATTTGTCCTAAGAATTCAAAATTAGAATCTGTATAATGCACCCTTTATTGATGCACACTTCTAAGTACTTTTAAGACAGACCATAATGAATCTGCTGGCATTCACTACTTGCACAAAAGACAAAGCACAACATAGGTTAGAACTGTTTATTTTACATCCAATGTATCCATCCCAGTTTCAGCTGTTAGAAGTTCCTAGAAGAAAATAAAACAAAGATGTTACAAGCTGTTACACCTCAACAGCTCCAGTAACTATTTCAGATCACTGCGCAAGCATCCTATAAATACAGTGTATGCATTCTCATCCTGAAACTTGGATTTAGAAGTGAATTTTGGATTTGGGCGTGAATGTCACCTCTGCAAATGTTATTATGGGAAGATAAACATACTTACTTGGAAACAATTCCATCATTTTTTGCCAGACGCAGAATGGAGTCATCTGATTCCCCCTATAACAAAAGCAGCAATTCTTAGGTGAGTGAATGGTTCTGATACAGACTGAGAAGAGGCAGCAGCAGCAGCACTTACTGGTGGCAGTGAAATGCACAGGGTTGTTTATCTCATTTTTTTTTCCCAAACAGATCATTGCATTTCATTGCCACAGATCACTGCTTTTAAAACAAGCTGCTACATTTTCATTCTTCAGAATAAGAAGCAGAACTCGATAAAATTCACACCTGCATTAACAAGACATTTCTGAGTAAACAAACTGCTGATGAACTCTAGGAAGCCTCACAAAATGCTTGTTTAACAAATTTAAGACAGCATCATATCTCATAATGATGAAGCCAGGTATCAGTTGCTTGGTGTATTCTTGGAAGGAAAAGATTCACTTGCATCTTTCAGTGATTTTTTAAAATACAAACATAAATGATTCTCCAAATCAAAGAACTGAGGAAAAAACCTAAGGAACTGATTCTTGGAGTCAGTTAGTTCCGATCTTCACCCTGTCTTCATTCTCCCAACAAAAGCTCTTCCCCCAGGATGTGCTGAAAGCACACTTCATTTTCCAGGGCCAAACCAACCTAAAAAATTACTGATCAGTGGAAATGGGAACACAATCAGATTCTGCTTCAAATACCCACCATCCTACGAATTGCTCCACAGATGGCATACGTTTTGAACTGGCCATTCACTCTGCCCGTTACCTTGTCGACCTGGAATTACAAGCAAATTACTCCATAGAGATTCTCACAGAATTCTTACCACGTTTTACAGTTTTACATCACATTTGCCAAAAGCTCACTAACAGATATTTGTTTTTCTGCAAAACCCCAAGGGAATTGCTTCCATTAGTATCTACAGGTATATATTCAAAGCAAACCTACCGTTTACCACATAACGTAGCTGTAACATCTAATGGATCACACAGTATTACAAAATGCAACAGAAAGTGGTAAACATTACTGCCTGCTTAATTTCTTTTCAAGTTTCTTTTAATTAAGTCAAGGTAATTAATTAAGTCAAGCTGCCCAGAGAGGCTGTGGATGCTCCATCCCTGGAGGTGTTCAAGGCCAGGTTGGATGGGGCCCTGGGCAGCCTGGTCTGGTATTAAATGTGGAGGTGGGTGGCCCTGCCTGTGGCGGGGGGGTTGGAGATTCATCATCCTTGAGGTCTCTTCCAACCCAACCCATTCTGTGATAATGTAATGGAAAATTTAGGTGTGAGATGAAGGGGACAATGTTGTTACAAAGGAAGAAAAATGACCAATGAAGGACACGAATGGTCTCATTTTGTCCAATCACTGAGAAATTTAACGGGAAAAATAAGACTGAACAATATAAACAATGAAATTAAACAGTGTAGTGAACACTGTAATACCGTGTGGGTTAGTTTCCAATTTCTGCTAATCTCTGATCTTTGGAAAGCAAGCAACAGGGATCACTGAAGGGCAGAGTGACCAAGGGATGGATTTGCCTAACAGTTACAGGAAATCACTAACAAGAATAACTTTTAACATGTTCTAAGTCAGATGGATTTTAAACAGCGGGGTCTCTTGATTTATACTGGAATGTAGCCTCGTGATCTCTCACTCAAGAAGAAATAAACAAGACCTCTCAATTCTTTTAATACTCCAGGTTCTAATTCAACAAGAACATGAAATTGAAGAACTGGATGTGCCAGAATGGGCTGAAGAAATGTGCTTTTTTGGACAGGTAAAACTGAAAAGGAGACCAATCCTCCACAATTAAGCACTTCTTTCCATTCCCTTTAGGAAAAGAAATCCCCTAATCTTCACTCTGAAGTTGGATGTTTTATTTAGTCACACAGTTAAATGGTCAGGAACAGCTCATTTTCAACCAACAGGTTGATGAATAACCAGGAGCGACGCAGTAGTATCCTAGTAAGTACAAAAGTCCTCTAGTTCTACACTTGTCCAATTCCTGAGGTTTACTACAAGTGTTTGTATTTACTAACTTCTATCAAAACTGAAAGGTACTGCTCTCTTATCAAACCCTTCTGATAAGAACTTACCTCAGAAATATTTATCTGAATGGAAGCATGGTCCTTAGCACCAATTATTCGGTTGCTGGCAGAGCTAGGGAGTAAACAATGAGGTACACTTAAATAGACTGTCAAAGCTACTTACATGAAAACAATAGCTGCACAAGTTCACAGTAACAACACAACCCTCAGACGCTTCAGTGCACAAAAAATATCAGAATTCAGTTTTAAGAGTGTTTAATGGAGACTTTCACTTTAGTCATTCTCAGCTGCCAATGATCCCTACAGTTTGGCATGCTCAGTTTATTCCCATACAGTGCAGCCACAAGCACAGACCTTCAAAACAGAGTATTAAATTTGACTTTTTCTAACGTGCAAAAACCATCAAGTCCTTGAAATTCTTTAAAAATGTATTTTCTATACCTTTATTCACTAGGAGCCATTAAAGCTATCAAAAAACATTCACGTAGTTGAGTCTGCTCAGAAATTACTGGCTTTAAAAACATCCAATTAAAAAAATATCACCCCAAAATAAACTATTTGTATGCATTTTATTAGATGTAAAAAAAAAAACTTCTCACTGCCCATTTTCTACAGACTCAACATTATGATGCACTCCCAAGATAACAATCATCAAACATGTTTTTTGCAACAGTCTGCAGTGTAGAAATGCTACTACACTACAAACACGTTTCCTTCTGAAAGCAGCCCTAAACGATCTGCCACAGCCACTGTAAGGGTGGCTGCAGTGCAACCCAAGATAGAGTATTTTCTTCAAATAGTCTTTACTGTAAAAAAACCCATAGCAGATATGTAAAAATATAGAAATATGATTATCCTACCCTCCCCCTCAAGCATAATAGGCCAAACGTCAGCCTCTGCTCCCTTTCTTTTCCTGAGAAACACCACAGCACCGCTCACCATTTCCGAGGCACGTAGAGGTCCACGAACTCGCCGGCGTCGTTCTGCATCGTGTGCGGGTTGGGCCGGGCTCCGAGCGCTCAGACCTGGAATGAGCGACGCAGAGCTCAGCACCGTCCCCACGAGGCCCGGCCTCTACAGCTCCCCCCACCCCGCCTCACGGCACGCCGGGAACTGAGCTACGGTCATCCTCCCTCCCGCCTTCCAGCCCCCAGGACCTCTCCGGCTCTCGTGGCCCCTTTGCGCCAGCCCTCGCCCCGCACCAAGCCCTGTCCCGGAGCAGCCGCGCGCCAGCGCCATACCTCACACACGCACCACGGCGGAAAGGAAGGGCTGTCCGCCGGAAGCGGAAATGAGAGTGCGGGCGGGGGGAGTACTTCCGGCGTGGCGTCATGACGACGCAGCTGGCTAGGCTGCTTAAGAGGAGGTCCGGGCCGCGCTGTGAGGCCTCCCCCACCCTCCGGTCCCCGGGAGTACAAGCACCATTCCGAAACGCGACTTTTAGTTACAAAACACGTATCAAAACGGTTTTTATTTCACAGCATCTTAAACGCACAAGTTCATGGAGGAAAAATAAAAGTACATGGAACGGTCTAGCCCACATTCTTAAATAACATAGTAAGACAAAAACCATAACAGTATTTTTTTTTCCTTTACACGAGAATGTACAGCCTCTTGTCGAGAATCGCCTGTGCTGAGCCAGAGCAGCACCGCACTCACAGGTGCGCAGCATTCAGCCACACCTGCCCAGGAGGAGTGCTCTGTGAACAGATGAAGCTGGTTAGGGTTTGGGTCCCGCTTTATTAATAGATAATGCAGTAATAGTCCTTTGCCACATGGTGGCAGCTTTTAGGTGAAATGATAAATATTGCCACAAAGGAGGAACTGAACAGGGCTGGAAGCTACACAGTGGAAACAAAAATAAACACATATACACAGCTACTGTATCACTCCAGAACTGATCCTGCAGAGACAACACAAAAGAGTTACTCATGTACAAGCTGCATCTGGCTGCTGTCAGCCCAAAGCACCGCTTCTGCTCCTTTCCAACATCACTGCCCCACAGGGGGTGTCACATCTGCCTGTACCCCATGCAGCCTCTAGCTCAGCACCACTGTCTGGGCCTCAGCCAACGTTTAGAGTTAAATGACAGAAAGCTGTTTAAAAATAATACTCCTAATCTGTTCTTCTGAAGAAAAAAAAACAAAAACAAAACCACACCAAAATATAACCAAAACTGTACCCCATTTATGATGGTAAACAATAGTTTCTATTTTGCAAGAGGAACTCCAGCCCAAACGTCCACTGCAACTAGAGAAACTTCCACTGAATACAGACTGAACTATCCCAAAAATAAATGCATTTTTTCCCCTATATTGTGAGAAAGTTAATTGTTAAAGAAAACTCTTCATACGCTAAGTAGAAAGAAATCCCCAGAGACATGCTCCAACTTCATTCTCAATAAACAAAGTGGTTTATGAATTTCTGGAGATTCCACGTGAAAAATTTCTTTGCTCAATTTCAGCTCTTCCTCCTTGCCCAACGAGCATAGGGAGCGGTGGATCTCTTCAGTTGTGCTCACCACTGTTCAGTGATTCCAAGGCTCACTATATGTTTAGCACTTTGTTATTAACTGCATGCAATGACAGTTATATTCAGTAGAAAGCTGAACCAGTAGGCAATTTTAAAACCCTTCTGTTAGATAATTGGCAAGCCTAACTTATTACCTACCATCTCACTTACAGAGACTGGAAAATCCTTCTGTGTTAAAGAGAAGTCAGAAGCATATTAAGTTTACACAAATAACTTGAAGCTACATACAGCTGAACACAGTTACAAAGGATTCTATAGTCAGTGTAGTTATTACATAAAGATACAATTTGAGCCCTACATAAAGAGCAAGGGGCTCCAATACAGTTTGCTGCAACTCTAATGAAGCAAAATTAGCTTCAGGCAAAACTGAAGAACAAAGATTCAGCTTTGTTTTTGCCTACAACATCTAATACAAGGAACAGAAATTTACATTACTTTACATATTAGATAGCAGGTACCCATACCTCAATACAAGGTTTAGCATTTCCATCTAGAAGTCAAACAAATTACAAATTTCTCAGTCATAATAGCCAAGCATCAGTTTTGCTTCTTGCAAATGGACACAGCTACCTGTATCATAATATTGCTTCCGAAAATAAAAACCAAGAGCCAATATCACAGAAGGTTCCACATGTAATCAGAGCTCATTCCCAACCTGGATATTTTAAGAACAAATGAAGGAATAGTCAACGGTCAAAGAACTTATTAACTTCTGTGTAAGCAGTAGGGTGCTGCCTGGCACCAGCTGGTAAGTGGCTGTTCAGATGTGCAACAAATGCTAGTATTATGAGGACCGTCACAGTGATGCAATGCTTGGAAGAACGGAGTAAAAAAAGTAGCATTTTCAGTATTAAGCATACTTTGTGTCATTGGCTTGGTTTGGCAGAAATAGTTTTACTGACTTAAGTACTTGCTCAGAGCATGTAAGACCATATATAATACAGTCCTACTGAAAAAGGTGCTTAGTTCAGACCATAGAACACAGAAACAAATCAATATAAGAAATTATATATTTCAGACCAAGTTGCTCTTGGTCAAAAGCACTCATCTTTCATTTAAGAGTGACCTGGGCTGGTAATCACTTTGCTGCAGCTACCTTGTTCAACAGGTGGTATTTCATGACAGACTTCAAAACAATCTTTAAATAAAATGTACGTTCTTAAGGTATTATAGTTAATTAACTTGAAGCAGCAATTTCAGCCTAGTTATAGATAGTATAGGATAGATGCCCTGGGTATCACTAGTGCAGATATACTGGAATCATTTTCCTTATACTCAAGGCCAATGCAGGTAAAGAATAAGTGGCTATATAAATTCAGGATTCTCTACTAAATAACGTAACTAACTTAAAAAGTACTGGTACCAGACCAGCCAGTTTTAGGCACATCTTTAAAAAAATAAAGTATGTGTTCCATTAATGTAAAAATGCAAGAAGACTCTTAGAAACGTCTGGACTTTATGGTGCACTGGAATGGAAGTGATGCTTCCTTTAGTTTCAAGGAATAAAATAAAAGCTTAACAAAACAAAGAAACAATACCATAGGATTCTTCATAGGGAAGAACAGTTTTAGTAAAACTGAAAAGATAAATAAGGAATAATCAGCAGCCATGACAGCTGACTGGTGAATATTTGTGCTTTAAATGTCCAAAACAAAATGAAGTTCAACAACTCTTCTCCTCTTCTCGTACCATCTCCCAGACTTCGCATGCGTGTCCATAATGCAAACCTCGACAGTTTGAAAACACACTGCAGACTTCAGAACTAGAGCTGGCAGGATGCTCCCAGGGCACAAAGGCCAATGGCAACGTCAGCAGCAGAGCTCGGCGATGCTATCCCCAGCACCGCCAGCTACCAGCTGGAGTGTAGCTTTGGTTAAGACTGTTGTGTGAGCCGTCTGTAGTGAGGTAACACTTGGTTTTCAGGAAGATAGAGAGCCAGTTCCAAAGCTACAAGGACAGTGAATTCAAAACCAATAAGATCTCTTCTGTTGAATCTGAATCTCTCTTCTAGTTTCTATGATAGTAATAAATAAAAAAAAAAAAGAGCAGAGGGGGAGAAACAGAATCAGTTATCCAGAATTTATCAATGCACTTTCAGATTAAGTCAGCATAAAAGAGGAATAAATGATGCAAGGCCAGAGAGAAGTATTGCCACAGATCAAACATGTAGATCAGCACAGCTGTCACACCCACACAACAGTTACTGTTTACCAGGCAACCACTAAACACAAAAATAACCTCACTGTAGGATCAGTAGGACGTTACACTGCATCAATCAGGAGCTTTTCATAAGTTACAAAAAGCATCCAAAAGGAAGGGCCCTGGACGAAGCTTGAAAGTAACTGAAAGAGATAGTCTTGAATGCAGCATGCACTGCTGAAAACTTTGGTTTTTTTGATCTTTGCTTTGTTCTATGAAAAAGGAAGGTTTTGACCACAACCAAAACATGCCTCATAGTACTTACATCTATAAGATGTTTAACTTCATGTTTCCTGAGATCACTGCTGATCTTGGCTGCAAGCAGAACGCAAGCACCAGCACACAGTTTGCGGTTCTGTTTGTTGAGTTTGCCTTGGAGAACAAGCTTCTCAAAGTACACATAAGCCATGGACACAGTAACTGGCTCCAGATTGCATTCTTCACTCAGATTCCGCATCTCTCTCTTCAAACTAAGAACAGGAAGGAAAAAAGAGGAAACACCCTCTGAGACACAGCAGCTTTTAGAAAATGCTGTAGGTACACTTCGGTGTGGAAACTCAGAAGAGCACACATTCAAGACTCTTATTTGGAAAACCAGGACTGGTATTATCCCAGACTGGAGCAGCCCAGTTGGGAGCAAGCTGGTGCTGATCCATGAACTGATTTAACCTGGCTGACTGCATCTACTGTGGAAGCACAGTTCCTTATCTGTGGAACACTACGGGTTCAGCTCCTTCACTGAAGCACAGGCTGCTGCTGTATGGATCCCTCTGAGATCCCAAACAGGTTCATGATTTATAAGACCCAACTGCCCTGACCTACACACCGTCACATCAATGCTGTGCAGAGGGAGGCCTGTCTCCCACACAGCTCAGAGAATAATCAGGTCAGAGGGGGAAGGCAAACTGCTTCATATCCTCCCAAAGCAGATGGCCCTTCACTTCCTGCATGAAGGTGAACGTTATACTGGATGCCCCCTCTCGTTGCTCTCACCATGCTACAGAGCTCTCTGCAAAAAACCCTGCTTGAAACAGGAGAGGGAACTACAGAGAGGAGCATGCAGGGCACCGCCAGACTCTGAATGAGCAAACCTTGCCCTCAGCTGGGAGCTGCAGTGCTAGTGATTCAGCAATATCATGTTCTAAGCTGGCTATTTCAGAAGGCCCTAATTGCATTAACTCTGGTGTAATACCAGCAAGATTACAGCTCTCAGAAGGCGCAACAGTACATCTCATTGGTGAAGCCAGACATTTCCTGGACGGTGAGGAATTCTGCGTGCAGTCCTGCCTTCAAAAAATACTTTTCTTTACCAAGCGTTCCCAGAACAGTCTTTTTTGTTCTAGAATCCTGTTGAGTCTACATTCATCAGCAAGTCTTGTAATTGAAAGGTGAAAACAGCCAGAGAGAATCTGGATAAGAGTAGGACTGCACAAAAGCCAAACAGTCAAGTTACAAGTATTTGTTTCAAAGCTGATACTTCATTGTTAATTGGCTATTAGTGCTGATGAAACAAAACACATCTAGGCTGAACGATGAAAACCAACTGCTACTCTTTCCCAGCAACCTAAGCATTCCTGTCATCCTACAGCCAGCTCAACCAGCAACAAGAGATTAGCATTTAATCATATATACTATAAATAGATCTAGTATTTGCTCCATACAAGTGGCAGATAAAAGCAGCTTTGCACTGTGTAGATGATCTTCTCATTATTCACTGCTTGTTTCTTACCTCCTAATTTTGCTCAGTGTCAACTTGATATGAGGAAACTTCTCTCTGAAGGTTTCATTCATATCCTTTTTAAGGTCCGAGGGTTTCACGTATTCTATGACTGTTGTCTGAAACACAGGAAGAAAAGTTTATTATTTGTCCTGTGAACAGCACTGACAGCTGAGCAAGTCTGTCAAGGACACTTTAGTATAAAGGCAAAACCAAGTTTTATTGTAGAATTCTGTAATATCTAGGTAATAGCCCAGGTTGAGTCTCAGCCACAGAAAAAAATCTTAATGAACTAGTAAGCAAACAGTTACCATAAATAAATGCCAACACGGAGATATGACAAGTTGGTCCTTCACAAGCTCAGCATACAAACTCAACCACTTGTGCATCTCCTGATCAGCTCTGAAGAAGCCACAATCGCTTCCTCAAGGACTTTTTCCCCTCAGGGGAAGTTGTTTATAGGAGGATCTCTCAGGCACTCACTCTGCTCAGGTACACAACCACTCACCATGTAAGAGGCAAAGATGAGAACCCGTTTGTGTTTTCCACAGGGCCACTGAGGATCATCCAGAAGATTAGGATCATACTCTGCCACTTCCCCGGCTTCGCTTCCTGAAGGAATGAGGAAAGCACAACATTGAGCCACAGAACTTCAAATTTCCTGTTTCCTTTTTAATAAAGTGTTCAAACAGCAAACATTAGAAGTCGTAGCAGACCCCACAGGCAGGCAAACTGCAGCTAGGGTCACCCATTTGCATTCCGTATGTGTCAGGTATTAGAGTTAATACAAAGCAAACAAGCTGTCTCCAACATACGCCCAACACCATTTTAGACAGTGCAAACTAACAGTTTGTCTTCCACAAGTATGCAGAGAGAACTGCACAAACCTGGTTTGTTGCTCAAATCTAACAGATGATGGCATTGTCAGGTTTGCTCTTTCACACGGTTTAACACAAGCCTTTGATTTGTGCATTGTTACAGTGCTAGAAGGCAAGGAAGGCCATCTGTACCCATGCACACCAGATGTTTCTTACTGAGCAATAATAAGCTTCACATTTCCAAGGAAATGCTTTGCAGTCCTTGAATTGCATAAGCTACACCAGATATACAGAGGATGCAAAGAATGCGTACAAGTCTCAGTCCTAAGGCTCACCCTTTATACTTCACTAACAAACCTTCTCTGCTCGGCTCTAAGCGGTCTCCTTCCAAACACATCACTTGCAATTGTTTCAGACAAACATAGCCCTTTCCCACCATTCTGCTCTGTGCAGAAGAGGTGAGCATGCTGGCAGCCATCCTTACCGATCTCTGCTCCTGCTGGTATCATTTTTGCAGTCACAGGTTTATATCTCGACCCAGGAAGACTCCGAGAAGCACCAGCTCTGCAGGAAGGGACAGCACTGTGGCTGTCAGCCTTGCGAACAACCAGAGCATTGGTTGGATACAGGAATTTTGCATAGGACACAACCTTCAAGAAAAGAAAGTTGTAGTAGTTATGGGGAAAACAAATACTGAAAGCTTATTTCCAGACATATAGGATTCCACAACTCAGAGGTCCCCAGTGAGTGAGGACCTTGAAACTGGGGGATGGGAGGAAAAGCCTGTATGTGGGAATACTTTGCTTTTGTGGTCTTCAGCATGAAAGAGTTGTTGAGGATGTAGGAAAAGGGGAGAATCACATCAATAAAGTTCTGGCAATATACAAATGTAACTGAAGAGGTATACATTTCATCCTTTAAAAATATTGTATTAAAAAAATTATTCACATATTGTCTGAGATGCCAGTGAAGACAATTCTCCAGAAACGGAGGCAGAAATGACCAGAGACTGACAGCCTCCTCAGAAGCATTATCACAAGTCAGACATTTGAAACTTTATGGACCTAAGCAGACTTCCACTGCTTTGTTAAGTTACAGCTCTCAGTGTATGGAAGCACTGCATAAAGCAAGTGCTTTTCAAATTCACCCCCATATCAAACAGTCACAAGGGTGAAAGCAGCCAGCTGACCCACCCACCGCCCCACGCCAGGCATCAGCATTACAGATCAGGAGACAAAAAGTGTTTCCTTACCTTGCCATCTGCTCCCAGCTCTACTCCTTCCATTCCAAGGACCATCTCAGTGGAGACCGAAACGCCCCCAGAAGGATGTCGCTGCTTCTGCCCATCCATCTTCAGATCACTAAATGCAGACAAGAAAATGCACTGTTGGAAAACACAGCATGAGCTCAGCTGCCTTTAAGGTGAATGCCAGGGCCCGTCCTGTGCCTCCACCAGCACCACAGGGTCAGAGCTCCGCTATGCATGAGCTGGACTGTCCACCAACCTCATCTTTAAGTAAGCACTAATTTTTACTGCTCTTTTCAAAACGTGGAGATGTTCATTAAGTCAAGAATCGTACTTCACCTCATTCTAAAAGTCAAATCTGCAGCAATGTGCCCATCAAAAAATGGGTTATTTTTAGGTATGGCCCTTCTGCCTAAGACAAACCATTGGTAAGACAGAAATGCTCACTTAGCAGCAAGCACAATTTATATGACTAGTTTCCCAGGATCAGAAGCTGGCCTTTTAGTTGCCATTTTCCAGCCACTGAGCACACAAGCTCACACTAGGAATTTGAGCTGCTACCATAACTCTGCTTCAGTGATGGCAGCGTGCAGCATTGTCACCTATATTCCAGCACAAAAAGACAGCTTTCAGTTGAAGAACTGCATTGCCAGCTTCCACACAAGCAGAATAACACTGAGCTCACAAGTGCCCTAAAATAACACCAGCAACCTTGCTGCTTTTCCATTAAATGGGAAAACGTTTTCCCATCAACTATTTTTACAGCAAGTGTATTTGAATACAATACAATTCCCACCACTAAACATCCGTTTCCTTCTGCCGTATGTTACGTACAGGACAGAAGTGACAACACAATTGTTTTGGCAGAAGTGGATTAAGATAAAATGATTTTCTATAGTGTACTTGTAGGTCAGACCTTCACAGAATCAACTTAACAGCTCACGAGATACTGAGCAAAGCTTCTTGGAAATCTAATAAGCAGGACTTGTTTCTCATATTTGACCATATCTACAGTTCCATGCAAAAAATGGATTACAGCTGGTAAAAGCAGTATCAATCAGGCTAAACTGCTTCTATTTGGCCTAGGCTGTGGACAGTGACATTCATGGCTTTGGAGAGGTGAAAAAAAGGAAAAGCATCTCAAACCTCATTATAGTTTCACTATAGAACCTTGAAGGCTTCCCAGTAAAGAAAGCAGCAGACCTACAGCAGATGTACTCATTTAAGACCTTTCACAAACAACAGCACAGTTAAAGGCAACTCACCTGATACGTAAACTCTCCCCATAGGGTAGGATAGAAAAAGCCACACACAGTGTCCGTTTAGCGCAGATTAATACGATCCTGTGAGCAGATGGGAAAAGATCAGGATAAGAATTATGATCCAGAAGTTACAAAGCAGCTTCCTATGAAACACAAACATGGGACTCCTCTTTGTGCTAGAAAGCAGGATGGTGTTAGGGCAGAATGGTTCAACCTCCTCCCTTCCTCCTCACAGAGTGGCAGAACCATCAGCGGATTGCTGCAGATGTAGCAGATACAAATGCCCACTGCCTTCAACATAAAACGTGTTTAAAATTAGGAAGACCTTGGGGATGCTGCATTATTCCCACTGATGTTAACCAGCTAACCACATGGAACTAGAGCTTGTTTATGGGCACGTCCCATTTCACACAAGTACGAGGGCACAGCTGATCTCCAGGTCTTACCTGCTGTTCTTCGTGTCATACTGCCTCATGTTCTTGATGAAGTGCATCTTCTTCAAATTCTTGTGCCTCGGAGACCCAGATATATGCTTGGTTCTGCAATTATAAGACAAAGCCCAAATGCTTAAGTGCTCTGAAAAACAACAACAAAAAAAGGAAAAACCGTGCCAGATTTATGATCAGATGGCAGCACTAGCATGCAGGACCTCAGATACTGGCGTGGAAGAGGGTGGAGGGAGGAGAGGACTGCATGCAACGAGTCAAGGTTAATGCTGCTTTTGAAAAAAGTACCTTTGTACACTGGCATATTCCACTATGTCTTCTAAAAAGTCTAGAGAGCAGCGCTGGGAGATAAAACGCCTTCTGTAAAATGTACAACACCACGAAGAGTGAACAATATTAGTTCATGGCCTCCGAGTTTATGAACTGCAACAGATGTATGAGCTCTTAGGACAAATGGCAGCTTTTCTTGGATTAGTTTTGTAGGTAAGTGCTCTTCCAATGAGTTCCACATTCCTAAAAAGGCCAAGAACTTGCTTTCCCTGCTAGGAACTTTGAAGTCTTTAGGTACATATTTATACTGGCTTCGTTAACAAGAACGCTCAAAACAAGAGAATATCTACCTCTAAGCTAAACACCTAAAAAGCTTCCAAATACGCATTTGAAATCTTATCAGAAATATTACAGAAAGTTCCCTACACATACCAAGGCATCAGCCTACCAAAACACATCAACACACACATCTGGATGATGACAGAACATCTGTAGCTCCACTCCTGCCCCAGAACACGGTGCTGCTCGAGTAGCAGACCATGAGTCTAGGATGTGAGCTCAGTAAAATGGACAGAGCTCTCAGGAGAACAGCAGGGAGAGCTGTTGGAGGAAGCAAAAAGTATTCAGGGCCCATGTGAAATCCCCAGATGAGAGATTCAAAGAGAGTAACAACAGGAACCTTGTGAGTTAGCATGACAGTTAATAGAAAGTCAAGTTTATTGACAGAGTTCTACAAAGAAACTGGCTGCAATTCCTATAGGAACAAGGTCCTCGGATTCAACCAACACCACCAAAACACTGACACAAGTGTCAAACTCTGTGTTTTCTACTTTAAGCATGCATTGTGCTGTGCTTTTAGCACAAACCACGTGTATTCCAGTGCCAGTGACAAAGTGACACCATAACTCAACTGACAGACAAAAAACATCGCCATGGAAGCCAACCTGGGAGAAGCTTATGGGACATACGCTGTAGGATGCTGGGTTAACCAAGGCCCAAAGCTTAAAAGTTAGCATCCAGCCCTAGACCAAAAGCATGGCACCTCAGGTAGGTGTGGGGAGCAATGGGCAGGGAGGGCAGATAACATGGGATTTCTTAATTGCTAGCAGCTACGGATGAGTTTTTACAGCAAAGTTGGATAAGCAACCCAAACACACAGCTTTGTTACTACACAGGAGGCCCAGTGGCATTCTGGATGTGAACAAGATCTGGCTCCTCCTTATAAATGGACATAAGTATCCAAACACCTTTCATCCAGGCTTCAGTTTTAAAATATTTTTGCTTGCCAGTGAAAGCTTTCCTGTAAAGTTCAATGCTTTCACACACACGCTTTAGTCTACTTTGGCATTTATCCTTCAAATAAAAAAAACAACAGGCCTACACATTTCATGAAAGTGTTTTCTATCTCAAATGTTATGGCACGAGCACAGCTCTCAGTGACTCCACTGCTGTCATGGAACCACAGATCCTGAGTTGGAAGGACCCCAAGGACCACTGAGTCCAACTCCTGGCTCCACACAGCACCACCCAAAATTCCAACCAGGAAAAGCAAACCCAAAGCCAATGACAACAGGGATAAGAGCACAAAGCACCTGACCCCATGGCGCTGGGAGAGCACATCTCATCGAGTGCCGCTGCAGTGAAAGGATCCTGCCCCTTTGCTCAGAGCCACAATGACTCATCCCTGCTGTGCCAACAGGAAACTTCATTTTTAGCTGCACTTCAGCTGAGATTTTCAGTCCTCATGTGAAGCTGTCACCTCGGAGAAATTCAACGTGCCAGGCAAGGCAGGATGCTCTCCTCCAATCTCAGAGGTCTCACTGGTCCAGAGCACACTGCACACTGTATGCTCCAACATTTTGCAGCACCAGAGCCTTGTTGGAGTAATGCTATCAGCAACACTTCTTTATTACACAGTGCAGTATGCTGCAAACTAAGGCTTTTTTGAGTTGTCTGCACTTAGCTTGCAACCTGTCTTAGTTTCAGTGCTCCTCTCACACAGTCAGTTCACATGCACAGGAAGTGCAGGGTCATGCAGCAGCCCTGCTCCTGCCCAATGAAGAACAGCAGAGCCACGCACCCTGTGCTAAGCAGTCACCCAGGATAACACCCCTCATTCGTGTCTGATCTGCTGAGTTCAAAAGACCTCAAGTCATTTACACAGAGCACCTGCTGCCAAGTGTGACCTCAATACGACAGCAGAAAGCCAAAACCAGAACTCTGTTACCTTACACACCTCACTGACACTCTCCCTGGCAATTAGAAGTCAAAGCAGCCAATATTAAAACTTTGATAAGTTCTATGTAGGAGGCTGTAACATCAGCAGGACCCTAAGGGAAGTTCAAACCACCTGAGAGCCAACACAACTTGCTCCTGGACAAGCCACAGAGGGTTGGTTTGTCTGTCTGTCTGTCCATCCAGCCCCAATTAAGGCCTCCCTTTGGTGCTTTCTCACTGTTTTAAGAACCAATAAAAAAGGACCCACCCAGGACTGCACCACACAAGCATGTGCCGAGAGATAAGGGTCGAGATGAGGAATCCTGGGTTAAGCCTGGCCTTGTTATCTGTGTGCACATAGAACCCAACAGCACTGCTCTGAGCTGACCAGGCACCAACCAGACACCTTCAGAACAGATAAAACCCAACCACGCGTGCTCAGTTTCACTTCCACTCCCACCCTGGGAGGCAGCAGCCAGCCCTAATTTCCCTTCTGGTAGATTTCCCACTGAAAGAACCCCACTTCTCAGTGCTTCCAGCCTCACATTTGTATCAGCAGGGAAGCAACAAAGAGAAGCAGCACTCGGATCTCAGGCCAGAGGTTAACCCAGCTCTTAAGTGTTCCCAGCAGGACAGGACACAGCTAAGAGCACTCTATGTATAGCACCGGTAATCCCTCAGTGTCCTGTCCTGCAAACTGAAAGGAAAAAGCTGCATAAGCCATGGCCTCCAACTAAAGAGCAGTGGCCTTTCAGGGGGCTCAGACCAGGCCACATGTGGACACCCAGGAGACCACAAGACAGAGAAGCAAAATGTAGGAAGCAAGCCAGATGATCAAAGAAAAAAAGGAAGGCAAAAGAATAGGAAGAATGATGACCCACACCCGGCCTACATTTCTTCTCAGTAATATCTGGGCTCCTTCCATCCCATAACACCCTGAGCTGCATCCCTCACCCTTCCTTCTCCAGGGAGGAGGATGCTATGGTGCACACACCCACCCATGGGCACTTGGCTAAAATCAGCAGGTGGGCTCAGATGCTCTGCTGCTCCTTCACAACACACTGCTAATAGATGAACAGAAGAGAGGAGGTCAAGAATTTTTAATTACAGCGTAAAATTAGGGCTAATAGAATTTGGTTTCTTATTTCTCACTCCAAAGTTACTTGTATGGCTGCTCCCTTGCAAGGTGTTCCACATACCTCAGTGTAATCACAGCTGTCAAGAGACTGAGTTATTGATGTAACGATGACAAAAATCAGTTACTGGTTTGTGCAGGCACAGCCTTACTGACAACTGCCAAAGAGCAACACCTCTGCAGTAATTACAGACATAGAAGTTAGGCCACATTGATAGTAAATCACGTTCAAACCACTGCCATCACCATGTATTTGGTGCAGTACATGACTTTGAATACACAAAGTACACTCCAAAGCGCGGAGAAGGGCTATGTGTCATACCTCAGGGTTAGAGAGGAGGCCCCAAATCTTTGACCTTTGTGTTCTTATTCAAGGTTTGTTTGCAAAACTGAAGGACTACAGGACTTTCCTGCTGGTCCCAAACCCATGAGCAAACCCTGCACTCCTCACAGAGTGCAAGGAATGGAGCATGCAGCACGTGGGGCAAATGAGAAGGAGACAAGAAACTGCAGCAGGGCTGGAGGTGGAGGCAGAGCACATAGAGAGCTTACACAGCCTGTAAGATTTTAAGTGCTAACAAGGAAATAAGTGACCGTAGATCTTTGTCACAGTGGCTGCTGCCCCATTGCTGGCTCACAACCACATAAGATTAAGACCTAACACTAATCAGAAACGGCATCCATGTATCACATTGCTCTGCTGCTACGGGTGTTTCGACAATCCAAGGAGAAAACGATGCCTTCCAGCAAGCCTTACAAAAGCAGTCTGTTGCAATGAAGCCCCAAGGCAGGCAGGCAGATGTAAGGCTGCAGTGCCCAGAGCCCACTTCTCCTAAAGCACGCTCACGCTCTGGAGAGCCCTCTGGGGCTGCTGCTCCCAAAGCCAGCAGGAGGTGCTGGCCAGGACACTGCTCCTCAGGGCTCTGCCATGTCCTGTGGGTGTCTCCAGCTGGAACCAGCATGGTCCCCCCTGTGCTTCGTGCTCTGTTTGCTAAGATGACCAAAATGCTGACCAAAACAAGCACGTGAAACGCAAGAGATGTCACTGAGGACATCATGCATTATGGAAATATTCAAGTACTTCCCTGAGAGATGATACATCTCATCATGTGCCTTGCTAAAATAAGAGCCTTTGGCACAATAAAACTCCCAAGTTCAAAGGAAAAACCCAACAAACAACCCAATGGCAGTGCTCCCAGGAGGCAGCTGCTCCCAGCTAAGGTGTTCCAGCTCCTGGAGAAGCTTCTTGTGTTACAGCCTCAGTGCTTCCCACAAACCTGGGCACTGCCTTGTGAAACACTTTCCCTTGCACTTCCAAAATAAGCAAAAAGTTCTTTACATAACATCATCTTCACAGGTTGAAACAGTAAATAGTACACTGGTATCCATAAACCAAAGGTTAAGAGTTTAATAGCTCTGTATCCAGAGCTATTAGCTGCTATCAGCTGCAGCCCTGCTAGTACCACCCACCTGCCTTATCAACAATATCTCATTGAAAAACTCAGATTTCATGGTTTGCACGCACATCACAATACAGAATTTTGTGAAAGTCACATTCCCTCTCTTTTTTTCCCCCCTCTGAAACAAAAGGCCTAGCAAGCCATACCCAATTCCAAAGAAAAAGCGCTGACCTGTGGTTAAACTGCAGTGGACTTCTGTGCTCAGCAAAGCTATGCAAGAAGCACTGAGAACCTCAGACCTCAGTATCCACCCTCATGTGCACACAGCACCCAGCATATGGCTCTGTTCAGAGTGGGCTTTGCAAAACCCAAGTGCTATGGCTCAAAAGGGAGGCACCAGCTGGGGGGAATGAAGGAAGAGAATGGAGGGAAGTACTCCAGGCTGCAAACCAAACACACTACGCTTTAAGGCAGCATGCTGAGATCCTGCAGGCTTCAGAGTCAAGAGTTACAGCTGCCAGGCACACCCTTTGCTGCTGACTGATGGATGTACCTGGCTGGGAACGACAGGCAATCAATAACAGAGGCGGCTATGAGTTGTCAGGCATTTGCTATTGGCCACATGCATTCACCTGTGGGCGCAGTGTGGGAGAAGTCTGCTGAAGCAATGCTGCTGGGGAGCAGCCGTAACATCTCAGCTGAGCTTTAAATAAAGCCCAGGCACAGGAGGTGTTCGTGTTCAGCCCTGAGCAGCACAGCAGCCTACAGCCATGGCTCAGAGGTCACAGCTCACAGCCTCCAACCAGTACTGCTGCTTCCTTAACAGCACCATGCCTGCCCAGGCTATTGTACAGAAGGCTTAGAAATTATAGCTAAAGATTTAAGCATTATGTTTCATTCGTCTCCAAAAAATGTGTATTAGCACAGGATTTGTGCTTTTCTTTTTTTTAAGAAATGTTTCTCAAAATGAAAGCAGCTGCAGAGCTGACAGCAGGATAAAACACTGCATTAGCCACGACCAGCAGGAAAGCCTGATCGAGCACTTCTGCTACTGCACACAGGGAACTGATTTGATCTCACCTGTGTCAGCAATACAGCATCCAATCAACACTTCCAAGCAGAGTTGGTCCAAAGCACTGCTGTTACCACTGCTGCTCAGACGCCCACCTCGAAATGATTTAGATTAACTCAGTCATTTCTGATGCCCCTTGTTCTGCTTGTTCTTTGACAGAACAAAAGAACAGAGTAAGGTGGAAAGGGAGAAGGGAGGAGAACAAGGCGGGTGAGGAAGCAGTACACACACAGCACTGTAATTTAAGATGCCATTAACAGAAGATACCTGAAGGGAAACAAAAGTGGGAGGTTAAGTCATTCAGTTTCTGAAGCAGCACTATGAAGCAAAGCATTCAGATTAAACTATGCCTCCAAGGAGTGCTGCCAGCACACACCCGGCTCATACTGGAAGTTTCCATCCTAAAGGACCTGAAAGCCACAGAGCAGCTCAGGAACTCCCCACCATGTCCCACAGGCAGGTTACAGCACATAACACAGATCGGAGATACAAGCAAATGCTGAATGCAACGCCCTATGCTCTTGCAGCCACCTCTTCCCCAGGCTGAAATATTGGTCTGTTTTGGCACTGCTCA
Organism: Pavo muticus; assembly: GCA_016647715.1. Taxonomy (NCBI): domain Eukaryota; kingdom Metazoa; phylum Chordata; class Aves; order Galliformes; family Phasianidae; genus Pavo; species Pavo muticus. The sequence goes on along the minus strand of JACDJE010000149.1, from coordinate 10,512,218 downwards.
CACAAGCCCTTTCATTCCTCTGGTTACCTACACGCTTCTCTCTACCTTTGTTTCCCAATTCAATCTTTCTTTTCAGCTGGATTGACTGGAGCCACTGGTGGAGCACGACAGCTCGAGATGAGATACCAAGAGGGGCAGGAAGGACATCGAACAAGAGCAGACCCAAGGAATACTAAAAGTACTAAAGAGTATTTCCTTAGCGTCTGATTGACTTGGCATGGAAAAGAGAAGGAACGAATAACGTCACAGAAATCTCCCTACTTCTAAATCTCCTGACGCTAAACTCAAAATCATCATCCACGATATTAAACCAAAGAGCATTCAAGAGAAGAACAGCTCAGCACCCGGGAGAAGCCCTGAAGGAGGACCCCACACCTCTACTCACAGGGCTGCTGCTCTCTGGCTTTGCTCATCCTCCCGCGATCACGGCGGCACACCGCTGCCCGGCTGTGCGCCCAAAGGCGGCACCCGTAACTGCACCGCAGCTCCCAGCTCCGGAGCACGGACATCAGCCCCTGACAGAGCCCCGAGAGCAGCTCAATGGACCACAGAGAATTGGTGCCTTCGGTTTTGTCCTCCTTATCGGCAGGCTCTGAGGTCAGCTCACTTTACAAAGCTCTTTATGCAAGAAGCGGCCTGAAAGGAGCTCTTTTAGAGCTCAAATCCCCGGGATCCGAGCCGGACGCTGCCTTCCACCGAGCAGAACGCCGGCACAGCGGGGCTGAGAGGAGTCCCCCGGCCACGCAGCGGGAACTCCGCACCCCAGGGCTGAGCGAGGCGCTGCCGTAGGGATGGGGACAGCATCCTCCGACCGGAGCGGCCCCGAGGCTGCCCCGCCCGCCCCCTGCAGGTGCTCCCTCGGCAGCGGACGGCTCTGCGTCCCACGCCCCCCTCCTTCCCCCGGGGCCGCCGCTTTCCCACGCTCGTTCCCCACCCCCCGGGGGCACCGGGCCGGGTGAGGGCCCTGGGAAAGCTCCGCTCCCTCCTCGGCTTCCCACGCCCCAACGGGGCCGGGCTCCGCGGGGCGGGGAGGAGCCGGGAGCCCCTCTCCTCACTCACCTCTGCCGCTGCACCTCCAGCGCTAAGCCGGCGCTCTGCGTGGGGCTCAGCAGCCCCGCGGCCCCCGGTTTGACGGCGCCCAGCAGCGCGGGGGGTCCGGGGGGGGCGGGCGGGCAGAGGGGGCCGCCCAGCAGCAGCGCGATGCCCCCGCGGGGCGGCTCCGCATCCCCTTTCAGCCCCGCGGGGGATGCGGCGGGCAGCGGCGGCAGCAGCAGAGCGGGAGGGGGCCCGTTAGGCGCCCGCGGTGGGGACAGCAGACGCGGGGGGGCTCCGGCCGGTTCCACCGCTTCCTCCGCTTCTCCCGGGCCCGCGGGGGGAGGCGGCGGTTTCTCAGCCTCCGGGCAGGAAGGCGGGCGGCCGTCCAGGGAGATGTTGTTGAGGAAGAAAAGCGCAGCCTGCCTCCGCCGGGAGTCCCCCCGCTTCCGCGGAGGCGGTGCCGGCTGCTCGCGGGGCGGCCGCGGGGCCGGGGAGCCGCACGCAGCGGCCGCGGCCATTCTCCGAATGAGCCGGGATTGCCTCGGCAGCCCGGGCGGGGCGGCTCGGAGAGCGGCGCCGCCAGCGGCTCGCTCGCTCATTGGCTGCGTGCCGGCGGGATGCAAATGAAAAGGGAAGAGACGCTAAGCTGATTGGCTCGGGGCGTGGCCACGCCCATCCCGCCGGCCGGCAGCGCGCCGCAGGGTCCTAGAGCCGCCGTGTCGCCGCCGCAGGGCTCCGCTGGTCGGGGTGCGAAGGGCGGAGGCTGCCCCTCACACAGCCCTGCCCCCCCCCGGGGCTGCGATTCGGGCAGCCCCCTCCTCCCTCGGATCCGTTCCTTCTACACCCACATCCCCACGGCCACCCATCGCATCGTTTTTTTTTTTTTTAATTAAAACTTCCCCATCTTCGCTCTCCTGCCACGGGTTTGGCCTTCCTGCAAGCAAGGATGGCACAGCTGCGCAAACTGTGCAGAGCGGCTCGGCACAGCACACTGCTCCCACTCTCATGGTTACACTGTAGAATATAAGCACACCCTCTGGCCCAGGTGATGCTCCGAGCACTCACTCCTAAGGGCTGTGCCCCGTGTGCCACCCCCGGAGGATGCCAGTGTGTGCTGCTGACATCATGCAGCGCTGTCCAGATGTGCTCTGGGGGCTTTGCTGGGAGTGAAACACCAGCAATCCAAATGATGGCCAATGACATGAACCTAAATAGCAAATAGATGTTGAAACTGTCCTGTAAGACAGGTGCTAAGGACTGTGTGATGAGATTACTTTGGCTTACAGTTACAAATAGTGCATTAACATTTCTACCATAATATCTATAGCATTTAATAATATCAGCAATAAGATGGGAGATATAACATTTTTTCTTGTAGGCTCTCCTTTAAGGACTGTTAAAGTAAGAAAGCACAGCATAAAGTCTCCCCTCAGAGTCCCAAGAACATCCTTGGTACCTTATGATGTTCCATATAGGTCAGATATCGAGCCAAAATTATTTGGCAGAACCATCTCATATCACAGCTGTGAAAAAATAATTTGGGATAAAGAGGAATTAAAATCCTTCCTTCTGGCAGGCTAATCAAATAAGCCAAGGGATAAATGGGCGTGGAAACCTCACTAGGCTTCCTGCAAACAGTTCTCTAGAACTCAAGATTCAAATAAGTAAGAGAAAGCAATTTTTTTTCTCTTCATCTTTCCTTGCAAAAGCGGCTGTAGGACACAAATTGCCCCACTGAGTCACCACGGGATTAAGCAGTGGAGGTGGCCTCCGTCGCTTGGTGGGCTGCTGCCTTCAAAGCTGAAATCAGAGGTCTGAGTGTTGCAGTGCTGGGAGCTTTCATCTGCATCTGATGGGCTCACAGTGTGTGGCTGCAGTGGGCACAGTGATGTATTTCACAGATCTGCTGCTAAAAGAGAGGACGGCCTCACTGCATTGCTCTCACAAAGCAGGGGCTGGGTGCAGGGCAGGGGGATCTCTGCTCTTCGCTGCTCCCTGCGATGGGGAATTGCTGCTGCTGGGGAAGCTCTGCTTTGGCTGAGCATGCTGCAAACACAGGGATGCTATTTTGGAAAGGGGCTGGGCTTATCTCTGTGTGTCTGCACAGCTCCAAGTTCCAAGCTGGAGCACACAGAAATCTTAACTTCTGCCAAGTCCCAGGTGAAAGCAGGTGGTTCTGCATTTCTAGCAACATCATTGTATGGATGTAAAGCACTGTTTTGAATTTCCAATACATAACTCACTTCACTTGGCTCCTGGACTAACAGATGGACCTTACTGGATGCCCCGAACTATGTGGATACATGGCTGGTTAGCCAGGAGCTGCTGGAATAAGGCCCTGCTCTGGCCCTTATTCCAATATTATGTGGGGAACAGAGGTACCAAAGACACTGGGAGATTTTTTTCCTACATGCAAGAACTGCAGGATTTGGCCTGAGCATCTGATATGAGACAGCATTTAAAGTACGTACGTGGGCTGGGTGTTATGTTTTTGCAAAATCATGGCCTGAGCTTAAGCAAAGATAAGCAGGTCAGGAATATATTTAGGCTGGGAGCCAGAGGAGCAGCCTTCCAGTTGGAGTAGCTGCTTGTACAAAGATGAAGCACAAGGAATCTCTGTACATTTTCCATCCTGAGCACAGTGTAACCCTTCTGCAGTCTCACGTTGCTCAGGTGCTCTCCTCTGCCAGCCTGTGCCAGCTGGGGAATGAAAGGGAAACAGTGAAAAATGCTGCTTCTGTCCCAAAGCCCAAACACTGGGGCATGGTTTGAAAACAGCAGTAATCCCACAGGCAGTTGCTGAAATACTCTCCATAGCTCATGGTTACAGCAGCACACCCTGCGCACACACCTGCAATTTCAGGCCCTGCAGCAGCCTGGTCAGCACAGTGACAGCCCCCAGCGCTCCTCTGTGAAGAGCCCAAGCCCAGGGGATGCGAGGCAGGAGGAGCTCCCTGTGCCACTTGTCACAGAAATGGGGTGGCCGTGGCTGCCTGGTGACGTCAAGTGCCAGCTCAGCCCGATGCCACCGCCTCCACCTCCTCCTGTGGAGGAGGAAATAAAGGACCTGCGAGTTCTCCAGGTTGCTTTCCTGCAGTCCTCCTGGCAGGGTACGTGCACAGCTTCAAAGGACAATGAAGATGTGAAGGGTCTGGAGCACAGTCCTATGGGAAGTGGCTGAGGGAACTGGGATGGTTCAGACTGGAGCAGAGAAGGATCAGGGGAGACCTCTTTATTCCCTGCAAGGAGGTTGGGGTGAGGTTGGGTGTCGGACTGTGCTTCCAGGTAACGGCAATAGGATGAGAAGTGGTGGCCTTAAGTTGTGTCATGGGAGAGTCAGGTTGGGTGTTAAGAAACATTTTGTTCTCCAAAAGAGCAGTGATGCAGTGGCACAGATCCCATGGGGGGTGGTGAGGTCACTGTCCCTGGAGGTGTTCCAGAGCCATGGAGATGTGGCACTGAGGGACGTGGGCATGGGTGTGGTGGGGTGGGCGGGGGTTGGTCTTGGGGGATCTTAGAGCTCCTTTCCAACCTCAGTGATGCTGTGGTTCTGTGATTCTCATCCCCTCTCCTGAGCAGGCTCCTGCCCAAGGTCCTTGTGCCATGAACTCCTCATCCTCACGAAATCCTCTCCAACCACCATCATGGTCAGTCGAAAAGATCACCATCACAATTACCACATCCATTCCAGCTACCACATTTGGGACTACGCATTCTCCTGAGCTCCTCCAGCCCCTCCTATATATTATGCCTCAGAATTTTTTGCAGGCTACCATTCCCATGTGAATGAGTACGGCTTGAAGGCCTGCCCTTAAGCTTTGTCCCAGCACTGCAGTTGTCCTGCGTCAGCTGGCTGCAGGGTCATGGCTGCCCGTACCATGCCTGCAGGGTGCATCTGACCTTGGGAAGCACTCACCCAAATGTTCATCCCACTCATATCCCCCAAACAGGACTTAAGCAAGAGCACAGCAATGCCTGGAATGAGTGTTCCTGCAGAGAGCGGAGGGGTGAAGTTGTGTTCCCAAAGCCAGCACTATAAATGGGCATCACTGAGCAGATCCCATTTAAAGAGATTTCACTACAGAGAAGGTGGCAGTCAGCCTCATGAAAAAGAAACAGCCTTAGGATATCTTCAAAATACCTCCTGCTGTAGAGGGAATGACACTGCTGAAAGCTTTAAGGGAAGGAGGAAAATCTGGTGTGCAATTCTCTATTTTTGGTGCTTTTAGTTCCTGCGTCCCAGCACGGCCCTGTTCACTCCCAGCTCCGTTGCTGCCTCCCTGCACAGCAGCAGCTCAGTTACAGTGCAACAGAGGAACCTTTGTGTGGTGGCATTTTTTTTTCCCCCGAGATGGAGATTTACATTCACATCGAGGCTTGCGCAAACATATTTCTTACAGCACTTTACAAACCGGTAGCTGTAAATGTCACTTTGCTGCTGAGTCAGTGGGAGGCTGATGCAATGAGGACAAGGGGCTGGTGTGCATCCCCCAGGTCTGCGGGCTGAGAGAGAGCCAGCAGCGCTGGGAGAATGATTCAGCATCTACAAATGCTTAAGGATCAACAAGCAAAAAGCTTGCAGTGGTCTGCAATCGGAAATGTTCTGCATGATGGGCAGCGAGGCAGCCAGCCGTGCTATTTCTGATGGGCTAAAAGGGAAGAGCATCACTTACCCTGTTGCTCTTTCAGATTTGCACAATTTCAGGCGCAGCCAATGAGTGAATTGCAACCAAGCTGTGTTCCCAGTCTGGTCATCTGGGAAAGCAGCTCATGGGCGCAGGCACCACCTGCATGCACATCTACATGGATGGCAGCAGATCTATGATTTGTTCAAACAAAACCAACACGGGCTGCCAGCCCTCCAGAAGGACTGAGCTGGTTTTGGGACAGCCTCTCTTCTGCTTTTTTGCTCCAAGGGACATAACTCACACGCTCACCATGGGTGGATTTTGGGTCATTGCACAAGGCAGTGCTGTGCTCAGAGATTCCTTCCTTACGGCAGAACAAGCTCAAGCCTCAGCCTGCCTGGACATCACCAAATCAATACTTGCATTTATCTGTCAAGAATCACATAAGCAAGAGACTGGCAGCAAAAGTGCAGGCACTGACGGACTCCAGCAGTTACCCATGGCCCTGCAGCACAGTGGTGGATGCCAGCATGCAGGGGTGGGTGAGGGAAGCATTATGGGGCTGGACGGAGTGTGGTGTGTAAAGTATGATTTCCCCCAGCAACTTGCTATGTGTGCTTTGATTCAGAAAAAAACCACACAACATGGTTTGTTTGTTTTTATAGTGATGGGATAACGATGAAATATGTGTCACCTCCAGACCCCTGGAACACAGATTGCATGGAGGTATGGGGGCACTAGCTGAAAATGCCTGCTGGAAAAAGGCAAGAGGCAACACAAAAAAATAACAAAGGTCCAATAAATGAAGGTGAATTCTCTGCAATGCACTGCAAAGAAAAAAAAATCTTTGTGGGGAGGAAAAAAAAAAGAAATTGGTGAATATTTTTCTCTTGGCAGCACTTCTGCTTATCAAGGGATCGTCATAGGGAGGGGATTATAGTTGCATAAAAGTTCCCTTCCTCCTTCAGTTCTCCTGGTCTCAGGCTGCCTCCTTGCAAAGGCTTATTTCTCGCCTCTTCTCCTCTCCTTTTATCCCTTCCCTTTGCCTTTTCTATCCCCTTCCCTTCCCTTTACCCCAGCAGCCCGGGGGAGGCATTGCGGGGCGCAGCGCGGAGCAGCTCTGCCCGGCAGGCGGCACTGCGCGCCCGCGGCTGTCTGCTCTCAGCGCCGTGCGCAGTGGCTGAGCTTTGCTCTCTCCCTACTCGGCTGCATTGAGTCTTCTTGCTTTATTATTGTTATCATTATTGTCTCTATTTATATATATTTATCTTTTTTATTATTTATTTTTATTTTACCTGGCTTGCTCTAAGGAAGTGGAAACACATTGTGGAGAAGATGCCCGTGCCAGCTGTGCGCCTGGCTGGGGGTTTGGCTTGCCATGCTTCCCTCCGTGTGAATGGGACAAACAAATCCGCAATAAAATAAGAGCAGTGCCTGGCAGAGGAAGTGGCTGTGGGGAGGCACCACGTAGGGCACGTGCTGTCTCTGGCACTTTCGTTTCAGCTCTGTTTGCTGCACGTGTGCGAGAAGCAGCCCTGCTCACTCTGCTCTTCATGTCCCATCCCAGGCAGCAGCACTCCATCACTCGATGCTGAAGGCCACGATCCAGAACAATTGCATGAGAACAGTTTATCCGTATGAAAACAAGCTCTCGGCAGTACCACTATGGGCAGCGTGAGTTGCTGGGCTGGGGCTGTGCTGTGGGGCACAGCCAGGAGCACACACCTGGCTCTGCTGGGGACACCAGACACCTCAGGCATGCTGTCCTTTCTCATGCTCTTGTCCCTTCCCTCTCTGGCAATGTGTTGCACCTGCCTGGCCCACATGCTTGAAAGGAAATCCATGGGCTTTGTAGCTCAAACAAGATCCACACGTCCGAAACCTGAGTCGGGATTGAATTGATGCATGGGGACAATGGGACCTGCAGTGCTCAGGTGGGCACTGGGTTCTGGGCCACAGGGAGCGAGGTCAGGGTCCCTCCTCCTAGCACCAAATCCTGAGGAAGAGCATAATCCCTTTTCCTGGCACCAGGGTGAGGGTCCATGCTGAGCCTCTCCCAGGAGCACCCAGGGAGGGCTTGAGGGTGCTCTGCTCTTGAAGTAGTTCTTAAGGGTCCTTATTGACAGCAGTTGCTCTCTCGGTGTTGGTGAAATGCTGGATCTGAGCTCTTCTCCTTCAGCTTCAGCATCTGTGTGTCTCTGCACCACCCAGTTAACTCTCCTCAGAGGAGTTATGGTGGGAAGCCAAGCAGCTCTCTGCTTCCTCTGTCATCCCCAGCGAGCACTGCTCCACTTTGACTTTCTTTCTTCCTCTCATTGCTGTCTTAGAGCCTGTTAACAGCAAGATGAGCCCAGGAGTTAACTGCAGAGTGATGGATTTGCATGTACAAGACCAATGTGTCCTAATCCCAAAACAGGGACTGCACAGGAGGAAAGCAAAGCTCAGCAAAAGAGAGTGTGACAGGGCCATACAGAAGGCTTGATGGCCACACTGGCTTATCTTCATCTTTATCAGGAACAGCTCTCTGCTCATTCACCTGTAGGAAGTGTGGGCCCAACGCATTCCTTTGTCAGCCAGGGAAAATCTCTGGGGCCACAGTGGAAAATCAACAAACTGGCAGAAACCTTGATCTGAATGTCAACAGCTTGCTGCTGGGAATTTGGCTGTCCCCAGCCAGCTCCTCCCAAGTGGTGAGCAAACAGGAGGGATGTGGAGCTGCTAGCTTAGGTGTTCAGGGTATTCTCTGGCCAAGCAGCATGGCTTGGGTTGGTAGGAACCTTAAAGATCATCCAGTTTCATTAACAGCTCTACTCTGGCTGGGGATACTCTTGCCAAAAGAATGGTCCAGCATGGCTTATTGCAGCAAACCAAAAGACTCTACTGCGTCACACTGGGCAAACGTGTGCATGGTGGGATTCATTTGCTGAGGAACACCCATGAATAGGTAGGTGCCCAGAGCCCTCGGGTGCTGCAGTAAAGGAGCCCCTTGGGAAATAGAATGAGAAACTCCTCTTCCCCACCTTTTGTCCATGAATCCTGTCCTCTTCTCCTCTTCTTCTGCAGTGCATGAGCTCTGTCTTTAGTGCAAAAATATTTCCCTTCTGACTGGGTTTCTTGCAGGACATCATGTTCATAGGGAGAAGCCACCTGCACCAATAAGAAGAGCCATCAGTCTACAAAATACCTGACTGCCAGTGCACCGACTGCCTGGCTTAATTGCCAGGGACCTGTGTGACCATCACCACAGAATTCTAACAAGGGCTGGTGTTCAGAAACCCATCTACGAAGAGTGACATATCTACCCCTCAGCAACCAGTTGGGTAACAGTGTGGAAATGGGGCTTGGCACCTGATGCTGGAAGAGCTGTCACCTCCTGGAGGGAGTTGGGCAAGGACAACCTGTCCTGCACCTCCCGGTGCTCCCAGAACAAGAATTCCTGGTCCAAAGGCACTGTTTGACCCAAGAAATCAAAGCCAACCAACCTCGCTGTCTGTCGTATCTGCCTCATCGGATTCCTGCTTTGGGGACTCGTCATCATCATCATCATTATCTAAGGAAACATGGAATTAAGGGTTTTTGGTTGGCATGGGAGACAACAAGCACATGGGCATGATACAGATCCACAGTCTCAGGCTTGGAGAGCCTTCATTATGAGGTGCCTGCATTCACAGAATCACAGAATCATTGAGGTTGGAAAAGACCTCTAAGATCCCCAAGCCCAACCCCAGCCCACCCCACCGTGCCTACTGACCACGTCCCTCAGTGCCACATCTCCACAGTTCCCGAACACCTCCAGGAACGATGACCCCACCACCTCCCTGGGCAGCTGTGCCAGTGCCTCACCACTCTTTCAAAGAAGAAACTGTTCCTAATATCCAACCTGGTCTTCCCCTGGTGTAACTTACAGCCATTACCTCTCTTCTTAAAATAAAGTTGCACCCTGTCATGGCTGGCAGCTTCAGCAGCAGGAGATGTGGGGGAGCCTCTTTCCTGCTCAGCAAAAGGGGTTTTGCTGCATGCAGCCCCAACTCCTGACATGTAACTGCACACACTTAGCCCCTGCATGGGGCCAGGACCCAGCATTGCCCCATCTACACACCCCTTGTACCAGCAGGGTTGGAGCTGTGTCCTCATCCCTGCCCAGCACCCTTAGCGTCCCTAGAACCCAACCCCATCCTCATGCTGTCCTTCCAGGGGTTAAGGTCCACTAGAAAGCACAGGAAATATTTGTGTGCTTCTTCCGGGGCTTTGTGTCAGCCTTCAGGTGAGAACTGAAGAAAGTTCTGCGTTTTCCCACACCCAGAGTGTAATCAGCTGAAATTCTTCTGCTATGATGATATCTCCTTAACATGTAAATCACACAGGGCTTCCCCCCCTTCCCCCTTTTCTTTTTTTTTTTTTCCACTGTGCAAAATCCCACTCCCAGTGTTCCCAAACCACTCTGACACGCCCAGACCAACTAATCCAGGTGAACTCAACATTCTGGCCAAGCCAGTAGGGCTGGTAAGGAGAAGCTCCCCACAGACGTGTTGCCCACTGTGCTCCCCATGGCTGCTGCTTCCCCCCACCAGTAAACCCAGCCCTGCCCCACAGCCATCAGCAAGAGGGAGCACCCCAGCCAGAGGGCACAGCTTGGTTTGGGAATGGAAAAAGGTCTTATAGGGGATGGGGTGGGGAAAAAGGAAGAATGCAGGTAACAGCATCCCTCCCTCTGTGCTCAGGAGCAATTTGAGAGGATGGGGAGCACCTGCTGTGGTCAGCAGGCCCTGCAGGTGTTTGCAAAGGTTGTTTCCCATTGCCTTAACACACACACCTAAACGCACCTTTGGCATTTGCCTTCTCAGATGTCAGGCTTGCCCAGGGCTCTTTACCTGGTTCTTCCTTCTGTGCACTGGCTACCAGTCTCACCCTGGGCTCTGGAGGAGTCTCTGTGTTGCTTGGTGTTGACTTGTTTATAGGGTGCACCCGGGAGAGAGCTAGCTGTAAGGGGCAGTGAATGCAGAAATCCCATAAGTACCATAAATAGAACCACTGCCTTCAAATGTGGGAGAAAAGGGCCATCCCCAGACCCATCTCAATGGCTGTGACAAGTGCTGGGATGAGCATCACCTCTACCCAAACCAGTGGGAATGGGGTGCAGGTGCTGGTGCACATCTTTCCTCTGAACTGGGTGGAAAACCCCATTGCCAAACACGTGACAAAACCACCTGTTTCCAGGTCATTTCAGAATGGGACATTATCTGTGGTTGTAATGACACTGGCACTGAGCACCAGAATTCCAACAGGAGGGAAGGGGTTGGTGTGATGCCAACCTGAGCTGTACTCACCACAGATGCTTCCTCTTCCTCCTCCTCCTCCTCCTCCTCCTTGATGGCACCAGGCTGCCCTTTGAGCTGTGTCTGGGCAGCATCATGCCAGCGGCTGTGGGGCTGTGAGCTGTCCTGCTCCATCCCATGTCTTCTGCAGGGGCCGTGCATGGGGCTGTCCCCCGGGCTCGGACGTGGGCTGTTGGCCTCCTGGTGCTTGATCCATCCCATTCCCCTCCCGCGCCCAGTGTCTGACAGGTCCAGTGGGGCATCCACGCCATAGTCCCTCAATGCTTCTACCTTTCCTTGGTGCTCAGAGCCATCCCGGCTCAACCAGAGCTCCCTCTCCACCTTCCCATCCGCAGCATCCTCCATCCTCTCCTCCTTGCATCCCACTGCGATGCTCAGGCATGGGGACAGTGGCCGCTCCTTGGGCACAGCTTTGGGCTCCCCATCCACCCTGACCCGATGGCTTTGCTGCTGCTCCAGATGCTGCAGCCGCTCGCGGTTCTTGAGGAGGTGCAGCTTCCCCTCCAGGTGCTGGTCCCTCACATACACCACGGCTGCAGGGAGCTTCAGCAGGGCAGCTCTGTCATCCCAGTCATCACGTGGCCTCGTCCTGCTGTCACCATCTGTGGCCCTGAGCAAACGGCTGTGGAAGCTGCTGTCTCCATCGGATGGAGCGCAGCCACTTGCCAGCCCCAGCTGGTGCAGGGTGAGGTGCTTGTTGAGGAGGAAGAGCTGCTCTTTGCGGGCAGTCAGCTTTAGGCTTTCGTAGGATGGAGCAATCTTGGGAGAGATTGGCTTGGTTGTTGTTAAGTAGCTAAAAGAAATGGGAAAGAAATCACATTCTGGGGGGAACCTTCATGATTTTCCAGCTCCTGCAGGTGATGGTGGGGATGTGGTGACTGCTTACTGCTGCTGAGAATCATAGAATCACAGAATCCTTAAGGTTGGAAAAGGCTCTAAGATCCCCAAGATCAACCCCAATCTACCCCACCATGCCCTCTGACCACATCCCTCAGTGCCACATCTCCACGGTTCCCGAACACCTCCTGGGCAGCCTGTGCCTCACCACTCTTGGAGAAGGAATTGTTTCTAGTATCCAACCTGGACTACACCTGGAGCAAATTACGGCCAGTACATCTTGTCCTGGAAGCCACCGGCCAAGCCAGGCTGTGCATCCAGAGGTCCCCTGCCTCCCACCATGGCTGTCCCCAGACTCTCCCAGTGGCTTGGGGGACCTGATGCCAGAGGAGCAATCCCCAGCCCCACTCCTGAGTAGATCTCTCAGCAGTGCCAAGGAGATAGCACCGTGCGTGAACCTGCCCGTGCAAACCGAATCCCTGATGTTGCTCATCACTTGGCAAGTGCCCAGTGTGTGAGCAGTTCCTGGGAATGCACGGTGGATCCCTCCCACTGTGGGCAGCTGGCAGTCTGCAGCCAAACAGCCTCTTGTGCTTCCAAAATCAATGGGGAGGAGAAGCCCTGGGAATCGCTGAGCCCTGCAGAAAAGCCCATTAGAATAGATAAGGAGCAGCACTACTGCTGCCTCCTGCTCAGCCAGGTCCTTACTCTGCAGGCTGGGGACAGGCACCTGGGTCTGTCTGAAGGTGAAGTAACACGAGACCGGACTGGTTGAGTTGGATTCCAGTCATTTTTCTCAACTGGGAGACCCTCCCCTGTTCCCCGAGGCTGTGGTCATTGTGAGAAGTGTGGACAAGAAGGTGGACAAATAGGGATCATAATTTAGAAGCCACCTAATGGGGTCCTGCTCCTGCAAGGGGCACAAGCAGAGAACTCACGGCTCCAGGCTGGGGCTGCGTTCCTTCTCCGGTGGCAGTGGGGTCTTCCTGGCGGGTGGGGACACTGCGGCCCCCGAGGGACTTTTCTCCAGGCTGTGCCTCACCAGGGCGATGGTGCCATGCAACTGGTTGGCAATCCTCTGGGATGCCTGTAAGGAAAACTCGGGTCAGGCAATGGGATGTGTGCTGGGGCTCTGAGAGCAGCGTGTGGCTCTGGGAGCTGTGCTGGGTGCAGACCCAGCTCCTCGCCTGCGTTAACAGAAACTGCTCCTGGCTGTTCCGTACCAGTGACTCCCCATCAGCTTTTACAACAGTTCCCACCTCAGAGGTGGTAAGAAGTGATTTGATATAATTCCAATCAGTGGCTGAATCTTAATTGTTTTGGCTTTCCCAGGAAAGCTTCCCTTTGTGTTTTCCTCAATATTCTTTAATTTCTGGCTGCACAGATCTGTGGCCAAGGAGCCCACATGCCTTGTCTCAAGTCAGCGGCTTAACCAAGATAAGACCCTGCAAATTCCCCAACCATTGCTCAGGGCTCTGGGCTTCATTCCATGCTCCTGGTATTTCTTTGGGGGTGCATTTCTAGCAGAGACCCAGCAATGAAGCCAGGACGTTGTGATCCCATCTGTTGCGGAGGGCTCACCACGTGTTCTGACTTGACTTCTCCCTGCTTAACAGAGATGTCACCAATCCTTCCTGTGATCCCCATTAATTATCCTTGCAGCCTGCCTGCAGTCTCACCAAAACCTCACTTCACCCACACCTTCAGGTTTTCTGCAGAGTTCAGCTAAGCGAAGGCTGTGCCAAAACAGAAGCGGCTGTGTGGGTGTGTATGTGGGCTTGGGTTCCCATGGCAAAAGCTGGGCTCCAGGTCCTGCAGCCTCATTTCCCAGTGCCCAGAATCATCATATCACTCAGCATCCCTCAGCTGACACATGCTCTGTGCTTCAAAGGCATGGCTGGCTTGTATCTATGTACAAAATGGCAACCAGTGAATGCCAGTCCCTCTGCAAACATCACTGTTCATTCTGCTGCAGATGGAGAGATACCTGCGATGCTCCTGGGCAGGTCTGCTGTGCTGCATTTGTATTCTGTATATCCAAAACCTCCACCATTCACATGCTCTCCAGGCTTGCCATTGTTCATAACGCTGCAGCCTCTTGTTCCTGATTATCACTTAGAACAAGCTGCACCAATACATGAGTTGACATGATCTCCACATGAGAAAGATTTTCTCAGCAAGAGAGGAAGCAGTGTGTTGTGGAGGGGACTCGGGTGTGCTAGGTGTGTTGTCATGGAGGGCAAACTGATGATGCACTCTCCTACAACAGGGAACAGAAGCCTGTGACAAAATCTAAAGGATCTGCTAGCAGATAGTGGCAATCTCTGCAAAGCATGCACCTATCATTGGGGCGTTTTCCTCCTTATCCCTGACAACAGCATTCTGTCCAATTCTAGGTAGTTGTTTTTCCCTCTAAGTATTTCCTACTCATTCTCCATCCACTTCAAGCCCTCCTAACCCAATGCAGATGGGGAGCAGCCCTGAGGACTCTGGGCTCCCTCTGTCAACTCACCATTTCTGCCAGACTGGCTTCTTGGAGGACAGTGCTTGGGGAAACCCTGCTGCTAGGAGAGCTTCTCTGTCCTGTGGCCTTCTCTGCAAAAAAAGACAAAACCAGCCTCTAGGACGGCCCCACTGAGCTGAAAATTCCTTCTGGTTCTAGCAAGTATGTGAATGAATGGACTCTCCATCGCATGCATAGCTGGCACCAAGGCAAACATATGGTCTCTGCACCAAATGGGTGGTGGCTGCATGCCTGCACAGAGTCTGTCTTAGGGCGAGAGCACTCAAACACCCCCAGCTACTGTTTGCACAAAGCAGAACAGCATATTTGTCCCTATTCCATGACAGCATCCATCTGAGCTGCCAGCAGCTTGCTCTATGCTCTCCAGGCCCATTCCTTGAGTAGTTCTGCCCCATGGCTCAGCCACTCTGTCTCATCTCCAGGACCTCAGAGGGGTGGTTGGACCACAGCACCCACCTTCCCCCAGCTCAAGCCCCGGCACACCGTGCTGGGAGTCCTCTGCTGCTCCAAGAGCCACTCTCTCTGTGCTGGTGCTCCTGCTAGTGGGAGACAGTAATGGCAGTGGGGAACTGGGTGTGGAGCTGTGCTCCCTGGAGATGGCTCCTGGGTACTTGGTCCTGTCCCTGCAGAGAGCAAAAAGACACAAAGGGATGGGAAGGGGCAGGAGAAGGGAATCATCAGTTTGAGAGCCTCTGTACCAGCAGCTTTGAGTTACAGAACCTGATGTGCAAATATACATATTTATATATCATGTGGATAGACTGGATCTTCAGCCTCACCTACCTCTCTTTCAGGTTATCACTGGCTTGGCTGCAGTCTGCAGCATGAGACAGAGCCAGAATGACAGCTTAAGGTCTGATTTCCTCACCTGCTCATGGGTAATGTCATGGGGAGCCACGAAGTTGGGTAAGACAAAAGCCCACTGCAGCAGTTGCAAAAGCTCTGTGACAACCAGTACATCCCTGTCTGGTGTAGAGCTGGATTCAGGGCTCCCACTGTCACCATTTTGAGCTCGTGGGTCCCTTGGAGGGAGCTGCTGTGAGTCTGAGCCCCATACTTTTGTCACCAATCAAGTCCTGACCAGACCCTGATACCAAGACACGGGTGTTTTGTTGGAACTTTCCAATGCAGCAGCCCAGGAAAGAGCAGAGTTTGGTGCTTAGCAAACCCAACCAGATCAGCAGCTCCCAAACTGCTCAGACCTTGGAGGGCATCGGAGGATAGAAGTGAGGATTTCTCTTTAAGCGGGTGGTGCTTCTGAGCTCCAAAGAAAATACGTTTCTAAACTAATCCCTTGGTGTTAATTCCTCTGGACTTTAAGCCCTTGAGGAATGAGCTGATTTGTATGTATCAGCCTGCCTGGCAGGTTCCTTGGCTTTCAGCATTAACCTGCTGGAGCAGATCCTTCCGTCGTTATTGCTGGATCCCCATGTTCCCATGTCACCCATTGGGTGCATGTGAAGAGGGGAATGAGCAAAGCTCAATGAGGACTCGGACCTTTACAGGTATTTTGCTGTCTTAATGTCTACAGGAACCCAATGGAATCAGATGCTAAACTATCCCTGTGGACACAAAGGTTCAGATGTAGCCCTGCTCAGTGGTAGGGAAGCCACACCAGCACCCTGTGCCATGAATGACATTCAGAGAGCACTTACTCGTGGCTCTGGAGCCTCTTCAGTTCCTCCTTGAGAGCTTTGTTCTCCTCCTTCAGGCGGCTCATCTCGTTGGCTACAAAGAGACACCAGGAGAGCTGCAGCTTTGGGTGCTGCATGGAGCAGGATGGTGCTCAACCTATTATCTCTCCTTTTTCTGGAGATATGGAGGGCTGAAACCCCAGCTCCACTGCTTCACATGCAGTTGTCAGACCTGATTCCCCAGAAGCTTCACGCTTCCATCACTCCCTCCCTCCCTCCTCCCCATCACCAAACTCCTCCTGCGTGTTCAGCCATCGAGTGGCTCCGTGCAGGTATCAGAAAGCACAGCCCCAGCGAGCCAAAGCTGAGCTTACAGCAGACCTCGGTACCTACTGAGAATGAAGATGTGCTGGAGGCTCTGGAAATGGGAATTCTCATATTCATTCTGCTTCTTTTTTGCCAGCTCCTGGGTGACCATGCATCTGTCACAGAGACCCGCACGCAGCCTGGATGAAAACCCATGGTTGGGAGCTTGTTACCATGCATCCACATGGGGGAATGGGTACCGTGCGTGTGCAGAACAGTGCATTCCTCACCATTACCCAGAGATGTGAGTGACACCAAATAGCTGACCATGAAATCCTACCTGTTTTCCAGCACTTTTACATTTTCTTTGAGGACCTTCTGTTGTTCCCTTAGTTGGTGGTTTTTAGCAAACAACTCTTCAATTCTCTGGGCATCGCTAATGCAAGAAAAGAGTCAGGAAAAGAGTGTTACTGGGCTTCTCCCAATACCTATGGCTTCATCCTCAGTGCCCAGTCTGTGGGAAGGGTTTCTGCTCTGAGCTCACTGTGCTGCTTGCACTGCTGGGATTAAAAGGCTTAAATTTGGCACTGCCAAATAGGTGAAAGATGCTCTCTGAAACAGGGAACCACCTGCTTAGGGCTTGTGGGCACCTCTGTGAGGCACAGAAGTGCCTAGAGGTCATAAAACCCATCCCCTCCACCTGCCGGGACGTCGGCACCGCAGGCACTGCTCACCGGCACTTCTCCGTCGTCAGCTCCGTTAGCTTTGTTTGCAGACCTGGAACAAGGAACAGAAACGGAGAGATGGAGAGCTGGGTGCTAATTGCAAATCCCACAGCACCTCAGAAACAAAAAGCAGTCACCTGGCTTCTGTCTGAAAGGAACTTCTCCGCTTTGCAAACCACATACCTGAGAAAGACCAACACACCGCCTGCACTAAATGACACCGCAGTTTGACATAACTGGCAAAGCTGTACAGATTGGGAGCACGTTTTGCATTTCCACTGTTTAATGAATTTGCATTTCCCCTCCTCCCCCAAGAAGACTGTTATAGTTTTGTTTCTGGTTCTTTTAGCTACAGCAGGCGTTTCCCAGGTGGGCAGTATTTTATAGCTCTGGGGGCTGCAAAGCGTCTCAGAGAATATTTACAGCTCAACGAGAACACTTTCATTGATGGATCTGCAGATGTTACGTTTTGTCAAATCCATTTTATGCAAAATAGATGTAAACATGTGGTTTAGATTGCTCAACAGTTTCCTCTAACTCTCCCATGGCCTGGAATCACAAAGACAAAAATGAATTCATAAGCCAGAATCTTCCAAAAGCGCTGTTGCTTTGTTCATAATGCTGACACTGGGAATTGTTTTAATAGGAAAGCAATTGGATTTGGCTTTTGCTTCCTTAACTGAATGGTTCTTACTTTAATGATGTATGACTGGGAAATTCCCAAGAGGAATAAACTATCTAAGGTTTTCTGTAACAGGGCCTTGAATTCTTGTTGCTTCCCCCTTATAGACCACTGTGTCTTTCCCATTCCCTCTTTCCCTCAGTATCCACCCATATCCCAATAAGATGAAGGAAACGCACCATCAGAGGGTAATTTGAAACCAAACAGATCAAGGCAGCACCAAAAGGGAATGGATTTTGGACAGCTTTTAAGAAGACTTCTCATGTGTCCTTACCTTGGACTTCTTTTTCATGGATTTCCTTGAGCTTGTTCAAGAACTCTGCAAAGCTCTCTGTGGTCATGTTCAGGGCTGTGCCGTGCTCCTGGGCCACATGAAAGGATGTCCTTTTGTTTCAAATTATTCAGATTTTAGCCTAGAACAGAAAAAAATGTCCAATAAAAAATTTATCTTGCGGATATTTGGTTGGACTGGATGATATTTAGTGGTCTTTTCCAATCTTAATGGTTCTACGATTTTATGATATGGTGTTTTGCTAAGTCTTAGAAAGAGGACAAAGAAATACCTTCCCGAATATAGGAAGTAAAATAATTTGCTCACCCACACATGCAACAAGAGCAGTGTGTTCATTGGGGTTTTCAGAACAGTGCACCCTCCATCAGCCCAGAGCTGGGAGCACAGACAAATCAGAATAGTGATGGCTTGGATAGTGGGAACACCACAGCGGCTGAAAATCAAGCTTTTCTTCTACTTTTGGGGACCATGGGGCTCCATCTGGGGGCTGGGCTCATGTCCCATGCTGCTGGGAACAGGTGATGAGAAAAGTCTTTGTAGCTGTAGGGCTGGAGTCTGATGGCTCCATAAATGCTTGCCTGGTATGTACCACTCGGCCGCCCAGCTTCCATCGCCCTGGCTGCCTCCACTGCCTTCTTGCACCTGGGGAGACACCAAAACCAGCACCATTAGCCCCGTTTTCCAGATGCTTGGAGAGGTGAAGGCTGGGTGGGTTCTGTGGCCCCTCAGAACCATGTGGAGGGCTCAGGTCTCTGCTCCCCCTGCCCCTGCCTTGGTTTCCCCATTGATGCTGTGGGGTTACGGTCAGCGTTAGTAAGCCATGGTACCCACAGATCAGTAAGCTGTGAGTGACAGAATTGTAGGGATTGGAAGGGACCTCTGGAGATCATTCAGTCCAATCCCAAAGGCACCAGGTAGCCATCGATCTGAAAGTCAAGTGGCTGGTTGTAAAATCTGCCCTAACCCCAATGATCGCGAGCTCTGAAGTTGCCAGCAGGGATGCTGACATTGAGCTAAACTCTCTCCTTCCAAAATGGGAATGCTTAGCCAAAACCTTGGGCAGTATCAGGACATGACACTGGGTCCCCCAGATAGCTGCGGTCCCTCCTGGGCCAAGCAGAGCTGTTGAACAGCACGTATACGAATGCCACTGTGGGGCATTGCAGAGGGTCCCCCACCTGCTCTGGGTGTGTGACTTGCGTGTCGTGGGCCAGCAAGCCCTGCACAATGGGGAGAAACCCAGCAGCCTCATGGCAGCATGGGAAGGGTTCTGCAGCTGCTGCACGCTCCCCATCCCTGCTGGCACCTGTGCGCCTTTATCTGCATGCAGAGCAGAGGTGTGCCTGATCGCCTGCATATGCAAGATGTGGGCATGCAGAGCTGGAAGGAGAAACTTTCCCCTAAAGGGTCTGATTTTAAAAAGAAATTAGGCACGCGCCGGTGAGCACAAGCAGCAGGCTGGGCTGTGTGCTCTCACAGCGCTCAGCTCAGCATGACAGAGACCAAAACACAGATCAGAAACTCAGCTGCAAAACCACGCTCTTTGAATATGAACATCTGAGCAGCTCCCCTTGCCTTTTGAGCATAAAAATGTAAGAAAAAAAACATTGCTGCCCCTTCTGTGGGCAGAAAGCAGCCTGTGCCAGCAGTGGGTGATGTCTCCTGAGCACGCACAGCTTGTTGCAGCTCGCACAGCCAACAGGCTGCTCGGGATCAGCCACCGTGAAATGGGATTGGGAGCTGATCTCTTCCGCTCGACCTCAAAAACCACCACTTAACAATGAGCCAGGTGAAATAATACCCAGCTCATCTCCGATGAAAAGATGTTAACAAGAACACCATCTGTGCAGCTGGCAGCCTCTTGGGGTTGCTGAGTCCTGAATTTGGGGTGAGGGGGAGATGGGGAGATTCACCGCTGCCTGGTAGGGTGCTGGTCGGGAAGGCTTTGAAGTGCTGAGGGATGGGATGGCTTTGCACCTGGAAGCTGAGCCAGTGTCATGGTGTGGGCTCCATTCTGGCCTTCCTGTGCTGGATCAGCCCTTACTCATGCTGCCCTGTCCCATTGTCACCATACCATCCCCATCTATGCACTCAGGGCTGAGGTTGGGATGTGCCAGGAAGGAGATACCTGGGCTGGGATGTAGGGGGAGCTGGGTCAGTGCCCTGCCAGCAGTGCAGGCAGCAGGCAGCTGCTGTGAGTCAGCGCTGTGGGAAGAGCCTGGTGGGTCAGGATCCGGGCTGTAATTTTGGCTGGGGTGTAGACAGCAGCCCTGCTCCCCTCATGCATCTGCAGCGGGGCTGGGACTCCATCCTGGTCTTTTTCTCAGCGCTCCTGAGTCAGCAGGGGATGTGCCTGCCTGGGGATTTGATCTTGAGCCTTTTGGATGAAAAAAGCTACCGAGATTTTTGCTGCTTTTTTTGAGATTCTAGCATCCATCCCTGTCTGCAACAGGGGCCTGCAAATGGGGCTGCCATTGCAGCAAACCTGGAGAAGAGTTTCAGTCTCTGGTCTGTGTGCAACCAGACTATGAGACACTGTATGAGCATTGTCCCTCTCTCCTCTGCACCCAGGATTTGGCCTCTTGCCATGCAGATCAGCCTCATAGACCCCCCAGGCTATTGAGGAGTTCAGTTTGCCCCCTTCTTACTCTACATGGACCAGCTCAGGTGGGAATCCACATCCCCTCGCTCCTCCGACCCACTCGGGAGCATTTATTGAGAAAGATTTATCACTGAAGATTAGACCATAGAATCCCTGTGACAGGGTTTTCACTTACAGCCCTGAGCCCTTCTCAGAACTGTCACCATAATTTACACAACACGGTGCTGGATGCTGTGGGGCCAGGAGCAGCCCCCCGGTGTGCTGGTGGCATGGAGCCATGCGTATCTCAGAGCCATGGGTGCCCCCTGTTTGCAGAGCCCAGTGCTGGAGCCAGCCCCCATATCTGGCTGCTTTGGAAAGTGAGCCAAGGCTGATGCTTGCTCTCCATACCTGTGGCTGGGGGGATGATTTCCCATCCCCTGCTACGGGGTTTGGGAAGTGATGGGCTTGAGCAGCACTGCCTGTTTTGGAAGAATGAAGCAGCTCTTTGGCTAAATGAGCTTAAGTCATTCAAAAATACATAAATTCAAGACTCTGAAGTTCTGACACTATCAGATCAGCTCAGCTTAATGGATTTACAATCAGGTATTTCCTCATCAGCAGTACTGGAGAGGTTCAGCTTCAGCCTGGGTTTGTGCAATACACCTTTCGCTGTGTGACTGCTGGGCAGCACTGCCTTCATTAGCCAGGCTTTTTTTCTTAGCCACCACTCTATGTTTCAGATCCCCTGTTTCAATCCCCTGATTTTAGAAATAAATGAATTTATACTCACAAAAACTGCCTCATCAGTCATGGAAAATCTGTAGGGCCCTTGGCCCATTGGGAGAAGCTGCTTCTTTCTCTAACACCTGTGGCAATCACCAAAGTGCTGTGGATTCTCTCTTATTACATTATTACTGCCCCAAATCCCCCACCTGGACACACTCAGTTCCTGCAGCCATGCCATGGTGCTGTCCAGAGCACTGTGTGATTTGGGCAGAGGCATGGGCAGCTCCGGGAGCCTGAGCAAGGATTCAAAAGATGGTTTAAAAGAGTCCCTTATCTGCCTGTGCATCTCGGGATAACCATTGCTTCTATAAACATCGCTTAATTAACACCTCAAAATGCTCTGGGAAGTGGGTAATAAAGCATTATTGCATTTTTCAGGTGTTTTAATTGAGAAGTGGTGAGGCTCAGAGAATAGCTCAAGGCTCTGTCGGGAGCAGAGGTGCACCCAAAGCACCCGAACATCCAACGCTTTCACAGCCTCTCCCTGCCCAAAGCCCCCGTCTGGGCACAGCGGACGGGAGCAGCCCTGGGGAGGGATGAATGGATGTTGTGCATGGCACCTGGAGCACCGCGGGCAGGAAAATCCATCCTAACCACACTCACATAAACTAGCACCTCTGCACTCGCTGTGGCACAGTGTGCACGAGCATCCCGAGTCAGTTCAACATGAATGAAAAGCATAAATTTCTCTCTGCTGGACGTGATGTGGGTAATGAAGTTCTTAACCGAATCCACATTTCTCCTCAATGCTATTTATGAAAGGAAAACACCTGCGAACAGGTGCTGGTGGAGCTGAGGGGTTCTGCCCCCAGGAGTTTGTGGGGCCTCATGTTCTGGGTCTGGTTCTGGGACCGCTGAGAATAGGGATGCCCCAATAGGTTGCCCCAGGAGCCCCTGCTGATGGGGTTCCCCCAAGGCAGATGCCCCATGGGGATGCTCTGGGACCCCCTGCAGTTGGAGATGCCCAAATGGAGATTCTCAAGTGGGAATGTCTCAGGACCTCTTACTGGTGGGGATGTTCTGATGGGGGATTGGGTGCCTGATTTGGGATGGGGGGGGCTGCAAGAGGCCATTTGTAGGTGTCTGTTCTACAAGAACCACACTCACAGCTTTGGAAGAATTTGTGCTTTGGATTCCCCTTCATATCCCACATGGTTATTCCAAGGCAACGATGGCACAAATCTCTGACTCGCAGCACAGCTCTGGCATTATGGCCAGGTCCCTACTCACCACCCAGTCCCACACAGTGCCATCCAGAAGCAGGACAGCTTCAGCCAGGCATTTTTATGGGTTGAGGCATCTCTGCTTTTCCCAAACACTTGGTGACACATTGGTGATGGGGACACTTTGCCCAGTCTGGGTTTTGAAGCAATACCACGAACTGGTGTCCCCCACCAAAGCACTCAGAAGCATGTGTGCTTTCAGAGCCCCAAGGAAGCATTACCCATCAGGGCATTACCCCCAGGGCATTCCCCATCACAGGACCATTGCAGCAGAGGGGATAAGGAGCAGGCAATGGACACAGCCCTTTTCTCCCCCTCCACCCCCCGGTATCCCCATCCCTTCCCTCAGCCTGGATGTAAGGTAGGGGAGAGTGGAGAGGGCACACAGCCTGAGTAACAGCTGAATGCCATTTCTTTGCATTTCCAATCCCAGTGACACCTCACTGCCTTTCCTGTTCAGACGGACAACACCAGAGCAGAGGTTTTGTTAGAGGAAAGGTCCCCAGCAGCCCGGCTCCCTGCTCCTCAAAGAAGCAGAGGTGCTTTGCAACACGCCTGTTGCTCCCTGGCTTCTGGAAAAACCCCAATAGCCTCCATGAGCTCAGAGAGGTGACAGCAGAGCAAGCAAACCTGGGACACTGCCCATGGGCTGCCGGTACTGAGTGACAGCACTCCCCAGAGCACTGATGTGTGGTTTTGGGGCCATTCCCCAGCTCCCTCCCAGCTCCCTGTGCCAGATGCTAGGGGACAGATAAAAATCAGTGCAGGCACAATACTCACATGGGGGTCTGCGTCTCTCCCTGGGCTCCTCAGGCTCTGCTAAGCTGTGATCTGAGCGCAGTCATCTGGGACACGGGAGACAGAAGTGAGCAGTGTGGGTGAACTTGCACAGACAATAAGCCATAATTTTTCTTTGCAGTCTGACCTGCTCTACTGGTTTGCGTTTCTTTGCCCCAGCAGCAGAAAGGAGGCACAGCTCAGCTGAAGCTGCTGAACAGGTTCTGCTGTAATAGAAAAAAGTGGCAGGACCAGTATGGTTTGAACCCAGATAGAGATTTGATTGTTTTCCCATAATTACAGCTCAACCTGTGCTGTTGGTTGAAGTCAATCACATTAGCAAACAGACCCATTTAAATAATTCAGCCACCATTAAGGTGGGAATTTTTCCTTTTTACATAACGTGTGGCTCCTTCAGAGGGGAAGAGCAAAAAAAAAAAGAAAAAACTTGAAGTGACATCAGCATTCTATTAAACTCTGATGCGTTTGTTAGGTTCAGTCAAGGGGATGCTGCCTCTACAGAGGGGCACTTCTTGGTGGCGCAGCTCAGACAAAGGGCTGCGTTTGGGCTTGGGATGGTGTGTAATGCACAGCACAGTGTGTGCCATGCAGCAAACCCAAAACACTTGGAAAAGGAGAGGCAATGTTCTCCAAATGGCACATCTGGGTGCTTGCAGGTGGGGGGTGAGAAAAAAATGCTGTGGTCCTGGGTGGGTTCCTGGGACACTGTGCAGTGGGGGATGCTCTGGGGACCAGAGGTTGGGTGGGGGCTGTGGGGCTGACCCCAGCTTGCAGCCATTGCTCAGCACAGCTCATCTCCCCACTACGGCTGCTGACACAGCAGCTTCCACACAGCCGTGGGCTGCTGCAGCCCCAGGCAATGGGGACAGGTCCCTGAGCCTTTGAAGTGCAGCATCCCCCGGAAAAATGCTGGCTGCCAGGCGCTTCCCACCACAGCTGGGCAGGAGCAGCCTTCCTCCGCTCCACTGAAGCCACAAATGTGCAGCAAACACAAGAGGTGCATTTGCATTTGGGTAGGGAGGGGGACTGGATGCACTGAACTGAGCCCCTTGGCTGAGATTTCCATTGGGACAGCCCCGCTGAGCACCCCCAGAGCTCAGCCTCCAAAAACAGGTCAGATCCCACGATGGTGTAAGGTCACATCCATCCACCCGCAGCCCCATCCCCACCATGGTTTACACCCTGTTGCTGAGCTGGCTGGTTCAGCAGGCTCAGCGCGGCGCTGAGCATCCTTGGCAGCGTTTCTTGTTAAACATCAGCTCTATGCTTCCCTGGTGGCACGCGGATGGGTCGGAGAGGCGGGGAGCAGTCGGGGCTCGCAGGAATGTGGCTGCACTCCCACGCCATGGAAATGGGCGGCAGTAAACAAGCAGCTGCTCAGCAAGCCGCGGTCCTCGGCCGACCTGTAGGGACAGTTCAGCGGTGGCAGTTTGCGCATGGAATTCCTGACTCGTTCCTCTGCAGAAGGGACATGGTGTGGGGCTGTGGGGGCTGTTTTACAGCTAGCTTTGTACAAGCCAATGGGCAAAAGGAATTGTTTGCCTCTTTTCCTCCCCTCTCTTTCCTTTTGGGCTGTTTGCTCTACAAAGGATTAGCAATTAGAGATTGATTGCTCGATGCAGCCCAGTACGTCAGAATGATGTTCATGATGATGGAATTAATGACAACCACATGGACAAGGGATCCACGCTGGGACAGCCCAGCCACAGGCACAGAGCTCTGCCAGACAAACAGCAGCGTGCAGTGGCAGTGGGACAAGTGGCACTGGCCTTGGGGACACTGCCGTGTGCCTGCTCCAGTGGCTCAGCAGCTGCACCATCTCCGGCTTTGGGAAGGGGAACAAGAGGGTCTGGTGCCAAGGGTGGATGGGCTGTGCCGATGGGTGAGGAGGCTCTTCTGGGAAGCAGAAAGTGATGCGTTTTGAAATAGTCTCCTCCTTGTCTTGGAGATGTCTATTAGGGATCACGCAGGCTGCTTGGAGAAATTATGATTATCCCAAAGATTGCTGCGCTTCCCGACTGGAAAGAGCAAAGTCTGGACAGGAATTAAACTTCTTTACAACTGAGAACAAAAAAATGTCATGCACTATTTCTAGGAAAAACCCAGAAGTCTTCTAAGAGAAGTAAGATGAAAGCACTCGTGCAACCCGGAGACAGCAGATCAGGACTGAAATAGATGGCTGGAACTGGAAACCAGGGGGATGAGAAGCCCTGGTGGAAATGCCTGCTTCACCTGCACAGCTTTCCTGGTGCGTCCAGTGGGGTGAATGCAGCTGTCCACGCCATACAAAGAGAGGCACATGCAGGACATATTCACCTGCAGTGAAAATCTTCCCATTAACTATTCAGGACTCTGACTTATTCCATCAGTGGCCAAAAGACAAACGTCCCCTTCGCTCGGGGCTTCGAATGAGGACGAGCTTAACCCCGTGCCTGGGTTTGGCAGATTTCCCTTGCGACAAAAAGACAGCAACACAGCAAAACGAGCTGGTTTTCCGCTTTAGACGATTACAACGTCCCCCTCCCTTCAGTGCAGCCGCCGGGGCACGCGTAGCACGCAGCCTCCGCCAGGGGCTGCTGCCGGCTTTGCAAAGCGCCCGCTGCGGCCGAGAGCTGCGTGCGGAGCCGCTCGGAGCCCCGCGGAGCTGCCTGCGGAGTTTGGGCTCTCGAGGCACGCGTGTTAGCCTGTCCTGCACATCTGCAGCAGCAGCAGGAGGCTCCCCGGGTCTCATCACCCACCTCTTATTTCCGTTATTTAGTGATATAAAACCAGGCCGGATGGGAGAAGGGCGGCTGCTTCAATTACACCGATGACACAGGCAGAGTAAGTTCTGGTTTTATGCTGGTTTTCCTCTTGTCTTCTGCTCCTGGAGAGTGTAACTTTGCTTCTCTGTCTCACTGTTTTCAAAAGCTTGTGAGATCCCTGCCGTAGTTAGCAACCCAGAGCACAGTGCCTAACGGGGAGAAGGATTCCCTTTTGGAATATTAAAACACTCAGACTCACAGCAAAGGGCATCATTCCACAGACCCGAGAACCTCACACCAGCAGGGAGCTTGCCAGGCCTGGGAAAGGCCATTTCTGCAGGGGGAGTCCCATGTGGGGATATTGGTGCTCTCTGAATGGCTCTTTCCTGGTGTGGATCCAACAACCCAAGTGCCTGAGGCGTGGCCACAGAGACCTGGAGTGAGCAGGGGCAGCTGACAAATGAGGGGTGCAGATCTGGCTCTTTGCAGTGCAGCGGGCACTATCAGCATCCCAACGTGCTGATGGAGGAGATGCCAATTTGAGAGGTGGGAATGATCTGATCAAGATGATAGAGCTCACTTGCGGCCCTACAAACCAGAGCCAGGTGGGCTGGTGTAGCCGTGGGGTGCAAGGTCCTTCCTGCAGCGGGGCTGCATCCAGCAGCTGCCAGGCCATATTTATCCTTTGCCTCTCACAGTGACTATATATATTGTCCAAACTGAAACAGAAGGGCAAATTTCCTGCTAAAAAATCCTCCTTTCCTTCTCCTTCCTGGGCTGGAGAGCTGCACCCGTGCCTCCAACCTCCTCACACCGGTGCTGCTTTGCCCTTTAGCTGTGGCTTTTCTCTGGGTTGGAAGGAGAAGCAGATGAGTCCTTCCCATGTTGGCTCAGTTTTCCTTCACCTCCTTGAACCTGCAGCATCTGGGTTGCAAACACGCGGGGAGAGCAGCATTTGCCTTCCAAGGTGCTGCAAACGTGCAGGGGAGTACAAAGACGGTAGGAAAGTGGGTGGCAGCTGTTCTCAGTGAAGCACAAAACGATGATGGAAACGCATCTGTCCATGCCCGGTTTTGGCACAACACGTTGAGTCAGGAAACACGTTGTAAGTTTTCATGATCCCACCTGCATTCACCTGTTGCTGTCACTGTTCCTCAGATATTCCCAATAGCCCAACACATGAATATTTGGTGCTCTAAAAAAAACCGATGGGGTGGTTTGCAGGGCACATTGGCATCATGGTCCACGACATCTGGTGGTTTTAACCATTTCCTCTTGGATCCAAATGCTGATCCTGCCTCAAATCCACCTTTATTTTCTCCCCTGGGGACAGGGGAACTGCGTCCATTCTCAGCTGGCTCCTGCTTGGCTGAACCAGGGAGGACCCCGCTGTGCTCTGACACTTCTTGGCTCTCCTGCGAGCAGCCATGACTCACTGCACTGAGCAGTCCTCCTGTCTCACACTCCTCCATCTCTGCTCTGTCATCTATGATATCCGTTTCCCTTTGTCGCTCCCTCCTCCTCTGGCCAAAACAAAATAAAAAATTAAGTGTGAATCTCAGAACCAAGGAAGCTTTTGGTTGTTTTTTGTTTTTTGTTTTTTGTTTTTAAGCAGACACTGAGAAGTGAGGAAAAACCCTCCTTGTAAATTATAGTCCCATGAAAACAGCTCCAGTTGCACAGAGAGTTTGGCAAATTACAGAAGATGCAAATGTCAATTGAAGGAACTCTGGCAGTAAATATTTTTCACGACTGCTTCGTTAGCAAAACTTGTCATTAGAATGGCTCCTGCTCTCTGGAGCTGGGGAGGGATGACAGCTCTTTAGTGTTTGGTAGATTTCAACACTTTACCCATAAAACACAGCTATACCATTTATTCCCATGTAATTAATCCATCGGTACTATCTTTCTTAAAGGCAAGAAAGCTTATTTTGAAGTTCAGCTGTGGCACAGACCCTTGCAAAGAGAGATGTTCCACTGCTCTCCTCTTCCAGGTGGACACCCAACAGATGGAGCCTGGAAGCACCACTCGCTTTTTCTCACTGTTTCCATCTTCTCTTCTCCATAATGAGAAACCAGGAGCCGGTGGGGGTTCCCACCTTCTGCCTGTCACCAAAGGGTGCAAAGAGAGAAACTGGATGTTTTCTTTAGCTGCAGAACCCAGAAGGTGAAGAAAAGGACTCAGCTAAGCCAGCACTGTGCTTACACATACAAATTGCTAAGCTGGCGCTAGCAGCATTGCGCTCTCCTTCTAGGGCCAACATCTTTGGACATGTCAGATTTGCCCTCAGGCCCCATTGCTAATCTGCACAGCTTGGCGGGGTGGAACTGCAGTGTGTGCCGTTGTGCAATGGCTCGAGCTGTACAAAGCAGTGATTTATGTCCCTTCCTCGCAAGCATCTCCTCTATTTGCAGGGACCTCTGTGAAGTTTTGCTCTCCAAGTGCAAAACTCATATTGGGAACGTGATTTCCTTGGGCCAATATTTCTGCTGAGCTGCACCAATGGCTGCGACAAAACTCTGACTTTCCGAATCCCCCAAATCTCCCTGCCCTGCCCCAATAACTGCAAAACCACTGCACCCACACACTCCTGGATCTCGATCTTAGTCTTGGGGCTCCTTTCTCCTTTGTGAGTCTTTCAGCAAGTTCCCTTCTGCACGCTGGTGAAAGATGTGCCCGCTCCATGCTCTGTGCAGAACTGAGTATGCAAGCAGAGCCTGGAGGTGCGGGGCTTCACCGCCTGCCTGGCCCGGCTGCTTGCAGTGCTGTGATTTATGCTTTGATTTGTGAATGCCTCTTCCTGCCAGGTGATTGCATGGGCCCTCGCCTGCACATTATTTTCGCATTTGCTTTTGCTTCCCCCTTCCCACCCCCATCCCCAGTTCTCACGAAATGGTTTTCATTTTTATGAAAGCAATCTATTCTTGAGGCTGCCAAAGGCTTATCAGGTTCGGCATACGTTCAGACAAGTTGTGCCTGGCGATTTGGGGAGAAGAAAATGAATGAAAGCAACAGCACAGGGGAGGCCGAGAGGGGCCAGGATCCAGCAGGGAGATTTCGGCTCCAGGCGAGGGTGGAGGTGAGAAGCTGAGCTGAGGAAGGACAGAAACAGGGCAAAGGGTGTTGGGGGAGACTTCACACCCCCCTGAGATATTTGCAATAGCATCATTGCCAATCCGGAGCTGCTCTCCTCGCAGGAAAGCGTGGTGGTGAGTGCTCCTTTAAGAAACTCCTTGGAAACTTCAGGAAAAGATGAATCTTCCTCTTGACGAATTAATTTTCTCCCTCCGCCTGACCCGTCAGCCTGCACTGCCAGCAAAGTTCCCATTAGCTTTGGTGGAGTTTGCCAACATTCGCTCAGCTTCGAGCCCCGTAGAAATCCACTGGAGCCTTTCCATTGATTTTGAGGAGCTCCGGGTCAAATCCCCGACTGCGGGACGAGGCGCGGGTATGCGCTGCCGTGAGTGATGAGCTGTGGGATGACGTCTTCATCTCTGGGCAGGGCTGGGAGGAGGGCCGGGGATGCTAAGTGGAACCATCCTGCAGTGAGGTCATTCGCTTCGCCGTGCTCATTCCCTTCTCCCAGGGAGGAGATGGCAACGTTCGTGCTGAGATCGAGGGCTTTATTTCCCATCTGTTCTCTGCTCTGTCCCCGAGGCTGTCACCCACAGCACTGCCACCGCTGCTGTCCTGCAGCCCCCGAGGAGAAACCTCCCTGAGCCAACAGCTTACGAGTGCTCCTCGAGAGGCAGCCAAACACGGCATTTATCAGCGCATGAGAGCTTGCAAAGATAACGCTTCAAAGAAAACACGTTCTAAATACACCTTTAAAAGCCTTAAAACGTAATTCCATAAATGTTTGTGTTACTTGGGCGAGAGATAAAGCGAAGTGGTATTGCTGAATTGTAGCGGGGCCGAATACCTGCAAACTTCTCCCGTGTCCGTATCAGATGAATAGTTCACTTATTAACCTAGAGCTGCCTACAGCAGAGCCCTTTCCTTTCTCAATGATCTTCTCCCTGCAGTGGGCTCTGTTTGCTCGTGGCACTGCTGCTCTGCTAGGACGTGGGCACTGGTGCAAATCAGAGCAAAACCTTGAATTGAAATCCTTCCCAGTGCTCCAGCCAAACACAAGCAGCTCCCGCCGTGCACCTTTGGAGATGCCGCCCAACTGCAGCAGGAGGTGAGGATATTTTCCATGGGAAGACTGCAGGAAGCCAACAGCCTCACGGTGGGTACCTGTTGGCTTCATGGGGAGATTGGTGACGCATTTTCCAATTAATTTTCCTGCCCTCTGTTTGGTGCCTTGTTGGGAAGGCAGCATGCTGCTCGATGGGCTAATGGCACATTAAGACAAAGCATCACATCAGCGCCTTTGGAAACCTTAAGCCTTGAGAGCATCAACCCCAAACAGATGTTTTAGGACTGAGGATGCCCACTTGTAACCCTCAAACTGCATTAGTTGGGCTTGGCCATTGGTGAAGGATTTGGTGCCCATCCACCAATCTCTTCATGCATTCAGCAGCTGGGCACAGGCAGGGTTGTCCCTGAGGGGCTGCACAGTCCCCAGTTTGTGGCCACTGAAAAACATTTTGAAGAAGGCCAGAGGTTTTCAGCTGCCCTGACTGCCACATGGCAGCACTAATGGGCCAGGAGTGGGAATCAATGGCAGCACAGGGGCAGTGCAAATCCATCCCAACTCTTGTCTGATGTATCCTCAGTGCTCTCAGTCTTAAATAATTAACATTATTCTTAAGGTGCCCTAAACCCTGCGTGCACCTTTCTCTGTATTTAACCTCTACAGGTTATAGGTAACCTCTTTTCAATCTCCAGCACTTTCTCGTTTGCAAAACAAACCCTTGGGATTTCTTTGGATGCCAGAATGCAAGAGTTTGAATTGTTGGTTTAGATCCAGAAGCATTTTCTTCTCTCCCTCTCTCTAAGCCAGAGAAAAGGCATTTTGAGCTGTGCAGCGTAAAAAGCTTCTTAGAGAAAGGGGAAGGGGTGGCCTGGGGCACTGCTAACCAACAACTCCAGCAATGATAGCAGGGAACCAAAGTCCTCCCCCACCCCACAAAGCACACTGTCCATCGGGAACCATGATAAACAAATAGTGTGCAGGAGGGAGGCTCCACACTGCTCCAAGAGGCTCTGCAAGCCCCAGGGCTGCGGGAAGGCAGCTGTGAGTGGTGTGCCCTGGGAGATTGAAATCAGGAGACAGCAGAGATGAAGCATCGCAGAGGGGGAAATCCTGTGTTTTCTCTCAAGGAGATGTTGTCACTCCTTTATCTAGCTTGCAAGCTATCTAGGCTGTGTATATGTCGAGCTGTCAGTGCCTGGGATACTGAACATATTCCTTTCTGCTTAGCATCTGGGCTGAGCAGCCAAAGCAATGCAATGGGTGCAGCAGGTCCACAGGCAGCCTGAGGAGCCCAATTCTTCTCCAAAAGTCCATTGGAATCTGCACTTGCCCACTGGTGCTCAGCAGGAACCGAGCATGCAGGGTGACAGACCAGTGCTCCAGCTTGGCCAATGTACCATTCACCAACAGTAAATAAATGGCGTCATCATTTCTGTAATCTTTCCTAATGACCATGTCTGAGCCCACCCAGAGGCTCCAGTGTCAAACACTTCTCCCCATGGTGACTGATGCCAGGTGCTCCAAATTCAAACTGTTAGAAACGTGTTGAGTGAGAAGTGATGGGCAGGCAGAGTTGCCTTGGGGCACATGTCCAGAGCGACCAACCGTGCCTGTTGGGACCATCAGCTCATGAGAAGAAAACACATTAAAATACCACCCCTACCATTTTTGTGTGCAAAACAATGTTCAGAGTGATCTGCTTTGGGGCACAGATTTTGGGGACAGGGCTCTGTTCATCCTTAGGTTATTTCCATATGGGATTCTCTGGCTTGATGGAGATGCCCATCACAGAGTGACAGTAGATACTCTTACAAAACAACATTGAGAATGCTAAGGGCCACCACAAAGGTTAATTAATTAGAAATTAATGACTCATTCTAGCTGGGTTACAGAGCAAAGAGATGCCTAAAGATGCATTCAAGGTGGGATGTCATGAAAAGAAGACAAAAGAGCCAAAAGCATCTTCCCCTCCTGCCTGGCAGGGTTGGACATGGCTCCACTGCGGGAACCTGCTCCTAATGTGGCTTATACAGCACAAACTCGCTGCAAATCATCTAAAACAGCAGCAAGAAGAAACCATTCTCCAAAATGTCAGTTCCATGAGGTGATGCTCCTCTTCCCAGAGAGATGGTCTGATTTTTGGGTGTCCTGTGTGGATCCAGGAGCTGGATTTGATGATCCTTTCGGATATTCTATAATTCTTCCTGTCAAATTGCCTATGTTAATTGCAAAGAATCTGCTTTTTCTTCCACTGTACCTGGATGTTATGCTTTTCTTTCCACAAAAGCTGAGTGTTGTACGGCAGCGGTGCTGAGGCTTCATTCATTCAGCCTCAGAGGAAACAAGGGAGATATTTCTTTAGTTTGTGACAGCTTTGTAGCATGAATTGCCTCATGTTTTACATTGCTCCCTTGCAGTGTGCTGTGCATGCATGCAAGCAGTGATAATTTTTGGCTAACAGTGGTATTCAATCATCAGATAAAAACTAATGAAGGAGAAAGTCAGAAGACGTGATGATGATGAGGGGGAGGAATTCGGAGTAGTAGAGGGGGGCAGCCATCATCCAGGCAGGGCTGCTGAATTGATGTGAGTGATAATTAACATTCTGATTCATTAAGCATGGCTCATTGTATGGCTTCATTGACGGGAAGATTTCAGAGCTGGTGCCAAGCAACAGAAAGTTTCTCCAGGGCTCATCCTGCCCACGTTGTGCTGGTGCAGGACAGAAGTGGCCCTTAGGTGGCTAAGGGACATGGTTAGTGGGCACGGTGAGGATGGGTGGACTTGATGACCTTTATGTTTTTTTCCAACCTTAATGATTCTGTGATTAATATAAAATAAAAATGGAAACAGAGCTTAAACAGGGCATGTCTGAGGGTGCAAGCAAGAGAAGACTATGGAGAGGCCAGTGCTCAAATATTTCCCCATTCTCAGTATTTACTCAGCAGCCCCCTGTACTAAGCTCCATTGACATCCTCTCAGGCAGGGATGCTGGTGCTCCCAGCTCCAGCTGCTGTGACCCTACCAAGTTTTCTGGGATGTTGCAACAGTTAAGAAAGCTGAAATCCAGCACTCAGCTCCTCCAGCCTGCTTTTCTATGTGCAGAAAGCCTGTGCATCTCCTGGATGGCAATACATGGTGCAAAGAGGTTACTGCTGCAGAGATGGGGATGGCCACATTACTCATGTTCAGCCACATCTGGGTCACCTTATGAGATGTCATCTATACTTGTCATACAGATTTTACAGAAGGAATATTTCCAGGATGTTTTAGGGAGCATTAATACCATTTATATGTATTGCTTCTTTTATCCCTTTGCATAAAAAGCCAGGCGAATCTGGCTGCCCAGGACTTGTAAAGAGAGAAGAGTTACAGTTCAGACATTTCAAAAATCTCTAAAATGCACCTGCAATGGTCTTCTCATCCATCACCATGCTGTTATGTTAAGCTTCAGCATGCTGGGACTTCCTCACCCTTCAAGCAGGCGTTGAACCAGAGGGACATGAATGGTTCTTCTTGAGGAACTTCAGTATGTTTTCCTCCGCCCCTCTGCATTACAGGGATCTCATAAACTCAGGAAAAAATAATAAAAATAAAAATTAGAATCATAGAATGATTAATTCTACCTGAGCATCAATAAAAGAGGTGGCCAAGATCAGAATTTGGTGCTTTCTGTATTCAGACTATTCGCTCCATGCCCAGTGCCCAGACTTTGTACCAACAGTGCTTTTCCTTCAGATAAGTAAATAAATAAATAAATAAATGAAAGAGCAGCTCTGCTGGCTGCCCTGTACTTTTAAGAAGCGCATTTGGTCTCATGAGAATGCATCAAAATTTTGATGCTTAGCTGAAAATAAAAATATTTGCACTCAGTTCATTTCTAGAGCTGCACATAAAGTGCTCCCCCTCAGGGCACATCCAAGGAAAAGACTGGAAATAAAGTATAAATTCTAAATAGCAGTAAAAAGTTTATCGCTTTGGGGGTTATGAGTGTTCAGCTTTTATTACTACAAAAATCAATTTACTGAACTTAGGTTTACTGCAAAATCAAAAAAGTTAAAACCTGAATTCATTCTGCATCCACGGCTTTGCTGCTTCTCCCTTTTGTGCCTGTGGTGGCCAGGGACAGGGGTTGGGATGGCGGTGGTGATGGGGATGGCGATGGGGATGGAGATGGGGATGGCGATAGTGAAAGAGATGGCGATGGGGATGGAGGTGGGGATGGTGATGGGGATGGTGACGGCGATGGCAATGGGGATGCATTAGTGACCTCCTCACAGTGGTGCTGGCAGCATCGCATCTTCACCAACATCACTGTGGTGAAACCAGATTACTCGCTGGGAAGTGCCAATCTGCGCATTCCCAACAACGCAGTGCTGATTCAGATGGTCAAAAAAAAAAAAATAAGAAGTGGAGAAGTATGAGCAGTGATGTCACTTCACTATGGCTGAGCTGCTCTCAGCACAACGAAGCCCGTCAGCAAATCCTGCATACCCTCCCTTCTGGTTTCATTCCTGAAGTTTTTAAGGTTAAAGCCAGTCCGTGTTTTTGCAGAGCTGGTGGGAAGTGGCAGAGTTTGGCCATGGTGAATAGATTCTGTAAATGCTTCCCGGCCTGCCACACTACTCCCAGAGTCCCAGTTCTCAGTAAACGCCAAAAATTCTCATAAAGAGAATTTCAGCCTTGCTGACAGTTTCTGGATGTGTAGCAGAAAAGCCTTTTTAATTCCAGACAAAAAAAAAATATATATATATATATTGAAGGAGCACTTGGTCACCTTTATAGGGAGTCAAAGGAAACATTTTGGGAGGGTGAAAGCTGCCAAGCAAATCAGCAAATAGCCAGGGCCAGCAGGGAATGTTGGGTAGAACTCCCACCAACTACCAGCAGGTTTGGCACATGCCCCACTGAAATATGCACTGACCCATAAGAGCAAGGTGCAAATACAGGCAGCAGAGTTAGGATCCCATTGGCACTGCCCTGGCATTTACACAGTGGGGTTTTTAATTGTGTTCCCCCAACAGCCCTTTGTCCCTCCAACAAAACTGAGGTGCTCAGATTTTGGGGAACGCCTGGCTGGCTGGCTCCATGTTCCAGAGGGCTCTGTACAAATGAGGTTCTTCTGGAGTGATGCTTGGCATTTCACTGCAGAGAGCCAGCAGCTCCTGCCAGCCCTGCAGATTTATAGGGGAGTGGCCGCCAGCATGATGCAAAGAGCTGGGGCTGCCTGTGGAGCCGCACCCCTGCCGCATTTTTCAGCTCTTGCACCACAGCAGCCCCCCAAGCTTTGTCTGTCCGTCTTGCAAAAGATGGAAAGTGCTTTGCAATTTTTCAGAGGTCATCTGATAACCCTGTCAGGCGTAGTGTGCCGTGATCAGATCCCCTCAGGTTGGGGTGGGGTGAATCAATTGTGAGCAAACACCTCTGACAGACCTTGCCGACATGAAAGGCACGAACTCACCAGTAATTTATTGGAAATGTGCATAATGAAGAGGATTACTCTTAATTTCCTATCAAAAAAGAAAGGTTTTCTTGGCTTGCAAGTGAGCAAACAAGAGTGTGAGTGAAGGCATTAGGGCTTAATGAATCACAGCAGGAGTGGGGTGGGATGCAGCAGGAGGAGCAGTGCTGTCCCCACTGCCTCAGCACCATGGGGCAATCAGGACATGGGGAGCCCTCACCCTCACCTTACTTTCCAATAAAGTAAGATCCTTCCCCCTTGGAATTCTTAGAGAAATAACACAAACATGCAGGCTTTAAGTCACAGAGATGTTGAGTTTTGTATCACTTAAAGAAAACCGGGATAAAGGCTAAGGGGAGACATTATTACTCCCTACAACTCCCTGCAAGGAGGTTGGAGCGAGGTGGGGGTTGGCCTCTGCTCCCAGGTAACAGTGTTAGGATGAGACGTGATGGTGTCATGTTGCACCAGAGGAGAGTCAGATTGGGCATTATGGATGCAGTGGCACAGCTGCCCAGGGAGGTGGTGGGGTCACTGTCCCTGGAGGTGTTCCAGCTGTGGAGATGCGGCACTGAGGGATGTGGTCAGTGGGCATGGTGGGGTGGGCTGAGGTTGGACTTGTTGATCTTAGAGCTCTTTTCCAACCTTACTGATTCTATAATTGAAGAATCTTTGGTTGGCATCACTGTGAAGTGAAAGTGCATGTGACAACCTGACATTTCCCCACACCTGGGCTGTTTTCATGAAGAGATTTAGATCCCACCAGGTGAATGTTTCCTTGCTGCAGAACCTAACCATGGCTATCTGTGGCACGTCCCAGACTGCCTGCAGACTGCTGGCACAGCCCTAGGGGTGATGCTGGCTGCAGTCCCTGCCAGGGGCCTGGGCAAGAAGGGGATGGCTCTTCCTGTTGCCCACAGCATGCCAATTGCTCCTTCCACCATTAAACTAAATGTCAATTTATCAGCACAGCTTTCATAGTAAATATCTCTATTAACCAAGCTTCCAAAGCCAACAAGGATTTCCAGTAAATACCCCTATTAATCAAGCTTCTAAACTACCAATTCCAAAACCTAAAATTAGATCACACATTATTTAACAGACCAGTGCCACCCTTCCACAGCATGAGCCGAAGCCGTGTTTCTAACAGCAGTAACACCAAGCTGGCTGCTTTTTCCCCACTCGCCCTCACGCAGAAGGGCTCAGGGCTGACCCTGCTTCCCTCTGGGAGTGGGGAGCTGTGCAGAAGCAGCGAGCATTAACTATAGGAAATGACTGCCACCTCCAGCCCTCCGCCTGCTATTGGAGCCGGCGGCTCCTTGGGTGACTGGGGGAACATGGAAACTTGTTTTACTGCTTGCTTGTCCTGAGATATAAACAGTCGGGCTCGGAGCACAGAAACACGAGATGGCAATTATCCCAGAGCTATTAGCTGCGTCTGAATATCATAGACTCGAAGCTCCCTTGATCCACTGGAATTTATATGACCGTTAATGGGGACTGTAAATTGCTGTCAGTGGGGATAACTCGCTCCATGGGTTTTTGGAGAGGTGGAGGGAGGGAGCGGGCAGGAAGACGGGAAGGTGCCCTGGGATGGACATGAGGAGATGTACAACAGCTTTAAGGCACCACTGTCTGCTGGCATATAATAGATAATAAAAATTTGTTTTAATTTAGCATATAAGGATATGATGTCAAAATAAAATGTCTCAAGAACAAGTAAGGAACATAAAAAAGTCATAGCCCATGCTGTGAGCATCAGCTGCACGTCATAAAGATACATTAATGGTGTATTTTTTTAAAAGAAATTTTCATAGTTGGGAGTTTTATGAGAAATAAGTTTAAAATATTAAAAGTGGAAATTTTATGATTGAAGGGGGAAAAGCGTTCAGCTGAAGGTGGTGGGAACAGAAGGAGCACAGAAGTGCAGTGCTGGGCACATTGGTGCAGCCAGCTGTGGCTCTGCCCCATGGGGACCCTTCCACTGGGCAGTGCTCCCACAGACACCAGTGGGAGACTTGTTTTAGTGGGAACCGAATCAGGCCCCAGAGTTCAAAGCTACGGACACGACCCGATGTCTTCTTGTAAAACAACAGGAAAGCAAAGCTGCTGAAAACAAATGCACGTGTGTGCCAACAGACAAAAATAAAACCAATGAAGCAATGCTTTGCTGTCAGACGTGGGTTAGAGAAAAAAAACAATTAATCTGGGGGTTGAGTTGGAGTGTGGGTTGGTCCTCTCTGGTTCTGGGCTAGGAGCAACTATTGCAACATCCTGCATGGAATCACATCCAGCAGGAGGCTGTCTCCAGCAGAAACATGCTTGGTGGGATCCTCACTAGGAGAGAGCTCATGGCAGCTTTGCTGCTATGGATCGCCTCGTGTTACCTCTGTTGGGTAAGCCTATGGCTCGTGTCTGGAGGGAAGCTCCCGAGGAATGTCCCAGGAAGAGCTCATGGTGTCAGTGCGTCTCTGCAGAGCTGGTGGATTCCAGGCACAGAATAAAGACCTGGGCACAAGAATAATAATGAAACAGATGAGATCATTTTCTATCAATGAGTGGAAAAAAGCATTTTAACCCAGTGACTAAAACATTCTTTCCTACTGTTCCACTTTTCTGTCACTTGCTGGGAAGGATAACCTGCTATTTCCTTCCCCCGCCCTGCTGCTAACACTGCAGGTATCAAGTGAAAACTCCTCAAAACAGGAGCTGTTGGTGCTGAACTTCCAAAATCTGTTCTTCCACCTGCATCCATAGATGTCAAGCAGCTGCTGGTGGTGATCACCCATAGGGACTGTTTTACCATATATTTACAACCGGGGGTCTTCAGTTGAGACAAAGCACTGCTTCTTCTGCTTGTAGTAATCTGTGCAGAGTGGTGTGCTCTGAAGGAGATGGACTCAATGGTCCTTATGGGTCCCATCCAACACAGTATATTCTATGATCCTAAAAGGATGGGAGATGCTTGCTTGGGTCAAGGTGTGCACCTTGTCCTTGCAGATAGGTTGCTCTCCTCCAGCCCCAGCTGAGTGCGAAGGATCACACAAAGAATTTCACCAAACAGCTGGCTGCCAATGTGCCCTTCGGCTTGAAATTACAGCTCTGGAGAAACAAGGATTAAAGCCTCATCCAAACCTGTTGCCATCACAGAGACATTTTTTTCCCTCCAAAATGTTAAGACAAATACTCAGTGTCTTGGATACTATAAATATTAATGCAGAGTATTATGTGTGTGTAGTGTAAATATTCATGATGAATGAATATTAATGCCTTACATCT
This sequence comes from Pavo muticus, assembly GCA_016647715.1. NCBI lineage: Eukaryota > Metazoa > Chordata > Aves > Galliformes > Phasianidae > Pavo > Pavo muticus. The sequence goes on along the minus strand of JACDJE010000149.1, from coordinate 10,473,202 downwards.
GAATGATCTCCCAGGGCACTCAGGTTGGCGCATCAGCCAAGAAGTGATCCTTCCCTCCTTGGTCCCAGTTGTCCACAAGCAGCAATGGTGAGCACTGCTCTAGTGAACTTTTTAGAAGGAACATCCTTAAAACAAGATGAAACAATCCCAAATCCTGGTCCCTTGTCTCACAAACCCCTATCAGAGTACCTGGAGAACACTCTACGAACCGAACCCTGCATGATGCTGGGGATGGCGGTGCTCTTGAAACAAGGCTGCCACCGTCAGACTGCTCGGAGCCCTGTGTGGTCCATTATATTTTATGCTGGTTTCCTAAACATTCGCAGTTAAATAAACGATGATAACACTTCATAAACATTTTTCTAACATGCGGAATGTTTGACATGAATTTCAGCTATTTTAAAACTAATAAACAATTGTCAATCGGATGTTGGAGACTAAGCAGAAGCCACAACCGTTCTTATGGAACATCAAAGGCATAATAAATATCTTATTTTTTCAAGCAAAGCTTTTGTACTTTTGCGTAGGAACCTCTGTCAGAGAGCAGAGGGCTGAGCACTGGGGCTGTGTGTTGCTGTCTGCCATGCTTGGGGTTGTGATGGAGAAATATGAGGCGTCACACTTTGGTTGATCGGTCTGCGCTTCAGAAATCTCCCAGCATTTGGGAAAAAAATGGATGAGCAGCCATCAGGCTCCCTCTCCACTAGCTGCAAATGCACTTCTGCAAACGCAAAGGTGCTTTGTGAAGCTGTTTGCTGCCTCCCAGCATCATCCACACTTGGGGGGAGTGGAGGGAAAGTACGGGTTTTGCATCACCACGGGGCCCAGCTGCAATGGCTGAGTGCACAGCCAGGGCTTCCTCAGTGCTGGCTCTGCCCTTTGGTTGTGCCCTGCTGGGTGGGGAAAGCAGCCAGCACACAACATAAGTCAGCATCAATAGAACATCACCGGAACACTTTTTTTTCTGATGAGTGCCCTGGATTGGAAAAAAGGATAAGAAGGAGCAAATTTAGAGTAACAGCTCATTTAACAAGAGATGGTCTGTCTCCTTTAATCCATTGTTGGTGATGTCCCAGCCGGCTAAAGGCTTCTCAATAGCAAGAGCTGGTGAGCACTGGTGAGGAAGCTGCGGCCACCCAAGATCCCTCTGTGTCTTGGGAGGACAAGAAGGAGCCCCCAGGAGCAGAGCAAGCAGGTCCTGGCTCCTCTCTGCCTTGCCTGAATGCTGTGATGCCTAATAGGATGGAAGCGGTCCCATGGCCTGAGGCTGCTATGCCCAATGGGATGATAGTAGTCCCCATGGTTGGGATGGGGAGTGGTGGCTGTGTGGGGAGGATGGCTGAGATCGCAGTGATGCTTGGCAGAACTGGAAGGTTTTGGAACTAATGCCTTCTGCAGGCTGTCAGCTGTGATGCCCAGGGAAAACATATAGAGAAGGTGCTGCTTTGCTCTACTCTGCAAATCCCTCTCTAAATTCACACTTTTCCCAGTGCCATCTGTGCAGATGCCACGTGCCGCTGCTGGGGCTGGGTTGTGTCCCTTGTGCTGTAGGATTCCAGCTCTACCCCTTGTGCCAGCATCGCATCTTTCCCCTCTGCGTCGTAGGAGCATTTTCTGCTGCTGCTCCCACCGGGATTTTCCCAGTGGCAGGAAGAGGCTGGTGAGCCCCACGGAGCCAGTCTGGCTGCTCCGGGCCCAGGCGGGCGCTGGGGCAGATAAGTAAACACTCGCGGCTCTGACATAAATTACTTCAGTCCTTGACAGCAGGACACTGACCAGGGTCGCCTGATAAGGGAGGGAAAGCCTTGCATGTCTCTCAGTCCCACTCAGATATTTCACAATAAATGTCACTGGGAAAGAATAGACACTTCTGTACCCATTAGGCAGCTGCATGTTCCTGTCACCTTGAGAAGGAGGGACGCATTGTCAGAGCTGTCGGAGCAGGCAGGAACCAGCTGTTAATCTGCTCTAACATCCTTTTTCACAGAGCAAGTGTGAATGGGGCACTGCAAAAAGCTGGAGGAAAGGTGATTAAAAATAGTCCCTCGATGAGCACCTATGGGGGCTGTCACTGTGCCATTGGTGTGGAGCATCGGCCGGAGGAAAGCAGGGCAGAGGCACAACCTTCTCAAGGCTTCAGCTCTGCAGTAATCTCCTGCTGTGCCTCAGTTTCCTCTCAGCAGGGATCACACCACCCAAGGACAGGACATCACTCATTGCTTTTGATGGCTGCTGTCTGGATGGATGTAGAATCGTGCAAATATTAGGTTGGTAAAGACCACTAAGATCATTTCATCCAACCCTCAACACATCAGCATCACCCATGGAAACTGCTTGTGTCATCAGCATCAGTACCTGACTCCTTACACCACCCTGGCTGGGTTCTCCTACTCATCCAAAGGTGCCCAAGAGAAGGTGTGACCTGGAGCTGAAGACGTGCTCATTTTGGACACATCATTTTGCAAATGAAATATCTCAGCATCATCCTCTTCTGTTCTTAAGAACAATACTGACTGATGTGTGATTTCCGTACTGGAAATGGGGTAGAATTTTGTCCTGATGGGTGAAATCACTGCAATTCTCTCCTGTTTTTGTAGCTTATTTACAGTGAGTTGTTTCTTGTCCAGGTTTTGCCCCATGTATATTACCTGCACATCCTCTCTGCCAGATCTTTTGGCTATCCTTGGATCCCTCCTCTGCAGATCACAAGGGCTTTAGTCTTCGAGCTGCAGCTTTCTTTTATTACTTCAGAAACTAGGAAGATGTCTTCTTTGGTGGAAGGCATCTGCTTAGTGTCTGATGCATTTAGGATACTCATTAAAGGGATATTTTCCCCCTTATCTCATGCCTGATCTCTGGAGGAGGACGCTGATTGCTTTGGCTGCACGCTGTCACTCCTTGCTGGGATCCTGTGGTGGCATGAGCAGTGTCCCCATGTCCCCATGTCCCTGCACACCCCTGGGGGTAACCTCAGAATAGAGCTGGCCAATACCATGCTGGGAAGCTCCCTCTATATTTCAATATTTGATTTTGCTCCTCTGTTTAGCTTTTTAATGTGGTTCTGCTTATTTTTACAGGTTTCCCAATCTGCCCCCTCCCCAGATTGTTTATATTTTTGGAAAGCCTTCTGTTTAGTGCCTGTAATACCCCTGACGTCCTTTTGCTGCAGTGGGCTTCCATTACCAGCATCTCCGCTGAGACTTAACTGGGATTTGTTTCTATACTAATCTCTCAAACTGTTTATTAAACCCCCTCCTGATTTATCTGCAAAAGATTTTCCCGAAGTTATAAAATCTCAATCAAAATTCCTTCGGGCATTGCACATTCCCTCTTACGACCACTAAACTCTGTTTGTTCTTGCCATGACCCACTTGGCTCATGGTTGGAGGCATAGAGCCTGAATGTGCCCAGCATCACAGGGGCAGCTTTGCAGTCTTTCTGCAATGAGGGCTGGTTGCTCACAAGCCTCTTTCTAGAACTGCTCCTCTAAACCATTTCTTTCCTTTTGAGTTTCAACCCTAGCAGTCAGCATGGCTTTCCTGTTAGCAAGTGCAAGTTTTCCTTGCTGTCCCATCACCTCGCACCCGGTGTTGAGCTCATAACATTCTAAATAATTCCTCTTCCACCTTGGTGTTTACATTCTTCAGATATTTTCACCGCTTTTCATGTCCCAACTCATTTGTCCCTTGTCTGGGCAATACCCTGCCCCTTTCATCTTTGCTCGTCAGAACTGCTTCCTCCAGCCTGACAGCAGCACCATTGGGCAGGTTCCTTTCCCCAGACTGGACTTGTCTGTCCGTCCATCCATCCGTCCATCCATCCATCTCAAACCTTCCAGGATGAATCTGGCCCCAAGGACTGGCCCATGCCTTGTGCCTGGATGCCCCTTATCCAGCAGCTTGCCCACCCTGCCCTCTCCTTGTGGTGTGAATCAGACCAGGTATCATCCAGTACCTGGTTCTCACTCTGCAGAGAGCAAGAGAATACAACACACAGCAAAGCTCAATTCTTGGCCCAACTGCTGTTGCCTGTTTCCCACTGCAGCTCTTCCTCATACCCACGGCAGCTTTTGGCCAGAGATTAGGACAGAAAATATGGCAGTGTTCTGGGAAAAAAAAAGTCACTGGAGTTTGGCCCAATGAACAGCTTATGGGGTCTATTTAAAGGAGGAGAAAACTCTTCTCTGGTCTCCTGCATGCGCAATAATATCATGCCAGGGGTTCAACTCCTACCAAGGGCTTTACCCTTTGGTGTCATTTGGTTGTATATTTGCTATAGCAAGGAGATGTAGTAATTGGAATAATACAGCTACATAGGGAAAAAACCTTGCTAGTTTAGCACACTATTTCCCCCCAAACGCAGCTCCTGCCTAAAGCTATCCAAAGAAAACAGTTCACCTAACATATGCTAGGCACTTCAAAGAGAAAATTAAAAGGGACAAAGCCAATGTGAGAGGATGAAGAATCCCAGAGGAGCTTTATCAGGATCCCATTCAGTGTTTCCCATGTTTTAGTGGAAAAAAAAGCCCAGCAACAACAAAAAAGACCCGGGCGTGCAAGCCTCTGTGACTGATAGAGGATTTTCCCCTGGCTAGACACAGAGCCTTTAAAAAAACTGCAGCAGAGTGTGGGATCATTAAACACCTTCGGATTCCTTCCTCGCTGCCAATCACGGCATCAGAAACCGCCCTCTCCGTGGCGTCTGCTGATTCCACTTTGAAAACTTCCCCATTTATCACCGCCGCGAGAGATCCTGCCGAGACCGCTGGAGCCTGCTGCTTGTCAACAGGGCACCTTATCTTCTCCAAACATTTACTTAACCCTTTGTCTCGCGGGCGGGGAACAATGGCAGCCCGGTGCGGCCCCACCAACCTCCCGCACCGAGGCTGCTGCAGAGCGCGGTGTGCCAACCTCCAGGCCAGCAGGAAGGTTGCTCACAATGTGGCAGGAGGAGAAGCTGTTTGTGGGTGCTTCCTAGTAGGCATGCAGGTACAAAGAACTTTTCTAGCAATAAGGACCCATCATCCGCAACTCAAAAGGGCTCCCAAATCAGAACTTATAATTGCAGAGTCCTTAAGGCTGGAGAAGAACTTTGAGATCCCCAGGCTTCAACCACGGCCCACCCCACCGTGTCCTCTGACCACGTCCCTCAGTGCCACATCTCCATGACTCCTGAACACCTCCAGGGATGGTGACCCCACCACCTCCCTGGGCAGCTGTGCCACTGCATCACTGCTCTTTCTAAGAAGAAATTGTTCCTTATACCAAACCTGACAGAATTGGTACAGCTTCACTTAAGGACATGATACCACCTTCAGAGGTGGTAGTTAACGCTGTGCTGAGCTCTAAAGAAAATCTTCTGTTATCTTCATTGCCACTGTAAGTGGAAGGCTGGATGTGTCTTCACTGAAGAACTTATTTCAGAGCACGCTTTTTGTTTTTATAAAAGCAGGTGATTGGTTTTGGTGAATTTTGCTTTGGTGCAGCAAGTGAACCAGCATTACAGGTTTCCACTGAGAGATGGGTCAGGCCTCTCTGACAAGAAAATGAGGTCTCAACTCTTGACCTTCAGTGCAGCAGCTCGGAGGCTGGCTCTTTGTCATGGCTGGTGACATGCATACACTGCTCACAGTTACCTGCGACCATAAGGATCCTATGGGGTTGTGGCAGAGAACTGCTGTGTTTTTGAAATGCACAAAGAACTCCAAGGCTTACTTCCTAACAAAAGCCCAAGCAAAAAAGCACTGTGATCTTCCTACCAATTCCAGCAGGCTTTGGAGCATGATATTCCTGTTAACCCAAGCCCAACCCTCAGCAGCCCCACTGCGGGTGATGGCAGATACAGAGGCAAAATCCAGCAATGCAGAGGGGCAAAATGCCTTCAGAAACCAGGGGACATACGGACAAACCCTCACAGCTCGGCTTTCCCACTTACAAACAACCCTCAATGCTGCTCAGCAGCTGCACTGAGCACAGTAATAAATGACTGAGTGTTTGAAGCTGAGTTTTACGTCTTTGCATTGTCATTGCAATGCTTTGTGCTGTTATCTATGACAAGAGCTGGGAGTTCACATCTTTATCTATGAACAAAGACTCACAGATCACGGCAGCGTTCGGCAGTATGACAGCCTCGGGAAAGTTGGAATACAGTTAGCAACAACAGCTCCTCTGTCACAGCAGTGGTGGCAGAGAGGGGCTTTGTCCCAGAATGGATTATGAGTTTCTCCAAAGCGTTTTAATTAACTGCCCTTCATGAACTTGCTTAGCAGAGTTGGCAATGAGCTTGATATATCTTTCTATGTTTCTGAGTACTCTAGCAAGTACTGCTACCCAGGTGCTGCCCTTAAGGCATTTGGAGAGAGTATAGGAAGGGATAAGTAAGAACTTTGCGTTTCTGAGTCATGTATGTTTCACATCCATACTGCCACTACTTTCACTTAGCTACATACTTAATTATGCACTTACTCACAGCCTTGGGGTCAGCTCGAGGACAAGGTTCCTCTGTTCTTCACTCCTGTGCCACCTAACAAAGCTTAGAACCCTTTCTGAGGAGAAGGATTATTCATTCAGCATTCATTCATTCATTCATTCAGCACCCAATGTTGCACAATATGAAGAGCTACTGCTGGCAAGTGACTCACGCCCCATTTGTGTGATGTTTGGCAGGCAGGGGCCTTGGGGACACCACATACACAGGCACAGACTTTCAGTAAGAGAAAGGACTCCTTCAAATACAACTCAAGATGTGGCTGTACATCTATATTCTCCCAGCGCATGGGAACGCGAAAGGTACAAGAGATGTTACCTACCACTCCTGAGCAGAGCTGTAGGACAGGGGACCAGGAGCAGCCAGTAAGTCACCAACACATGCACATCATGGAGATCTCCAGGACTGGAGAGTCCAGGCTGGATGTGGCTCTGGGCAGCCTGATCTGGTGCTTGGTGACCCTGGAGATAGCAGGGGGATTGAAACTAGATGATTATTGTGGTCCTTTTCAACCCAGGCTATTCTATGACTCTATGATTCTATGATATTAGGTCAAAATAATGGTGTAATTTTAAGTGACATCTGAGAAAAAAGAAGCAACCATCTTTGTTCATTTGCTGAAAAATAAATGAAAAGATCCAGGATGTGAGCGGGTCAGATATCTTTGGATCTAGGAGGAGCTCTTTATGAGGAAAGAAACTAGATTTGGATATAGCTTGTACAGCATTTATCGTAAGAAGAGCTACAGGAATGCGAACTATATTTAGCCAACATGCCTTAAACTATAGAAGACTCTACTGTGTAACTCATGGCTCCCATTTCCTCACGTTCTTACTGAGAAAGGCTCCCCGGACCCACCAGACATCTGATGTGTTCCATTGCTAGTGAGGACAGTTCTGGCATGGAGCACATACTGTTTGGCTTTCACAAAGCGTTCCTGGACTGACTGGTGAAGTGGCTGTCATGCTGCAGTGCATGCTTTCTCCAAGTTAAGTGGCATTCCCAGACCCTTGGCAGCAGAAGACACGTTTCTCCTGCGGTGGAAGCATTTGGAGGAAAGCCCCAAGCACTTTGGCAGAGCCAGTGGGATACCTGGCAAAGCTCACTCAGCACTGCCTGCCCTCGCCCCATCCCATGTTACCTCCCCTCTGATAACGGGAGCCCTAGTCCCAGCAGGGAAAAATGGAATGATATCAATCTTCAGCAAAGGGAAAGACAGCACTTTCCAGCTGGATGAGCCTCAGAGTCCTGTGTCTGGTTGAGGTCAGAGGGGATAGGCCATGGTTCTAGGTCACCAGTGGAAGTAGGATAGCACAATGACAACACACCGGGTTCCTGATGAGCATAGGGTGTTCAACACACTGAAGACAGAGCTGTCATGGCACAGTAAGTTCCTACACTGTCATTCCATCAGCATAACCAAGATTTTAAGAGCAACTCCAGAACATGTTTTTCACTCCAGCCCACTCATGATGGGCAGATGTATGATGATGGCAACATCCTTTAGCAACATCCTTCAACATCATTCAGGCTAGATGGTGCTCTGAGCACACTGACTGAGCTGTAGATGTCCGTGTTCATTGTAGGGGAGCTGGAACTGATGGCCTTTAACGTCCCTTCCAACTCAAAAGATTCTGTGATCCTAATTCTCCAGTCAGACCTACTTGAACTCAGCTTTACCCCCTTTGCTGATGGCTCTAATAGATCACATATGCTTTCTTAAATGTTTCTACTTAAGTGCTTTGCACTGCTTTCACAGAAATCATACACTGAGCACTGGTGTTGGGCTGACAGCACACCCAAATCTGCTGCTGTTCAGCAGATACAGTTTGTTCAGCTGAAGTGATTCAGCCACACACCTGAGCTCCTAATAGTAGAGCTGAAGATAAGGAAAGTCATTTGGGATCATGAGAAGTACTCACAGGAGCTCTGGAGGAGGTGTGCTGAAGATGTAGGTCTGTGCAGAGCTCTCCTGCCTCGCCTTGGTTCTGCAGCCTGTAGGGAGATTGAAACATTATTGGTTATGGAATGGTTGACAGGACTCTGAAAACGTCTCCTGTGTTACTAGTCCAGGCATTAAACAGAATGAGGTTTTTTCCCAGTTGAGCTATTTTTACTTAAAGGTGGGTGACTAATGGGAGTGAAAATGTCATAATACTACATATTCCTGCAGCTTGCATGAATTAAACCCCATCTTGAATCTTTCAATTTCAAAATAAGCAAATCTGCAGCAAGCCCACCTAGTTGAGACCTGGGATTGAAGTCACCCTGTGCCCCCTATTGCCCAGCCTTGCCCAGGAGAGGCCGTTGCTTTCATGGCAGCAATGCCAGGCATTGGGCTGGCTGCTGTGTGAGCATTACAGGGCTGCCCCCAGCTCATTGAGCCCTAGGCATGAAGGGAGCCGAGCCTCTGGCTGCCTGACTTGAGCCCTGACACCCGTAAGCAGCCTGTCCTCATCAGAGGTTTGGGAACAGGCCCATCCTCATTCAAACTCGCTTTGTTGGATAGGAACTTCTCCAACAAATAGGAACTTCTGGTGGCAGGAATGTTTTATTCATAATTAGTGATCTTTCATTTATCGGCACTTCTATGAAGTGGATCCAATCTGCAGAGAATCTGACTAGAAGGGTTTAAAAACATTTCAAGTTCCTGCGCTTTTATTCATTTAACATTTTTCCAGATACTCTTCCCAGCCCTTACTCATGTTGTTCCCCTACCCGTCACAGCCTTCTTTTAGGCATAATATTGTTATCTATTACTTTAATCCCAAAATGGTGAGGGAGTGCTACATGGAAAAAAAAATAATGGGAAATGGTCCCAGCAAATGGAGTTAAGGAGAGATAGGAAGGAGCCAGGGTCTGTCAGCTCCCCAGGGCCCCGCAGGATGCCTGCAAATGACAGACAGCATTTCCTGAGTATCAGACGAGGCCAAACACATTTCTTGATAAACTAATTATGTAAATGTGTTGAAACAATGCAAGTGTGACCGAGTGCTCGCTGCTCTCTGAGAGTTGGCTCGGGCTGTGCCATGTCTGCTGGGTGACATCCATGCGTGGCTGGGTTACAGCATCCCTCTGATGGGGTGTGACCAGAGTGTCCCTCATCACTGCTCTGGGTGGCATCTCAGCAGCTAGTTGAGGGATGCTCAGTGGGTGCCCAGCCATGGGACCATTGTCTTGTTGTGTTCAGTGAGAAAGGGTCACCTTATGGGGTTTGATATAAAGCAGGAGTGCTGAAGTGGGCTGTGGAATGTTGCTGTCCCCGCTGGATGGAATCATAGAATATCCTGAGCTGGAAGGGACCAGTATGGATCGCTGAGACCAGCTCTTCATGGATGGGTCATGGGAACAGCTGTGTGCTGGGGCTCAGTACTGAGGCAATGCTCCCAATGCACATAACCGACCTCCCTGGGCAGACATGACATTTAGTGGGTGAGATTGGCACATGAAGGAGGGCTTTCAGCCTGCACGATTTGGCCATACACATGGCCATCGCTGACCCTAGTGGTCATAGGGCCTTTAAATCTTCTCCTGTTCCTTCTTCCATATGAGAAATACCACTGAGTTAAGGGTGATGTGCCCAGCATTTCTCCCATAGCCAGCAGTAATGAACAGATTCTCAGGAGAGAGTTGGTGGCCACACTTTCCCTGGGCTGGGGACTCCCTTTCTCCAGCTGCCTGGAGCCATACCCCCAGCAGCATTTGTTTCAAAACCCAGGTAAAAAGAAATATTCCCATTCTGAAAGCTCACTTGCAGGATGAAAGATTACATCCTATCCTTCCTCCTCCTCCCTCTCGGTCCTTTGCTGCCTTCCAAACACGATGTTAGGCCGCGCATATCCTGAGCAGCCCTCACTCAGACACGACAACCTGGACTTGACCCCTGGGGTTCTGGCTCCAACAAGTCTTCCTGGCTGCTTCGGGCAGCAGGAACCTCTGTCAGCACTGGTGATTGATGGCTTCATGGGGGGAGAGGCCTACAGACAAGAAGTCTCACAAACACAGGGACAGGCAGAAATAAAATAGAACCCAAGAACCAGCAGCTTGCTGTGAGGAGAGCTGGGGAAGGGCTTTGTCATGGTTTGTGGCCACAAAGACTCATTCCTCCTGCAGGGTCATCCCCATCCTTCCACAAACGGTGCTGTGCATGATGTCCTTTTCTCTTGCCCAAGCATATGTTGGCTTTCAGGCTTTCCCATCCTTTGTCTTAATCACCAACAGCTGGAAATAAGGCATGTTTCTCTGCCCTACTATGAAGGAACCTCCAGATACAGAGAGTGCAACAAAAGACACAATACATGTCTGACGCCACATATTCAAGACCAAACTCCCAGTCATGCAGACGGTCAGTGGTGGTATCTCCAACCACTGTGATCAGCCTGTGATGAGTTTGATCGGCCGGTGACTGTTATAACTGGGCAGAGAAACCATGCTACCTGCAAGGCATCACTGAATGAGAGGTTCTCCAGCATCCCTGCCTACAGTGTACCCTGGCAGCTGTCAGTGCCCTGGGTTGGGTTTGCACTGTAACATTTCCCATTGGGAGACATCTCAGACACCAGCCTCAAAGACACTCATTTCTTGATTCCTTAGCAGATTCTGAGCAGCTAGCACAGCCAGAAGAGGAAATGATGGCAGAGGAGTGAGGATCTGACCTTGTATTTCTGCCTCCTTTTCCAGATTAAGCCATTTCCTTGTGAGAGACACACACCCTGCAGTCCAAATATTAGCCGTCTCCATTTCAGGCAATGCCATCATTAGCCAACTCATTCCCAGCATGCATTTCTATCTACTCTATTTCATGACATTTTAACATTGAAACTATCCACTAGTAGGACTAGTCTTTCACTTCCATATCCAGCACAAAGTGCAAGCCCCGAAGGTCACCAGTGACTCCAAGCACTGGAATTGGACCATATCAAACTGCAGGCACAAGTCAAAGTCACAGCAGTGCTGTGTCACTGCTTGGGCTCCACATGCCAGGACAAAGGCAAGATTGCACCAAGATTGCTTTTTGGGGCTTTCAAACTCATGTTCCTCCTCTTCAAAGATCTTCCACTCTCATCTCACCACCAAAGCAGAAATGGGGGCCACACTGAGCAAAATGTTTCCTTCAACCAGGCTGAAGACAAATCCTTTGGAAATCCCAACTTTGTCCAAGGAATAGGGGTTACTGTAAGACAGTGACTGCGTGTGCTCCAAAACCCAACCTTACTGCCTGTGCCCCTTGCTTCACCTGGTGCTTTGTGATGGGTTATGCTAACATACATGAAATTTAATTTCCGCTTATTAACCCACAGGAGGCTATTACTGTTTTCAAAGACATTACATTGCTTCCAATTAGTGCTGCCCTTTGGTTTATGGTATGTTGTTTTTCTTGAAAACCTTTGAACCAGGTTGTACATGAGCTGAAGGGCATTCTGGGGCTGTTAATAAAGATTAACTCTTTTGAGCAAATACGTGCTCCGATTCATTTGTGAGGATTACGTTGTTGCAAAGAAAAGGGATTTGAGAAATTGTTAGCAGACAATTCCATCCATTGCTTTCCCTTCCATTTTCTCAATATATTTTTTTACGCTTTCCTTTATCTGGGAATCCTTTTTTCCAGCCTTGCCAAAGATGTTTCTCTTTTTATTTCCACAGCAGCATAGTCACAGAGTTGCCTTCAGAAGTAACAACTGCCCTGCTTCTTCCTGAGGAGGGCTTTGGGTGACTTTGTCCAACCTCTATGGAAAACGTGTAGAGAAAAAAGGAATCTTGAGATGCCAGAAGAAAGGAAAGGGGTGTTGCTGTAACTCAGAATCATTTACATACAGATCTGTTTGACTGCCTTGTTCAGTCTTAACTCCCACTGCTCATCTTTCTCCATGCTACCATGAAATTTTATCGCTCTAAGTTGGCTTTCTGCTTGTCTGGTATCATTTATTCACCTCTTTACCTTCACATTACCAATGCACATTACAAATACAAGGTCAATTATGTCCTCAGCATATGTATTTTTTGCTCTGATTGACTTTTATCTTGCTGTTATTACATCATACTTCTATCATGGTGCCAAAGGCTGTAGTCTCCCATGTTCATTTCTTCTGGTGTGGTTTTGTTTTTTAATTATACCTTTTTTTTGTGAAGGGCTTTGAAGGCTAGGGAGGCACGGCCTATACAGATTTCATTACAATTCAAGAGCACCCACACTTTACCAACTCAAATCTAAGATGACATCTACATGCCAAGCAGATGTGTGTCAATGTATACTTGAGTCATACTCATTCCCAATGGAAGTGGACGCTTCATTTTCTACCTGTCTGTAGGTGCTCGTTTAACCAACTGCCCCAGGCTAGCACTTCTCCCGAAGCTGGTCTGTAAAGCTACAAACCTGCACTTATCTGATTTCAGTACGGCCATATATCTGCAAGGACACGCAGCCAGCAATATGGCTGCAACGTTGGTGGGTCTGTGGACATTTACTGTGAGAAGCAGCTGGGGAACAATCAAAGTAATTGCTCAGGGCCAGTGTACGTGTTTCTAATGAGTCTCGTTGCAGAGGGACTTTTTCAGTGTCTGCATTATTTACACAGGACACCACTATCAGTAAAAAGCCTTCTTATCTCCCCTGTATTTGTTTCTCTATCTTTCGGTTTAGCAACTCTCAAATTCTGTGTCTTTTTTTTTTTTAATTTTTATTTTTATAGCTTGTTTCCTCTTTAGCGATATTATCATGGAGCCAATAAAAGTGCTTTCCTTCTACATCTGGTCAAGGAAAGATTTTGCTGGGTACACGAGTCATATTTCTGAAAATGCCTCCAAGTGAATATAAAAAGCTGTTGGAAGCAATTGAGTTTACTGTTGCCTTATGTACTGTCATTAATTAGGAAATAAAGCAAATGGCATTTTATATCACTTGTAATCAAAATGTTACGGTCTTCACGCAAAGTCTTCCAAGTGCTGAGCCTGAAAACAGACTCTGTTCTTGTAAGGATGTCTTAAAATTCATGGCCCAGGTTTTCAGCCCGACAAGGCGCTGTGCTGAGAGGCAGAATGAGGACAGTTGTGCTGGTGGGGCACGCAGTCAGGATGACAACACGGGACGGTACCTGGGCAGCCAGGCAGCTGCTGTGATCTCCCCCACCCCTGCAGCACCACGGGAACCAGCTGAGCTGCAGCTCATCACCTGCCTCCCATTCTTGGCTACCACGAGACACCGAACCTCAGCAATCATTCCTTCCATCTGCTTTAGTTTAAATTAATGTTTTTACCTCCAGAATCTATTTTTATGGAGCTCAGAGTTTTCTTGATTGCCTTTCCAGCCTCCCGGTTCAAATCATCAAGCAGGCTATATATAAATCATGGAATCATTAAGTCTGGAAAAGACCACTAAGATCACCAAACCCAACCACCAACCCACCCCACCATGCCCACTGTCCATGTCCCTCCATGCCAAATAATAAAGCAGAATTTCATCAGCAAGCCCTTTTTTTCCACAACCCTTAACATTAGATGCCTTTGTCAACTCCATTAGGACCATATCTGCCCTTTCCGGAGCTTGAATGCTTTCATATATTTGGCTCTATATGAACAAACTGGTGGAGCAAACATATTAGTAGATCATTTGCCATGTACATGATTCAGATACCCAGACATGTACAAAACCCAGGCAGGGATTAACCACGTCTGACAGCACCGATGTGACTCCAGTTCTGTGTATGTATAAGCGATAATGAACCAAAGGCCCTGTTTGTCTTCAAATAACACATAAAATGATTAATTATTTGGAGGGGTATGATTAATAATCACAATATTATATGCTCTACCATAATGGAACTCTGCTCTCTTCTCGCTTTGTTCCTCTAATCTCTGAGAAGCAAATATCCACAGGGCGTTACCAGCAGGGCTGGAGGGAGACTGCAGTCGGTCACTGTTTATAAGGAGAACTTCTTTCCCATTGTGATTTTGTTCCCCTGGGATATACAGAAAACCTCTTTGGAAAATGCACATAGTTGCTAAAGGATTAAGGAGATCTACTGGAGAAAAAGCAAAGGGCTCTAGTTGCAGATTGCAGACTGCAGCACGTTCATGTTAAATTCGAAGGCAAAGTTTGCTTTGGTTCAAGAATGGATCCTAACTGAATTTCTTAAAAAAGCAATTATTATATTATTTGATAAAAATCATACTTTGTCACAGAAATGCATTAAGAAAAAAGAAATGCTCAACCTCCTATTTGCTATTTGTCCACCTACTGCTGCAATGCAAACTGCTCTTTGGAACACCGACCGAGGCAGCGGCGCCGGTACCGGGGCTGCTGCCCTCGTCCTGCCAGGCACCACTGCCGTCCTGTGCGGGGCTCTGCCCGGCGCTGTGCGAAGCGCTCTCGGCAGAGTCAGCAGAGGGAGCAGCAGCCTCAAGTCTCCTTCGCCCTTCCAGGGAGCAGCCCGGGGAGAGGCTTCCAGGCCAGCCCAGCACAAACTTGGAGGGCTGAAGGCAAGGGCATGAACCGCATGATGCCGTGAACCTGAAAGCCAAGCAGCAGCTGGTGCCCGAGGTATTTCCTACATGTCACTGATGACAGCTTTATCCTCCACACCATCCACTTCTCAGTGAAACAGCAAACTGGAGAAGGTACTAAAATCCCCACTTGCAGTCAGTGCCGTAATAGTACAGCATTTGCCCCTATTACACAACAGCCCCAGGAGAACATGCAGCACCCAAGGAGGGCACTGGAAGGATGCCTGCATCGAGCCCATACATCGTTAAGTGACAGCACTTGTTTTCCTCATTGAAAAAACTAGACCCATTTTTTTTTTCCCAACCCCTACAAATTCTGAGATTCTTTATATAGCTTTGCCATCCTCCCAGTTTAAAAATATTATAGACAAATTCCTGGTTTTGCCTATTTTTAGTTGCTATTGTCCACTGACATTTCAGTGGGCAGTATTGACTTGGATATATATATATATATGTATATGGATCTTGCAGAGGCTTGGAAAGGATTTTTCAGCAGGAAATGGCCAGGCAACACAAGTTGTGATGCATTTGTGCATTTCAGTAATGAGTTAGAGCTCAGCCCAAAGGAAGCTGCTGCACTTCCTCAGGGTCCCACTGTCTTCTCCCCTAGGGACCCTTGGGTTCAGACGAAGCAAGAAGGTAATTGTAACGCCTGCATGGGAACCAGCTCTGGACAGCAGCGGTCCCAACACAAAGCTGCTTTTTTTTGGTCACTGTATTTTCTCCTTCAGATGACTGCCACCTCTCCTTCCTCAGAGGAGACTTGATTTGGACGCACACAGGTCACATTCAAGTGGAAGCAGAGTCCCAGTCCCTAGGATACTTCTGGGCAAGCAACATTAATTTCTGATGGAAGTTCATGTACAGAATTGCCGAAGAGCCTTCTCATCCATCTGACTAAGTGAGCTGCTTTCACCATGACCTCTTGGTTTAATTCTGCCTTTAGAACCCCTCACATTGACCACTGATGGACATGGTAAATGGAGACATGACATCCTCCAATGCCAAGCTCTTCGTCATGTCAGAAGAATGTGAGAAAGTAGAGGGAGGTTATTCTTCCAGACTGGTCCAGGAGCATTGTGTAGCTAAGACTAGGAAAGCTGGAAACTCTTTAGGCTTTAGCTGCCCATGCAGTAACTTCTGAAATGCAGAGCCAGGCAAGTCTGCCAGCACATCTCAGTGCCAGCCTTGCCTTCACCACTATCTGACCCACGGCATCCTGTTCCTGTTGAGGACCACATTAGGCACCTTCCCTTCCCCACAGCCTCACAAAGGCCCTCTGCCCTCACCCACAATCCTTGCCAGCCTTGACATTTGCACACGTGCTCCTGTGACTGACCTCAGTCGAGTCTGATGCAGAAAGGAAAATATTCCCTTCACTTGACATACCTACGTGTCAAAATGAAACAGGCTCGTACCGGGGAAAAACCTTGTTGTTATCAGTGTGACATTGTGGAGGCTCATGATCATAATCCAATATTAGCGTGTGATAGGGATCCCGCTGGCAGTGCCGGGGGACAGATGAGACCTTGGGGGTGACCTCCGCCTGGCTCACAGGGCTGCCTTCACCTGCTGTGTGGCCCAAGCACACCTCTGCTCCAACACAGGTATTTGGGATTTTGGGAGGAGCCCAGGACTCCTCCTCCTCAGTCCTCTCCCTTGTGCAAAGTGCTTGGAAGAGGCTCTCTGGGCCTCCTTGACACCCTACAACCTTCCTTATAACAAGAAAGCCACCTCTCTTCCCATTCATCCATTCTCCAGATCCATCCCTCTCTTCTGCCCCTGAGGTCACATGCACATCTGGGTTCCTGCTCTCATACCTGCTTGAGTTTACAGGGACCTCACATTTTCAGTTCAGTACTTCCACACCTTCTGTAATGACCATTATTTGCAGTTTATTCTGCCAATCCCAGCTTCCACAGAGCACAAAGCAGTGTCTCTGGGAGAACAGGGCACACTCACTGCTCCCCTCTTTGGGTGCAGAACAAGGAGCCAAGCAACTCTCCCTGCCCCCAACAGGCACACCTCTGAGCCCACCCTGCTTTAGCACATCTGGATTTGCAGCTGGATTCATCCCTCCAAACCCATAGTCTTCATCCAAGACACTCTGAGCCAGCAGTGCAGTCACCTGGGGCTGCATCTCATGTTGCTGGACATGCGTGATCCAAGCCCTTAGCCATGGAGACAACTGGTTCCTTTTTGAAGCACAGGTTCAGACATAATAGCATAAAACTAGAAGCTGGATCTCCAAGAAAAAAAATATCAAATATTCTAAGGCTAATAAGAATTTATGAGAATCCACCGAAGTGGAACAAATCAAAGTGGATTTGTCAGATGCTCCAAGTAACTCCTTCATGGGTAATGCCTCCATCCCCCCACCCAGGTTGCAGATAACCATAGTCCTTGGCTCAAAGGCCATTGCCTAATGTAGAACCTGGCCCAAGTCCCTGCTTCTGGACACAGACATCAGAAAGCAGCTGTAGGCTTTTCATAGGCTCTCTCCTCCAGGCAGGAGTGAGTTTTGGTATCTGAACATGGAGCCAAAGGACAGAAGCCTTCATTGAATCTTGCTGAATATGAAAGGAAGCCCTATTGCCTCACCTTGCAACCAAATCCTTGCAACATGACAGACCCAAAGGGACTCTGTGATCTTTCCTCTTTCCATAAATAAAGCAATACCTGTCAAAGGGTTGTGCTTGGATGTGGACCTGAGGAGTCTTGTGCCAAGTGATGAGCTTATGAACAAGCCACGCACCTGCAGAAGAGCTGTAGCTAAACCCTGCAGGCATCCTGGCATGAGCCCCACACCAGATCAATAGGATGCACACATGCTCCTGAAGGAGCATTAGTCCCTGCCCTTTGAGCATCCTTGTATGGGAGATCCCTGCTGAGAGCATCCATTTATAACTGTGTCAGTGGAGATCCTCCTCAGCACCGAGTGCGGAAAAGCTCTTTACATCATAAATTGTATTTAAAGGCTCTTTCAAGAAGACAAGCAAATTTAAGAGGGCAGTTAGCTTCTGGCACTTAGATGCATAACTTTATTTGAGTATTCAATTTCCTCCTTCATTCATAAAGTAAACATCTGAGTTATCTGAAAGTGACTGTATACTTACGCAGTGTTTTCTTAAAAGAGTCAATAGGAGCAAGGCGACATAAAATGCTTCAGAGAGCATGACACAGGAAAACACAAGCCTTTAAATTATACACATTCAGGAAACGGTTGAATTCAGCGTTTTAGATGGAAAGGTTAAAATGTTTGTGCTGAATTGTATTAAATCTTTCACCAGTAAATCCTGTAGGAAGCAGAACATTTGAAGGAGCCTACTTATTCCCAGTGTCTAGGAAAGACTCCCAGAGTTTCAAAGGAAAATGTCCATTAATCTCACTGGACAAGTGCAATCTAATAAAAGCTGTTGTTAAATTAAGGCAACAATGTTACTAATTGTTTTCCAAATTTAGTTTATTTTCCTCCCCAACAAAATCCTGTACTGAGATGGAGGACCTTCATTAAATTACTTCTTTTGGAGAGAAAGACTACTGTACACAGGATTGGAAGCCCATTCGTTAGGGAATAGTTTAATGTACAGTAGAAAAATATCCTGTAGAGGCAGATCTATATGTAGATGAGGTCTTAGTATGGGTATCGCCATCCTGGTATCAATACCCTACAGACCCTTACGTAGCAAGTGAGGTCCACATTGCTTCGGGAACACAGAAGGGGCAGGGAGGGTTTGCAGATTGGGTTCCATCAGCAGGACCACCCCATGCTGATGTCCCTTGCAGTTGGACCCAACGATCCTTAAGGTCTTTTCCAACCTGAGCTATTCTGTTCTATGATCTATATCTCCAACCCCACCAGCAGTTGCATTTCTGAAACACAAGCCAAGCTTTACCTCCATGACAAAATCCAGAGACCAGGAACTGGGGCCATTGCTGCCACTGACCTCTCATTCGACCTTAGGCATGTTGCGTTGCCTCACTGCAGCTCAGCTCCATCACTGACAAAACACGCATGTGACAGATGACCATCCACATCAGGAGTATGCCAAAAAGCATCCAAATCACCACAGGGTCAGGGAACCAAGCCTGAAATCCAGAGATTAAACATTTTACCAGTTTCATAGCACAGACTTGCCAAACAAGTCTGTGGATTTCTGGGTCATTCTGCATTTATACTCAGCAGCACTATGTATATGACAATGAAACCCTAAGTCCTAACACTGGAGAAGCTTCCAGCTGCAATGCTGATGACATCATCCCAAAATGTTTATCATTTGACCTTTTTCTCCACAAGAAATCCCCAAATGGGACTTTTGAACCTGGTTCCAGGTATACCAAACAGCCAAGCTATCTTACAGCTGCTTGTGATGAAACCATCCCACTGCCAGATCTGCCCAGATGGTTGATTTTTTTGATTATTATGATTTTTAATTCTGACCTTGTGCCTCATTATGGACAAAGTATCTCTGGGGAAGGGAAGAACGTGAACTGGGAGAAGGGCTGTGCATTCACAGCCTCTATCCAAATTGCATCTGAATTAACACCTGATCTCAATGGAGGACTGAAAACGTCTGGCTGGGTTCTTTTTATTTCTATTTATTTTTAATTTAGCACTTCAGGAGTCTGGAGAGCCTGAAAGATTGAAGCGCTGAAACTTGTGAGCTTCTGTGGTCACTCAGACCTGGCTGGGAAGGGAAACTCTCTGCTTTCTTACAAAACAAACCAAAAGCAAAACAAACCACTTTTCCTGGTGAGACTTTCATTCAATTCCGCAGACTCAGGAAGCTTCGAGATAAGCCTCCGCTTCGTGGACACGCTCAGAACTGCCCGAAGCCTAAACCCAAGCTAGCAATTAGCAGGAACACAGCATGCTTAATGAATTAACACTTTTAGACAGCTTGACCCCAGCGTAGAAAAATAACCTAAAAGTTCACGGTGTTTTCTACAGCCCGCTGTGCACCTCAAAAAAAGGCATCAGTGGTTAATAAAAGCATGTCAGTCTTCCAAGAAACCTCCCACGGAAGTCCCCAGGTTTCCTGGTTGAGCAGCACTATGGAACTGTCAGGAATGGTTTTTTCTTAAAAGAAAAAAAATAAAAAATCTACTACTGGATCCAGTGGGAAATTCAGAAGCATCTGAATACTCCGTTAAAAAGCTTATAAACCTCAAGTCGGATTCTGGTTTTGTTTAGACTTGGTTTCTGATGAAGAGATAAGCAGATTCCAAACCAATTTACTACTAATTATGGGCCGATCCCCAGCCTGTTTTCCTCTGAAAAATCAAAACTGAATTTCAATAGGAGAGTAGAAGACAGCTATTTTGACTGGAAAACATGGCTAATATTGTGGTTTTGGCTTTTGCCTCCTGCAAATGCAGTAGGGCTCGGTTGCCATTTATTCGGGCTGCCTTTAAAAAAGAGACTCTGTCCCCAGTGACCTCGCTCAGCACTCTCCAGATGTAACTGATTTTGTGGTTACATTACAAGCCCCCTTGACACCACAAATGATTGGTGATGCGCAAACCAAGCCAGAAAGTAAAAGCAAGCCAGAAAGGGAGAAACCAGGAGGTATCTTCTTTTTAGAGCAACTACTGGCTTCAAAAAGAAAAATCAAGAAAGAACACTCCAGGCAAGCATGGGGACCTTCCAAAACCTGGAGCTGCTGACGACAACATCTCAAAGCAGTTAGGGATGCTTCCAGTCTGCCCTGGGTGCCATGCCCAAACCCAGCAATGCAATGCTTTCCCCTTCATTTTACAGATATAGTAGGGACCTCCATGGAAGGAGGTAAGGCATGCCAAGCACTCCCTCCTTTAGCACCCAAGTGCTGCTCATGCTCTCCCAAACACAGGACGTCAAGGTGATGGAGCAGAGGTGGCTCTTCTCTCCCTGAGCTCATGGCCATTCACCCTGCTGGAATGACACCAGCTCCAAAAAGAAAAATAAAGATGCCCAGGGAAGGAAAACAAGCTGGGACAAAAGCTACATCTGTATCTAAAGATAAGGGCAAGAGCAATGACAAAGTTAATAACTCCAGAGCAGGGCCCATCCAAGGCAGCATGCTGCTATTAAAACTTGCTGCTTGGAAATGAGTTATCCATTATTAATATTTCAAATTGCTAAATCCTTCCTAATCGTGTTTTAATATGAGGCATAGCCACATGATTTAAAAGCAAAGCTCAAGACAATGTCAATCACTCCTGGGCGTGGAGCAAAACCCACCACAGGAATACTGATGAGACCAAGTTTCTGCAAGGATGGAGAATTTGGGAGCAGCTTTCCTGGGACCTCAGCCTTCTCCAATTGGCCACACGGCTTTTCTATGCTGCAGAGCTGTCCTGAGCACCACAGGTACCTTTTCTCTGAATGTAGAGCACAGGGCAAAGCTGGCATGTGAGGCTTAGCTCACCAACCCTGTCACGCGGACACAAGGCTGGATTTTGGAGCAAGCTCTGGGGTGCACCGAGAGAAATAGGGCCAAGAACAGTTTCCTTTTATCTTTTCATTTTACTGTGGGATTCTGCATCCTAGTGCACAGGAAGGATTTGCTCCTGCAGAAAGCCCCAGCTTTCGAGCACCAGTAACCCCGACTGAAAGTGGTGAAATGTCAGTTGCTGTTGGCTGGGATTGACTTGGTTATGGAGGAGTGACAGCCTGTATTTTTCCCTTGTAACAGCGAAGGACAATGTCAACATGTTCAGCTACACCTAAATACCAAGTGAATCCCAAATAGATCTGAAGCTCCAGCCTTACTAGGCATATTTTATATAATAATACAGATATCATATGATGTATGTATGTTACTGAGGACACAATATGTTTTAAACAGTGTAAAACACAGAAAAGCAAGCTCATGACCTTCCTGGTGAATTTCTGCAGAGCGGGGCTCAGAAACACTATCACTGTCTCTAAACACCCGCCATTAGCCATCACCCTCATTAACTTTCCACTCCTGCTTAATGTTGATCATTAATTGGGTCAAAGCTGTCAAGGTCAGGCTCAGAAGTGGCAGTCACCCTGCAGTCCCAATCCACACCATCCCATAGCGGTGACAGAGGGCCAACGCTCCCACAGAGCAAACAAAGGTGAATCTGAGTAAACTGCCTCCCCAAAAGGCCACTTCACTGTGCCCTTTGAGCAGCAGCTTCCCCACTTCACATTTATGCCTGCAGACCTTTATATACACAGAATGTCTATTACGGCCTCCATTGCACTCATGGTAAATGATTAACACAGCCAACTTCACCTCGCCGCTCCTCTTAGTCCTGCTCAAGCACAGAGGGATGGTTTCCCCAGCACTATTCCCTGCCCTGCTCACAGGGGCCATAGCACTAAGAGGAGCCTGAGCACTGCACTGCAACCAGATGTTAACTGCAGGCTCCTGCAGCTAAATGCCCATCATTTCCATTCATTCCACAAGCCAGAGCTATTCCCTTTTATTACAAGCAAAGAGTGAACAGATGGGAAGGATAATACCAACACCTGAAGTAATAGCAACATTAGGGCCCCATACTGCATCCATCTGTGCCCACCTCTCTTTCCCTCTCATTCAGCCTCTGGGCAGTCCCATACCAA
This sequence comes from Pavo muticus, assembly GCA_016647715.1. Classification (NCBI taxonomy): domain Eukaryota; kingdom Metazoa; phylum Chordata; class Aves; order Galliformes; family Phasianidae; genus Pavo; species Pavo muticus. The sequence continues at coordinate 10,450,641 of JACDJE010000149.1, read as the reverse complement.
GGGAAATGCAAGCAGAGGTGGGATGGGGACCAGGGTTACCAGGAAATGCAAACAGCATCCTAGTAACAAGGTAAGAGATGGGACAAAGATTCAACACCAACACCTCATGCCAGCAAAGGAGTTGGCCCTGAACACAGCTCAAGCCCTGATATTATCAAACACAGTGCTCACAGTCTTCTCTTGGCCACATTTAATGCTGCAGTGTAACTGTTCACTGTAAAAGTTTCTTTAAATTCCAATAGCAATGCATTTCCCAGTAATAGTGAAGACAGCCTGCAAGAGCAGGAAAATGGCTGGTTGACGCCCATGGTCCCAGGATCATTAGAGCACTGGGGGTTAAGTGCTAGGTTTTGTGTTTTTTGGGTTTTTTTGGCCAGTTTTGACCACAGAGACAGCTGACCACTGCTCCCCTCCTGTCCTCTCAACACAGTTCATTTCCATGGCACATTACCTCTGATGGTGCTTTTGGGTAGATGCTTTATTACTATATGGAAGGCTGGGGTTTTGGAGAAAGCAGCAGTCTATTGGGACATCAGGCTATGGGGATATGTTCCCTGCAACAAGAGCCTTTCTGGTATGTGCTGCTTCTCACCAAGCTTCCCTTTGAGGAGGAGCTTTCTGGAAGCACTTTGAAGATGTCACTGTTCCTCATTAAGCAGCTTTTGGGTTATTCAATGTAAATTCATGCTGAAGAAGAGAGGTTTTTGGGGACACCGCCTCCTGGCACCCCTAGCCACAAAGTCCTCTCTGAGAAGGACCACCTGAGGGGATGAAAGGAGCAGAGCTGTTTGATTGCTTCTTGTATGCATACAATAGCGAGATTGAATATTCAGCTCTGAGTTTACTGCAGTAGAAGCAAGGAGCTCAAATACTTAATTACTGCAGCACACAGACCCGGAGAGCAACAAAGGCTGTTTTCCTAACTGATACACAACCAGTGTTACAATAAAATGAATTGGAGAAAAAAGGGAGAAAGACTGGGAAGTATCAGTAATTCACCTCTCTGTGCCACAGAGAGCTCCCAGAACACTTGAAGAACACCCACAGGACACCAAACCCCCTTCAGCCCCTATAGGCATTGCTGTACCTGGCTCACAGCCCTGTTTCCCCCTTCTTCCCAGGAAGACACTCTTGGAGCCTCACTACTCACCACACAGCAGGCAGATACCAATAGCACAAAGGGAAAATGTGTGCCAACATCCTTATAACCTCGATGGGCTCACACTTCAGCTGGTGCCAATCAGCCTAACCATGGATGGGTGCACAGCTGCACCCGGGCACAGGTGTGTCCCTCAGGTTGTGCAGAGGAGCAGCCAGAGCTCCCCTCCCTGCAGCTGAGCAGTGTTTGCTATTCAGACAGAACCACACAAGTTGTGCTGAAAGCTTCTTTTCCCTCCAACACAGAAGTGACTCTTTATCAGAGGGTCCACAGCTTTGGGGCTCTCCACAGAAATTAAACCACAACTTTCAATTTTCCATGCAGAAATAAAAAATAAATTTTTTTTCTTGAAAGCAACTGCTTGGGTGAGCGCTGATTTTATTGTGCTATTAATATGATCATAAACAAGAATAGAGTGTTCATAGGCTCAAGTGCTCCATTACTCACTTGCTGACTTGGTAAAAATCACTGTGGCATTGGTATAAAGTGCAAAATGGAACAGATCATTGTAGTCATGTTGTAAAATCATCTGGGCAGGTGACCTTTGAACAAAGGCAATTGATAGCTCCGAGGCAGCTGTACAACAACAGTAAAGATAATTATTGTCCACAAGCCACCAAACCTGTAGAAGAGCAAATACACACGTGCCTGCGAACGAGTGAGCACTGACGGGAGGGAGAAAGGTTCGTGGAGGAGAAATAAAAGTCAATCTCCAGACTAATCTGCTAATCAGCCTTGTTTGGAGCTTTGTGGGCAGGGATGAGATGGGTCATAGCACGTGATGGTGGCAGCCTGGTGGGGACAGGAGGGCAGCTTCCTTGCTGGGGGGTCCCATGGGTATCCCAACACCACCAGGTCAGCTGCAGGGTTCTGTTCTCCCAGCCCTTGGTTTTGGGGCCAGTCTGCTCCATTGCCATCCTGAATGTTCAAACTCCTACAGAGGCTGAGCAGGATAGTGGGAGCAGGTCTGGGCACACCAAGACCCCAAGTTTCCTATGTGTTTTTTGTTCTTTCTGTCCCACAGGGCTGTGCAGGCAGTGCTGGCTTTCTGTTAGGGGCAGAAATCTGCTCCTGCCTGAGGGATGGGAGCAAAAGGCTGGAAAAGACCTTGAAGAAACATGAAACCGGCCCCATGGACGATGCCGTCCAGTTGAGTGCAGGAAGGAAAAATTACACACATCCCAATTGTTTCATTTCTTGTCACCCTGCCCCGTTTTGTCAGCCACCAGGCCCCAGAGTATCCCAACGACCCGCCGACGGTTACCAACAGGCAATAAATAAAACCGCTGGAGCCACTGGTGTCAACATCTTGGCATTGTTTGGGTCTTCTTGTTTGCCTTTAAAATAACTCTGCCCCTCAGGGTCACGCAGATGAGAAAGTGAGGACCCCTTGCCTTCGCCCGCAGAAATCATTCTGTTGCAGCTTGCATTGTGCTGCTGGCGAATGTGGGATTTGGGAAGGTGCCCAGGAGCATTGCTCATGCTGCACCCGGGGCTCCTCCTTCCTGTGTCCCAGCATGTCAGGCTGGGACCCTACATTCCCTTGAGCCTGGGACATAGAACTGTAGCATTGATTGAGTTGGAAGGGACCATTAAAGGTCATCTGTTCCAAATCCACTGCAGTGAACAAGGACGTCACCCATCTTCCCAACTCCCATGGGTACTGTTTGAGCTGGATTTCGGGACAATGTCACCCTGCTCACCTTGTAGAGACTCAGCTCTGCATTAAAAACCCTGAGGGCTATATTCAGAGTGAAACATGCCCAAAGCTCTCACTGCAGAGGTAGGAAAGGTGGCAGTGAACTCAGGGAAGTGGTGGAGCCATGGTCTCTGGAGGTGTTCAAGAACCATGAAGATGTGGCACTGAGGAACACAGTCGGTGGGCATGGCGGAGTGGGCTGGGGTTGCACTTGGGGATTTTAGTGGTCTTTTCCAACTTTAATGGTTCTATGACTCTATGAAGATACTAATGAAACTCTGGAGATGCAAAAAGAAAACCTCCAAAGATAGCTCCCATCAATGGGCTTTGCTAAAGGAATGGGCTGAACGCCCCCCGTGCCCTCACACTGAGTGACTGGCTGTCAGCTCACTGCTGAGCTATGGAGGTGTCGGAGGGATCCATCTCCTCAGTGCCCAGAGCATCTGCTCTCCTCCATCTCAGATGAGTCATGACTTGATGCCAGATTTCACTCTCCCTGATCATCTTTAGCTGTTGTTTATAATAAAAGTCAAGCGATCCATCTCTGCTGACAAGAGGAAAAGTTGCTCCAGGAAGCCCTGGACAGGTCAACTTCTATATTAAGGAGCTATTACTTGACAGTTTCCTGGCCATAAATAGCTGTCCAGGCAGGCTGGGGGTTTTATTTAGCAATAACAAATAAAGAAGGCCTTAGACGTAACTTCACGACCTCATTCCCCCTTCATTTCCCTCCCATCTCCACACTCAGTACAGTCCCATCCTCACCCCAGCCCCCCCAGCAAAGCACATCTCCCCATTGCTCACCTCCTTGGTGCAGCTCAAAGCCCCATATCCTCTCATTGCCCCACTTGGATTCTAACCCCAAAACCCACACTGTGCCCATGGCTGCGCTGATGCAATCCCAAATAGCCGCTCATAAGGGAATCCAGAGGAGTGAAGTGATCCCAGCATCCCCAGTAGCACTGCAGGCACACACTGGTGTCAACTTATGGAAATGCAGAGTGGGTTTTGTGCTGCTGGCCATCATCTGCTGCAATACAGCCCTAAGAAATTAATTCCTGCTTGGCTTTCCATAAAAAATAAAAGGGGTGAAATGGAACCTCTGACCCACAGGGCTGAAAGCTGAAAGTTCTTCACCTGAAACATGCCCAAAGCTGATGCAAACAAAAAATACCTCCAGCACAGCCTCTGTTTTTCCACTCCTCAAACCTTTCTCTGAACTTCTGGAAGACTCATTTCCAATTTTCTAATTCTTGGAGTTGGCCATATTGAAAACCATGAGGAAATACAAAAGAAAAACAGCATTTTGGAACTCTTTTATTATTTGGGTGGTTTTGACCATTCTTGTCATGTGGTTTGCCTAAAGTAATAATAAAAAAAAGTCCTTGTTTGGAGCTGGGAAAGGAAGAGCAGTGTGTTTATTTCATGTCTGACTCATCAGCTCAGTGCTGGTACACTGAATGCTTCAGAAGCTAACACTCTATAGAGATGTTCGTTTTTAATATAAAACAGTAAATGTTTAAAACAACCATTGCTTTTTTTTTTTTTCTTTTTTCTTCTCCCTGTTGTGGCCAATAAAACAGAAGGGAGGCCACGCAGTTTACATTTTAATAAAATTAAGTTATTCGGTGCCACGTTATTACAGTCTTTATTGGAAAGTGGAATAAATTGCACACAGAGGAGTCATAGGAGGGAGAAATCACTGCGAATAAACATAGATTCTGGGATGCGTTTATTTGCTGGTTGCATCTCAAAGGAGGACGGCTTTCCAGGGGAAAACAGGCAGCCTCAGGGAGGCCACCCTGGGTCTCCTCGGATGGGAGGAGCTCTCTGGGCACCCCATCCAGCCGGCGTCTTCCTCCCACATCCTCCAAGAGAAGCCCGTCCCGCGGTGAGCCAGGCTCCGGGCACAAGGGGTTCTAGGCGAGCGCCAGGGCACACCACGAGTCCTGCCGCAGCGGCACGCTCAGCCCTGGCTGCGGGGCCATGCTGCTGGGAGAGAAGGGGTAGTCCTCTGGCTCGAATTTGAACTCGCCGCCGGCCAGCGCCTCATCTGACTGGCTCTGCGCCTGCCCCGGGAGGGAAGGGAAAGGTGTAGTTAGCCAGCAGGTAGTTATCGTGCTTATCCTAATGTGGCAGGGCTCAGGTAGATCATGGGCACAGTATGCTACCCACAATGCTAATTAGAGGTGCCCAGTGTACATCCCCAGGCCAGCGAGCATAGAGAAAGCATCCCAGCACCTGTCTGCACTTATTTATTGACAACATGTATGCTTCAGACATCTCTGGGCACGTCTGTTATTCAAGAGTGTAGCACAGATGTGATTTATCTGTTTTGGACAAAAAAATCTCACCCACGTGCATATCCAGCTTGAGGGGGCTCAGACCCTGCACCAAGTCAGGACAGGTCGCCAAATGCCCATCTGCAGGTTGACTTAGGGCCTTTTTTTCCTCCAGAAAGGTGAAACATGTCTCCCACCAAACAAATCCTTGGGGTCTAAAGCACAGCCACAGAGCCTTTTCTTGGGAGCTATGGAGCTTTCCACCCAGGGCTGATCCCACCGGCTCACTGGGTGGCCTCTCAATGCAATGAGCAAATTGCTTGGCCTTATCAGGGCCCCCAGGCCAGCCATTAGGGAGTGCGTGGGGCACAGCTCCTGTGCCTTACCTGGGACACCGACACAATGCCCTGTCCGGGATACTGCGAGGTTGTGCTGGGCTCTGACTTTAAAGTGACCGTGCTGTCTGAGTTCGTAATGGAAGAAGGGGAGTTCGTGGCCGAAGTGGTGGACCCTGCAGGAAAAGGAGCACAGAGCAATGATAGGCACAGATTCATTCCTAAGGAGATCTGTATTTCAATAGCTAGCATTGCACTGCATGGCACAACTCTACTGCTCTCTTTCTCCACCATCAGGGCAATGCTTTGTATTTGGCTAGCATGATGCTTCAGGGTTGGAACTAGATGACCTTTAAGGTCCCCTCCAACCTAAACCATTCTATGATTCTATGCTTGTGAAGAAGGAAGGAGGAGAACCCATTCACAGCCCAGCAGTGCCACTCCTTGTATGGCCCAGAGGAGCAGATGCTGAATGTGTCCCAGTCCCTTCCCCTGGACTCCCAAACACGTCACCCCCAGTCCCAGTTTTCTCCTGTTGCCCATTGCAGCTCAGATCTGCTTGAACACAGTACTGTAGGGCTGGAACCTGGTACCCACAGAGCAGGGATCCCTCCGGGATCATGATACCAACAAGGTTTTCCACCCCACTTCCTCCTCTCACTTGAGGACTATGCCTAAATGAAGATCCTAAAGCAAAAGCAATCATCAGGGAGAAAAATCACAGTATGATTTTCTACTTTGCATAATCTCCTGCAGAGTGAAGCCTGCTGAGATGAACTACGCCCCAAGCCCATGGGATGGACGGGAGCAGCACTGTACCTGTTGAGGTTTTGCCTTTGGTAATGTTTTTCGGCTTCCTTTTCCTTGTTTGGATGCTTTCCTTTTTCATGGCCAGAGGTCTTGGTACCTTGACATTCATAAGGTTTGGGATGATTAATACTGTGTTTTACTTAGCTCCTTCCCGCACACGCTTTGCTTTCCTATTTACACACTGCAGCTCATGCAATGCACCTAAAGTCCTTGTCCTTCGCTAAGTGCTATTTTTCTCCGCAACAGGCCTTGGCTGGAAGATGTATAAGGCTAACAGCTAAGGCTTTCCCACAATTTATTTTTTCCTTTATTTCCTATTTTCCTTTTCCTGATTTATTGGTGACCCTTATGAGAGAGCACTACTAAATTAAACTGATGGCCGAGGCCTACACGACCCAGAGGGAGAGGTCATGGGATAAAGAGACTTGAACCTCCATGGCAGAAGTTTGAAGAGGTCTGTATGGAGGGATGAAGACTTCTCTTGGCTGATGGACATAGCACCAATAGTTTCCATCCTCTGCGGATGAGTATTATCAGCGTACCTCCCAAGAGCGTCCCATTTACCCCTTCACCTCATTCTGGGTAACCTCAGATGAATGGGCTTTAGCTGCACTGAGCTATGGCTCTTCAGGCTCTGCTCTAGGGCTTCCCCCTCAGACCGATGTCCCAGACCTACCAGGAAGGATCCCATAACCCAGCACACCCCTGCCCTCACCCCGTGGAGCTTCATGTACAAGCCGCAGGCGTTGCAGACGGGCTCCCCTTCGGCGTTCCTTCTCCAGAGGGTGGTGTTGGTTGTGTGGCAGTTAGTGCAACATAGGCCAGCACGTCTCGATGAAGACTTGAAAGCAAGCAAACAAACGCATGAATGCACACACAGAAGAAGTTTCCTTTCATACAAAAATAAAATCTCCACTGACAGTGATTTCCTGGAAAACACGCAATGTGAAGATAGCAAAATTCAGATGAAAGAAATTGCATTCAAATGAGATCACTCTAATTTGCAAGCGCTTTTTTCTTAAGCTCAATAATCCTGGCAGATCTCCTCCCAGTCCATTTCACAAAGCTCCAGCGAGTGCTGGGAGCGATCAGGATCCAGAGCACAGAGCATGTATCTCAGATGGAGACAGAAGGAAAATACCTGCCTGGCTTTCAGTGCACAAACAGCCGAAACCTGCTGTTGCTTTAAGTGAACTCCACTTCTGTTTCTCTGCACTCACAACTACCACTAAAGTTAGCAACACCCCAATTAATCTCTTGTTTAAGACGACTGGAATCAATTGGCTGAGCTGAGCAGAGCCGAGCTGAACTGGCCCGTGAGTGGACCAGGAGAGTTATTTTCTGCACGTCTCACAGATAATCTGTTCCCTCACAGGCTGCAGAAACACCATGCAAACATTAACTAATTACATATTTTGTGAGTGCTGTGATTGCTGGCTCTGCAACGTTAATATTTCCAAACAAAGAAGGGAAATATTCTGGCAGAAGCAGCAAAATCATTTCTAACAACCGTACTCCGAGCCACTGGAAAATCCATGGGTCTATATACAGACGTGTCAGCTTAATAGGTGTTTCATTTCAATGTCTCTTAGCACCTCACACGTGAACTATTTTAATAAGAGTGTGTATCCCAGTGATCTCAGTAACATCACGGACTCTGTGCATTCAGGGGTGTGAATACACTATTCAGCCCTGAGAAGAATTACCCTGATTCCTCTCAAAGGCAGATGATAGGTGATGCGGGCAATAAAGAACTCCCTGTTTGTTTATTTTTCCATTACTCCCTGATATCATAAGTAATCAATATGACAAATGAGGTGGGGTGAGCAGGAATAAAAATGAAATGTTTTTACAAGGTTAGCAGTCAAAGAGAGATCAGCACTGAGTTTCAAGAGTCACCAGTGACGGGCCCACGCTTTGATTCAGTGGTTGCAAAGTGTTCTCAGCAACTCTTTGCAAATAATGGTATTGCTCAGAAAATGGTCTGCCTTTCAAGAAACAACAGGGCAAAAATAATAATACGCTGAGGTGTGAGCTAACAAGCTGGGCACAGAGGAGGTCTCAACAGCTTGTCTGTAATATGGGGCATGGTGTCACAGAATGATCCCGGACCTGTTATAGAGCTTTCTTAAAGCCTTAGAGCCACCAAGACTGTGCCTTTCACCTCTGCAAGCAGGAGGGCCCTCTGCACAGGCAGCCACCCAAAGGTGCTTAGCACCCTGCTCTGCAGCTATAAGGGCAAGGCCCTGAGGTGCAGCTCCTGCCACAGGAGTGAGGGGGGATTTGGAGTCTGGCATGGGCTGCTGAGATCTGTCATCACCTGCGGATGGACAAAGGCCAATGCAAAGTGCTTTGGAAAGCCCCGAAATTTCTGGGCAGGCCCCTGGGAGGGAGGGACACACTGTCCTGGTGTCACACGGTGTTGGGCTATCTGCTGAGGCATCAGTGCCTGCCTGTGTTTGCATCTCTTGCACAGCAGACACCATCCTCCATGGCCACAAATTACAAATAGAAAACCCAAAAACCCTGTGAGAATCTGTCCCTACCCCACAGCTTGCCCATTTAGCAAGAAAAAAGACAGTCAAGGCTGCTTTTGCTCACTGAAGGACGACGGTACAATACGTTATTGCTGGTTTCCCAGCAGCTCCCCTAAAAGAAAGCACATTGCTGTCTGCCTCCACCCCACTGCTTTTGTACCACTCTGACCTTGTCTAGGAAGTTGTTGACTTCAACATTGTGCTCCAGTGTTTATTTATACAAATGCACCGTACACTCAAACAAAAACTCTTCACGGACCCGGCTTGACAGCCAAGTGCTGCTGATAAGCTTGAGGAACCATGAGCTGGTGCCTATCACATTAACTGTGTGCAAGCGCTGCTTGTACAGCCCAAAAAGTTCGGATCCAGCAGGGCAGGTCCCTCCAAAGGGAGGCCCAAAGCTATAAGAGACTTTGCTTTGCTTGCTTGTCAGAAGTACAGCATGACAGAGGGCAGCTGATGGCTATGGGAAAGTGTCTGCAGCACACTGCTCTGATGCACTGAACTAGCTAAGACCCAAGTCACTGACGGACGTGGTCAGTGGGCATGGTGATGATGAGTTGATGGTTGGACTTGATGAGCTTAATGCTTCTTTCTATCCTTAATGATTCTAAGATTCTAAGTCAAGATAGTGTGGGAGCTGCCGGGCAAAGGACTGCGTCTACCACCAGTGCTGCCCCATGCAGCTCTGCTCCTACCATGCTCCTGCACTGGGAAAATGCTTACAAGGCACCCAGCGCCAGCAGCTGCTCCGGGGTGGTGAAGGTGGTCTGGCTTTTAGGGCTGGATCTAAGGTATCATCTTGTGAAACGTATCAAGAAACTTTGGCTAGGAAGCTCCTGCCTAAAATAAAGTGTCGCTTCCCTCCTCCTCTAAGAAATATCCTGCCTGCTGAAAGCCACTGCGCTGTGCGTCCGGGTACAGGCTGAAGAAAAGCAGCTGTCCCTGCTGCCATCATCATAAAAAAAAAAAGAAAAATGGACTGGTTATGACAGGACGACTGCATGATCTGCAGGCACCATCTGCACGGTGCTCTGTGTGCCACGTTGTGCCCGCTGGGGCCTTGCTTTGTGAAAACACAAGTTGGAATAACCGCGGCACAGCGCCTGCTTACAGAACAAAGGTCATAACGTAAAGGGCAAAAGAAACCCTTTTTCCTCTCTGTGCCTGTATTTCGTTGTTCCTCATTGCTCCTCCAGCAGCGTGCTGACCGCAGGCAGCCATCTCCCATGGGTGCTGCAGCGACAGCCCCGGCAGTGAGATCATTTGGGGAGAAACACCCCAAGCCTGGGAAGCAGGGAGCATCCGGGGTGGTGGCTTTGCAGAGCACACCCAGAGCCCTCTTGTCCGTCATCAGTGGGTCCTCTTGTCCACTGCCTTGTTGCAAAATGGCACTGCAAACTGGCGGAGCAGCCATGGTTTTGAAATCTTTCACTCCCAAGTCAGAATGGGAAGTCAAAATCATGGCCTCTTTCCTTTTCCATGCAATAAAACCCCGTCAGGTATTTCAGCCTCACTGAAGTTTTTCCCCTGGATAAGAATATCAGCTCTTTCACTTGGGCTTTATCACTGCATTGATAGCCAACATAACAAAACTGTTGGAAATGCTGTGATAATTCCTGTCTTGTCTCTGCGAAACAATCTTAAAACAGAAAACTTTGCTGAAATGTTTACTAAAAAAATGCCTTACTGGTGCTACTGATTGCCCCGTGCCAACAGCAATGGACAAAATACTGGGTAATGGCAGACCTGTCCCAATGCCTGGGTGGAAAAGCTGCACAAAGAGCCCTGGAAATTCAGCCAGTGTTGTGTTTTGATGGCAGGTTCTGAAACGCAGGGTTTGAGTTCGACTTTCAATACATAGATTGTGTTTGCTCCAAAGAAATCAGCAGCGTTACTCCGAGATCTGCAGCTCAGCAGAGACTGGAGCCTGCTGCTGGGGTGTACTTGTAAAGTAATTACATTAAAAGAGACCTGGTATGTTTTGGTGAGACTGGCAAATCCTATCGGATAACATACAATGTATCACAGAAATGCACTGATTCTGGTGAGTTGCCATTACAGAGCGACCTTCCACGGAGCCTCTGCTTGTTTCGTTTTGCAAATAGAATCAAATTTCCACGATCAAAATCAGAACAAAGCATTTTATGCAATCCCAAATTTGCTTCTTATCGTTTCCTTGCACAGAAACTGGTCACTGTTGGGTTACTGCTAACAATTTGTTTTGCAACACACAAAATAACTGCGGGAATACACCCGAGCAACAGCAAAAGGAACCCCCAGCTGTTCCCCAGCACGGCTCAGACAAACATCCTGTTTGTAATGACTGTTTCTGATGACAGGCTCTGAAACCAAAACTGTGACCACCAAATTTAAACATCCCAAAGCGACTGCACACAAAAAAAGGAGGCTCCTTTCCTCTCCCACGATGGGATCCCAATTGGAGGAAGACTAACGCCATGATGTGGAGAATTAATGCTTTTTGCTGCTGAGAAACAAGGAACTACCAACCCCCAAATTCTCCCTTAGGAGGTTCCAGGTGTGGTAACTGTTCCCCATTGCAACCTGCATGGGATCAGCCCTGCCTTTTCCAAATGCTCTGCCTGCGCATCCTTATGAAGAACCAGCACACAATCACTTCTGTAATAGGAAAAAGGCAACAAGTCTATGCTGACAACAGAGTTGGGAGCAGTCTGTTGAGCCCCATACGTTCCCAAACTGCAGGGACCCCTCCATTTGCTGCTCTCCCTTCTTTGTGCTGAGCTCCAACCTTCCGGGAGTGGCAATTCCGCACCTTTGCTCCTTCTGAACCGCTCTGGCTGACATCAACAGCATTTATTCACAGTATGGCTGAGAATCCAGCAGGCCCTAACACAGAGATCCCAACATCACGTGTCCCAGCAGCAGCCCCAGAGCCTGCCCTCCAGCCACCCCCGGGCAGCCCAGCAGTGTCCCCCTCTTACCAGCCTCTTCTGGGGTTTGAGCGGCCGGTTGATGCCGTTCATTTTGTGGTAGAGCCCGCAGGCGTTGCACAGGTAGTGCCCGGTGCCGTCCTTCCTCCAGAGCGGTGTGGACATGGCCCCGCAGTTCACGCACTCCCGACCGTCCCCGGGGAACTCCTCCAAATACTCTGGAAGAGAGAGCTGAGGTCAGGAGCCGGCCCCATAGCAACATGCCATGCGTGTATGGGGCACTGCAGGGCCCTAATCCCCCATGCCCCGCTGTTACCATGCAAGGGACAACCAGGAGCTTGCCTCCATGCTGCAGAACATGGAATAAAAACTCCTTTATTTTCCCCCCACAACTTCATCTTTCAATATTTTGCTCAAAGGCTAAGTATTGGGGATTTTCATCTACTCGCACCCCAAAAATCCCAAAAGGGCTGTGGGTGCCCCCAGGATGGGAACAAACAGAGTCCAGCTGCGGTGTTATCCCTGCTTGGGCTGTAAAAATATTCCTAATTATCACCACAGTAATTATGAACCCAAGGTAAAACGGAGCGCTTATCCCGACTTCCATCACCGCGCGGTGCTCACCGGGGGCTCCGCGCTGTGCGGGATCTGCACGGAGGTTCAGCACCTCCGGCACCACGCATTGCCCGGCAGCCACGTACGGCCCTCCCTGCCCCAAATATCCCCTCAGTGGGGCTCCTCCGGGCATTTTTCTCCTCCCCCGATGGCCCCCGGCGCCGCCCGGCTCCAGCACTGCGCTTTGCTCCGCAGCCCGAAGCAGAACGGAGCGAGCCTCCAATTTGAGAGCAGTATTTTCCCACTTTTTCCTCCTTTTTCTTTTTTTCCCCTCCCTCTTTTAGAAATAATTCCCTTCGACCCGAACGTTGTTTTCTTTCGAAGAAANCCCCCCCCCCCACGTGCCGGGCAGGACACGGCGCCGGCGCTGTGTGGGACTCGAGAGGGACCCGACGTGGACGCAGAGCCGAGCACGGAGTGCCGGAGCTCTCTGCATATCCCCCAGATCCCAGAGAGGTTTAGACGTGCACAAGAAACCCAGACGCAAATACCGGGGCAGGTGTTCCTCGGACTTCTCGGGGAGACCAAACCCCTCTCCTCCATCCCCACCCGGAGCTCATCCCTAGGACAGCTCGATGCCACCCGACGGATCTCTGACACCGCGGCCCATTAGACAGGGTGGGTCGGCCCCGTCCCTGCTTTTCCAGGCAAGAGGCAGAGACGCTGCCCCCCGTCCAGGCTGGGTCCGAGGAGGGCCGGTGCGGCTCGGCACGGCTCCCGGGGGAGGCCTGACCCCTCCAGGTGAGGCTCCCCCGGCCCGGGACAGACTGCCCGGCGCCCCGGCCCCTCGGCCCTAATCCCGCTCCGGCTGATTTGTGAGCCCTACGCGGGGGCGGACGCACGGGAGCGCGCTGCGAGGTCCCGAGGGGGGCCCTTAGCTCCCTCCAACAACAAAAGAAGAAAAAGGGGAAAAAAGAAATGGAAAGTGGAGAGGGGAGGGTAGGAACGTACCCAGTCCTGCTGCTCCTGGCAGGCGAGAGGCAGGGCGCACCCTGAGCGGGGAATCCCGAGTCCCTCTCGTTCCATCGGGAGGGTGGCAATTAATTAAATACGCTCCCCTCCTCCCCCAGAAAAATACTCTTTTTTTTTTTTCCCCCCTCCTTCATTTTCGATCGTTTTAAGAATGATCCGACTGAAAGAAAAAAAAAAGGCAAAGCGAAAAATAAAAGCAATAAAAAATGTGTGCGTGTGTGGGGGGGAAGGAAATAAAAAATACAAAAGAGGTAATGAAAAAAAAAAGAAGAAGAAAATTAAAAGTTAAAAAAATAATTTAAAAAGCAAGCCATAATTCATTAACTGAAAAAAAAATGTATAGTTTACGCTACTTAAGAGCGGTTTACACTATTCAAGAGCAAAAATAAACGGCACAGAGGACGGCGGTCTCTCCTCCGGGTCCCAGCAGCAAACTCAAAGTTTAGGAGACATTTCCTCCCTCGGTAGGAGCGGGGCGATCCGACCCCGCACAACGCAACGGATTTTCCGAGACAAAGAGAAAATCCTGGAAGCGAAGCGCTCCCGAGCATCCCCGGGTGGGAGGTAACGCCGGCGGGGAGGGGGCTGTGGCCCCGCTTCGCTTTGTTCTTGGGGCAAAGATAAGATAATTTGGATCTCCGCAGTCAAGATGATAACGCGGCTGAGGTCTTGAAGTGGCTTTGAAAGGGCTTTGCGAGCCGCCGCCGGACAAGGATGCGGGAACGCCCCCGGGGAGCATTGCTACACCGAGACCCGAAAACTGTGTCTGTTTGGGTCCTGCTTTAAAGGGACTCTGCGGTGTGGATGCGGGAGAACAGTGCGGGGCTCACGGGTCAATGCATGAACCTCTCCAAAGGCCGCGGGGCGCTGCAGCTGCGGACCTGTTTGGGTGAAGGCGAATGAGGAGACCGAGAGTCTGTCCGAATATAAACTCATTTACCACAATAAATTACTTAAAAGGGTGGGAGCTATAAATCTGCCCCGCTAATTTAAACACAAGGGTAAGTATTGAAGAACAGGCACAAAGTCGATATTGTGGAGAGGAGATATCGCGGGGGGGTGAGGGGTGCTGGACGGCCTCTGCTCCTCTGTCCTCTCCTTTGAAACGCGTTCTTTGCCCTCCGTGTAACACAAACACACACACGCACACACAGAACGCTCCGTTTAGGGTCAGCCCCACGTTCCCTCTACCCGGACCATCCTTCCATCCGTGGGTAAAATCTTCCCGACGGGAAACAAAACCCACGGCGCGGCTCACCCCCACCAAAACGCCGCGTACGGGGATGCTCCGACTCGAACCGAGAGAATCTCAACGCCCAGAGGCGGTGGTGAGGGCGACCTACCGAAGGTTGACCTGCGGCCGGGCAGGGCCGCCTGCCTCGTCTGCAGGCTGTGCAGCACGCTGCTCTCAAAGTGTCCGGCCGTCCACGAAGGCGGTAGCTCGGGGGTCACGTAGGCGGGGTAGGGGCTGGAGTAGGACCCGTTAACCGAGCGCACCAAAGCGTTGCCGTACTGCTCCCGGCCCCCGCCGCCCAGCAGCAGGGGCCCCTGGTAGGCACCGTCGCGCCCCGGGGGGCTGCTGCCCGGGGGGCTGTGGGGGTACGAGAAACCCGACGGCGGGTGCGGGCTGCCGGCGTTGAAGGCGGTGGTTTCGCCGCTGCTCTGCGCCCAGCCCGGGGGGTTGCCGAGGTGGCTCTGGTGCGGCTCGCAGCTTTGCAGGTAGGGCAGCGTCTGCAGCACGGAGGGCACCCGGGTGGTGGGCACGTAGACGGGCGAGCCGGCCGACGAGTGCAGGAAATTGCCGGAGTCGTGGGAATAAGCCGACTGGCCATGGTTGGGGGCGAGGGCCAGGCCCTGATACATGTTCCGTCCTCGGCGGCGGCGGCGGCGGCGGCGGCTGCTCAGGGCCCGGCCGGCTGCGCCCCGACGTTGCCGAAGCTCTCACTCAGAGGCACCTGAAGGGCAGAGCCGAGAGTCGCGACTGAGCGAGGCCGGAGCGCCCCGCACTTCTCCCGGCCCCCGGCCCTCCCCCCGCTCCCAGCCCCATCTGCGTGAGATCCCGCGGACCCCGGCCCGGGGCCCTTCTTGCTTCCCCTCGTGAAAGCGCCGCTTTCCTTAAAGCGGGAGCTTTAACTTATGTTTACGCAGAGAGATTTCTCTCTCCTTAAAGCTTTCCTCTGATCCGCTCCATCCCACAGGGTCGAGCAAAGAGTTCCACTGAACGAACAGCAGCGCCAGCGGCTCCGTCCCACCCGGCCCCGTCCCAGCTGCTCGGGCATTTCCAGGGATCCGAAAAAAAACAGATTTTTTTTTTTTTTTTTTGAACAAAAGTATTTCCTTTCCCGTCTCTTTTTTTGAGCTCCGGGCCTGCAGCAGGCACCGGGGCCTGGTGGAAAGGCTGGAGGAAGGGAGATGCAGGCTGTGCCGGGGTCCCCGGGGCGCTGGGGCCGGGGGCATTGGGGTCCCGGCGGTGTCGGGCAGCGGCCCCGGCCCAGGGCCGGCCCCGATGTCCCTCAGCCGCCAACGCTGCCGTTTTCTTGTTGAAAAGAGAAATAACGCTACAGCGGCCTCCCCGTTGTGATGGAGCCCTTGCGGTTACAGGGAGACCTCACCCCCCAGAAGAGCATCCCACCCCCGGGTGCCTCATGCCGTACCGGTACTCACATTGCAGCGGGCCGGGAGCGGAGCCGGGCATGGCCGGGTGGGCATGAAGCTGCGCTCAGAACATGCAGGGAAATCCCAGGAAAATCAGAATAATAATAATAATAAAATAGAATAAAGTTTATAGGAAAAAAAAAAAAAAACACCAAACAAAAATGAAATCTACCACCACTGTCCCCAGGCCGTGCGGGGCCGGCGCTCCCTCCCCCGTTCTTCCCTCCCTCCCTTCGCCTCCGTCTCCCGTGGGTGCGTCCCCGGCTGCGCCCGGCGGGGAAGTGGAGGCGGCGGCGGCGGCTCCGGCTCTTTACGGCGGGGGCCCCGGTGCGGCCCGGCCCACGTGACGGCCGCCGGGGTAGCCCCGGTCCCGGCGAGGATTGGGCTCCTCCCGGCAGGGGGGGTTTGGGATACGTCCCGCCGGCTCCGCTCCCGGCGGGGGGGACGCGCCCTTTGGCTCTCCCCTGGAGCGGGGCCGTGGGCGCCGGGAGGACGGGGGCAGAATGCGGCCCCCGAGGACGACTCGCGTCACCCCTTTCCTGTTGACCCCCCTCCCACCTCCAGCCGCAGGGATGGAGGTGTCCGCCCGCCCCCGGGCTGGGGGTGGCTCCCGGCTTTATTTTTCCTGGGTTTCTCCGCTGTCCCAGCGGGAGGCGATGCGCCCCCCCGGATCCTGGTTTCTCGCAGGAACCAGGGGGGAACACACCGAGACCTTTCCGACTGGGCTGTCGGGTTGCAGAGGACGTGGCGAAGCGCTTTTCTGCTCCCAGCGAGAGCTCCCGCTCTGCTTTGCAACAAAACCCAGAATGCCGGGGACGGGGGTGAGAGTCTCACCAGCAGGGCCCCCACCTTTCCGTGCACATCCCCAGCTGCGCGTGGTCCCGCCGTGGCCGGGGCGATGCTCGCAGCCGTGCCCGGGTCTCAGGGCGGCCCCTCACCGCCCCGTCGGGGTCCTGCTGTCTCCATTCCCTCCGCGCTGCCCCATTCCCGGGGCTCTGCTGTTCCCCGTGGGAGCGCGGCCTCCTCCCTGCAGCTGACCGCGCAGCAGGGACCCGCAGCGGGCCGGGAAACAACAGAAGCCTTTTCTCCAGTTTTCCCCGTCGGTTAGTCCCCAGGAAGGGGCGGCAGGAGGGGAAGGAACACTTACATCCCCGCGTCCTCTTGACCCGCTAATTTGGTCGATTTAACCCTCCTCCGAGACAGGGCAGCGGGACCGGTCCCCACCGGCCGCCGGCACGGTCCCTTCCTTCGGAGGGAAGAAATAATTTCGTCGTTCTTAGGATTTGCTTTCGGGAACGGCCGTCGGGATCCGGCCCCGAGCCCTCCCGGCAGCCGAACTCCGAGCGGTCGGGGGAGTCCGGCCCGGCTCCGCGGGGACCACCGCTGCGGGAAGGGTGGGAAATTTCGGCTCCAAAATAAACCGGGGCAGGAATGCCAGCTATTTCCCTCCGAATAATGCGAGGCAACTGGCTGGGGATCTGTATTTATTTCCTTGCTACGTTCAGGAGAAAGCGGCCGTTTACTACCGCCCCTCGAAACAAAATAATTGTTATACGTATATTAAAAGAGTGCGCTAGAGAAAGAAAACAGCAACGGGAAGGAACATCTCCGCGGAAAAACAGCTCCAAACCCGCGGCGGCCGCGGCTGAAGCACCGCCGGAGCTCCGTTCGTTTCGGTTCGGTGGTTGGGAGCGGGTGAAGCCGTCGGGCTCGGCTGTGCCCGCGGACGCGTGAGTTCCCGGGCTTTGCAATTACAAAGCGTCATTTAATGGTGATTTAGTAGTGAAAAGATCAAAAATGAAAAATAATAATTAAAAAAAAAACTTGCGAACTGCCCGTTCCGATCGCTTGTGGTGTTCAAATAAACGTACAAACGCTGAAAGAAACGAGGCTCTGCTGAAATCCGGGCGCATTTTCGCTAGCCTCACGAAAACCTGCCCGCAGACGCGTTGCCTGTGCGTGTGTTCAGCCTCCTCCTATTTAGCCCTTTTTCAACCCAATTTTTCCCCGCCGTGGCATCAGCTCTGCGCTGCGGGGCTGCCAACCGGGGCGGCGGGTTCCGAGGTGACTCCTCCCGCAGCCTCCCCGAGCAGAACCGCGGAGACGCGCAGGGCTGCGGGCAGGTGCTCCCGCACCGGGGCTTTCCAGCACGAACCCCGACAGTTTACCGCAACTTTCCGCGGTTGGACCGGCTGCTTGTTGCGGGAAGAGCTGGGCAAAGCCCGGGGTGCTGCCACCCCTACGGCCCCGTCCACGCGTGGCTGCAGCCTGGCCCCGGTGGGTGTTAGCCCCGCAGCCGATAGTGAAGATGGGGGGACGAGGAGTTCGGGGATGACCACGGGGTGGGGGTCCGCCCCCGGCGCTCAGAATGCGCCTGTCTTTCTTTGCGATTTGGATGGTTTTGGAGAAATTCTTGTTGCTCAGTGCCTGGATCAGCCCGGGAGCACTAGGTCCTCCTTTGGACCGGCCGTGGGCGATGCTTTAGGTCAGCCGGGATGGAGGGGGCAGCGCGGCCGTGCCGGTGGCGGTGTGCCGCCCGCAGCCCTCACTCGGTCGGGACGTGGGATGAGGAACGGGTAGGGTCCCCCTGACGCTCCCTGCCCCTCCAGGGTACCCCCCCCCCCCCACGTGCCGGGCAGGACACGGCGCCGGCGCTGTGTGGGACTCGAGAGGGACCCGACGTGGACGCAGAGCCGAGCACGGAGTGCCGGAGCTCTCTGCATATCCCCCAGATCCCAGAGAGGTTTAGACGTGCACAAGAAACCCAGACGCAAATACCGGGGCAGGTGTTCCTCGGACTTCTCGGGGAGACCAAACCCCTCTCCTCCATCCCCACCCGGAGCTCATCCCTAGGACAGCTCGATGCCACCCGACGGATCTCTGACACCGCGGCCCATCAGACAGGGTGGGTCGGCCCCGTCCCTGCTTTTCCAGGCAAGAGGCAGAGACGCTGCCCCCCGTCCAGGCTGGGTCCGAGGAGGGCCGGTGCGGCTCGGCACGGCTCCCGGGGGAGGCCTGACCCCTCCAGGTGAGGCTCCCCCGGCCCGGGACAGACTGCCCGGCGCCCCGGCCCCTCGGCCCTAATCCCGCTCCGGCTGATTTGTGAGCCCTACGCGGGGGCGGACGCACGGGAGCGCGCTGCGAGGTCCCGAGGGGGGCCCTTAGCTCCCTCCAACAACAAAAGAAGAAAAAGGGGAAAAAAGAAATGGAAAGTGGAGAGGGGAGGGTAGGAACGTACCCAGTCCTGCTGCTCCTGGCAGGCGAGAGGCAGGGCGCACCCTGAGCGGGGAATCCCGAGTCCCTCTCGTTCCATCGGGAGGGTGGCAATTAATTAAATACGCTCCCCTCCTCCCCCCGCCTCTCCCGGGCCGCAGCATCCCCCCCCCCCCAGGGCTCAGAGGCGGCTCGCGGCCCTCCGCCCAGCTGCGAAGGGGAACCCATCGAGTGTTTGGCCCCCGCAGCCCCCAAGGGCAGCACTGGGCTTTCTGGTTCCACACCCATCTGCCAAACGAATGGCTCCGGGGGGAGGACGAACTCCCCAGAGGCTGCTTCCCCCGGCTCAGGTGAGCTAAGAAAAGGAGGGACCTATGGGAAGGGACCGGTAGGGTCTATGCCCCCTGGATCAGCATCTGTGGTCCCCATCCCCTGCTCCACATCCTTCCTGCCCACTGTATCCTGAGTCCCTTCCTCTCCCATCTCCAAGGCCAGCGAGAGGCTGTGGATAAAGGGTGAGCTGCCCCAGTCCAGACAAACAGGGACAGGGGGTTTGTGCCTGCAGGAGTGAGGGGTGCCAGAGGGCTGGGGCTCAAAGGGGTTAAACAAACAGTAGGCTCTGCCAAAAAGTATTTATCTCCTGTTATATGCATGTGGCTCTCGGGAAGGGGGGCATTAGTGGGGGGGGAGGTATTTTAAATCTTTCCCCCTCTTACTCTCGGCTTCAATCCTGTTTTGTTCCTTAGCCCAGAAGAATTTAACTGGCATGAAAAATAAAAGCAGTTCCATAGAGCTGATGTTGGCTGCTGTCCTCTAACAGCCCGGAACACGGGGATGCTGTAGCCTCAGCTGTTCCTCCAGCCACTCTCAAGTCAACAGCAGCCACAAAAATCACCCCACTTCCTTCGGTATTTAGAGCAAACCAAACTCAGACAACAATTTGTGCCCCCTAAAGATGGGTACCTAGGCATGAGCTTCCTATTCGTGGCCTTTGCTTGTGTGATTTTGGCCTCAATTGTTTAAAATGCATTTTCCTTTATGGAAAATTTAACACACAGTATTGGAATCCCACAGCAGACGAGGGCAGAGGTGTAGCTGGGGCTGCAAAGCCCACTGCTGGGAGAGGCCCGGGAGGGCTCACACCACCTCCTTGTTTGTAGATGGGCAAATGGAGCATCCCGGAGTTATCAGAGGCAGGGGTCTCTGTGGGCTTCCACTTTACCCCAGCCCCATGGGACAAGGACATTCAGCCCAGTTCCCAGCAGGGGCTCAGCACCACGGTGGGGGTGAGGATCCAACCAACCTGGATCCTTACCTCATAATGTTTTTCATACTGTGATAATGGAAACAGTCTCTCTGCATAAACTGGTGAAGGCAGCTGGCAGAGGAGCAGCGAGCAAAACCTCCAACACGAAACCACCTCCAGAGCCTTCCCAGCCATGTGGGGTTTGCACTGCTCTCCCCACTTCACAGGCACTAAATGGGGAAAGGGAAAAAAAAATAAGGGAAAAAAAAAAAAGCAAAAAAAAAAAAGGGCTATTTTGGTATATTAACCTCCCTGTGGCCAGGTGAAAGGTTAAATTCACATGATTCATTGGCGGCTGAGAGACAGCACTTTGTTGCTAGGATTTTGGGGAATGCGGAGGGCTCTGGCGAAGGAGTCTCGCTAATCTTTAAGGGAGGGAGCCAGGCTCCTGTCTGACGGCTGCAGGCCCAGCAGCTCTGTGTTTCATTTCAGACTGTCACTCTCCTATCTCTCAGCTCACTCCCAGCTCCAGCTTGCTGCCAGATCTTGGGAACTGTTAACTCAGACAAATTTATAGATGGAAAAAGAACAGTTAGCCATTGTTCCTGGGGTGGGGGAGGGAAGGGAGCGAGGAGCTTTGGCGACCAAAGTCGTGATGTAACCTGGTTGATGTGGTGTGGTTGGGAGAGAGTGCAGTGGGTCTTCCCGTGCTGTGCAGGGAAACTGGGACTGCTATGTGACTGCTATATGTAGGGAAATAGGATGCTGGTGCCCAAGTCTATAGGAAATCTTTTTAGAGAGTTCCCATAGATGAGTGGTCTCTCCCAGCGGGACACCTCTGGGATATGAGCTCACTTTTTTGCCTCAAGTCCTGTGATGCTGGCTGTTTTTTCCTAAAGCTTCAGACTATAATGTGAGTTCCAGTGTTCTCATAAGCAAGGTGCCTGGCTTTGTGGGGTGCCAAGGAGACAGGACAAGGGGGAGACCTCAAGGATTAAAAAAGAAAACTGAAATAGCAAATCCAGATTCATGATGGGTTGGGAGTGCCATGACTTTTAGGAGGCACTACTCAATTTGAGGAGCTTTGGACTCTGTAGGAGTAGAATGTACTTTCATCTACACAGGAGAAAAGTGGAGACCAAGGAGCTGTGTGACAGTGCCTTGCTCACCAGTTAGATACTGCCCAACGGCCTTATTGGCTGAATACATTTTCAGTATTAAATTAAAAGTCATATTTGGAAAACAAGAGAGCACTCACTGACCCCAGTATTTGGTTTATAGCTTTTGGATAGATTATGGCTCCTCAGCGTGGCTCTTTTTTGGAGACATCTCTTCCACAACCTCCAGAGAGCAGACGCAGCCTCAGAGAGTCTCCTAGCAGCAGGGCTGTGCTGGTGTTGCCATCCTCATGGCTCCTGTGGTCCTCTTCAGCATCTGGAGATCATCTCTGGTCCTTTGCTCACAGCTTGTTTGCAAACAGGGACACGGGGAAGGGTTTGGAGGGCTGGTAGTGGGTCCGCTTCTGCACACGGCTTCAGGCCAGGAGGAACCTACACCTCAGTGCAAGAAACCACTTGGGCTTTTAGAACCACTCTGACTCCAGATCCCCAGTGTTTTACCTTTGTAGATGTGTACAGAGTGGATGGAGATGAGGAATTTTGGACTTTAAAAATAAATGACAGTTTATGAAGTCTTTAGGTAATCCAGCCACTTGAGAGCCTGGTTGTACGGAAGATGCTGCCCTCTTCCAAGGTCTGAGGAGATGCAAAAGTCTTTTTTTAATCA
Organism: Pavo muticus; assembly: GCA_016647715.1. Lineage (NCBI taxonomy): Eukaryota > Metazoa > Chordata > Aves > Galliformes > Phasianidae > Pavo > Pavo muticus. Next base: position 10,428,421 of record JACDJE010000149.1, on the reverse strand, counting down.
GAATTCTGTACAGATTGGATTCTGAAGGCGCCTTGGTCCTAAAGCATGCTTCCCCCTTATTTTGCTTATGAGTTTTATGTTGCTTTGCAGTCCAAAGTCAACCGCAATATTAATGCTCACTGTCCACTTAATGTTGTATCTGTAAGTAGAAGCATTTATTTTTCCCACCGCAGTTTTGGTGTGAAGTTGTTGACTCAAAACACTGGCATAGAACAGATGTGCACTTGTAAATGCAGATCTGAATTCATGCCTGTAGAAACCTTCCACTGAAGTTAATGAAGATGCCCCAGGGATGAATTTGGAGCACTGTTTGCATTTGGGGCTAATTTTCTTTTTGCACCTTTCTCTTCATCTATTTTATGTGCTTCAAAATAATCTTCCTTGAGGAAGAAATGGCACAATGACTTCTCATAAGCAAGGCACTGAAAGGATGTGACGAATGAACTGTTCAGCCTTTCCTATCTAATAGAACTAAACTTAATGTTCGCTGCATTGCTTTGCCATGCTTAATTTTAATACCCCCACATCCAGTGTGTTTTTCTGCCTTCACTCACCATGTTTGCAGGCTGTTCTTTCTTTTCACAACTTCTCTACCACATCTGACCTGCCGTGGTTTTGGCCAGCAACCCTTCTCCTCCACCTCCCTCAAATCCCCTCGCCACTTCTCTCCGCCTCTCCGGCTGCATCCCTGACCTCCCCTACCCTCATTTTTCACCCTCTGAGCAACCTCTCAGCCCTCGCTGCCTGCATTTTTCATCCACTTTGGCATGGAAACGTGGCTCCAATTAGTTGGGAAGGTGGTGTGGAGAGGGAGAGGTGGCCATTGTAGACAGAGCAGAAGCAAAGCACCTCTTGCAGCATCTGGACAACTACTTCTGTGTTTTAGTGCTCTGGAGTTGGTGAGAAGGAAGAAAGAGGTTTTTCCTTCCTCTCTAGACTTGCAAATATAAAGTCAAGGCAGAATCTGGACCATAGCTGGTGCTGCCCGACTGCTTTCTCTCCACACAGTGGAAACCCTGTTGGTCCTGTGTTTGTAGTGGTGCACGGGGGAGTACTCGGCACTGGGCCACTTGCAGTCTCCTGCTCACTCCTGAGATTGCACAGAAACACACTGAGCAAAGCCATGTGTTACGAGGAGCCACTGGAATGACTTGAAGCAAGCTGAGATATGCAGAAGCAGAAGTCCTGGCAAGACTTTATTTGGTTCCCCGTAGACGGGAAGAAAATGATGAGTGTGTATATCTCATCTGCCTGCACGCAGGCCAATCTCTAGACAGAGTTTAGCCATTGCCCAGTGTTTCCAAACCTCCAGCCTCACAGCTGGTCAACCGGGTCCTTTCCACAGCCAAATTTGGGTCCTCCCTCCAGGGCTATAGCTGATCTGCATACAATGGGCAACGTGGGTTGAAGCTGAGGTCAGCACTGAACGCGTGTGTTTCCAAGGGATGTTTGATCAAACAGAATTTGCAGACCAGGACAGTTATTGACAGGGCTGACAAAAGTGATGCTGCAATGATTTACAGTCCAGGTGTGTTTTCAGAGCAAGATATTTACCTGAGACCCCAACAACAGTTAAAATTTAATCCCAAGAGACCTCCTCTGGCTGTTTTTTTTACAACGTCCTCAGGGTCACAGCTCCTGGACCATTTGAAATCTTCATGCAAATAACCCAGATTTTGGGAACCTCCAGGGGAAATAATAGCAGATGCAGTGATTTAAAATGCTCTTTAATGGATATAAAATTGGAGAGGTGAACTGATATAGGATGCCCTTTCCCTTATCCCAACCGTACAGTTCTCCACAATAAACCTCTCTGAATATATACACATTAGTCAGGATTATCTCCAAAAGTCCCACAGGCTAAGAATATGGATCCTGGAGACGTCAGAGGAGGATTCATTAGAGGAGACGGCAAGTGCTTGGAAATGGGAAATGCACTCTCTTATAAACACAGCCTGCACTGGGGCTGACCTCGGGACTCAGCAGCGTTGGCTGGAAAGCAGAGAAGGAAAACAATGATGTTCATACCATCACCACTTCTTGTAACCAACGTTGTTATCGAGGTGGCTGTAACTCCTCTCCATGTTCAGATGGAGGCAACTCGCACCCTGAAGGCTGAGCCTGTTGGAAAGGGAGCAACATTCACCCCAAATGTCCCCTTTCCCTTCAGAATTCAGAATGTTAGAATTTTTCAAGAAAAGGGTAGATGTGGCACTGAGGGATGTGGTCAGTTGGCATGGTGGGGTGGGGTTGGATTTGGGGATCTTAGAGGTCTTTTCCAACCTTCATGATTCTGTTATTCCATGGCTCTGTGATTCCATGTCAGGTTTTGTTGCACGTGGTGGGACTCCCATCAGGGATTCCCTTCTGCTTATGTGCCGAACCTCCACGTGACCAAAGCATCACACATTTCCAGTCCTGCAAAACCAAATCTGCTATTGTGTCTTAAATCTTACTGGCCCTTTAAACTCTGTGATATCAGAACTCATGTCTGCAGGTGAGTTCTTGTGTATGAAGATGCTGGGTGAACTCTCAAGATCCCCTGTTTGTGCATGGGCACAAAGGCATGTGGATGGTTCCGTTGTTATTGCCCTTCTGCTCTCATTTGCTTACTGGGCAAAATGAAAGTAGCTAGCTCTGAGTATGAAAGGAACTCAGCATCGTCTCCTACCTCATATCTATTAGCTGTAAATTACTTTAACATGAGTGACATCACACTTGACTCTTGGTAAAACAGTGTTAAGTTAGTGGGTAATAAAACAGCTTGACACTAATGATGGGTTCTGCGTGATAAATTACTGTCAGTGATCAGATAAGGGTTCTTGAGACTAACCTTGAACTAAATCTGTTTTGTTGCTACATCTTGTGTGCAGCGCTCCACTCCTTACTGCGGGGATTAAGGGCTCAGAGCCCAATCCTGCTCTGTGCTCAGAGGCAAAGGAGTGCTTCCAGCAGCTCCCACCAGCCTTGGGGAGAGCAGGTCCGCTGCCGGAGCAGTTTCCAGCAGGGGCTGAAGTGTCTGAAGGTCTGCTACCTTCTGTTAAAAAAAAAAAAATAAAGCAACATAAAGGCGTTGCACAACACAGGGCTGGATGCTGAAAGTTGCATTTTTGTGTGCGTTTGCTGCGATGAGTTTCATTACCGGATAAATATTTGCTGGTCTGTGTAAGAGCTCGGCATTAGTCTGTCCTGCTCACCATAGATAAAGAATCATAGGATCATTAAGGTCGGAAAAGACCACTAAGGTCATCAGGTCCAGCTGTCAGCCCCTCCCCACCGTGCCCACTAAGCCATGTCCCACAGACACTGGTATCAGTGAGGAAGTGCTCAGCAGCCTGCAGGTTCAGGCTCTCATTCAAAGACCTTGTTTTACTTGCAAAACACTGGGAGAAAGCTTTATACCCAGGAGCTGGGAGCTGGCCAAAGTCAATGTACCGCATGGGATTTTGAATATTTTTTGCATGTATTTTCTTTGGAATCTAACCAGGGTGCTGCTTAGAAAAGGCTTCACAAATTGTTTTACATTGTTATTATTACTTGAGGCTCTGTTTTCGTTCATCATTCAGGTAACGTGCTTGGGAGATATTTTTGGGTACTACTTCATGTATAAACCATTGTCTTAAAACAGTTCCCTTGGTTCAATTTCATGCCTAATCGCTGTTTATTATGACTGGTCTAATCCTGGTGTACCTGTGCGTGGTAATGTGCATTCAAGGAGCTTTCACTGTGTTAATGTGGGTACTTCATTCTTATATGATTATGGGAAAGCTCATATTAAGATGCTCTAATTTTTGTGCAAGCCATAATGAATGCACCACTCTGGAAAGGGCCCTTGAGAGGATGGCTTTTGTGCAATAAAAAGAAGGGGCTGCGAGGAAACGTGCCTGGGATGTGCCTGAAGAGCAGGGATTGCTGACCCATGGGCGAGAGATGCAGTTTACTGATGCTTCCAGTGGAGTGGTCAGGATACCACTTACATTGAAATATTAATCCAAGCCCAGTATTAATATAAGGCTAAGACTTCTTTCCAGAGAAGTTGTCTACAAGGGGTGACCTTGGGGATGGAGATGAGGACTGAACCCTGCTGTGCCTGCACACCCATGTTCTGAGCAGGTGGCACAGGAGCCAGGCTGCTGGAAGTCACAGGCTGTTCTGCAAAATGTCTCTGATGAAATGAAATGTTTTTTGTTTTGTTTTTCCATGCAGTTTTCACATTAAATCACCTTTTTTTTTTTTTTCTATTCTCTGAATTTCCTCTCCATTCAAGACATTTTTTTGTTTCTTGCTATTATTTCCTATCCCATCTCCTGAGTCTCTCTTGGAAAAAAAGAAAAAGGGAAGAGAAGGAAAATATTACTTCTCTTTGGAAGAAGGGATGTAGTCTGTGTGGGAGATGTCAAATGGAGCAGAAAATCACTGGACTTTCTCCAGAAACCCATATCCACTTGAGCTGCAGATACCATCAGTTTATCACAACACCTCTGCTGCATCACTGGGATGCAGTTCAGCATCATCCCTCCATCCAGGAAGGAGTGCCCTTTTGCATCTCATTCCGTGCCCCAAGACCCACCTGTGCCCATTCTGTATCAGGGTGAGAAGCCCTCAGCCCTCCCGACCCAAGACGAGTTTGCTCGTGTTTGCATGGAGGATGCCCTCACCAAACCCAGTGCACAGCCCATGCTGGGAGCCTGGGGGCTCACTGGGGACGTGACCTCGTGGTGACTGGGGCTTTATGACAGATTTCCCCACTGCCAGGAAGGGAAGCAACACAACAGCAACATTTGGGCAAGATTTGCACGTACTGTGGAATTCCTTCTCACTTCCACCCTTTGATTTGCTCACCATGGCTGGGGGCATGGATTTTGCATCCCTGCCTCCAACAAACCAGCCCATGAATGTGTCACACATATGCTCACAGAAGTGTCCAGGCTTAAATGCTTCTGCCTTCAATGTGCCCCTTTTTTCTTTGCCTCATTCCATCACCAGATGTAACATAGCCCAACCAGAAGACATTGGTAGGAAAGAAACAATCCCCGGCTGACGCGGCGGGCTCCAAACAGTTTGTCCAACAGATGCATGAACAGGAAATGCAATATCATGTCCAATTTCTCATACCTTATTCATGACTATTGCAATCATGGAACACATGTCGCCCAGTGATACGCATTGCATAATGCTTTTGGTGAGAGCCTGCTCCAAACCACGGGGAGAGAAGAGGGCTCCTGAGAGGTGCAGATCTGGATGAGAAATACCCATGGGTAAAGCAGCCCAAGCACCGAGAATGGAAACGTGCCCACATTTGCTTTGCTAATTAACCTTAGCTTTGGCTCAGAGGGACTCGTGTTGGAAGGAGGAATGGGAGGAGATGGAGCAGAGCCCAAACCCTGCTTGTCTGCTTCTAGAGCTGCCTCTGGGGCCTGGCAGTGTTTTCTCCTTATCCTTTCAGACCCAGATCTCATCATTCCTTTTACCAGCAGCATCCTGAGTCCATCCAGCAGTGGAAGCTCTCAGTGTCACTGCTTCCCGAGGCACCAGGAGCACCTTCTGACCCATCCAGCCCAGACTGCAGGCAGCCTCAGCCACCTGGGCCCTATCCCTCCTCCCCCATGGAGCCTTTCAAAGAGCAATGGCAAAAGTATTTGTTTCTTTGGTGACCATCATGTGCTAAGGCACTGTCTGGGCAGAGCAGTTCCAATAAAAAATCACAGAATCAGAGCATATCCCAAATAGGAAGGGACCCATAGTGGTCATGGAGTTCAACCCCTGGCTCCACACAGGATTACCCAAACCCAGTATCTGAGTGCGATCTCCCTGAACTCCAGCAGCTCAGGGCTGTGCCTACTGCCTTGGACAGCTGCTCAATGCCCACCACCCTCTGGGCCAGATCCTTTCCCTGATATCCAACCTGACAGGAAGGAACTGGGACTCATTTCCATGCTGGGATCCTGGGATCAAGCACTTTTTGGGCTTGGTCCTGTATCTCACTGACCTCTCTACCATCCAGTTTCAACAAAAGCCTTTTTATTAATCGAATCACTTTCTCCTCTTCCAATCATAACATGCCTCAGAAAAAGGGAAGAAGGGGCAGGGAACTGAGGACTTCAGCCCTGTACAAGATTAAAATAATATCTTCATCGAGAGCTGCAGGAAAATTGAGTTTTAAAAAGATCCCAAATGAATGTGTTTGTGTGGAAACACTATTTCTGCATGGCAGCACTCGTACAAGGAAAATTCAGCAAAGCTCAGTCCCACCCGCCAGTTTCCAACACCAATTTGTGCAGTCGAACCCCAGTGGTGAGGTTTCCCAATAGCATTCACTGCACTTAAAAAGGTGTCCACAGATTTAATAATAATCTTCACAGAGTTTCTGCATTCTTGCCCAAATTCCAAGGTTTTCCTCTAAGCTAGCTGGTCGTACTGTAAAAGTTCATCATAAATATCTGTCTTTGGTATAATAAAAGTAATGTTTATATTCTTGACAGAATGCATTTGTGAACTTACAGTCATTAGAGATGTAAACTGAAGGCAAGAAGATAACCTCTCTCCCAAATGTTCTATTTATTTCTGTAAAGTAATTTGTATGATTTATCTTATAGACTAAGGTTTATGGTTCACTTTGAACTCCAGGTTCTTAACTCAGCAATTGCCTGTTTGGGCTGAAGCATATAAGTGATGGCATGACCCAAAGTGCTAGATGAAAGGAGAAAGACAAAAACAAGGCAGGCTTCTGGGATTTTAACCATCATTTCTATATTCCATTGACATCGCTGGGTTAAATATTTTCCTTTAGAGGCCAATATGATCGTTCCGTCTGTACGCCATATCTCTCAGTGACAAGGAAAAGCACAGAGCACGGGCATCTTCAATGAGGCATGCCAGGATGCATGCAGCGGGGAATTCGAGGAGGTCAAATGCTGCTTTAAGTCACGACTCCCAATTTACACATGCTCATAAGCAAGGCAGCATCTATTTCGTGATTCATAAAAGAAGCATTTGATGTGGGTCCACGTATCGCTGCTGTCCTGTGCTGGAAAGCCTCTGCATTTTTTAAAGTATCTTCTAAGCCATGTTTGCTGGAGATAATATTTAATGTTAAATAGACACAGCCTTTCTGACTTTGCAAAGTCTCAAACAAAATGGAGAGATGTGACCTGCCCCATTCATCCAACACCAAACAGTGAAAGCTGTTAATGCAGCAGCGAAGCTGCTGTAACTCTCGGCTCTCAGGCAGCTGGATACGGGATGGATGGGGATGCAATGCTCAGCAGCACTGCAGCATCTGCAGAGCTCAGCTCCGTGACTGTGGAATCTTTTGGGTCAGTTTTGTGTTTTCATATGAAACGTCCCACTGCGGCATCTTGTGAGAGAAATAGATTTACCGAGATATTTAAGGTTGGAATAGAATTATAGAATCTGAATCATTTGAATTGGAAGGGACCCTTAAAGACCACCTGGTCCAACCCCCCTGCAATGAGCAGGGGCCCCTCCAGCTCCATCAGGTTGCTCCTTAGGACAAGTATCAACTTCTTATAAAATCAGACCAAATAAGTTTGCATCAATCTTAACACATTAATGCAAAGGGTAGTTAAACATGACTCATTTTCCAGCATATCTGCTGTTGCCAGCGGAAGGGACAAACCAATGTTTCCATCTTTTAATCTTGCAAAAGACACAGGAGATTCAAGAGTATGCCATGATATGTTTAATTCTTCGTTAAATAGGTGAGAAAACCTGGAATAAGGACAAAATTACCCCTCATTCCCACACTTGGCTGGAGGATGGCATTTATATCCTGAAGGAAAGTTGAAGTATTCAGAAGATTTTTTTTTAAACCAGTGTCAAAAAGTCAACCCTTCTCCAAAACAGTGCTCACTAATAGGAAACCGTGAACATTTTCCATTGAGAAGCATCTGAGGAGGACAGTAATAGAAAAAAAATGGACCCATTTAGGAGTAAAATTAAAAGCTTTGAATGCACCAGAATAAAAGTGAGAAAGGCAAATTATTCACTCTGTTACATTCCTGCTGAGGACCTTCATAGCGAGAGGCTATCTCTGTGTTTTCAAGATGCTAAAGAACAAGCATAGATGACTTTAGGCAGATTGTTATCTTTTGAGAGGGGAAAAAAAGGAATTTTTAGTAGTTTAGGGCAGCTACAACAGAGGACAGTGAGATGGCTTTGAAATTGGTAAACGTGGGAGCTGTAGGCGAAAGGTGCTGACATGGCACATGGTAGAGCCACCAATGACAGTGAGATAGTGGCAGTGCCATCGTTCCCTCTGCTTTGTGATTTTCAGTCAGCACCGATGCTTCTCAGTTGCTGGAGCCTAAATTGTGCCCTTCTGCTGCCTGGAATGGCTGAGTGCTGTTCCAGAGGGTGAGAGACATTGTTGTGCTGAACGCAGCTATATTTTGGTGCATTTAGTTATCAATAGGTGGGATTCTGTCCAGTGCTGGATGTGAAAAATCCGTATCTTATCTGGCCTCTGCCAGGTCAACATTACTCACAATTCAGACACCATTTACTCTGCAAGGCTGAGACCCGTGTGATGCCTGGCTCTGACCAGTACTATTATTCACTTACTCTTGAGAACACTATAATTAATCAGAAAAACATGTTAACACCCTGTCTTCTCTCCCCTGCCTCCATCAAAAATCCCCACCAGCCACCCAGCTTCTGAAAACCACCGGCTTAAGCCCTTACTGAAGTTAATGGGAAAAAGCTCAGCAGGAATTCATCATGCTTGGGGTCAGCCTTCTGCTTTCACTTCTAAGGCAGGCGGAAAGCCTGGGGAATGGGAGCAAGGCCCTGCCAGCTGCATGCGCCTGGTGCTCCTTGGGAGCCATCCCACACCCCACTGTGCTGAAACAGAAACTTCTCCGCCTTGGTTTTGGTGGAGTTGGAGTTGGATAGAACAATAAAACTTATGGACAGCGGGTAGAAAACTCTTGGTTTTTCCAAGGGTGAAAATTTCCTTTTTCAGTGCTAGGTATAACCCGGGGATGCCAGATAATATTCCCAGCGATACACCATGCTGAATAATGCATCATGCTCAGAATTTCCATACTCTCAGAGCATCATTTGGCAATTAACATGGCCAACAAAAGATACCCAGCTCTGGGAGCCCCAGGGATCATTTTTTTTCCCCAGAATTTCATCAGGGCTATCAGGAAAACCACCCTGATGCAGAGGTTGCTGAGGTGCTGTCTTGCTCTGGCTTCCTCTTAGCGCATGCATTTAACACATGGAAAATCAGCAGCAATAGCTGGCCCCAATGCCGGGCTCTCTGGAGCCTGTGCTGGAGCACAGGGCAGGAGCAGCACTCACAATGGGCCATCTGTTTCCCTCTGTTTTTATTCCCAGATTGGATCAGCTCGGGTAAAGAAAAATACAGACACTGGGAGCAGTGGCGCTCAGCCCAGGGTTGGGCACTGCAGTGCTCTGCGCTGCTCCGGGACATTATAGCAGCAGGTTCTAAAAGTGCAGCTTATCCCAGATGAGCAAGGAGCCAGAAATCTCCCTGAAAGCTGAAAGCGTGTGATCCAACACTTCATTTTGTGAAGCCTTCAGCACATAAATAGGCGCAGGCTGCAAGGTGCACAGGGGTAAATGCCTGCAGGATGCACAGCCCTGTGTGCAGCCATGGAGCAGAAGCATCCTGGGCATTAGCAAAGCCTTGCCCTGCCCTCGGTCAGGTGTGGAGCTGTGCCTCAATCTGGCAGGTCAAGCACAGCTTCTGAGCAGGGCAGGCACTTCTTGCTGTGCATCGTGGTGTGTTTTGGAAAACAGAACCAGTTCTGCAACGTCCTGTGAGGGAACTGCACAGCGGCTCCTGGAGTAGAGGAAAGGAAAAATAAAACCAACACTTGCTGCATGAGCTGGGGCAATGTCATAAGAGCTGTCATGGGTATGAAAGGCAAATATTGCACATCAGAAATATCTCTTTTATAAAACCATATAGGAGTTTTGCACTAAAAATAAGCCCTGCATCTCTGAGCTGCGCCACAGGAGAACCTCTGGTCCTGGGCTGTAAACGTGACAGGCACCCTGTAAACAAATAACAGCAATATCTCCTTCCTGGCAGTTATACCTGCAGAAATACAACAGGGAAAAGGAACTTCTGCAGAGGAGGATGAGGAAGCACGAAGGCATTATAAACCTGCACGGAGAAGGCAGGAGGAGAGACATGAGTGAATGCAGAGCGCCTTCTCATTAAGATCAGACACAGATTATTTAAATATGTATTTTTAATGTGAGTGCATTAAATATTTCAATTTTTAATTGAAAATATATCATGAAGTGGCAGTACAATAAAAGGGCTCATATAAATGAAGGTGCTGAGGGCAGGAACACATTTAGTACAACTTAATATATGTAATAGAAACGGTAACGCTTGTTAATAGCACGGGAAGATTTGCAGGAATACTATTTTGGGGCAGTAAGGTTATTCATTTCAGAGCTTTTTAATGTCAAACTCCTTCAGAAAAATGACACTCTTTCACTCCAGCTCCTTTACCACGCATGCATTTTTTTCAACAAATAATCTCATTCATGTTTTCAGAAATGCCTTTTTCCTTTAAGTGCTTCAAACAAACTTTTACAAATAACACCTCATTGCAGCCCTTATTGCTCTGATAAATCACTGAAACAACACTCGAAAATATTAGAATCAGTTGACTCAAGGAGTTTAACATTTTGAATTGAGATAAGAACTGAAAACTCCCTGAAAGGCAACAATTATTTTGAGTACAAGAGAAAAAAAAAACCCAACAATGGAGATCTGAAAAGGGAATTTAAAGCTAATGGAAACACTACTTGAAATATTTACCTTGTCACCCTACTGTATTTTCGCTTCTAGATTTGTTTTATGACCACATACACACCAGCCTCCCTGGCTCATGAACCTTTCCAGTGCTTATCTCCTCCAGCAGCCCCACGTCCTTGGGTCGGGCAGTGCACCCTGGGGAGAGGTTGGGGCTGTGTGCTGGCTGCAGGGAAAGCCTCTGTTGACGGTGTTTCTTCCCAGTTGAGCACTGGGCAGATGGAGGCTGTCCTCTGGATGGGACTCTATAGGAAATGCAAGAGCTTTTGTTTGCTCCTGCCTTGGGTCAGTCCCTAAAACAATTTGTTGGAGGCACCCATTGATATGTTACAGCCCAAGGGCGGCGGGCACCCACCAGACATTCTTCTCCATGGAAACCCAGCGTGATACCATTTCCTCACAGCTGAGATGCCTTCTCTGCTTTTCATAAATGGGATTCCAGCATCTCAAGGCATTTTAAAAACTTTCCAAACACTTTATTTCTCCATAGGATCATGCAGGAATAATCAATCCCTGGAGCATCTGGTTCCTTTTGATTTCTCTCCTCCTACCTCAGTCTGAAAACCTGCTGGGGAGCCAGCGGGAGACACATACAATACTGAGCAAATTCATTTGGATGGCTTATCCGGTAAAAACCATCTCCTAAACGCATCCTGCTGTTAGAGGCAAGAGCTGGGCTGGGAGTTAGAGAAAACAGAGAAGGAGATGGTCCTCCAACACGGTGGGTGGGAGGAGAGTGAGGTGTAGAGAAGGAACTCAGAGATGTGGTTTAGTGGGCGTGGTGGTGATGAGTCAACTGTTGGACTTAATGAACTTAAAGATCGTTTCCAACCTTACTGATGCTGTGACCCTGTGAACCCAGGGCAGTGAAGGAACCTGAGGCTGAAGACTGGGGCTGGGTGTTTGTGTGTGGACAGGGGAGCAGAGGAAAGATGAGCACGGAGGGAAAGGTAGGGACATGCAGAGAGAGGGAGGAAGAGGAAGTGGTAGGGGGATTTCCACTGTGATCCCGGTGTATATGCTGGGGGCAAAGTCTTAATTGTAGCCCTGGAGTTTCAACGAAAGGGGCCAGGTCTGCTCCTGCTGGGTGAACCCATGCAACCTCTCTGTAGCAGTTTTAAAGAAGCACCTGAGAAAAAGATCATCAGGAGTATGAAAGGAACATCCACACACAGCATTATTCTGAAGTTCATAGAATTCACAGATTATTCACAAACTCATAGAATCAAAGAATCTTAGACTTGTTTGAGTAAGAAGGGACCCTTGGAGGTCGTCTGGTCCAACTCCCTGCGATGAGCAGGGACACCACAGCTCCATCAGTGCTCAGATCCCCATCCAGCCTGACCACGGGTGTCTCCAGGAATGGGGGGCACCCATCACGTCTCTGGGCAACCTGTGCCAGTGCTTCACCACTCCCATTCTAAAAAACTTCTTTCTTATATCCAATCTAAAGCTCTCCTCTTTTAGATAATTCACCCCAAAGTTTACGTGGGAAGGATGTCAGAGAAAAAAGAAGCCCACATTGTGACTGCGGGCTGCAGATTTTCTATCTCAGGGGGATGGAAATAGCTTTTAAAATCTGGGTCCAGAAGCAGCCCCTCAGCCCTGCCACGCAGCTGCAGCAGTGGAGCTGCCCTGTGAGTCGTCCCTGCCCGGCAGGCTGCACCAACCCAACGCATCTGAAGGTTCAAAAGCAAAAGTTCCATCCATGCCCTCTGGCTTAGGGGCTTTCACCCCATTTTCTTGGAATGATGACCTCTGTGAAATGGCTCCCATCCACGGCGTGGCAGTAAAATAAATAAACGCGTAAATCGGCAGGGCACACTTCAGACTTTGAACCGCAGAGAAGGGGGAGCCCGGTGTTTTCACAAGCTCACAATTAAGCTCTAGCCCTTTGTAAACTTTTACTGTATTGCCATGGACGTGGCAGAAGCAAACAGTCAGCAATTACAGGCACCAGGAGGCTGCGGCCGCCCGGGGCCGTGCATGGCACCGCCAGTTACGGGGCCGGTGACTCACGGCCCCACCGCCCATAAACCCTCTGCTCGCACGAACGGGGCCACCTCCAAGGAGCTCGGAGCGGCTCCGGGCTGATGCCGCTGCTCCGGGGCTGCCTTATTGACCGCTGCAATCCCCCGCAGATCAAAGAGGGTCTGAGAGCGTCTTCCTAATGCCGCGTGAACTGCGCTGACCTTTCCCTCTGGAACCTCTGTTAACTCCTGCCCATTACTCATTGTAAACAAAAGGGAGATCCAAAGGTTTCCCAATGGCCAAGACGGATGGGAAATGTTAGGAAGCTGGTGAAGGATGCTCAGGCAGATGACGTGATTTAGGCAAAGGCTGGAATTCAGCCCCAGCGCTCGCGCTGCGATGGTCACAACTCTTGTAGAAATAGCTCTGGAAAGCCATGAGGCTGAACTCCAGAGAGGCTCGTTGTGAACTTTATAACTCAGCTGTGGGTCAGACAGGGAGGATGAGGCACCACACCGAACACAGGTCGGGCCATGTGTGGTTTGTGGCCGTGTGGGACAACATCGTCTGATTCTGATCCTGCCGGGGGGACCTTGAACTCTGCTGGGAGCACTGAACTCTGCTCGGTTCCCAGCACAATCCCTGTGCTGCTGCGTGGATCTCTGGCATCGCAGCTGATCCTCTCCTTTCAGATCTTATCCTCTGTAGGAAGCACTCTGCTATACCTCACATTCTCTTTCTACTGGACAGACCCTGTGCATGGGCTTGAAGCTATGCTAAGCCCCATCACGGTCAATTACTCTTGTCGTAAAACTGCCTTTTTTCTTACAGTGCATCAGAAACACCTGGCTCCCACAGAAGGCCTCATAAAGAAGGGCAGAAAGCTGTAAAGCTACAGTTAAAGAGGACAGAAACCTTCTCTATCAGTTGGGGGCTGCATTCACTAATGCTGTGCTCCATGCATGGTTTCCAGTTCTATTTTGTGTACAAAGCTCTGGAGCAATTTCACCCTCTTCTTCAGGGAATGTGATGGCACAGGAAGAAGTCCAGAGTGGTTTGGAGAGGAAGGCATGGCACGTGCCATGCAGCAGTGAGAGGAAGGGGAAAGGCTCCCTACGTGTCTGTGGGCAGATATTGTACCTCCTTATTCTTCTCAACCCCTTCACTGCAGTGCAGGGATGTTGGGGCTCAGGGCATCTCCTCCCAGTGCTGATTCAAACCAGAATTCTCTTCCCTCAGCCTTAAACCCTCACCAACCCTTTATCTCCCCTGGGCTGGAAACAAAGGCTCAGGCTGCGGCACAGCACTGCAGTGCAGATTCCTGCCCCGGTAGCATGTGATAACATCGAGTTCCTCTTGCCCATGCCCAGGCATGCTGCCTCTGCCTGCACCCAGTGGGCAAGGATTGGGAATTCTGACTGCACTGCACCATGGAGTCCGCTGCAGACCCACAGGAAAGGGCTTTTAAGATGCTTCTGCCTAGGTGGCTTTAGGAATGTGAGCATGGTTGCCCTGGGATTTTGCCTTTTGGGGCTTCGGGGTGATGTGCAGTTTGCTGTCACAAGCTGTGGTTTGTGGGTCTTTTTTTTTGTTGGTTTTTTTTTTTTTTCTTGTTTTTTTTTATTTTTTTTTCTTTTTTTTTTTGTTTTTTTTTTTTTTTACTGGAGTTGCAAAATGGGATGGAGAAGAAGAGGGGAGGAATAACTATCCCACAGAGCTGTCCCAACACAGCAATGTTTATGGCCAGTTCAGTGCTTTAACCAAGCCCTGTAAGCCATGCAGTGACATTTCCATGGACAGGATAAAACTACTTCTAGAGTTTCACCAAAACAGGGATGAAACACACAAGCATGGCAAGCACAGGGTCAGTTTCACCCCGGTGAGCCCCAGTTTTGCAGGACAGGAGGGTCAGCCCTCCCCCAAGAGCGTGTGCCAGGCACACAGTGACCTCTGCTGTCCCCTCCCCAGACATCCCCAGCCATCATGAGAGCAGCCACGCATTTTATGGGCAATGTGAGCTGTGATTATTGGCTGTGAGATGCTGTATTAATCGCGCTTCAAGTGTAGCCGTGCTGGGGCTTGCCGCCCGCTCGTCCCAGCCATTCTTTAGTGCCATCTTCAGGCAAAGCTTCAATATTGCTGAGATCAAAGAGCCCAGGTCCAGTGATGGCGTGCCAGAGCTCTGTGGGTAGGTGGCTTGGCCAAGGTCTAAGGGATATGTCAAGCTGAGGGGAGCAGAAAGGGCTTTGTGCTGCCTCTCCCATTCTGCTGCGTGGGATGCAGTGATGATGGAGAGATGGGCAAGATGCCTCCCAGTGTGGGCACTGAGAATGCAAGCCCTGACACCCCGTGCTTCACTTTCCTTGGGCTGCTCCCAGCAGTATTCACCAGTATGCATCACCCAGCCAGGCTGGGCTGATCCCCACTCCCCAGGCATCTCTGAGGCTGTGGAGCAGCACAAGTTGTCTGGTGGCTGCCATGTGTGCAACCTGGCACACAGATGCTGGGAACAGCTCCTCTGCTATGGAAGAAAGAAACAAATGGAGTCAAAGATCTCACCTGGAACTGGAGCTCCAGCATCTTCTAGGGCACTACCTAGTGCAGCCAGGGCGCTGGCATGCTCTTGTCTGAAAGCTGCAGTTCCTGTCACCTCTAGCTTTGCCAGCACAGGGTTGCAGAATGAGAAAGGCTTCAGCTGTGCCTGCCTGCTGCACTCATCTGGCACAGACATGGACGCGATCCTGCAGACTGTGGCTCACGCTCCTCTTCCGCTCGGGGATTTTTCAAAGACCAGGCTTCCTACAGCTGATTTACAGCACTTCTTAGAGCAAAGGGGCGATTCCAGAGAAGCCACCAATTATGTTGATGAAGAGCCTGACAGTAAATAGTGTCTTTTCTCCCTCTAAAATAAAAAGACGCAGAGAGAATTCAGCGTCTTCTCAACATCAAAGCTAATAGAAGTGAAGTGAGACTCTGACCTTTAACAGCCTGCCTGTTAGCGTGGATTATATCATGTCAGCAGCCATCTGCAATATAAACTATACCTGGCTTTGATGAGACCTCTTATAGACCTTTAAATGGATGGAAATACTGGGAGGCTTTCTGCAGAGAGGAAACCACACAAATACTGAGGCATTAGCCAGGCAGCACTCGGGATGAAGGCATTTGCCAGAGCTTGCTGGGTCACAGGCACCGGGGATGCCAGGGAAATGTGGCTCAGGTAAAGCACCACGTGGATATGCTGCATTTGAGGTGAAGATAGATTTCGGGGACCTGTAGAGGCTTTTCCAATAGCAGGAGCAGTTTGTATCCCTGGTCTCATCTCAGCGTCTCTGTGGAGATGTTAGCAGCTTTGGTTTATCAATCTATCAGACAAAGACACCCACCTGGGCCTCCGTCCCTGCTTTTGTTGTCTTTCTGTTTTTCCCATCCTGAATGCAATCCCTTGCATGCTCCGGGGTGGACACCTTCTCCTGCGACACAGTGCCCTTCTTCCTTCAGAGTCCTCTTGGGCTTCAGTGGGCACTGGAGCAGAATTCAGGTTCCTATGGTGGTTAGCCAAGCTAGCAACCTTATAGATTTCCAATTTCACTGGCTTTTGCCTTCATCTGAAAGCCGGGGAAGAACAAAATATAAAATCACCGTGCTAAATATAGCAGGAGCTACTTCCAGTAACATATTAGTCTAAATGTCCAATAATTAAAGCTAAACACGAGCAGAAAGTCTGTGGGAAGCACATGCAATGCCCCTGTGAATACTAAGTGCTGTCATTAGGAGTGCTGCACCACGTCAGATGCTGGTGGCCCTGAATGAAAATGGCATTGTACCTGAACAGCAGCAGGAGTTGATCCCGTGGAAACGTGTGGGAAGTCTCACTGGCACAGGGAGGGCATAGGAAAATGCAGGTGAGATGTAACTGTTTGAAATACAAAGGGGGCTGAAGGGAAACCCTAGGTGGCCAACAGCCAAGTGGTCCAACCCCAGGGGCTCTGGTTAACGGAAAGTGCAGCACTGATTGATTTGTGACCCTGACAGCACAGGGCAGCCCTGGAGCATCTCAGCATGGTGAGATGTGTAGAAAAGCATTTCTGAATCGAAGCATTGGTGTAGATAAGGGCAGAGTAGGACCGAGATTGTTGACCTGGTGACGGAAGTTTCCTTGGAAGCAGCTTAGTGTGGTGGTGGGTGACAGACGTGGCACCCCAAAGAGGACCCAGAAATGTTATGTCTGATGGAGCCACAAAGCCACTGATCTAATTTCTTAATGTGTCAAAGCATCTCACCTATTTCTCAGGGGACTTATCCCTAGGATAAGGAAATTTTCTTAACCACGTCAGGAAGAAAAGAAAAACGGAGGAGGGAAAAGAGTCATCATTACACTGACACCTGGAGATAACTTTTACGGCCAAGCACTGGATAGGGTAACACTGCTCCTAAACAAAGCTGATTTATTAGGAAAACTCACCCGTTTACAGTCTGTAAGTTAAGGGTTCAGGGTTCTGTGTGCAGTGATGTTTCAGCCATCAAGGAATACGGTGATCATGCTTTATGGAAATGTCTGAGGCTTCCTCTCTGCAGGGCCCTGGCCATTTGTGTTATGAAATACACAATGCTTTTGCTTCTCGAAGTCCTACACATTGAGCCATAAAGACAAACATGAGTGATCTTGTATCTTCTGGGGCTTTATGGCGTTATAAAATATGTTTTATGTTCCAATCAGCAGCGACAATTTATGAACAGAGAGGCTCGAAAAGATATAACATCAGACTATGTATTTTAATATAGTTTGAGAGAACTGTAATGCCTTGAATGACATTTGCTCTCAGCACACATGGAAAATGAATAGTAATGCAGCGGAGATTGATGGTTTATTTCATCAGCAAGGGTCTTCTGTGAGCAGTGTTTTATGAGCGTTATAGACAATAACGAGTTGGCTCAAGGAGGACGATTTATCGGCCATGTGGCCACCTTCTCCTGGAGCACTAACATTACCTTAGTGCCTTGTTTGGGAAATTTGTTAGCATCAATTCCAAGAGGTTGGTTTTTCTTTCTTCCTTTTTTTTTTTTTTTCCTTTCCTCTCCCTATAAATATTAAAATTAAAGCCAGAGGTAGACGCCAGGCATCTTTATTAATGTTTCATTTTATTTACACAATGTATCAATTATAAGAATGTATTGTGAAGTAACACCGAAATTATCTATTTTATATGCAAATCCTCCGGGGAAGGAGAATAAACCTGCTCAGAAGTGGAGGTAACACGGGCATCAGACAAGAGTTAGAGCATGCTCTTTTTTGAGTATTGGTCATGTTTAAGCATCCTGCTTTTAAGATTACACTGAGTATTTATTGCCACTGCTGGATTTCTGTGAGTTCAGCATGTTTTGGTAAATCACCCTCAAAGCTTCTGCTGTAATTCAGCCATCGCTGCAAAGCATGATATGCAAAAGGGTGCTGGGGCTAGCAGCAGCTCTGCTGGCCAAAAGCAGCTGTTGGGCCTATGGCACCCAAGCTGTACCCCTGCTCTGCCCCCAGGCTGTAGGATGCTCACCACCAGCACACCTAAAATCCCCAAGGTGAGCCCTCATTCCCCTCGAGGTGTGCACACTTCACACAGTCATAGGACCATAGAATCATGAAGGTTGGAAAAGACCACTAGGATCATCAAATCCAACTGTCAGCCCATCACCCGTGCCCACTACACCGGGTTCCATTCCTTCACACCCACCTTCTTGCACCTCTTGATTTATTTTGACTCCAAGAGTTTTATTAACGCTGTTGACTCTCCCATGCTTAGTCTGTGGACCTCCACAGGAATTAAGCATTAAGTAATATCTGCTCATTGCAAAGCATAGGAGAGTTTTATTAGTAGGCAGAAAAAAGCTGTGTTGATTTAGAAGACACAGTTCACCTGGTAATTTCTGTGCCACCTTAAAAACCACAGCAAAGTGATCTCTGGAAGGTAATAAACAAGATGCAAAATCACCATGATAGCATAAATCACTGCAAACTCACTTGATATTAGTAATGATTGTGCCATGGATCCAGCCAAGGGAATTGCTTTGTAATATGGTATCACTGCACCATTATCTCAATGTAAAGGGGAAAATGGGATTCTTTAAAGTGTGTGTGGGATTCTATTAAGCTCTCCTCTGTGGAGAAGGATGGGAGTGCCGGGGTACACCTCGCAGTGATGACATCAGCTGAGGGTGATCAGTTTTTCCTCTTACCTGTCTCCCTCCGTGAACAACCTGCCCTTAAGCCAGGGCAGGAGGTTGATTTGACCCTTCTGGCTGCTCTGCAGTGAGTTATGTGTTAGCTTTACACACAGCTATTCATTAGAGATTTTCCAGCTGCTTTTTGCCTAAATGTTTGCACAACACCCTCAGCATGTTTCATTCCGTAGGTTATTTTAACCCTACCAGTTATGGATCAGCCCTAAAAATGTTTTAGAAAGAAAATACGCTTTGCTGCAGTCGGACATTTCATTCAACCCAAATCCACAAGAAACTTAAGGCTGGTTGGAAACATAAAGAGGGCCAGTGTTCAGAGAGGGGCTGGAAACCAGCTGTGCCAAATTTTGGCTGGGCCCAGTGGCTGTGACAGTCACTGAGGACAGATGCAGGCAGAGCAGAGATGAGCTCATTTCTGCAATTTTCAGCCTCTCCTACTCCTGTAGAATCAGTAAGGAAAACGATTCTTTTCATTCTCACTGCTTATTTTTCCCTCCCAGTGGCACAAGCCAACTCTTCAGCCATTCCCCTAATGCTAAAGGATGAGTAAATTCTGCTGTCAGTCCAGGAATACTTCATAAGGGGCACTGTGGCTTCACAACCAATGTCACTCTTCCCCCCAGCAGAGTCTGCCCAAATGGTGGTGGGAATCGTAGCCAGAGTTATGGGAAGACTGCTCCATTTTATAGAAGTGTTGTTTCTATCGTTAAGTCAACATTTCAAACTTACACTGAAGTTCTGAAATTCTGCCCAGTAGTGACAAAACAAACTCATAAATGGCTGAAAAATTCTGTGGATGTTTCTCAGCTATCCCAGAACCTTCCTCTGAAGCCTCCTGAACACGGGAACTTTGAAGTGACACCATGCAAATCTCATGCAATCCAATGTACCCATCAGCCAATGGCCCTGGGAGAACTAGTGCTCATCAAGGAGCTGAAACTTTCTCTTCTTTGCCTTAATGTAGTGATGCTGATCCCCCTCAGCAATGGGTCTGGTACCAGTGGGCACTGGAGGAGTTTGCCATCTGAAGCCAGCTGCAAATCTGCTTTAAGTGATTTTTGTTATTACAGATCCTTAATCCATTGAGTTAAAGCTGTGCAGACCAGAACAGTTCTGCTCTTCAGGCTGCAGTTGCAGTCATCCCCCTCATTTCAGTGTTTTAAATAAATCCTTATGTGGGTATCTTAAAGAGCTGGGCTAACTCCCCGCAGCATTAATGGGTGTTAAGTGGTGTGCTGAGATAAGAATACATCCCATTGTTAAGAATGACTGATAGAGCTCAGGGGTCAAGTGAAATTGTACTTATCTGCTGGCAATTCCAGCTTTTTTTTCTTCCTGTGTTTGCTGTCTAGAATCTTCTTCTGGGGGGGGGAAAAAAAAGAAAGAAAGAAAAAGGAAAGTATAAGGCAGCCCTGATTTTAATCAAGAATCAAGCAAAAGATTCTCCAGGGGCTATCAGCAGATAAAAGACAGACACAGCACTTCTGCTGGAAAAGCCAGGGGATACCTTCTCTGCATGATGAAACCCATGGGACCACCAAATTATTACAAATTACTGGGACGTCAGAACTCCCTTCATGAAGGCAGTGGTGCAGGAAAAGTCCCTTTCCACTAAATGACGAGCAGACAGCTGTCTGCTACTTTCTGTAATGAACAGAAGCTGGTACCTGGAACTGCAGGCTTCTGCCTGGTGGGTAAAACTTCGCCTTGGGAATGAATGCTCAAAGCTGTTCTTTTTTTTTCCAGCTGTAGCAGCCCGGCGTGTTTTGGATTTAACTGGATGGGAGAAGTCCCCCAGCTTTGGAAGGGACTCTGTGTTCTTGGCAGGGCAGAGCCCACTCTTGCTACCTGGGACACTCGCCCAGGATTTGATTAAAAGGTTGTTGTAACCAGGAGAAATGAGGATCTGATGTACTGGGATGGGACCCAGCACATCCATTTCCAAGGGCCAGCTTGCTGGGCAAGAAGCACTCCATCTGGCCTCAAAGTGGTGACCAGCAGCAGCTGCTCAGCATCACGTCCTTGGTCTCCAGGTGCCCTTGGGTCCCACCGTGAGCCTAACACAGAGCAGCAGGATGCGCAGAGGACTCTTAGGTTCAGCCAAACCACTTTTCCCCAAGCACTTAGGGCTGAGCTTTCTACCAGCCTGTAGTATCACTGTGCTTTCACACACTGGGTTTTGGTGCAGAATTTGGCTTTCTGCTTGGAGAAACCAGGAGGCAGCAATGGCAATGGGCTGGGAGCATGCACTGGTGTTAGGGAGTGCCTTGGCAGTAAGGTAAAGTTAAAAGAAAGGGTGGGATTGAAGAAATGCTCTTTAAAAGCCAATACCCAACCCAGTGATGGGCTGTCTATCAGACCTCCCCTTGGGCAGGGCTGGGCTCCTCTCCCTGTATTTCTCTATTTCCCTCTGGTCACCACACCAGAAGTTTCCATAGTTCTCACCATGACTTTTAATACAAATGGAGAGTTGAGAGTTATTTAGTCTGAGCACAGAAATAAGAATACGTATTCTCTTTCCTTCTGATTAATAGTTCCAGTCAACATCAGCTAACTTATTCCTATTGACAGATCTATGAAATACTTGCAGAATCAACAGCTATAAAATGTATGGCCATGCACTGGCACCATAAAGCCGTAACGCTCGTGTCTATTGCAATCAAGGCTTTTAAAACCTAATTACTTCTGGGTGACATCAGTCATATATTTTCATGTGAAATTACAGTGGCATGCAAGTGCCCAGCAAAATAAAAGAAAACAAATGATGTCCTATAATAACGGAGAAGTGAACTATCATTTTTAATCTGGCATGAAAGCTCCAACTGATGAAGCTTAATACAACTTGTTAAAACACCTAACAAGTGAGGAAGTGATTAAGTATTGTCCTTTTGCCTCTGGGAAATGGGATCTGCTCTCAGCAAGCACAGAGTGACTGAGATAGCCCTTTGGAGCTGATTGAGCTGCACATAAAGTAACTTCTAATGATCTCAGTCCACTTTGAGCCATAAAGATTTAGAAGGGACAATATTTTAGAAATGATCAAGTTCCACTCGTTTTATTAGTGAGGATAAAACACCTTTGTGGAGGAAATTAAACAGAATAAATTGCTGAAGCCGTCTGCAGCTTCCATCACTTAGTGGTGTTGGAAGAGCACAGTGTGGCACTGCACTAAACAGCAGCTCATCCACAGCAGAGGGAAGCGAGGGGATAAGCTGCCTTGTGATCTCCCTAGGGAAACTGAGGCACTCAGAAGCCGCAGCAGGTTTAAGGCTGCCTGTGCTCCCTCTGCAGTGAGAGTGAAGATGCAGCACCTTTTGAGCATGCAGAGGGCTCTGGTGATGCTCTGCCCTGCTCGCCTGGCTGTCAAATCACCTCCAGCGCTGATATCTCCGCAGGGACAAACATGCACGAGTTCCCAGCTCCTGACCGTGGCAGAACCTGCTCCAGTTCTTCTGACTTTTATTAAGGACACTTTTTTTTTTTTTCCAGGAGATGTTTCTTTTATGGTGCTTAAATTAAGTTTTCAAGGTTAATTGTCCAATTTGATGTCTTTGGTTCAATAAATAATTCAGAGAGAGTTTACGTCCTCCCATGTAAAGATGCCTGCTGAGGTTACCGTTGCAGCCAGGCACTTCCTCTGATGTGCTATTAGCTAATGTGCTGAAGGTTTTTCTACCTCATTTTGGAACATTTATGCTCTTTGAGAGGACATTTGAATGGAACTGAAGTTCACTGGAAGGGACTGTAGTGAAGACAGCCAAAGCCACGGAGCGATGGATGCCAACACCCACGACCCAGTGCTTTTCCTGCTCTCAGCCCCCAGGCGATAGCACAGCAATCACTTCAGGCCCTAATAACAAGCCAGCAGGTCAAGCTGGGGAGCCTGTTATGTGCTCTTTGGGGACTCTTTCTGCAGAGCAGTGAGCTCAGAAAGGCCTTTTCTGAGAGCCTTGGAATTGCTACCGAGCCGATAGAGATGCCATTAGAAATTTCACGTCGCTAAACTGCCGTGTGCTGTATGCGTCGCTGCTTCCCTTGGTCACACTTTTATAGCTCTCTTACAAACAATCTGCAGGAGTGGTTTTCCTACAGGCTTTCTATAATGGGATCATTGCCCTGCTGGGACTCCCAGGTACCAATGCAAAGGAAACCCCGTAAGTGATAAATATCCCCATGGTGCTCTGTGTGAGTTCCAGCCCTGTGGGGAGGGCGGGGGTCCCTGGGAGCTCTGCAGGGATGGGGCTTTTGGCCCCCCCGGGACCAGGGGGTGGCAAGGAAGGGCTGCTGCTTTCCCTGTCGATGCTGTAGGAGCCTTGGGGGACCCATTAGTTAATGTCTGCACCACGCTACCCGTACACAAAGCGGAAAAAATTGGCAGTGCTTACTAAATGCACCTTTTCTCGGTTTTAAACTCCATGCTGAGTTCACAGTGTTGGTGTATTCAGCAAATCCACCAGCCCTATGGGTGCTTGGTCATGTCAAGCCCACCTGCTCTGCAAGCAGTGGTCACCACGGGTCAGGGGGTGGCGAGGGACTGGGGGAAGAGCTGCAGCTGGATGCGTCCCAGTGCTGACACTGCAATGCAGCTCCGATGCAGAGCACATTGATTCAACGCTGTGGTTGCGTCCTTTAAATAAAGGTCACGTTGCAAGGCTGGCTCTGCTCGTGTGTGCGTATGCACCTGCGGGGTCTGGACTGGGAATTTGGGTAAGGGTGAGCTGCTGTGCTTTGTGCTGCGACAGGAGCCCTTGGCCCACACGGCTCGTGCTGAGGGTATCAGGGTACCAACTTTGCAAGCACCTCTGGGGGCTCAGCAGAGCAAAAATGGGTGCCAAGGGGATGCCTTTCCCATAGCTGATACCAACGTGGTGTCACCGTTCCACCTTTCAGCTCCTACACAGACCCCCCTGATGTGATGCAGAAGCATCAGCTCACCCTCCTTTCCCAGCCACCCCCACCCCCCGCTCGCAGCTCCTTGAAACCACGCAGAGAGTCACACCACGGGGAGGAGAAAGCAGATTTTAGGCCTGCAGGACACAAATCAAAAGATGTGAATTTTGCCTGCTCGAGCAAATTGTGGCTACAAATATTCTCACTTAAAAAAAAAGAAAAAAACACAACACGCAGATATTGGCAACCTGGCTGTTGGCTGAGCAGCAGATCCTGAGGTCTGCAAGCAGCAATGTATTCAGGAGGCATCTGATCAAAGCTATAAAAGAAAAAAAATCATCAAAGCAACATAGTAAAAGATGATAGTTGTTAAATCTAATTTCAATACCGTGTGTGCATAACCTCTAACTCGGAGGCATCTAAGCATTCCAGACATGGCCGGTGCATTGTAATTTTTGCATCGTTTCACATTACTCACAAGGTACATTAGATGGACACTGAAGGATGAATTATTCTTTTCAGCAAAACATTTTTGTGGAGTAAGTAAATTTATCTTGCGGGGAGAGTAAAAGGAAGAAATATGGCATTAAAATGTGCAGATCTGAGTTGAACACATCTCTCTTTTACAGGGAAACCATGATTTAAGTGCACTCTATTACTAATGTTTAATAAAAGCCATAATTCAGAATGTCAGGCTGAGGCTGTGTGCATTGAAACTATGATTTGGGGAAAAAATGACACGAACATTTTTCAGTACAGTAGCTCTTCTTTAAGCCATTTGTCTGCTGGCCTAAATTAGCTTCGAAACGTACTTCATCTTTGCTAAAAAGGCATTGATACAGCGATAATGTTTTATCAATTAATCTCACCTGGAGTGCTTGGGAGGGCGGAGGGGGGTGGGGCACCCCCTGCTGGCCCCCCCAGTCTGCAGTCCCTGGGTGCCCAGCGCCAACACTTGGGCTCCTGCATCACTCCCAGCCCTGAGCCATCCTTGCAGAGTGTCTATGTTAGCACAGAGCCAACCTGCTTGAGATGCTCCCCAAACGCTCCCCCAGTCCCCACAGCTCAGGCGCTGACCCCTGGCAGGAGGCAGAGGAGCCCTTCCCTGCCTGCTCTGTTGCCAGCCGATTATTTATTGCTCTGTCAACGTTGGCTCCGAGGGGAATGCGGGATTGACGGATTGATTGGGAAGGAAAGAAGCTGTCTCACGTTGCGTCCCCTGACGCTGCGCAGACCACGCTGGCTGCCAGCCCTGAGCAGAGCTGCCTGCAGGTCGGCCCCTGTTTGCTGCGTGCTCCAAACTGATTCTTCTGTAAGCTGCAAATATCCAACACTTGGGTGCTTCCTGCTGTGGGGTGAGAGCCAGCAGTGCCTGTGCAACAGCGGAATTGTGGTGCTGAGCTTGGAGCAGACCAGTGGGACATCAATTTGGAGTCACAACTGAAATACTGCACTGCTACCACACCGGGGTTGTTTCTTCAGTGGTGTCATCCTGCAGCTCTGCTAGCTTTGCCACTAAGGTCTGCATGCCATAGAGTCATACAATTACAGAGTTACAGAACCAGAGTCATAGAACCATAGAATGGTTGGGTTGGAAGGGACCTCCCAGCCCCCCCAGCCCCACCCCTGCCGTGGGCTGGTTGCCCCCCACCAATTTGGTTGCCCAGGGCCCCATTCATGTCCTCAGGTACCTCCAGGGAAGGGGCACCCACAGCTCTGGCAGCAGTGCCGGGGCCTCACTGCCCTCTGAGCAGAGAATTTCCTCCTCACATCCAGTCAAAATCTCCCCTCTTTTAGTTTAAAGCCATTTCCCCTTGTCCCCTCCTATTTATAAGCTCCGTTTAAGTACTAGAAGGGTGCAATGAGGTCATGCAATGAGGTCACCCTCGAGTCCTCTGCAAGCTGAACACCCCAGCTCCCTATTTCTGTGTCATTTAGAATTGTCAGTCCTCAGCCAGTTGTCATCTTGGAGGTTCCTGAGCTGCAAGTGCAAGCTGTGAGCGTTGGACTGAAGCCCAAAGATATTCATGGACAAAGGGTTGTTAGAAATGCTGCTTGTTTGGTTTTGCTTTCTAGGGCTCTACTTCTTCAGGCTGGGTAGCAGGAAAAGTGTCTGCACCAGAGGGTGGTGGGCAGGGAACAGCTGCCCAGAGCAGTGGGAACAGGCCTGAGCAAATGGACACTGCTCTCAGACATAGAGTCTGATTTTTTGGTGGTCCTACGTGGAGCAAAGGCTTGGACTCGGTGATCCATATGGGTCCCTTTTAACTCGGGATGTTCCGTGATTCTATGATTTTCATCAATAAAAGCTGAGTTTCTAGAAAATAATGTAAAATAAAATAAAATAAAATAAAGTAAAAAAAAAAAGACAGGTGGCTTGGCTCATGTCTGCTCTACTCCTCACTTGTGCAATGAGCTGAGCTGCGACATCTCCCATAGAGATGCGTGCAGGTCAGCAGGATCCAGGTTTGAACAATGCACTGGAGGATGCTGCTTTACACCAGGTGAGGATCTGTGCCATTAAATACAACTTTCATTTGCCACCTGACCTGCAGCCAGGACATTTATTAGCACAAACCAACCCCCACAGGGCTGGCAGAGGCCTCGCTATTCCTCTCCCAGGGAGAAGCCCCCCGGGCTCTGCTCCCAGGCACCGCAGCACCCGCAATTAAACTCCCCTTAAACTTTAAAGGCATACTTAAATGTGTTTTTATGGCCCCATTACTTTCTCTTTATAACCCGAGGTGAAGACTGGAATCCTGTCCGAGACATCTTAAAGGTTATATGTACAATTAGCCGCTTCTCATCACGTTCTTTAATATCTCGCTGCATAAGCCAAAACAAACCCCGATAAATCACAGTGGGGCACTGGCAGGGCAGCATCCTCCATCCCTCCCCACTATTCACGGGGTCTCAGTGGTGAGCAAACAGCGTGGGCCAGAGCTCCGAGACGTCACATCCCACCCCCTCACCTGCGTGTGCTGCGGAGCCATCCATGACAGATGTGTACACTTTTGCATGGAGGGCTGCCAATATTTTGCATACTTACACAGCGCTGCCATAAATATTAATGCGGTGCTAATATGGGTAGTTCCACCAGCTGTGTCCATTCTCGAGGGATACTTCAACTATTTATATTCGGGGCAATGAGCAAGCTGTTATTATATAATCAGGCTGTTGGAGAAGCCTTTGGAATAAAAGTCGTGCTGTGAATTAGCCAACAGCCGAAGCTTGTTTGGAGCCACGGGACATTACAGGTTTAATGACAGAGGCTTTGACAGAGCAGAAGCAGGGGACAGCCAAACGGGACAGGAGGAGAAAGGTGCTGAGAGCTCAGCTCCTGAGTAATTAGCACTGACTGGGACTTCGAGGCTTTTCACAGCTGCAAATTTGGCTCCTTCCATAGGATCCATCTGCCTGAGCTACCAGAGTCCCACTGTCTTTTTTTTTGGTCCTCAAATCTCTGCTGTTCAGAAGGCAAACTTCATCCTCTTTACATAAAATAAAACCTCGAGAACACTCTGGAAGTGATTTAAACCTTCTCTCCTCCTTTTTTGGGGACGATGAATATTTAATTGAGTTGCAGGTGGATAAATGATCATTTTCTTCATCCTATATAGTAGTGAGTAGTAAATTACTTTACCAGGAAATCCGGGTATAATTACAAAATTGATAACAGAGGTGTGAAAATTTACACCTGTGATAATAAAGGCTAGCTTCCCTTCATACATTGACATTATATCTTCTGAGTTATCTCTCGTGCATGATCTAAATATTTCATACGAGCCAGCAATCGGAGGCTTGGGCTCTCCAGGTAAGAAATAACCTACTTTTGTATTTCATGTGCATATATCTCTCACAAACAACTGCATTCTGCATGCGCCCACACACCTGCACAGCAGCGCTCTATGGGTGGGTGTTTGCACGCCTGAAAACGGAGAGAGAAACCCAACGTTGTGCTGCAATGCAGAGTTCAGCAGCAGCACACGACAAAGAAGAGGACAGAGAGCGATAACCTTGGGGAGACCCAGGTTGAAAATTGCAATTTGCCCCCCCCCCACCACCACCATTTCAGACTGGGTGCTGTTGATCTACTGAACTGAAGGGTTTGCCTTCCCCTCTGCTTTTCTTTCTTTGGCTTATCCTCTGGAAAGTGCTGAGTAAAGGGAAGCACGGAACTTCTGCTGGGCTTTGGCAGCAGCGCTGGGGCTGGGGGGAGCAGGAGGCAGAGGGGTCCCATCATTGGAGGTTGGCACTGTGCTGGCACGTGCTAACTAGGCAGCGCAGGGCTGGTAATTAACGCGGCAATCAGTAAGGCTCTCAGCAGAGAACGCCGAAATGAACCCTGTGCAGATCGAAATGAATACTGAGCAATCTAATGGGCAGAAGTGCACTCGCCAGAATTAACCTAAGAGGAAATCAAACCCTTTGTGTGCAGCATTTGGCAGCAGGAATCGCCCCTTTTATGGCCGGCGAGGGGCTCACTTGGAATTAATCTGCATTTGGGGAAGATTTTGTCAAGGTCATGGCTTTTTGCTGAATCTGACCTAAATCTGCACTGGATGAAGGAAGGGATGGGGGTTCCGGGGGCTCTCCTTGGCATCGGGGGGGCAGGATCAGCTCTGGGGCTGCTGCTGCATGCGGTCATTAAGACACACAGATTGGAACCTTCAGCCTGAATCTGGCTCTAATCCATTACCCCCTTCACATTGCATCGCTAGAAAGCAGAGCTGGTGCCATCAATTCAGGCTAACAGAGATGGGCTGTTCGAAAAAGTTTGGTCTGGTTAACAGCGCTGTGTTCAATATATCTGTTACAGAGGTGCCAAAGCCATAAAATACGTAAATTGCCTCTTTCTCCTCATTTTAGCATGTCATTTCATGCTTCTATATAGATACATATATTACTATTCCCTCTGTTTCTTAAGACATCATCACTTTCATCTCGGCCAGTTTATTAAAGATAATTATATCGAAGTCCCTGTGCTGGATGGGAGCATTATGTTAACAAGAACATACTTTGCTGTACATGAGACAGTTTTTTTTTGGGGGGGTGTGGGAAGAAGTGAATCATTCTCTTTCTCTTCTCCTCCTTTCAGATATTTTTCTTCACGCTCATTTCAGCAGCAAGACATCTTCAGCTGCTCCTATACTAAAGCAAGAGACAAGATGCAAGAGCCATTGATTCACCTCAGGGAATACTTTGGAGAGATCAAAAAGTGCTCGTGTGCAAGCTGTTTCCTGTGGGAGGAGCGTGGCAGTACAATCAATCCATGAATGCATTGTAAAATCAATGCTCTGTATAATTAGGGCACTCCAAGGGTAAAAAAAAAATAGAAAAAAAAAATAAGAGAAGCTCTTCAGTGCATAACAGGACTCCTGAAGGCTGGCGAACTCGCAAGCCCCTGAACAAACAGGTTTTAGATATGTTTCAGAAGCAGTGAGGGAAGATGCTGGGGGATCAATGTGAGATGTGGGATGCTGAGCACACCTCAGTGGGGATCCCAGCACTTCCAAGGCCCGACCGGCATGGTGGCGATGGGTCATTGATTGGACTTTGCCATCTTACAGGTTGTTTCCAACTGTAATGATTCTGTGATTCTATGACTTGTCTGCTTTTGGCCACTGGTGGAAGGATATCTTGATGGGGACACCCTTGGGTGGGCTGAGGGTGATGGGGAGAGGTGTGTGAGTGGCAGGCAGAGAAGAGCTGGGGGAGATGAATCTCTGGGTTGTGCAGGGGTAGCCAGGAGCAGGCCTTCTCATGCAGATCTTCTCCTTTCCATGCAATCATAGAATCATTAAGGTTGGAAAAGTCCTCTAAGATCCCCAAGTCTAACCCCAGCCAACCCCACCGTGCACACAACCCTCAGTGCCACATCTCCATGGCTCTGGAACACCTCCAGGGATGGTGACCCAACCACCTCCCCGGGCAGCTGTGCCACTGCATCACCATCTTTCTAAGAAGAAATGCAATGGTGCTTGCTGCTGGTGCAGAGCATTCCCATACTGTGAGCAGAAAGGCTTCGACCTTGGTGTGTCACCCCAAAATTTTGCTTTTCTGTCTCAGTGTTTCCAGCATTTCTCAGGAACCGAACAGAGCTGGATCATAATTCCAAGCTAAACACAAACATTGGCTACAGATCATGAAAATACAGCAGGGTGTAAATAGTTTGCTTTTATATGGTGCTAAATAATATGATGAGCCAAGTAAGTTAAAAGACAAGAATTCCTTCAAATTAGCAGCCCTTCTGCAGGTGGAAGCAGTAATGGGGTTTTGCCTGAAAAGGCCCCTGTGGAGGGCAGGTTGAGTTGGAGAGGATCCACTGAAGCTTGCAGAGGCACTGATTTGTCCACAGACTCCCACCAAACCCTGTCCTTGAGAATGATCTCAGCGCAGTGGGGTGTAAGTGCTGGAATTTATCCTTGGATTTAAAATTGGGGCCAGGGGCTGTGGGCAGAGGGTTCGGAGGGTGAAGCCAGCTGCCAGCCCAGGCTGCTGAGAAAGGCTTGACTGCCCAGCACTTGACACATCAGGCTTTAAACATTAAAGGCTAAGCCACGCTTCAGTGTGATTTTTAATTACTCCATGCTAAAAGGCCCTGAGGACCCAACTCGACCCCAAAGATCCTCTCCCGAAATTACAATCCCGAGCAGGGGGCTGAAAACAAACAAAGGCACCGTCTCCAATGGCCAGCGTGCCGTTAACGTCCCTCAGATGGGTCATTAGGTCTTTTATGGGTTGTCAGCGTGGAGAACTGCTCCTGGATCCAGGGCAAAGAAAACTACTTCATATTAAAATACATGGCTCTTGTGGGACACGGCGCTTTCACAGGGCTGCCTGTGAATTTGGCAAGAGCCCTGAAGTTTAGAAAGACAGATAACTCCGCAAATCAGAAAAGGCAGATTTTCATCAATAGAAAATTACACATCCCTGGTGAAAACTCCTATCGTTATCTATCAAGAAATAAATTGGCCTGAGTTCCTCTTAACTGGTTCATCATGCTGGGATCTCGTGGCGGGAACGACCTTTGCCTTCCAACCAGCCATCGGCTCGCTGGGTGCTTTATTGGTTGTAAGAAAAACTATTGCTTCTGGGGAAAGCTGCTTGTGCCCCAGTTTCATATAAAAGCCACTTTTAAGAAGGATTCACTGGGCCGGAGGGGGTGACTGGGGGGGAAGGGAGAGGTGCCTGCAGGGAAGGGGTGCAGAAGTACGCATCAGTGTGCTCACAGAATGGCGTGGGGGCACATCAGGGCGCTGCCCACCTGCATGGATTCAGCACTGGGAGCTGCTCTCTGTCTCCAAGCTGGGCTGAGTGCCGTCCCCCAGCAATACTCAAGGCCAGCTCTGCCGGGACAGCTTTCAGTCTTTAAATCCAAACTTTGGGAAGTGCATGGATCCACCTCAGAAAAAAAAACACCCAGGAATATGGAAGGTAAATGCCCCAAACATCATCCCAGTGTCACCCCAGCATCACCCCAACAATGTCACTCCCCAGTGATACCTTCCGCATGCAAACGCGGGCTGTGTGCCAGCAGGGTCAAGCTGTCACCCAGCTCACATCACACCGGAAAGACGAACGGCTGCATCCGAAATAGCACCTGGGAGAAGCGCAGCGTGCCGCGAGGGTGCACGATGCCCCAAAATACACTTCAGGCTGCGGCTGGAAACAGCCTCTCCGCGAGGATTGCGGGCACCGGCTACGAGCTGAAATACAGCAGCTCGGTACCCGGAGGAGCCCGGGAGGAGCTTCCAGGAGAGGGCACTCGCGGAAAGCAGCAGCCCCGGTCCGGGCTCCGGCCCCGCCGCACCGCGATGGGCGCCCGGAGCGCGTCGGGAGTGGGGAAAGCTCCGGGGGGGTTCTGTGGTGGGGCCTGCTTGGTCTGCGTGCTGCTGTGTGCTTCTGCATTCGTTGTCAGTTCTGCGAAAACGAATGAATAAATACAAAAAATGACGTGTATATATATATATATATATATATATATCAATAATTGCCCTAAACAGCAATAATAGCAATAATAGCAATAATAACTTGGCAAAAGCAGCCCTTAGGCCACCGGTGTGCTATGTGAGTGGGGAACATCTCTGTTTGCTAATTGGCTTTGGGTACTTACAGCAAGATTGAGACTTGTAGCGTTGCCACGGATTGTTGGAAATTCCTCCGATAAGCTGACAGATGAATGTGTCTCTCTCACGGAGAGGTGAGAGAGCAGCAAAATGCTTCCAAGAGCATGGGCAGCGAAGCAGAGAAATTTCAGGCATGTCAACACGGCGGGGTGGTGAGAATGCTGACCACTCACTGTGGGAAGGAAGAGGGAAGAGAAGCGGGCAAGGCAGCGGGCAGGCACAGAACGGCGAGCTGCTGGCCACGTCCTGCCACCCGCATGCTGAGAAGCAGCTTTTTGTGTGAAGAGCTCCATCAGTTTGAATTAGGTCTTGTACAGCAAGGTGAGAGTGAGCAGGAATAACTGCCAGAATTTGGCCCATGGCACGACGTATGCAGGAGTGCAGCTGGGAAAAATGCAGGCTGAGATTAATGGCCCAGCAAAGCTTGTTGCTGGGGTCTTCTTAAGCCATAAACCGTGCTTGCTTGTTTGCCTGTTTTGCTTCTTCTTTGTCCCACATGTCTGAAAATTAATTATATCCATTGGCATTGATGGGCTCACCTCTGCTGAGTGCCTGGTCTTGCTGTTTGAGGGCTCCTTTTGGGTCATTTCTGAAGCTTTCCTGGAATCATGAAAAGACCACTAAGATCATCTGGTCCAATGGTCAACCCATCCCCACCATGCCCACTGAGCCATGCCCCTTTCAGCTTGGTATCTTCTTGCACTGCCACATGACTGTAACAGTGTCCCCTCCCAGTCCTCAGCCATGCCATGCTCTCCTCTCCCCAGCCACACCAGAGTTCCACATGTTCATGAGCACACTTGCACCTGTGATTTCCCACTTGTTTTAAGTGTGCAAAGAGCAAAAATGGTCCCAAGGCATTTTGCTGAGCCTGCAGTTTCCAGATCTATGTTCAGCTCCTGACCCCGTGGGAAAAGTTTTGATTTGACCTTGAACAAGGTCATCTTCTCCATCTATGCCTCAGTTCCCTCATCAATAAAATGGGGTCAGAAATACCTCCCCTCTCCAAATTTTACCTTTCTCCTCACTGTGCCTAGCTTCCTGTCTTGCCCATACCTGCACACTGTGGATCCAAAGGGACCCTTAATTTAATGAGCACGAGAGAGACTATTATTGTAACCTTCATGCCGTAGCTCTATCCTTATCTCTGCCTGCTATTTGCTGTGGGAAATATCTCCACTTTCTCTTTTCCATTTTCATTAGCGATTGCAACAGCTGTGGTGCAGGACCCTGGGATTTTCAGCTTAAGTCTGAGTGCAGCTGACAACTGTATGAATCTTATGGCCAAAGTAAGTAGCTAATGCAAATATCAACAATGTAGTAAGAAACACTCAGAAGCAGTAAGTGACTGATAGAAAAGTGATTATATGGACTTTATGTTGGAAAGTAAATATTTACTCTCCAGCATTGACAGATGCCTCAAGTACCATAGATCTAAAAAAAGACATTGATTCGCTGTCCTCCAGCCTCTCTTATCTCTTACTTACGAAAATATCTGGCAAACGGCACATCATCTGCTTCCCCCACAGCCCAAGCAGCCATTCAGGTAATGAGCTTGGCAGCTGACAGTGCAATAGTTAACAGCATTGGTGGTGTCACCGGGGAGCTCTGCTGTAGCGACCCAGAGCCTTTGGCTTGGCAATGCAGGGCTCAGCCCCGCTCCGCATCCGTGCACGTGTTATAAAAGGAAAAATAACAAACAAAAAAAACCCCAAGAAGTCAAAGCAAAATGAGAGGTTTTTCATCCGCAGGATTATTATTAATTTTTTTCCTTGAAGAAGAAGGAAAAAAGAGAGAAAAAACCCCAAACTCCAGGAAAATGTGGCTGTGCTCTTTAAGAGCTGGCTGGCGGCTGTGCTCCCTCCGCTCTCCTCTCTGCCCTCCCAGAATTGCCTTGAAATAACTGAAATGAAGTTGAGCCACTCGCGGGCTGTCACGTTGGTAGGATCTCCTCAGCAGTCAATTTTGCCTCTGGGAATGGGTCGTACTGAAGCCGCTGAGTCAGCGTGGGGTGGCCAAGGGCTGCCACGGTACTGTGCCCTCCCCATGCCTAGCAGCCACCTGGCTCTTACATGGCTGTGGGTGGACAGGGCACCCCGTGTTGTGCCTCTGCTTGGCTATTTTTAGGAGGGGCATTCACAGTGTGTGAAACCAAGCTGTGCGTGAGCACGCTGTCAGCAGCTGTGTCTGTGCCCGTGGTGTGACGGACCTTCAGCATCCCAAAGGACTTTCCCTGCCCCATAGAGCAGAGCAGTGATTTCAGCCTCCCGTTGAATCTAAACCAGAAAAGCACACCGTCCTCCTGCGCTGCCTCATTCCTGTCCCCTCTGGGGGCTCTCCTGCCTTTAGAAGAACTTCAGCTGCGGTGGCATTGGTTGACATTGGCAGGGCACGTGCACGCACGCAGTGTGGCAGAGCAGCCCTCCTCCCAGCCGCGGGTTTGCAGCACCTCGCACTGCAGCAGCTTTCCCTACGGTTGATAATTACTCACCTCAGGAATAAATAATCACGAAGTGGAGGATACAGAGAGTCCTTCTCAGAAAAAGGGAACTAAGAACACTTTGTCTGTGTCTCCTGCAGAGCCGCCGCGTTGGGCTGGGGCGACCCAAGCAGTTCTCTGGATGCGGTGTTCGGTAATTATAAGCACAGGCACATTTTTTTGTTGCTGTTTTATTTTACCTGCAGGTAGTTATGCGTGAGAGCCTCGTTCATCAGCCTCCCACCGTGCTGCTCTCATTTCTTTTCATACCTGGGACAGAGGATGGGGCCTGCTTTGAAGTGGTGCAACCCAGGGTGATGCCATCCATGAGAGCCAGCCCAAAATACCCTCTAGATGAAGCCCAAAAGCCAGCTGCAGAGTAAGAACAACTGCACCTAGAAGTGTCTTTAAAAGAAGAGGAAGAAAAAACGTGTCTGCCAAGTTTATGGCTGTGACCTTGAGGTGTAGGTCACAGATCTCACTGCATTTTGTGGCAGTTGAGGTGCAAGGGGCGGCTCAGAAGTGAGCGTAGACTGGGCTGAGTCATTTCAAGGAGAGGTTTGCTGCTATCAGAGCTTGGGGTGCTCGCAGCACTGCTGAATTCTGCTTTTACTTTCACCTGAGCATCTACAGCCAATGAAGTAAATGAAGTTACAGGAGTTCTGCATCCGTGTTGCTGGCCCCTTGCATTCAAATTTTGCAGCAAGTCAGGGCTGGGTCTCAAGCTGTCCTGCACACGTGCTATTTGCAGGCTGCCTGTCCCTATCGCTCTCCTACTCCATCAAGCCCTGCTGCCTGCATGCAGGCAAACACCTCCAGGGCTTTGGATACAATTTTTTCCAGGAAAGAGTCATGCAAATGTGACTCGTTTCTTGCAAAGCCAGCACTTCTTTTCCTTTCTCTCTCTCTCTCTCTCTCTCTTTCTTTCTTTCTTTCTTTCTTTCTTTCTTTCTTTCTTTCTTTCTTTCTTTCTTTCTTTCTTTCTTTCTTTCTTTCTTTCTTTCTTCTTCCTTCCTTCCTTCCTTCCTTCCTTCCTTCCTTCCTTCCTTCCTTCCTTCCTTCCTTCCTTCCTTCCTTCCTTCCTTCCTTCCTTCCTTCCTTCCTTCCTTCCTTCTCTTTCTTAGGTGCTCTGATGCCCGTTATCAGCCAGGAAGAGTATGGGCCAGCACAGAGATGTGCAAAGTTTTAGTGCCATCAGAGCACAGAGGTTTGTGGACAGAGGGAATTTTCTTCTTGTAGTGAAAATTCAGCTTTCTTTTATTTCTGTTTTCACCATGAGGTGAGCAGCTCGGGATACTGCTGCCAGCAATCGTAGATGTGCATTAGCTTCCATTTGATTGCTGTACAGCAACTCTTATCTTTGAAATTAACCATTTCCGAAGCGGGAGGAGCGTAATGCACCAGGCATTGCACCACAGACTGCAGAGTGCACCACTCCTTCTGTCAATGCTGAGTCCTTGACACCTATGAGAAGAAGTATCCTCCAGCCCTGTCAGATGTACAGAGTAATTATACAAAACTGCCTGTAAGAAGACATTATTCTCAGGACTTTTACTTTTTTTTTTCTTGTGAGGCAGTATTTCAACCAAATCCTCACCTTTTGTTATATCATTCTGTGCCAGTTACAGTAAATTATATTGGCGCAGGTTCATTAGCACGTCTATGTAAATTCTGCTGCCCTCCAGGAAAGTATCCTCACACTTTAAGATGCAGAATGATGTTGTTAAGGTACAGCATAAGGTAAAACAAAGGAAAGGCAAGCAAGGTGGCTCCTTCCCCTGCACCTACTGCGCGGATGTTAATCAGAGCCATCTCTATGTATAGGTCTAGCAGCTGGGTGCTGTATTTATTTTAATGGTAGAGTATTTTTTTTTCCCAAGGAGAAATCCAGATCCCATTTGTGTCCTATTACGACACAAACCCCTGCAAATTTGGAAAAAAACCTACAGATGAAACATCCCTGTGCTTTTTAATGGCTCCCTTTTCAACGACAAAATTATACGGGATGTTTTAGGGTGAGACACAAATTTTCCAGCTCCATCTCTTCCCCGTTCCCCATTCTCCTGGCTGCCTGCTGTTGACTCCTTGTAGGTCATTTCAAGCAACATAAGCAAGACAAGCAAACAGCAAAATTGCAAGATGCAAATGCCCTTCAGTTTTGGCTTTGAGTCAAAAAATAATAAGTTGACAATAACCCTGCCAGCATATGCAGCAAAGGTGACTGCATATTTCTTCCTGCTAGCGTGCCAGTACAGGGGAGCTGGGCAGCAGGAAGGGACAAGCCCGTGTTCCCCTGGAAATGCAGCGTGTGCCTTGTCTCAAGTTTTGGAGGTTTTTCTGGATAAAGCAGAAATAATTCCCCTCAGCCAACAGCTCGTTTTCACTCATTCAGCAGAAAAAAAGAAAAAAAGAAGGGAAAAAGCAGGTGCTTTACTGATAGGTTAAAATAACAGTAAATGAAGCATATCTTGTCTTTTAAAAGCTGCTGTGGATACAGACAAGAAATGCTTTTCTGGATGATTTGTCCGGTGAGGGTGTGAGGGCAGATGGGAACCCAGAGCCTGCACTGTGCCTGCACTACAAAACACCATGCCCCTGGCAGGTCCCTGAATGCAGCACAGTGGCTCACCCCTCTATGGCTGCTCTTCAAGCATCACCCTTTTCCCCATATCCCATTTCTCTTTCTTTTTTTTTTAGCAATTTAATATCTCACATGAGCATCCTTGGAGCCAAAGGGCTTGAGGTGGCTCCTCCATGGTCCTTTCTCTGCAAAGAGCCGCCAGTTCCCACCGCGTCAGTCCCTTGGCACCAATTGTGTACAGAGGCTGGGACTGCAATGAGGACATCGCCATGGTGTGAGTGGGTTCATGCACAAAACCTGGGAGCTCTTGGAGGTCAAGATCTGGGACTCAGCAAACGCTGAAATCCTTGGGATGCTTGCAGTGCATGTAGTCTTCTTGTATGCAGGATGAAGAAACAGGGGAGCCTGGCCATGGAAGGAGCTTTATCTTCCAGAATCTCATATTTATCTGAGGTCCAGAGCCGGAAACTCTTTATCTCCCGCCAGGAGGAGACAGCAGAGAAGAATCCTGCAGTGAGCAGCACTTTGGAACTTTGTGATAGATGCTGTCTACCTCGTTACTGAACAATGAAACTTTATTGTTCCCCCCTGTTCTATTGATTTTTATGTCTCCAAAGCACACTGGAGAATTCTGAAATGAATATCTGTCAGTGGAGGAAGACCGTTTGTTGCTGATCTGCATCTTTGGAGCAAATGGCCATGGATTGAGTGTGGGCTGCAGTATCTCTGCTGGGGCCTCCCCAGCGCCTCCAGGCCCTCACAGAGGCCCCTCCCATGGGGGCACGGTAGGCTTTTGCCCTTCCTTAGCCCCTCTGCTTTCTCTGCACCCAGGTTGAGAGAAGGATGCACCCATGGGTCCATAGGCAACAGTGGGGAGAGCTTCACCTTTACCTCTCTGCTGGAAACAGGCAGCATGTTTTACTTATATATAGCCCTCCAGTGGGGAAGCATTTTCCCTGCCGCCTATGTATATATCTGGGAACGTCACAATTAGTTAATATTTTATGCATAATTCATAAAATTATACCACATTTTCTGGGAGTAATTAGCTGATGCTGTACCTCTAATGAACTGCGGGTTCAGCTCTGACAAATACACTGGGCGACTCCAAGGGGTAGCAACACGCAGGCGCCTTTAAGCAAAGTTCAAGCAGCTCCTAAATTAACCAAAGTGAATCCCCAAAGATGTTGTATTTATGCACCGAAGCAAGAAAGGAGGGCTCTTGTCTCACAAGCCTCATCAGCCATCAAGAGCCAGAAGCAAGAGAGAGAAAAGAAGAGTCGTTCACCTTGTGCTAATTGCACTGCCCTGGATGGGAGCTGTGCAGTTGTGCATGCTGCAGCAGTGCTGTGGCTGTGCATGCACTCCTGTGGTTGTGCACGTGGCAGCAGGACTGTCCTGCTTTTCCTGTACTTGGATGATTGCATGGAGCTGTAATGGAAGCGATCCTTGCTGTGGATGTGATACGCATCAGAGTTTTTAAGATTCATTTGCAAACTTTCCTTATAATTCTGGTCTGAATCAGAGGAAAACCAAGCCTGTTTGTGCTGTTCTGTTTTGCTATATTTTTTTTTATTTTTATTTTAATGAGAAAAATGCTCATTTCCACCATAGATCCCTGCCTGAGTGGCTGCACTCTGCCAGTGGGCTCAGCTCCAGCATCGATCTCGTCTGGGGCAAAACCACCCATGGCTGCCAAACCAGCTGTGCTGTGACAGTAGCTATCCATGCACAAGCTGAAGTCTGGGGTGCCAGGGGTGCAATGCCTGCACACATGGGCAGCTTTCCCTTCATCCTCTTGCACCCAGGCCAAACAACTGCTGCTCACCGCCAGCATCTTTAGGGCACACATCTCCTCCCAGCACATGGGGAGAGCTGCCTGCTGCAGGTGACCTCAGAAACCCAGAGATCTAATACACCACTACCAGGAGCCTAAAATATTAAATTTTCCCTAGACAGCAAGCTCCTGAAAAGGGGAGACAAGGCAAGCCTGTCCCACAGCAGCAGGGCATTGCACATCCACCGCTGGTAATTGACTGTAAGTGGAGGGCTGCAAACTGGTAAGTCTATTAACTTTATGTGCCTCCCTGACATTAAAAAAAAATTAGATTTCTGACTCAGTCATAGGTACAAAAGGAGATGCAGGGGAAAGCTTGGTGTGTCACGGGGTGAGCACATTAAGGCAGCTGATGATGACACATGTCTGGTTGAGTTTAGGTGACAAAATTCAGCAGTGAGACCCGGGTGGAGGAAATGGAGTGCTCACAGGGTCCTCCTCACACGCAGAACACGTTTTTTTAATTGGGTTATTAGTCAATTATGAATGCTGGGCTCTTTATTCCTGACAAGTTGTCCATAATCTTAATTTGATCTCATGTCAGAAGGTACCTTCATCTGGTCCCCATCCTAGCTAAGAGTTTAACTGGAATAATAGCTGATTAAAAGGGGTTAATAGATACACCTCAAACAGAAGTAAATTAACAGGAGACGCTGTCTGTTGGCTAATGGGATCAGAACAGTATTTGTTTAGTTTATGAATGATTAATCTCCTTCTCTCAGCATTCCTCAGATGCTAATTGCACTTAGGGAGCCCGTGTTTGTTTTTGCAAGGGGTGGAGGTGGCAGAGGAGAGGTGATGCTGGCCCAGCAGGACCCTGCTCACCTCCGGTAATGGGATTTCAGCTGCATCCACAACCAGGGGCAACGCCAGCAAAACCACGGCAAACCAGACCTCACTCCAAACATGCCAAACTCTTGAATTAAAGACGTTATTAAAGTTGTGCATGGATTTAATGAGTAAAAGTTGAAAGCACCTGAATGCAGCGGGGGCTGATGCCCATCGCGCTTCCCAGCCCCAGGCACCATGCGCCCCATTGGGATTTAACTTCATGAAAGCACTGGGATGTTTCGCTGCAGAAGTACTCCAGACTGATCAGAGGAGAGCTGGAAGAGATGCCAGAGGAGGGAAAACACTCTCTCATAGTGACTTCTGCATCTGAAAATTCCAAGCGGGAGCCCAGTAGCATTTGTCAGACGCGCCGGGAGGACGCGGTAATTGCCTGGAAGCACCACAGATGCAGGGCTCACTCCAGCTGCTGCTGCATCGCTAAGAGGTGACCAAATCATTTTCCTCTCTACACTCTTGTCAGCATTTTAATACTCCATTATCTTTGTGCCTAACAACACAAATGTGCTATCTCAGCCATACCGTGAATTTACTAGCAAACAAACCATTTCAAAGAAAAAAGTTTTCATCCTGAGCTTAGCAAGCGTGAGGCATTTTCTAAATAAAACCCTGCCAAAAGGGGCCCTGATTTAGCAACATACCAAGACACGTGTTTAGCAGTGTGCCAGGAGTGCATCAAGATTGGAGCCAGGGGCCAAATTATCTTTGAAGCTGTGGCAGCCATTTGCAGAGATCAAGGAACCAAGGCTATCCAAATCAAAGCTGTGATAAAGACAGTTCCCAGTTCAGTTTAGTTCCTCACTCTAAGAAAGACATTGACCTTCTGGAGTGTGTCCAGAGAAGGGCAGTGAAGCTGCAATGAGCCTGGAGCACAAGTCTTATGGAGAGCGGCTGATGGAAATGGGATGATCCATCCTGGAAAAGAGGAGGTTCAGGGGAGACCTCATTGCTCCCTACAGCTCCTGAAAGGAGGTAGGAGTGAGGTGGAGGTCAGCCTCTGCTCCCAGGTAACTGCAATAAACGAGAGGGAATGGCCTCATATTGCACCAAGGTAAAGTCAGGTTGGGTATTAAGGAAAATGTATTCTCTGAAAGAGCAGTGATGCAGTGGCACAGCTGCCCAGGGAGGTGGTGGGGTCACCATCCCTGGAGGTGTTCAGGAATTGTGGAGATGTGGCACTGAGGGACGTGGGCAGTGGGCACGGTGATGTGGGCTGGGGTTGGACTCAGGGATCTCAGAGCTCTTTTCCAACCTCAGTGGTTCTATGATTCTATGATTCTGTGAAAAGTCTCATCTGATAGTGGGATATTTCCTTATGGATAAGAAAGTCTTACGAGGAA
The DNA here is from genome assembly GCA_016647715.1 of Pavo muticus. NCBI lineage: Eukaryota > Metazoa > Chordata > Aves > Galliformes > Phasianidae > Pavo > Pavo muticus. The sequence continues at coordinate 10,387,292 of JACDJE010000149.1, read as the reverse complement.
AGCTCAGTGGAGATGGAGGCTGAGGTACCCAGTCTGGGTTCATGGTCTTCAGCTCCTTGCCTTTGCCAAGGGGTGGATGTTTGAAAGATGTGACACTGAGAAGGCCAAGCCAACACCACTTCTGCACTAGGTTTTTAAAAAATGTTGGGGATAAATTGGAATGATCTAAGGGAAATCTCTTTTTAATCTCGAAATTCTGCTGTTACTGAAAATGCGTGCTAAGAAATGGGATGCTCTTTTACTATTCTCCATAAATAAAGGCACTTTGTACTGTTCCCCGGTATTTCATTCATCACTGTATCATATAGAAATCCTGAGATGAATAAAGCCTTGTGAAAGAAGATGAGGAGATGCAGTCTGCCTTATGGATTATTTTACAGTTACAGAAGCCATTCATTTTCTCTGCCTGCTTTCCACAAATGTGTAAAATAAACCATATACTGGGAGGCGTGACTTTTGCCTTTTGCCAAGCAGCATTGGAATAAATTCGCTATTAGGGAAGTCACCTAAAAATATCACTTTTAATAGTAAATTACCAAATCATTGTCTTCCCAGCTCGACGGTGCAGGCAGTGCTCCCTAAGGCACAGGGACGCTATGGAGAGGGGCCAAGCTCTGCCTATGGGGTTCATGGTGCAGGCAGAAAGCTGGGAGAGCCTTTGCAAAGCCTGGTGAGAGTGCAGGCATTGCTTGGTGCTGGAATATGGGATCAAAAGGGAAATGGGAAGCACCTGAGTATTTATTTACCGTCCCCATGTATCACTTTCCTGAGCTATTTGGTCCCCTAAGCTGTGAGTATTTGTTATCCAAACCAAACTGCAGCTGTGGTCTCTGGAGAGCTTGTGGCAAAAGTGCTGGCCACAGTGCTAATAAAGCCGATGAGCTCAGGGAACACGTGAAGGAGAACTGGAGCTCGGAGGAACACTGGGTATTAGAGGTATAAGAGCACATCGGAGCAGGTATGGAGTGGTTGTGCTAAAGCCTTCCTCAAAAACTGTCAAACTCCACCAAAGGCAGTGCTGGAGGAGTGGAGGAGGCACAGTGATAGTCCTCTGGTTTTGGGACCCCAGGGAAATGGAGGGTGATGAGGGAGCTGTTGGATACACAGTGCCTCCAGCCCTTCTGCCCCACATTGACTGCCCATCTCCACAGCCAGATCAGCTATTTGCACAGCCCACAGCAGTAGTGTGAAACCATTCAGGCTTTTGCAAGGGCTTACAGCTGCAGCTAGCTGCCTGCTGAAACGTCCAGACACTCCTAGGCACGTAGAGCACCTCACTCCCAGCCCAAACTCCACTGGCTGCCTGCCTGCCTCGTTAGGCATCTAATTGCTCCTGACACCCAGCTTTGTGAAGCGTTGCTCCTGGCCACCACTGCAGCTCCAGCCCTGCGGTACGCAGCAAGCTGCCCCTGCCTCAGTTTCCCCGTACAACAGCCACATTATTTGCATGCCTTTGAGATCTCCTGCTGTGAGAGAGAGGTGGGACCTTAGGGCTAAGCACTGCAGTTACTGCTAAAAGAAAACCAAACACCTGCTAATCTGGAGTGCAGTGTGGTACCAACACCGAGGAACTGGGAGCAGGGTGGAAAACACAGCCCGGCAGAGGATGACAGGAGCTGCCCTTTGGCTGTCAGTGTTTCTAACGTGTCCTTGCACAGAGGGGCTACCAGCAGAGGAAGTTTTTGCTTCTTGCGCAGTGATGAATAGCCTGGCCAGGTAACAAATTCCAGGCTGGAATATGCCTCCTCAGCAGCCCAACAACGTGCGATTGCAGTGGGCATTGCATTAATTCCTGAAATGTCGTTTTTAAATTGGTTTTACAGTTCATTGGGAGTGTGAGGCTGCAAGCTCAATAGCGAGCACCACTGGCACACAACTGGAGGAAATAATGGCAGAAGTGCTCCTGGGGCTGGGATGCTGACCCCTGTGAGAGATGTGTGCCTGTGTATGTACCCAGAGCAAGGAGAAGGGAGTCAGGTGTGAGCTAAATGCATTTACATTGTGAGCAATGAGCATGCTGCATGCATAAGAAGATACACAAGTGCATGCAGCTTTGTCACTGAAAAATGCTCCTGCTAAACTCTTCTGCAGTGTCCTGAATTGTGCCTGCATGCACATTACAAGGACTTTGTTCCCAACAGTGCAATGCATGGAGCAGAAGCAGCGCTTGGGGGATGCTGTGCTGCTGCATGGGGCTGCTGGTGCAGGGCTGCTCAGCTCCATGGGGGCTGTGGGACCAAGAAGGGGTCCAGAACCTGACCAGAGTCTGTGGGATTCCCTCTGGCAGGGGAAAGCCAAGCACCAGCCCTGAGCAACCTAACTGCGAAACCAAGAGATGAGCCAAGCGGCACCACTACTCTGAGATGCACTGATGCTTTTACATAGAGCAGATACATGTCAGATGTTCCTGCAACGAGCACCAGCGTCTCACCCCACAGGGATGCTGCTCATGCTCAGATCTGCTGACTTCAGGGATAAATGCTTCCCTTACTGTGCTTTGCTCCTGTTAGCGCAGCAAAGCAGGGAAGCTGGGGTGGGAGCTGCTCCTCTCGCAGCACCATGTCCCATTGCTGGGACGCGATGCGGCCCCTCTGCAGCTGAGCTTGCTGAGAAAGCAAGCAAACAGAGAAAAAAAAACAACAACCACATAGAAAGAAAAGAAAAACCTTCTTTTCTGTTTTCTTTTTCTTTCTTTCTTTCTTATTTTTTCCTTTCTTCTTAACCTGGAAGATGAAGTGGAGCCCATGAGCCCAGAATCCCACAAGGGCAGCATTGGCAAGTCACTTTGTGGAGTATAATCACACTTGGAGAGACAAATATCTGCAGCTTGTCTGCATGGGCAGGATTCAAGCCCAAGAGCTGCCAGGCTCCTCCAGCCCCTCTGAGCTTTCAGAAGCATTTGAGAGACCCTGATACAAGCTGCCGATTTCCCCCCATTGTATTTTAATTTAATTTAATTTTTTATTTTAATCTTGAGCAGATCCTGCTCTTGGGAATCGTTTGCTCTTTATTCTTATACGTCTTAACAGGCAGTAGGCTGCGCCGATGGCTGCGCGATGTGTCTATCATCTTAGTCCAGGCATTTTAATTTACACTGCAGTAAAAAAATTGGCACCCACCATTTTCTGCTTTGAGCATCACCAGAGAGGCCGTGCCAAAGGCTTGGCTGAGTGCATCTCTCTCCCATTTGGGGGGTGTGCCTGGAAGAAGGGCATCAGAAAGAAAAAACCCCAATCTGACATGTCAGTTTTAATCATGTCTGCTTCGGATTGTACTGCTGATGTGACTCTGCCAGATGCATGTCTGTCTGTCTTTGCAGCACAGAGCACAGGCGATCCATCCCGAAGCACTGACTCTTTCAGTCCATATGAGTTGCTTTGCCCCAGGAGGTTGCAGCAGTACAGAGGGGCTCCCCAGTCCCTTTGGTAGGCTTCAGAGCGGGGCTGGGGTGAGCAGTGGGAATGCCGTGGTGGGACGCAGGGCTCAGTGGGTCCCCATCTCCTGCTCTTCTCCCTGGGCTGTGCGCTGAGCTCGGGAGTGAGCCAACAAGGGGACTCCTGGTGCTGCAATGCAGGGCTGAGTGCAGGTTGCAGAGAGCGAAGGACGTACAGACACTGCAGAAACAGGTCCAAAGCTGGAGGCAAGCAGCACAGCCGGCTCTGGTGCCGCTTTCTTTTTTCCCTTCCATTTAAAGCCAATGCCACCATCTGTAAGTGGGCAGCCAGCAAAGGGCACTTTGGGCACCATTGCATTTAGGATGCAGAGGGGCACAAATGCAACCGACGCAGGGAGGAAGCACCTCACCCGGGTGCCAGGACTGAGCTGCACACACAGCCACTGCTTAGCTAATGCTTTGGCAAAAGGCTGGAGCCAATTCATCATTGTTTGTCCCCCAAACAGCTGCTGCCTTTGCCAGCTAATGTCTGGAGGGCATCTCCTCTTCCCTCCTTCAGGGCTGTTCCTGCACTCACACAACTGGGCATGGGGAAAGTGTACCAGCAGGAAGGCACGGGACCAAAACTCTGAAAAAACTTTGGAAAAGAGAGAAAAAAAAAAGTAAAGCAGTTTCCTTTCTCACTCCTCTTGCATATCACTCACATTTTTTTCCCGATACAAAACAAGGAAAGGGCCAAAAAGAAGCAAAAAGCCCTTGTAAGTGGAAGACCTGCAGCCTTCCCATGTCATTTGTGCACATAAATTGTCCCCGTGAATTACAAAGGATATTTCTGTTTTGTTTCGGATGCAAATTCCTGCAAATTAGGAGGAGTGAAAATCTGAAAAGAACTGAAACCAAAGTGCCCAGGCAGGAGGTTAGTTTGCTGCTCTTCTTTCCTGATCTCACTGCTCATTGCTGATAGCTGATGGCTTCATTCACTCCTATGCTGCATGGGCTGAAGTGCACGACATGAAGACTTTTTCCTGCTTTAATTGAGCAAACCTCTGGACATAAAGCAGCCTGGCTTTGTTCTACAGACCTTCTCCGGCGCCTGTATGCATGCAACCATGGAAACTTAAAAGACGAACACACCTTCAGGAGATGGAGTTGAAGATAAAAGACAGGGAGCAGAGTTGTAGACGATGTATGTTTGCTATTGTACAGAGCGATGGGGGAACAACCAGCTGGGAGCAGGGGAACAGCATGAGGAGCGGCCGCCAGCAATGTCTCAAGGACAAGAAACAAATGATCCATGCACTGGTGATGGGATGGAGGGTGATGGATAGCGGGCATGGCTCTGCATTGAAGGGAACTGTCCAAACCCAACTTTAGGAAACCTCATCCCTTCGTTTATTGGCTCTTTCTGATAAAGTCCTAATGGCACAGCTGAGTTTTGGGGCATCCATGGAGGGTGGTGGGGAAGGGCTGAGAGCCCAGGAGCAGCGGGGCTGTGCGGTGTGTTGTGGGATTCTCATGGGTGTGCTCCATGGGGAGAGGGAGGCTGGCAGGTCGGGAACTCGTTGTTATGGAGCATGAGGGAGGCAGAAAGAGATGGGCAAGAAATGAGCAGCCGTAAATATTTCAAGGCCCGTTCTACTACTGACAGCTGAAACAAGCATATATCAAAAGCTCCCACAAACCTGGGAAATTTCATTAAGAAGTCCACACTGCCTGGACACATATGGAATTATGATACTCCTCATCCTTTCCCATGTCAAAAATCTTCCAAGCCTCAGCTACCTTAAAAAGTTGTTTATAATAGATCCGAGAGTTTACATCTTCTTAATGCTCCCATATAGGATATTTTCAGCTGGCTATATTTGACTGATATAGTGCATTCTTTATGGTGATCATTCCTTGATTAAAAAAAATATTTTTTCTGTGTCAGGCTCTTTCTGTCGCTATCTCCCATAAATCAATTTGTCACATAGATGGTAATAAAACAAGAGGTGTTTGTGCTCTTAAGCACCACATCCAAGGGGGTTTGCAGCATTGTCGTGCTGTGCTTGGGCACGGGCCCACGTCCCAACCCCAGTGATCCTTACTGGTCCCTTCCAATGCGGGATGTTCTATGATTCTGTGAACTGTGTGTCCTGATCCAAATTCCTGCGCATCACCCTCTGAGCGATGGGACCGCAGGGCATGGGTGGATATGAGTAAACCTCTGAATATCTCAATGTCAGAGTATTTTTTTCTTAAGAAGAAGCCCTGTCCCTATGACAATGACATGCAGAGTTCCACTAAGTGATGCTGGAGCTGCCTCTCCCTTCTGTTTCATGCTCTCAGAAGCACAGCTTTGCAACCACCCCTTGTTTCTCAGCATGTGATATCCTTCCCAGAAGTCAGAACTCCCGGGCTGGGCCAGCAGGACAGGCTGTGCTGCAGAACTCATGCTGCAAGCTGCTTGCGGGCCATCCGTCTCCCACTCCTCACTTTCAGAGCGTCTCAAATTTCAGCCTGGCATCTCCGATCGTGAGTCTACTTAACCATTTTAATAGCACTAAATGGAGTCTGTGTTACTGCCCTTATCTGCTCTCTATGTCTTCCGGGTCATACATGCTTAGTTTGCTGTCAGAGACAAGTTTTTACTGCTGTCAGCACTGCGGAGCTGCGGTACCTGCAGAGCAGCAGGCTGTGTGCTCGCCTCTGCCGTGTTCATTGTCAAGAAAATTACCACCCGCAATCTGATTCTTGAATATTTGTCTTGCGGTTGCTTAATTGGTGCCATCAACAGAATGCGGGAGGAAAAACACTACACAGCGCAGAACAAAAGGTGATGTTATCTATTTACAATCCTTTTGTGCAACGGTAATAAGAATTAACATAACAACAATGGCTAATAATTAGAATTGCCTGCACTGAGTTAAGGACATAATTTTGTTTTCCTTTGCACACAGGCGTATCTGGACCCATTTTCCTCCTGTCAGCGGGGGGAATAGTCCCCAAGCAGGCACAAAGCAGGCGAGCAGGAGATGCAGGGGGAGATGCAGCTGCACACCCAGCCCCTCACTGGTCGTTGGCACACAGCACATACTTGGTGCACAGGGATCTGGTGCAGGATGCCAGGGCTGTGTGTGTTTGCTTGCCTGGGTTTGGCCCAAAGCAGTACAATGCGGGAGGAGATACGAAAGTTGCAGAAAAGATGTGCGTGTGGCTCTACTTTCACACCCCTTCTCTCTGAGCCCTGCAGGCTGGATCTGCAGTTCCAGCAGTGAGGGAAAGCCTTTGTGAAATGAATGGATTTAGAAGTAGCAAGCACTCACTGAGCATCCAAGCATCTATTCACATGCCCGCGTTTTACACCGATGGAATTATTTTTGCTTTACACCAGCACAAATAAGAGCAAGATCGGGTCCTCTATCTACAAGATAAGGATGAAGTTTTACAGCCTCCCTGTCCTTATCACCCCCAGCCCTGCTCCTCCAGGCCCCCAGCAGAGCGGGGCTGGGCTTATGAATGGATCATTTATTAAATCCCATTTGGCTAAAGTAATTCCTGCCAGAGTGAGGGTACAACAAATTACAAATGAATGATCTCTGCTGCTGTTGGCAGGGGCAGGAGACCATGCTCCCTGCCTGCTATATTTAGCCCAGGTACAGTAAATGCATTCCTAATGGAAACCGCTCTCCCCAAAGGTCTCTCTTTGTGGCTGCACAGCACTTGGAGAGTTCTGTTGCATTATTCGGGTGGCTTCTGCTCCAGGACACATGCAGTGGGTATGAAGTTGCTATAAACCTAAACACAGGGCAGAGATTTTGGAGCCATGAGCAGAGATAAATGTCTCACTGTGTGGTCACTGTGCATTGCAGTGATCCAGCAACAAGCACGCTGACCCTGCTTCATCCAGCACATGGCCTTAATGTAACTTTTAAATCAGCCCAAAATGAACTTTGCACTTTATTTCCTTGGACTGTGAAAAAATTCACTGCTGTATCACGTCCTGGGATAGGGATGGAGACAGCTATTTATATCATTTCCAGCAAAACACCCTGCAAAACATAAAGTAAACTGGAAAATCAATAATTATTATTATTACAGTGGATGCAGGTCTCCAGTATGTGGGGTACATCCCCACTCTGGGAACCAGCCCCTCTCAGAGCATTCACAGCTCTGTTGTGTGGAAAGAAAGCAGCAGGAAACTGAGGCAAGGAGCTGGTTCTAAAGGGGTGTTTATGGCATGGCAAAAATATTCACCCTCACCGACTGAATGTCCCAGCAGGGAATGAGGGAAGCTGACCAATGGATGGATGTCAGGCACCTTCACAGCCCTGAAAGGGGCTCGAGACTCTGCAAAGTACTGCAGGACTGATGTCCTTTAGCACTGAGTGGCACTGACAGGGATATAAAGCCACTCAGACGGCACAGCTGTGTCCTGGTTCATTTGGGTCAGGCTTTTCTGCCATTCCCTCAAGTTATCCTCCCACCCCCAGAACTTCCATTCTTCCTGCTCCCACCCCCAGTCCGGGAGTGGTTCAGGAGCATCCTGGTGCTTTCCATAGGATGCCTGCCCCATGGAGTGGAGTAACCCGTAGTTGTTGCTTGGGTTGGTTTCGTCCAGCTGGGCTTACAGTGCAAAACCTCCCGACAGATGGACGACAGCTCATTGATGGGCAGGGAGGAAAGGAGAGACGATCTGGGATGCACCTAGGACAGCAATTGGTGCTGATCCGACTGCACTATGGTGCCTAAAAGCAACGACCTATGCATCTCACTCCACCACCCAAGCACCTTTCGGGTAAAAGAAACCACTGGTATGAAAACCCAAGGGGATCTCCAGGCTCACAGCACTCACACATTGCTTTAAGATCAATCTCCTCTACTTGGGAGGCAGCACTGCAGGAAAAAACACATCGTCCTGCTTCTGTATGGCTGAGCAGCTCCGGGCTCAGGAGGAAGATGAGGTGGGGATGGATTCCTCCCTCCTTCCCCTGTAGTTGCGATGCAGCTCTGGGTGGCATTGCCATGGGCTGGGTGTGTGAGCCACCCCTTGCCTGCTTTATTCTCAGTGCTTGCCCAGAAGGCGGATAATGGCAATTGATGTGTTTTTTTTCCTCCAGGTTTAGGTTTCCTGTCAGCTGAGCTGCAGATAAACCATAAACACGAAGAACAAACAAACAATTAGCCTCCCTCGGACCCAGGCGCAGAGGCACTCCGCTCAGGTTTTATAGCCCTTTTCCAGTTTTACTGCCAAGATAAATCTTTCACCACCCTCTGCCCAATCAACCCCAATACAGAAAAGGAAAAAAAAAAAAAGAGGTGTTTATTATTATTATTTTTTACAGGAGATATTTGATTTGCTGTAGTTAGGAAACATTAAAACAATGGTGCAAATAGATACGTGGGCACCGACATGTAAATTATAGATCATTCTGGAGGATGTGCTGACTTAATTCTTCCTGGTGCGGGACCAGATGAGAGGAGAGCAGTGCCTGCTTCCTCTGAGATGTGGTTTCCGCTGCTCTTAGACCAATATCTGCAGCATCTTTTGGCTTCACACACACACTGGCATGCTGTTCACACGCCAGCAGTTGCAGGAAGCCCAAGGATGCTGTGAAGCTGAAGGATGCTGCCTTGCACAAGCCTTGGTGCCTGGCTACTGTTCATTTTTGCAAAGCAAGCATTTCTTTTTTTCTTTTTTTTTTTTTTTTCCTCCTCCAAGGAGTGAGAGAGAAAAAAAAATCACATTTTGCATCACTATCAGTGCTTGCTCTGGCAGCATCGAGTGCCAGCACTCCCATGGGATTTGCTCGTTTGGGATTGCTGGGCTGCTCGAAAGAGCCCAATTAAATGCCCATCTCAGGAAAAAAGGATCCAAGGGCAGGGCTGAGACATCCATCTTTGGCTGCCTCTTCATTACCCAGATTTATTTTCCAAGCTGAAGAAAATTAAGATAAATCTGTTTGGGAGCTTGTTTGTTTGTTTGTTTGCCTTCCTGTCATTTCTATTTACTCACCCAGGTAGGCGTGTGGTCTCTGGGTAATACTCTGAGCAGCCTGTGGTGCAGAAGGGAGAAGGCTAACTCGGCATTTTTTGTTGTCCTATCCTTACAGAGGAGCAGATTCCAAATCATGCCTGGGTTTGGGGAAACGTAATCCATGGGACAAGCTATAGGTGGATGGGTGACATCCATGGATCATCTCAGGAGCCTGCCTTGCTGCTGGTGTGGAGGAGCATCAAAAGGGAGAGGTTGTGTTCCTGCGGTGGAGGAGACCAGTGGGATGGGGTGTGGGGTGGGCTGCATCCCACCCTGCGGAAACCCAGCACAACATCTCTCATCCATCGGCCCATCACACGCCTGGAGGAGACATTTCTGTTTCCCCTGTCGGCACCACTGGTGCATCAGTGTCGTAAATGGCTGGTTCAGTTTTGGTGGTAAATTACCCATGGCCTTTTTTTTTNAAAAGAGAGAAAATATTGAGAGCCCAGTAAATAAAGAGGGCAGTGATGCCATGACCTGTCCCAGCCCTTCCCGGTCTGGGTTCCCCACTGTGCAGTAAATAAAGAGCTATCTGTTCCACAGCTATTTTTTAAAATAAAAACACTCTGAAGTGTTTTGATTTTCCTTAATTAAAAACACATCAAGCCATGGATAAAGCACTGTGGAAGGTCTTGTTTGTGGCGTTGCATTTTACAGCTGGCAAGCAGATTTCTAATAAAATGTTTTTTGAAAGGAATATTGCCTTCATTCAAATCTCCTATAAAAACTACCCATCCATTAATTCCAATTAATGACACAACACCATTTCCACTAACACTGGTAGTAATTCTTGGCTAATGGATGATTTTCAGCAAAATCAGAATCAATGTAAGTTTGGACAGGACCTCTGCAGAATTAATTTACTACCCTGATGCTAGCTGAACCAGGGCACAGTGGTCTTCTTAAGCATATAAATCACAGTGGTTTGGAATGGTTTCTCAGCACCATTGTATGCAGCCTGTGCTGAGTTTCCTGTGGGTTTTGCAAAGTGAAATGCATCCTGCACAGCTGCTTGGTTTTGTGGATCTGCAGGCACAGGAATAGGGGCTTTTAGTGGGAGGACTTTGCAGGGTATCAGAGTTAGAACAAAACTGCCCTCTCCCAAGAGCCCCATATCTTCCTCAGTGTCCCTTAGCTCGCCTGCTTTGGTTCCATCCAACCCCTGAGCTCCTGTCCCCTCTCTTTTGGGTCAAGGATCACAGTGGGTTCCCAAGCCTCCACTGGTATACCAAAGGAAGAATGGGATCTTCTGTGAGTTGTGTCTGATTTTACAAGAGCCAACTCCATCCATGAACATGTTGGTAAGAAAGGGAATGTACAAGCTCAGGCTGTTCCTTCTGAATGAAACCACCTTGCAGCATTCTCAGAAGGAGGACATGCCTGGCCCAGAAAGCAGAGGACTGCGAGGAAGGACAAACTTTAGCATCCAGGTGATTGATGCTGCAACCAATGGAAGTCTATCGCCAAGCTGAAGCTTCCAGCTGAGCCAGATGCAGCCACAGCAATGAGGATCAGCTACTGAGATGGCTCTTCTTGTGCTGATGGGATTTTCTTATTCTACCAAGGTGATAATTCAATGTAACAAGGTGATGGGACACAGTGTAGTAGGCGTGGTGATGTTGGTTTGATGGTTGGACTAGATGATCTTAGTGGTCTTTTCTAACCTTAATGATTCTATGATTCTATGATTCTCTGTAGTAGACCCAAGCAACTTTTTTAGCAGCAAGGTTAAAAACCACAGTTCTGCACAGAAAAGTCCCATTTGTACAGAGTAGATCCCAGGCATCCAACTGTCAGGCAGCACTAAGCATGAAATGACAGAGGTGTAGCTGCTGGGAGAGTTGCAGAAGAACACTGGGAAAGCTAAAGAAACAGGATTGCTGTGCTAAGAGTTCAGGCTCTTGTACTGATGATTTCATGTCCATCTCTAGGATGTAGCATTGTGCCACACAACACTGGCAGAGCATCTACCTCTGAAACCCTCCAAAATGTTGATTGCATCTTATGAGGGCTCATCTCTGGATACAAATATTCCCCACTGGAAGATGACCAGAGAAAGATCAGACAGGGTGACAGCACATTTCCATACTGGGACAGGGGCAAGTGTGTACTAAGCACACTGACCATCGATGGCCAGCAGAAGCTCAAAGTGGTCTCATTGGTAAGAAGCTTGGAATGATTGGGGTTTAAGGCTTAAGAATATGTTATTTATTTTTTGCTTCATGTATCAGTACTGCCATGCAGAGAGGAGCAACGCAAGAGATTCTTAAAGAAAAAAACACTAGGGCAAGCTGAGAGATCAAAAATGTAATTCTTTTCTTCTTTTCTTTTCCCCCAAAGTATTCATTTTCTAACAATTCAGCTGTGCAGTTCAAGTCAACTCCCCTTTTGTATTGTGAATTTAAGTGGAAAACCCAAAGTACATTTATCCTACAATGTATTACATCAAATGGCACAAGCAGCCAGGAGTCCTGGGATGGAGAGGACAGAGGTCCCACAGCAGCATCCTGTAAGGCCAGCTGGGTCCTGGCGGGGTGCAGGGGATCCCCATCGGCATCCCTCTTGCTGCTACTGCACGAGGAGGCAGTTTAATGGAAACTCTTTCCAAATCACACAGCCCTGTAACCTGTCATTTTCTGGATGGCTTTATTATAGCTTTCCTTTAGTCTCCGCCACTTGAGAAAACAGGTTCATCCTTCGTCAGGTTAGAGGGATTGTGGGGTTTCCCTGCTGACTGCAACGCCGTGCTGTGCAAACGCTGGCAGGAGGGGGAAGAGTTATTTCAGCTGACAATAAGGAGCACTTGGCAAAAGGAGCCTCACGTGCTCTGAAGTGCTTCTGCTGTCAGAAATGCTTGCGGTGGCCCTGGATAGGCTCGGGCACATATCTGGGGTTTGCAGGGTGTGTGCATGGGGCAGAGAAGTGCCCACCATGATTTGGGTGCATGATTTTCCACAAGCCTGGAACTACGCAAGTGCTTAAGTGTTCACCTGGTTAAGTGTTTCCTGAACTGGGAATGAGTTCCAGTGTTTTTTAAACTGATTGATATATTTGGAGTAAGTCAGTATTAATGATCACGTAAATTAAAATCTGGAAGACCTCCAACTTTTTAAAAGCTGCTTCTGACACTGCAGCTCCTTGCAAATTGACTTTGTGTTCCAAAGATACCTACATGGAATTATGCTTTTACTCACAAATATTTTTGGGTCCAGGCTGCCTTTTAAAGAAGCTCCAGTAATTACTACGATGAAGTGGCCATGAAGGTCACCTGGTGTTAAGGCTGATTTGGAATGTTTATCATTCAAAACAACCTGACCATGCCTGCCATTAATAAACTGTGTCCAAAATGGCAATAATAATGTACATGCATGTTCTTTGCCATGGGGATGACCCAGAGTACATGGCTCTCAACAGCAGGGGATCTGCCTACGGGTGTGTTGCAGGAAAATACTCCTGATGTAGAAAACATTTAATTCTGTATTATGTGTTAATTCAGAGTAAAATAAAGCCACTAGGTTTCCCCTCACTGATTTCCATTTATTACTCATCCAGGGAAGCTTGGCATGCCAAAAACAAATCTGTTGCATTAGTCAGGGTTAATTATCAGCCTTACAGAATGACACAGAGCTGCCCTTACATCTCACAGCATATGCAGGAGAATTCACTTTAACAGCATCCAAACAGAGAGAAGATGGGCTGAAATCCACAGCCACGCTCTGACCCAACCCCAGCATCCTGGTCCCGGGCTCCTGGGTCGGCTGCAGCCATGTTGGTTGGGTTGCTTATGCCAGAACCCACAGCGTGTTTTGTCCTTCTGATGTGCCAGGGGAGGGGATGCTGCCAAGGGTTACCCAGCTCCCTCATCCTGTTTGCTAGTGACTGAGTGTGTTCCAGGATTCACACTTTGTGCAATCAACGTGCTGTTTGCATGGCTGGAGCCAGTTAATGGCACAATGCTTGGAATGGGTTTTCTTTTCCTAAAGAGGGAAAGAGAAGTGGCTAATGCACAGTGGCTTAGATAGATAGACAGACAGACAGGTAGACAGATAGATGTCATGGGCTGCCTCAGACGAGGTGGTGGGACCTGCTCAGAATGGGAGCATCAAGTTGTGTCAGGGTCAGTTTGGATATTAGAAACAATTTCTTCTCTGAAAGAGTGGTGGTGCAGCGGCACGGCTGCCCAGGGAGTGGTGGGGTCATCGTCTCTGGAGTGCTCCAAAGCCATGAAGTTGTGGCACTGAGGGACGTGGTCAGTGGGCATGGTGGGGTGGGCTGGGGTTGGACTTGGGGATCATTGCGTTCTTTTCCAACCTTAATGATTCCATGATTCTATGATTCTGCCAACTCCTGAAGCTGTGGATTCTCCACTTGAATCACAGCAGCAACAGCCAGCAGATGTGCAATAGCCAGCAGATGCTTTCCTGTCCCTAGGCAGCATCAGACCCACATGCCGGCATCACGCAGAGAGGCGAGAGCAAGCCCCAAATACACGCTGTAACTTCTTGCATCATATCTGTCCTTCAGTGATGTCCCCTTCGCTCCAGGCAGAGCTGTTCCAAGGGACAGATTCCGGGCCACTGCCTATACTAATCTTGTAAACGCTACTCATTTTTGCCCAGGCTATCAAAGTAAAATGTCTCTACAGCGCAGTACATTTATTAAAGTCCTAATGGAATTAGAGTCCTCCCACCAAAAAGCCAGATGGTTGGTGTTTTTACGTTATTAGTTAATGCAATTTAGTATTAAAGTTTTGAGTTAAAAATAGTGTGCGTTGTTTTCTTTATGGCATCTACTTATATTCTGCCAGAAAGATGAATTTATGTTTAAACAGGGCCTTTCCTTTATTAATGAAGTAAATTAAAAGAATGACCCAAACGAAGGCGATTTTGGGTTTGGGGAACAATCACCTTATATTACTGCAGGCAGTTCTGGCTCTGGGAGCTGCAGCACTGAGCAGGCACTGGAAAAATGCCTTTGTTGTCCATGATGCTCAGCATCCACCAAGAAATAGGGGGGGGGGAGGGGGAGTTCAAAACAGAATACTGCAAGAAACTTCATATTGTTGTCACTGCAAAATGCCTTCTTGGCAGTGAGTGGCAGCTGCCAGCAGCATGTGTGGGAGGTGGTAGGGCTGTGTCCTTGGGCTGCTATGGCCCATGGCTTGCTTGGTCCTCATCTTCCCTTTCAGAATCTATCACATGAGGTGCAAAGGTGGCTCTGAGGACTATTTCTCAGGTGTGCAAAAAGCTTGAATTTCACACAATGCCACTTCCTCGTTTTATTCCATTCTCTATTTTTCCTTCTCCCTTTTATTGGTGTGTTTTATGATATGATGACAAGGAGAGGTCCCTCTCACCAGCTTTAGTGCAGTATTGGGAATAGGGAGGCATTTCTGAGCATCCCAATCTCAGCAAGGAGCTGCTCCAGGGGAAGCAGGAGCCTCCATCCTGTTAGAGTCTGTCTGTCTGTCTTTCTTTTCTTTCTTCCTTTTATTATTCTTCCTTTGGTAATGCACACATGTCCCAGAGCCACCCAAGCACCAGCAATGCAGTCAAGCTTGTGTGTCTGCAAACGCTCTCAGTAGTCATCACAGTTGTCCTGAGATGTGAAATTGTGAAATTCCCACTGCATGACACTGAAAATATTACTATGGTTTCTATGGACAGACAATTCCAAGGGAGCTGGGCCAGATTTTGTCTGGGTTAATTTCTTACCTGACAGAAGCCAGTGCAGAAATGTCAAATTAAACCAGTTCGGATCTGAGTTGTAATCCACCTGCTGTTTCCTGCGTATCAGGCTACCATTGCTTCTAAGTGATTAAATATCTAACAATTAGGAAACTAAGAAAGGGTCTCAGATCTATCTCAGATAAGTAAAGTGAATCACCAGAATAAAATGAAGTGACTTTTTCTTCAGTTGCTTAAACATCATCCTTTCCTTGGAACACCTAGAGTGGAATTCATTGCTGCAGTTCCTAGAAGAGGAAAAAGGATGTCTTAGAAATGGACATCTGGGAGATGTATTTTTAAAGCTGTTAACCTGCAAAATACAGACTGATACATAGCTATATATAACATGTTCTATTCCATCTCCTCCCTTCCCTNTGGCAGCTTCATTTCGTGTCTTTATTGTCCAGAGAGGGAGAGCTGGGTGTGCTAAATTAATTTCCGTGGTGAGACCAATAAATTCAGCTCTCCTGCTGTAAAAGATACATTAATTCTGCTACATTCCCTTTTTTAATAGGCACAAAGCCACCTGGATAAATACAGGTTGCACACAAAGAGCAGCCATGAGCCTGGGCACGGACTGTCAGCTGAAATAAAGAAGTCAGAGCTAAGAGCAGAGCAGAGTATCTGCTGAGGGTTTTCACTTTATTTGACTTTGGTTTTTCGTATTTTTACGTGAGGTGAGGGAGAATGGTAGGCTGTAATAATCTCCTCTACCTTAAAGAGATGAAAAGGAGGAGGAGGGTATTCCCTGCGCTTAAAATATTCTGTGTTTTGATGCTTAATGTCAAATATGTTGATTTTGATCACTGCAGCAAAGGAACTGTTATTCCTGCATGCCATGAACTCACACTCAGGGCTTTTCTCTCATTAGTGCTTCACCAGCAGCAGGCAATCCTGCGTTCTGGACCGTTTTTAGTGAACTTCACAAGGCTGGCACTTGCACAGAGGATCAGAATGAAGAGGCAGTTCTGAGGGTGAATATCATCCTTTAGTGGGCTCACTGGAAAATCTTCCTTCTGCTGGAAGCTGAAAGTAGCAAATCTGAGGGTAGTGGCTGCCCTGGGACAGATCCCTTCAAGGTCACCAAGCTCAGAGCACTGTGTTTGGAGGACGCTCTCACATACTTCTTGTTTTTCAGTTGTACTTCCAGCCTGGTTCTGATCTGGGGGAGCTTGGTGTTGCCTATCCAGAAGAAGCCAGGAGCTGTGGTAATTAAGATGCATTGGACAACTTTCTGGATGAAGGGCTGGGAGGTTCTTTAGTTCCTGAGTCTAAAAATCAAAGCCAGAGGCCTCCAGAGGCTTGCAGAGGATGGGCAGCGATGCCAAATGATGTCTCAAAGAGTTCCGTGTCCACAAGAATCCTGCTCCCGGCAACGTGTTCCCATTTCTTAGATGGATCTCTGTCCTGTGCTGTCTAGCCAGCTCATAGATTTCCTGCCAAATTCTCCTTGCTGTGCTATTACCTCATCCCTCTGATACTTCACTTGTCCAATTTGACCATTATTCCTCCGCTGTCTGACTCGCAGAGGGTGAAATCTCCAAAACAAGGACTTCGTGTTCATTGCAGCTCTGCAACGTGACGCTGAGGAGCGTGATCTGGTGGCCTGGTGGGGATGGGATGATGGTTGGCCATAATGACCTTGGTGGTCTTTCCCAACCTAATGATCCTATGATTGTTTTGTCCCCTGACCCAAGCACCATGCAGATGGGTGAATCTTCAGTCCTGCAGGGATTTCTCTTCAGAGACCCTGGGAAATATACTGTTGTGCCAGTCTCAACCAGCTGGTTTGGGGAAGGCAGGGAGAGCATGGGGCAGTGCCAGTGTTTGTTGAATGCAGTCAGGGAAAATCATTAGGAGAAAAGATAAAACCATATTTCCTTAAAGCTAATAACGTGACCCCATCAACAGCAAGGAGGAATGAAGCAAAGCAGGGAAGTGAGGAAAAAACCCACAGACCTTGCAGCCTTTGTGAGGCAGAGAGCAGACAGCAGAAGCAGTGCATGTAAATCGCCATGCAAATGAGGCTAGTGAAGCTGTAACAAGATAAAGTTACCACCAAGCTTCCAATGCAGCCCCAAGGCTAGAGAGGAGTATTTCACTCTACATGAGCATCTTGCAACCGTGCTTGCAAGAAGCGGAATAAAAGGGGCAGTTTAAGACAAGGGTGGCCATAAGTAGCAGATGAGAAAACACAATAAAAAGGAAGATTTCTTGCTCTGCAAGTGAATCCATTTACTTCAAAGGTACTATATTTCTGTGATACAATGGTGTAACATTTTTATTGGGGACTAATTGAGCCAGTGATATAATTACGACAGTAAATTAAGGACTGAAGTATACTCTGAATTTAGGAATAAATTTGTAAATACTTCCTTATCAGTGGCAGGTAGGAAAATGGCCAGACTGATTTAGCAAGGAGGAACACTTACATATTGGCCATCTTCAGCAAATGATGAGCCTTCTCTCTATATAAAAATGAGTGATACACTAACGGCTTTGACTGCAGCCCTTTTATTCATTGCTCAGTACAGTCAGTTTTACTAGTGGGTTAATAAAATTTAATTAATACTTAATTAAGGTTTACAACCAAGTATATCCATTTTTGATTACTTTGTCATCGCAGTGTTTACATAAATGTGCAAACCACAGGCCAGAACGGATCCATCTCTCTGGGTGCTGATGTCTGCTATTTGCCCAGAAATTGTTTGCAGATCCAGGCTCAGCCCTGCCAGCAATGGGACGACCTTTGCAGAGGTGCATGCACATCTCCTGTATGCACCCAAAGCAGCACTCAGCCCCAAGCATTCTCCTCTCCCATCTCACACACCATCAAATCACCAGCGCAGGTGCAAGCGTGGAAGAGAGGTATGATCACTTTGTGTTTGGGGAGGGAGGAAAGGGAGGTCAGAAAAGCTCTCTTTGGGAGGGCAGTGCATGGGTCTTTTGCCTACAAGGCTGAAGCAGAATTATTCAGCACCAGTCTGGCTCTCCTTGCTGGTTCCAGCCATGCCCAGCCGAACCATCACATTGTCATCATGCAACCTACTGGTCAGGAAAATAAAAAGGCAATCAACCAACTAGCCAGCAACACTCTCATCAGTTCTTCCTTTCCCCATTGCTATGCAGCTAATTACCATCCAGGATATCCTCAAATTAGATTAATAAATCCAATTCCTGCTTTTTCACTGGAATAAGTTTTTGCAGTTCACTGGTAGCCTGAGTGTCTTGTATGTTGAAGGAAGCTTCAGCCACATGAATACCCAGCAGAAACTGGATATTAGAGAGGAGAAAAGCCCTTGAATAATGTGGTTAATGCAGAAAATACCATCAAACTGTTTTTTATGGAATTGTATCCCTCAGAAACTGCTGACTTCTCTTTTATTATATTTAGCGATACAAATAGCTGAGGACTGCGTTTGGACCCATTGCAGATAAAGTGCTGGAAAGACAGTCGTGGAGTGAAGGGACATTTATTTCTCCTACTGAGATCTGCACCGTGCTGCCACAGCTGGTGAATCTTATCTCTCAGGCTTTTCTCAGGAATAAAGCATTTAGCCTTTGTAGCTGGGTCTTGTTACAAGGAGGCTAAGAGAAGATTCAATTATGTGCCACAGTGCGGGGAGAGGGAGTGAGTAACAACTGAGTCCTGAGGCACAGGGAAGAAAGTCAGGCAGTAATCACAGATTCCCCGAACTGCACACTGGAGACCTGACTGACCACAAAAATGTCAATCTAGAGAGAAAAAGAAAGATGAGAGCCTCAAATACCCTCCCAGACAGACGTGATGCTGGGACTGGTTTGCCTGCAGTTGTGCTGTAGCGTGCTATTAAGATCTCTCTAGTGTTTCTCCTTGGAAGGGTTACAGATGGAGAAATTTTGCCCTCCCCAGAGATTCCCTCAGGAAACAAAAGCAAGAGCTCAATGAACCTCTCTTCCTCAGCTGAGACAATGTAAAGCACTGCTAGCACAGTCTCAGCTTTTATTGTTGTAATTGTAATAATTATTAATGTCCTTCTTATATCCTTGCTAACCTTGCCTGGTCAAGACCAGGGGACGATATTACAGGAGCGCAGCCCATCAGGCAGTTTGACACCACTGCAGATGGATCTGATGGTATTGTGCCCTGGCCAGGTGTGGCCAAGTCTTGTGCCAACCCCTCACAGAGCTGGAGCCCTGCTCAGAGCACAGCGCTCACCCCCAGGCAGATCCAAACCCAGGGCAACTCACTGGCTGTTCATCCAGGGCTCATTTGTCTCTTGTGAAAGTACAAGACGTATCAAATGTTTTGTCTTGATTAATGGTGCTAATTAAGCTAATGGATTTGAGTAATTTTACAATTGATATTTTTATGAAATTTGGTTTTTGGTCTGCAGTAGCCAGAACTTACTGCCCTGTCAGCTTCTCTCCATCGTTCAACATTACATATGGACATCATCTCTAAGGTCATACAAATAAACAAAGCAAGAAAACTCTCATATTCTTCTCATCATTCCCCTTGCCACCTGCTGCACATTCCCATGGTGTGCAGTGAAGCAGATTTCCAAAGCAGAGAGAGAGGAGCTGCCAAAAGGAACGATCTGGTAGAGAAAAAGATTGGATTTGGAGCCAGAACACTGGGTTAGGCTCTTAGAAGCTCAACAGCTTATCCCAACTCAGCAAATTTCTTGAGGAATCATGAGGAAGCCACTCTGGTCTCCATCAGTGGTAGGACAAACATGGTGGACCATCAGCTTTCCATGGCAGAGGCCGTGAATGAATTGTGTGTGCAATGCAGGCATAGATACATGACGCAGGGTTTTGTGGGTGCAGTATTGCACATGCCAAAGAAGCTTTAAAACTCCAGTAATTTTTATGCAACTCTTGGAACCCCACTGGAAGAATTTGTATGTCTTTGTTGTTTACAGGACACCACCAGCCAGAGAGTCACATAAATACTGACCATGTAATTACACTGTAAGGAAAGTTCTATGTGTTGACAGGGCAAACAAAATACCAGGTTATCTTTTACCCTCTGCAAGGGAAAGGCTTATTATGAGATTTCACAGCTGCAAATTATATAGTAATTATGGTTTCAATAAGTAGGCAACTTCCAATAATACTACTGAGTGACTGTCAGGGACAGAGAGTGTTGCGTGCTGTGGCCACGTGAAGCACGGAGACCAACCTGGCAGCTCAAAGCACCATTCTCACTAGTTCGTTTTCCAGTTTTCTAGTGTAGTTTTGATCATCTCAAAGGACAGTCTCCGTAATCACTCCTGGGAGATGATTCCATCCCTCAAGAGGAGAAATGTTGAACTAACCTCTACGGTTCTGATTGCACATGTGCCCATATTTCTCAACAGCAAGAATTCTTGATGTCCATCCTTGACTCCATCCTTGACACCCAGGCCCCCGGCTTCAACTCCCTGGGAGTGCCCCACTCTGGTGGCCTTAGAGGAACCAAGCAAGAAGCTAAGAGCAAGAAAACCTCTGCCTAACCTTACTCAGCACCCTTCAAAAGGAACAAGTGACAGCTATAGAGCTCAGCTCAAGATCTTGGCCAAATTCATATACATTTCTGATCTCTCACAGTCAGTGTGCTTGTAAGATGTGGTACACCTGGGAAACCAGAAGGCTGTGTGGGTGAGAGAAAGAAATGAGTAATGATTTGGAATGGGGGTTCATATACTTCAGGTTTTGTGCTTAGGGTGAAGCAGAAGCTGCTTGCTCACAAATGTAGGAAGCCTTAGAAACCTGATCAATAGGCCAACAAGTAAATAGCAAAGAGACATCAGGATATGTGCCCTGCTCTGCACGAGGACTCTGAGAAGCAAAGCAGGAGTAAAAGTGCTGCATTTGCCTGAAATGCAGCAAATCCTACTGTGAGAAGATGGCTGTATTGCTTGGAGAGCCACTGGAATCTGAGTTCTCTGTCCACGCAAAGATACATAATTTTCCTTAAACTCTACAGCCCTTTAATTCAATTTTTAATTATTATTCCTTATCATGCTCAGTGCGTTTCTGCTGCACTTATGAAACCCTCTCTTGTGGTTAATTTAACACCTGCAAATTCCCGAAGCTGTTAACCTAAATCTAGTGGATAAAGTCTTTGCCATATGTTTAAAAGATCATGAGGTCAAATCTACTTGAGGCTGTGAAGTGTATGGGATATCTATTTTACTTCCTCCATGGGACGGACCAGCGTAGGCTTTGTGCTTATTTATCACCACTGCCAGAGACATTCTGCATTTGACTGAAATGTTATGCAACAAGGCAAAATCTCACAAATGAGTGCTTTCAGGAATAATTCTTTACCATATCCTCTTTGAGAAGGATAAATATTGATTCAGAGACTTTGGGTACATCGATTATTTTTTTAGGGAAAGCATGATAGCATTAATAAATCTTGGAATTTTGCTTTCTGTGTTTCCAAGAGACTCTCTTCTCAGCCACATGCTGAATAAGTGATTAGAGTCTCTTTTATTTGTTTTACTTTTTCTTTCTATCAGTGCAGTGCTGGCTCTGTTGAAATGGATGTGAGTCTTTCTGCTGCCATCTCATGAAGTCCTGACTTTCCCCCTAAGCACATGTACAATATAGAAAGGGTCACTAATCTCAGCTCATAAACCTCTGTCAAATGACAAGCTATTATTTCCCTAGCCTGTGGGAGCTAAGGCTTGACTGCCCTTTTTCTTAAAAGTAGAGGTAAAAAGAAAAACCTTCAGGGGTAACACAAAGCCAAGCATTTCAGGTGCTTCAGGAGGAGAAGAGAGGAAAGTTTCAGTGCCCAAGGTCACCGCTGATCACAACACTCTGCCATCCTCCTCCTCACTTAAACTAGACAACTGTTAATGTGATCTTCTCAGAAGCTCTATCACTGGCAGAGGAAACTCAGTGTTATCAGTAAAATGGGAGGAGAAACTGTGAGCTCCCACCCTGCATCAGAGCAGTGATGTCCAACAAGACTTCTCAAAGCACTTCTCCTTCTCTGAGGGTATGGACAGCAGCTGGTGGGTCAGAAGGGCTGGGGGGGGGGGGGTTGGTGGGCTATAACATCTCCTGGCCATGGCCCTAATGCAGTGGCTGCTTTTCCTCTGTGGGAAGCAAACAGGACAAGCACCCTGAAAGCAAATGCTGCTGCTCTCCTGGAGCCAAAAGGAAATCTTTCAGAGGACATCTGTGACTCTGAAAGATCAATGGCAGGTCAGATACCACTTAGAGACACGTGTGATATTGGCACCCTCCTGGCACAGATCTCCAAGGAAAGCCACTTTGGCCAATGCTTCCTGAGGATGAGTCAGCTTGTTTGGGCTCATAAATCATGGATTGTGGGGAATCACATTGGAGAACCAGACTTGCAGTTCATTCTTATCAGGGTTTTTCAGGTCTTTGCTGTCGATAGCCCTCCTTCTGATGTGGCAAGGGGCAATCTGACACGGCTGTAATTATGGTCATCTTGAGCAGTTGTGAAAGTCAAAGGACTTGTGCTGATGTACAGCTCTGCAGGATCTGGCCTAGAATTTTAAAGGAATCACTATGCTTCAATCAGTTTCCTGCAGAGGAACAACATGTCAAACTATGATCGTGCAGATGAGAAGCTGCAGAGAGTATTTTTCCCCACTTCTGGATTTTGGGGTGTCGAATTATACTGAGAGCACACATAACTCACTGATCTATGAATTCAGGTGCAGTACAAACTATACCAACTTCCCACTGGAGTGTGAAGCACTCTGCTTACATTTCCTTGAGTGAGTGTGGCATGCCACGCTCAAAAAGAAAGCAAATAGGAAGAGTTTCCTGGTGCCCTTGTCCTCCAGAAAAGCAGGAAAGGGAAGTCACCAAGGTCTGAATTCAGACCCATGTTGCCTGGCTGAAAGCTGCTTGAGTGCCAGCACTGGGTGCAGGGGATGGATGGGCAGGGACACATGCATCTGTCTGCAGCTCCCCTGGATCCAGTTTCCATATGACAGGCGCAGGCATCTGTAGGATATGGGTGATTCTCTGGGGTGACATGAGCTATCTGGGGGAATAGAAGCATTCTGTGGTGCAATGCACTCCCTGGGAACAGCCCTGAGCTCCTGTTCACCACCTTCCCCAGTTCTCCTACAAGCCCTGCCCATGCTGGGGCCAGGCTGGCAGTGCAGGATGGCTCTGTGTGATGTCACTGCACCCATTACAGAGGGAAGACACTTTGCAAATGATGGCTGGGATGCCACAGAGGCTGTTGCCTTTCCCCAGCACTAACTCTGGCCCTCTCTAGCAAGGAAGGAAACCTGAGAGCCCATGCTGGTGAGAGCAGCGAGCTTGACAAGCTCATAAATACCGCACCAGGTACCCTTTCCTCTCTGTCCTTTGAAAGAAAAGCCCAACGCTGGGAAAGCATTTGATCGCATTGGATTTGTGCCATTCTGAGGCTTACTTGAATGAGCTCAAGGGGAGAGCCAGGAGCAGTGGGATTTCACAGCTCCAGGGCAGCTGTGGGTGGAGAAGAAGGGCAGCTCAGCCCTGGGACAAGAGAGAAGAGTGGGCAGTGTGCTAAATACCCTGGTGTATTTACAGCAGGGAGGGCATGGCAGCTCCAGCTGCACCTGTGTCACGGCTATGCATGGGATGCAAGATGATGGGTTTCACCCTGCTGGTGTAGCCATCTGCCCCATATATGCATTTCTAGCCCCATTTCCCTTCACTATATATGTACTCACTAGAGGGAAGAATGCATAAACAGCTCTATACTTGCAAACTAATAAAATGTGTTTAGAAAAAAAAGCCAGACCAGTTCTAACAATGAAACTAAGCCCTCTGTATAATTTCTCCTGATTTTCAGGGTTCATGGCTATAAATTTTGGCTCTTGACACTGCTTCCATAGTTGGGACAGATGGCCTTTTGAAAGCCATTCTTGTTCCCACTTTGGAGCTCTGGTTTGCCTGAAGATATGCGCTCTTCGTTTGCAAATGCAGTGTAAATTTATAGTGCTATGCAGAAGAGGAGAAATGATTCTTTATACTGGGTCCTTGGATTTTTTACAGCTCCTATGAATAAAATACAAAAAGGCTTGAAAGGCTTTATTAAATAAGAAGGTGGGTGTCTTGAGAATGATCAGTTATAGCATTGTGCTGGTGTAGCGAATTGTTGGTTAAAAAGCCTTTGGGGCAATCTATAGTTGATGCAAAGGTAAGACCTTTGTAGGCTTCAGGGGGCTCTGACAACTGGGACTTGTACTGCATTCCCAATGAGGCTGAACATCGTAATGCCTTTTAGGCTTTGTTTTGGCAAGGGGATATCTCCTAATCACCCGAGAGAAGGAAAATCAATTTACACGTGGCCAGGTGCTTGGTGCATGATTGCAGCATTGTGCCCATGAAGCTGCCAGGAGCTGCAGGAAGGGTCTGGGGATGATGCCCCAGCAGTGGGCCAGAGCTGGAGCGCAATGTCTTTCATCCTTTCAAGAAGCCCAGTCTGGGCTGTGGGGCTGAGCATCCTTCCTGGTACATCTCAGGGCTGGACGCAGCCAGGCTCCCCGCTGCCCTTCAGCTCATTGGGTGCATGCAAATGAGTGCACAGAGCACAGGGCAGTCTTTAATTACCCACTAAAGAGGAGAGTTCAACGGCTATCCCATACTAATGCCTGTCCAGCTGTCATTTCTTTACGTCTCCTTCCTCTCTGCGGGAATGTAAGGGTATAGGCAGAGGGATAGGAGCAAAGTGAGAAGGAGGAAGGCGTGCATAAAATAGGTTGTATAGGTGTACAAACGTGTGTATATAGATAAAGTATGTACATTTATATATACACGCACACAGACATTCGCAAGAGCTCTGATGGATGATTTGCCTGGCGGAGCAATGATCCACTCAAATGGCACAAAGAGCTCTACCAAGCACCAGCAACAGTAAATACTTTTATCTTTATTGCCACTGAGAAACACTTCTCATTGCTAGATGAAGAGATAGAGCCTGAAGACTTCACCGACTGCCCTTCCCTACTGATTGTGTTGCTGACCACGCTCTGTGTCCTACACACTGGAGCACTTCTTTCTTGCTAGGGAAACCCCAAACTGAGCTCTCCCTTGCTGTGTTTGCCTTCCTGGCCACACACAGTTGATTCTTTTTTCCACATTATCACTTTCTAAATATATCACAACACATCATTTACCTTTCTCTGCCTCTCCAAGACCTCTGTGTGCCTTTCTTTCATTGCACAATGAATCATTGGCTCAAATATTTAGATTTTCAGAAGAATACCATCATACAGTATACAAGCAATTTGTTATCACAGTGTGCAAACAAGGTAGAGAGGGGAATATGCTAAAGTAAATTTTATGTATAGCTACTGTGTAAATTTGCCTATTTCCCAGGAGCAGTATTGTCACTATTAATCGTAATAGCACTTCTAATATGGCATATTTCCAATATTTTGCCCTTAATTAGGATTCTGATCATACAGTCCCATTTCATTCCCATTGAGCTCTCCAAAACCCACCTGGATCCCACACAGGGGGTGTGGGCAGCAGTGGGGGGGTCCCAGCACCGCTGTCCCCCCGTTGCCCAAGGACGTGGAACACCTGCACAGTGCTGTGCTTGCATGAGCTGACCCCAATCCTATTTCCTGCAGGAGATTTCTTCTGGTGAAGGGCATGCTGTTATTTGCTATCTAAAATGGACGTGCGTGTGCAGGGTTAGGGGAAAACCAGCAAACCAACCCCGTTTGGCTGCCAAAGCCGGAGCTCTGCGGGATGGGAAAGGGAAGGAGATCACTTTCAAGTCAGGATCATTTTCAATGTTGCAAGTTGTCCTTGAATGTGACTGCAAAGGGTTTGTGACAGCGTGAGGATGTGCTGGTCCTTCCACCTCAATGAGGAACAAACCTCTGCCTTTCACTATTCTAACATGCAATTTCCCCATTTATACATACATGGCTTGACAAGGACTGGCCTCACACTGTGGCTTGTGCTCCTTTCACCTTTTTCTATTTCAAAGATGCATGCCCCCACGTTTGAAAGAAAGACACAAGAAGCACGCTCACATACAGGTTGTGCAAAGCACGCCTGTGAGCTGCTGTCGGCATCAGGTGCAGGATGCTGACACTGTGCCAGCAGGAGACTTTTCATGGGAAATGCGAGCAGATCGATAAGCCCCAGATGGAAAGAGAGGCAAGGGCAGACAGCCAGCAGCTGTGATAGCATTGAAACAGTTAAAAAATTATAATTCTGGGTTTGCCTTGAAGGTGACAGGAGTGCTATAGGGATTTTTCATGTATTCTCTTGGTGGGAGGGTGAATTTTTTGCAGTAAACTTGGCAAATTCCTGTTCTGTGGCCTGGAGCAAAACCTTTAGCCTCTTCTATGCCTGTGTCCTCCAACATAAAGGGAGAACAGCAGTCTGACCCTGCCCTGGTACACTGCTCCCAGCACCATGGCGGAAGCACATTAAACAATGTCTCACAGCCCTTTGAGATGAGCAGGGCAGGACAGAAGGTCCCTGTGCACCATGGGGAGCTCCTCTGACTTCTGTGGAGCATCATCAGATTGTGTCTTCGGAGATTTTATCCCCCTTGGAAAGGACAGAAAATGGGTCATCCACAGCTGGGCTGGGACCAGGACTAGGAATACTCCAGCGGTTCCGATATTAATCCCCTGGGGTCATCATCGGTCCTTAGAAAAGGCATAGAGCAGATACCCTCTTTTTCAGTCCTCAAAAGGCAGCAAAACTAACCTGCAGGGCTTTCAAATTCCAAANCCATTCCATTCCATCCTATCCTATAATTTTACTCATCACTGTTGCTCGTCACTAAGTGCATCTTAGCAGATGTGCACCAAACAGTGGTGTGCAAGGCAGATTTCCTCCCTTATACCCTCTCCCCTGGCCCAGGGCTGGGTTTCTGGCATGGCGTATTGCATGGCTGATGCTCAGCTTCCCGGGTTGCTGGATGCCTGTGCTACTCTGGGCTTACAGGAGAAAAGATTTCCACTGTAACGGTGGGCTGTGCTGCCAAGGGCTGAGCACTGGGGGGGTCTCAGAGAGGATTCTTCTTGACCACAGTGCTTGGAGAAGCACAAAGTAGTTGGGCTAAGGAAGGTTGGAATGGTCACAGCTGCAGAGGTCGTCCAGCTACAGAGCTCTCTGCGTCTGGGAATCTCACACAGCCTATGCAATTAAGATAAGATTTGCCAGCGCAGAAAAAAATATTAGAACTCAACTGATCATTTGCATGCCAGCAACCATCTTGGTTTCCCTGTCTCTTCCCATCCCCTGGCAGGTTGCCGCCTCTCAGCAAGGGCTGCATCCTGGCAAAGCAGAGGCAGATACAGCTCTTTGTGCTCCCCAAAATTCCCAGCACGGTGTGTCCCAGGGTTTGCTCTTGATCCCTCTCTGGTGGGAGACAGCATCTTTCCCCAGAGGGAGGGGATGTTTCCTTGCAGCGGTGCTCGGGCAGAGCATGGAGCCCAGCCAGACCCTGGGCTGCAGCTGAAGCTGCCTCCTCCTCTCTGCTCTGCTGCAAGTGAAGTGCTCCGCGGAAATCATCCCCTTTTTTCTTCACTTGAAGCAGTTCCTGTAAACCAGAAGACATATGACTGTTCCAAAGAGTTTTAATACTTTTACCAGTAACTCCGTGGTGCAGTTATGAAGAAGTGAGGCATTGCGGGTGAAGAAGTGCACGGCAATTTAGAAGATTTAATAGAAGTCGATTTTACACTTACACACATTAACATTCACATGGACTTGACGAGCAAAAAAAAAGGCACCACCCGGTGTTCTTGCTGCTACATGATGCTGTTTGCCAAAGCCTTTAGTTATAATTAGTCAGATTAAACTCCGTCCATAGATAGATTCAACTCCATCCAGAAAAGCTACCTCACTTTCTATTTTTACAAACCGTGCTGACAATAAGTACTCTCACATCTGACAGGATATATTGTCTTTGCCCATTGCCTCTTATAACCT
Organism: Pavo muticus; assembly: GCA_016647715.1. Lineage (NCBI taxonomy): Eukaryota > Metazoa > Chordata > Aves > Galliformes > Phasianidae > Pavo > Pavo muticus. The sequence goes on along the minus strand of JACDJE010000149.1, from coordinate 10,359,229 downwards.
GACAGTGAAAAATGTACACTTCAGCATCCAGGGAGTCGTTTGTTACCTCTCCACTTCCTTCTAATTAATGAAAACATAAGGGAAGAAACAATAACCGGGTCTTACTGCTCGGGCAGAAAATGATCATTGCTCTGATGAAATAAAAAAAAATAATACTTTTGGCACCTGATTGCCTCAGCAATGACATAATCAGAGGGGATTTTACTGACTCTGCAATAAAACTACATAGAACTATAAATGCAAAATGCTTAAAGGTTTCCCCCTGCTCCTTCCTTTGCATGCAGTTACACCTCCCGTAAAGGCTATCTTGAAGATCATAAAGAAGAAATGTGCTTTACCAAGGCTAATGGTCTTTTTGCAGAAAAGTGGAAGGCTGTACCCAAAAAGCAGGCCAGCCTGGCTTCCCTCACCGAGAGGCACTGTTTGGCATAGAGCACTTTGATTGCTGTATTTGGGCCAGGTAGCATATTTTTGTGCTAGTACATGGAGAAATGATTGATACAGATGAAATTTGGAACACGGCAGAGCACGTTCCAGGCTTTTTTTTTTCCCCTGCAAGTATAAAAGGGGCTGCAGGGGCTGGGAAAGCCGTACTCACTGACACAAAAAGGGTTTCCCTGGCAGCTTTGGGGTTTCTATTGCAAAAGGTAGAACCCAAAGTCTTTTTTTTTTTAATTTTTCTGCTTCCCTCAAGCACCACACGTAGTCAGGGCATTTCTGCTTGAGAAGTTCTTATCCATCTGTAACACATCTCCGGGGTATCTGAACTCATTTCAGAATTCAGATTTTCCCATTCATCGTCCATTCCTTGGGTCTTTCTATAGAAGTGTCCTGAATATAATGACTTTGCTGACCTCCATAAAACAGGACGGTATTTTCTCAGTTGATCAAAATTGCTGAAAAAGTGCAGTTCCATTTCTCACAAAGCAAGTTGCAGAGAGCTGTTGGGCTGGGAAGAGATGTCTTCATTAGCTGCCAGAAGTAAATGGAAAACCAGTGTAATCCAGGGGAGAGAAAAAGGAGTACAGCAGTGATACGTTGATATTCTAATTCATGTTGAGCGGTACTTTATTGCACGGTCTTGTATAAGATTATGTTCTGAGCAAGGTGCTTTAGTACACCCAGATGTTAAAAACCAAGCTTCGTGTAACCTGGCTGTGGCTCATCTTCACTGTAAATCCAATGGTTTGGCTTGCACTGGGAATAAACAACACATACAAATGGGAAAGTGCCATTATTGGCCAGACACTGGGGATGGCGAGGATGGATGCACCCAAAAGCAGTTCAGCATCTTTTATCCTGTTAGAAAAAGGGTGAATACTCAAGTTAATAATTGTGATGCACAGCCAGAAATAATTAGAGACTGCAAGACTGGCAATCATAAATTACTTTTCTTTTAATAACATAACGAAGGCAGAGTCACAGAGGCAATAGAAAAGTGCAGCTTAAGCAGAGAAGTTCAAATGAATAAATCAAGGCCAAATCCACTTCTTTAATTTCTTTCTTGCACAAAGAACAATATAATATTCACAGTTTCCAACGGACTAACTTTAACTGTAGGTGATTTTGTCCATGGCTAACTTGTCTAAGGGAGAGAAAGAAATCAAATCTTAAAGGAGAGCTCCATGGGCTATTTAAAGCTATGAAATATAATGCTGGAAAAGTTTCCTTCCTGTCTGCAGAGGATGCCCTGACCAGGTAATAGTGGCTGCAGACAGGAGTGGCTCTGCTCTAACAAGCTATTTGCAGCTTGAAATTCCAGGAGAAATTCTGGATATCAGCCAGGCATGCTAATGGGAGCTCCAAAAACACCGTGCTCCCTTGGGATATTCTTGGGATACATCAAAGTGATAGCTCTTCCTTTGCTGGAGACGTGTTGCTGGACTCCTGCCCAGTTTGCATCCTGAGCTGGTGCAGAGGAAATTAATAGGCTTAACACAGGTGGCTAAGTTGCATGGGACAAATTATCCTACAGTGAGATTCTGAATGATTGACTTAACATTCATCTTCAGAACCTGAAGCTGGGGGCGATGAGTCCTCCCGAGAGCAGCATCCTGGAGAGTGGCTTTGTTTCAGTCTGCTATACAAGGGGCAGGGGAGTTTGGAGCAGTGGAAGCAAGATCGTGAATGCTGCCGAGCTGATGTTATCCATTGCAAAGATTTTCTTTAATTATGGTAGAAGCTGAACATCCTTTTTGTCTGTGCAGTATGACAGGCTTATTAAAACACAATGTAAAACTTGAGATGTAACAAAAGGAAGTGAAAGGATTCCTAAGTTGCTGCGATTCTTTTGGAAAAGAGGAAAGGCTTTGCTCCCATGTCCACACCTATCTTGCAGAGATAATATCAGTATTTCCATTACAGCAGCATCTGGAAGCCCTGAGCTCAAGGCTCAGTCCTCCTGCGTGATGTCTTGCAAAAAAGTTGTACAACCTTTTACATGAATATAATTAAATACTGTTCAATATATTTTCCAATAAGAATGTAAACATGTCAGAGCCAAAAAAAGGGTTCTGCTTGAATTGTGTAAGCAGAAAATGTGGGATGGAGGTTCCAGCGCGACTTTTTAGTAGTAGCCTACAATTTGTTCTATTTTAATTTGGCCCATCCATTTTGATGGGTAGTCTCATTAATACGGAGCAGTTTTACATCAGAAATATCTCCATTGAATGCTATGAAGCCTAATGCATTCCTCCCACACTGAAATAAGCATAATAGGTGGTAAACATATTGCACTTGGTGATCCTTACTGTAACTGATCGATCATCAGTTTTCAAAAAGGAAAACCACTGTTGGGTAGAAAATGGATCAGCTGTTGAGCCAGACAATTATCTTCTCTCCTGAATGAGATGCTGTGTGCCAAACCAGAACGAATCAGCTATTTGGCAGAACAGTACACATATAACTAATATCTTTAGGACACGTCGGACAAAATTATTTACTAATAATGCTCCAACGACTGGAAAAAGGCACTGGGACCAAGGTACGCGTCCCATTAGTTGCAGAAAACCACTTGACAGTGGTACGAAGGCTCCTCGCCAGCCTGCTGCTGTCCCTGCTTCCTGCTGGAGGTCTCAGCCTCGAGCTAGAGTAAAGTGGTGGAAGTCCTTCAGCAAAATGAGATTACCAGCTGTCGCAATCCGGTTTGCTCTTTTAAAAGATGGATGTCAGCTTGCATCAAGCCCCTGGTTGGCTAATGGAATATATCAAAAGCACACTGTCAAGGGTTTTTGGGCCGCAGGTCTGACTTATCTTAAAATAGTTGATATAAAACAGGACGGTTATTTGAAACTCAAATGTCTATTTTTTATTTTTTAAAGAGGAAAATGACACCCTGCTCTTGTAAGTCTCATGCCTGCAATCAAATACAAATGAAAACAAAGAATCCAGACTGCCAGAAAAAGAACAGCGTTCTTTATTTAGTTAGGGTCTACGGAAACACAGTGATTTCTCCCTTCCCGTCTTCCAAGCCTGGCTGGCTGAGCAGCCTGTTGCTGGAGCTGTGCTGTCACTGCTGCTGAGGCTGATGCACACGCAGAGATATTCTGGCATGATGCTCCCTGGCATTAGCATATATTTTCTGCGAGTGACACTGTTTGTCCTGCAGAGTGGAAATTCCCTCTGCCTGAAAAAAATGATCTCGAGGGATCAGCTCTAAAGGGAAGAAAGAAATTTATCCTCCAAGGCTCATGCGGTCTTGGTCCCTCTGCTGAAAATGACAATCAGTGTGACTCCATGTGTCAGCAGAGGTCCTGGCTCAGGAACTGGGCTGAGAAATATGGGGTAATTTGATGTTGACATTAAAACCTGTCACCATCTGAAACAGCAGGGGAAAAATAACAATATTTGCTAAAAGGCAGAAGATAAAATCACTAGATGAAATTACTGCTTCGGAATGACCTTCTAAAAATACCTGCGGTGATCAGTCTGGATGGCTGGAGAGCTCCAGACGGGGATGGCAGAGCCTCTGCTCCGAAGCCTGGTCTTCCCCGGAGGGAGATAATTTGCACCTTGCAAAACACTGTCCCCAAATAAATTATGGTCATAATGAGCCACAAAGACAACAGACAAAAAGAGCCCTTTCCTTGTAAACAAAAGAGCAGGAGGGAAGGCTCCAGCTGCAGCCAAGAGCCTGCTTGTTTATCTCTCATTAACGCAAAGGTTAACCCAGGAGGAACATGGGGCTGTGGCATGGGCAGCCCCAGCAGCTTGTCCTGGTGCGTGCTGCCAGCACGTCTCACAGCCACCATGCTCTCAAAACAGGCTGTGAGTGCTTTGCTACTCTTCTTTTCCTCTGTCTGATGACACATGCTTGAGTTTTCCAGGGAACTCCATGCAGTGGGATCATTTCCCACTTACCTTGTTGTAGGGCTGCATTTCCCATTCCTTCCCAAATTCCCTTTTGATTCCACAATCTCTTTGCTATAGGCAGGAGCACCAACATGCAGCTGGATACAAATACCCCATGGGTGGGTGTGCACTCTTAAATTCCATTATATTAGCAGCATGCTCCAAATCTCCATTCCAAGACATAGCCAATAAAAATGAATTAACTGAATAGTCATTAGGATATAATGTGGTAGCGTTAAGATGAGCCACAATATAATTACCGTTATTTCTAATAGAGTTACCGTGCTGTTACTGCAGCACAACACACCTCACCTCTGCCATCAAATGGGCACACACCTCATTGCACACCCACTTTGGGGCATGCTCGATTCAGGCACAAAAATCAAGAAGTGACCCAGAGGACGCTTGGAAAAAATTCAGCTCCAAGCCAAATGAGTGCAAAAATGCACAGGTTCTGCTAGTTGTCTGGACTGGAACAGGTTGCCCAAGGAGGCTGTGGATTCCCCACCCCTGGAGGCATTCAAGACCGGGCTGGATGTGGCTCTGGGCAGCCTGGTCTGGTGGTTGACGACCCTGCACACAGCAGGGGGGTTGAAACTAGATGATCACTGTGGTCCTTTTCAACCCAGGCCATTCTATGATTCTATGATTCATTAGAAAATCCAGGTCTGTGTAGGTGGCATCAAAAGGAGTTTTCATTGAGCATGGTGTGTTTTGGATCAGGAACCTCAGATTTCTTTACTTGGTTATTAAAGAACAGGAGATTAGGAGTTCCTGATCTATGAGCTTCTCAGTAACTTTGATCCTGAAAGCCAAATTCAGCCATGTTCATTGGAGGAGGAGCTGGCAGCAGGTTGACTTTCTTCTGCTGCAGTAAGGCAGGGTCAAGACAAACACAGACCCCCAGTGACCCGATGGGGGAGAAGGCTGCAATGTCTGCTCCTCACTTCAACTTCCAAGGAGACCTTTAGTTTGAGCAGCATCTCACCTCACACAGGTATTGGGTTCACCCCTAGCAGGGCTCCTGCTTTACAGGATAGTCCTTGGACTTACCAGGTTCATCGCACTTCCAGGTTTCTGAGAGATTCTCCATAAGGAGAATATGGGATGTGACATAAACGTACTCTGCTAACACTGTAAATTAGTCATATCAAATATGTATTTAATATAATAAATTTGGAAGACAGCTACTGTAGGTTTAGTGGCAACTGACAGCACTTTTAATGAGGATTAATATACATACATGTCCTACAGATTTGTTAAATTTCAATAAATATTTATTATAATTCACTGGTTCTTAACTTACACTTGAATAAATTGGCTAATGTTAAATAAATAGAGAAGCATGACTGAAAGGAATGGGCAGAAGTCTGTCAGTACCGGGGTGAGCGCCGGGCTCACGAGGGCTGTGCTCCAGTGAGGAGCAGCCTGCTTGATTTTGGCTCCAATGACTGCTGGTTTCACAAGCTTCATGTCAGAGCCTGTATTTCCTGCAGGGTTCCAGATGAGATGATCCTTTTAGGTCAAACACGACCAACTCAGGTTGAATATTAGGAAAAATTTCTTCTCAGAAAGAGTAGCTAGGCACAAGCTGCCCAGGGAGGTGGTGGGGTCACTGTCCCCGGAGGTGTCCAGGAAAAAGGTAAATGTGACACAGAGGGACATGGTTAGTGGACATGGTGGGATGGGGTGAAGGTTAGATTTGATGATCTTAGTGATCTTTTCCAACCTTAATGATTCAGTGGTCCTGTCATTCTATGATTCTATGAACTTGTGTCCTTCAGGGAGAGCAGCCTTTGCTGCAGTGTCTCCGAAAAAGCTCTTCCAGAACTGGCTTGGTTGCAACTAGCTCAGGTACATGGCGCTGAGCTGGAGGCACTGTGTGCCTGGAAGGAGCAGGTTTGCAAAGCACAAAGGTATTTGGGTGTCTTCAGATGCAGAAGGAAGTTCTGTCAAATTTCAGAAGTATTTTGCTGTAAGTAAGTGGATAATTCACTGCTTGCCTTTTTGGAACTGTTGCCAAGCAGCTCTCTGTCTGCATGGGTTGGTGCCTAATTGCTGTTGAAGGTCTACCAGGGGCAGCCCAAAGGGAAGCTGCAGCAGCAGCAAACGTGCAGCCACAGCCACCAGCAGGGCACTGGGACCAGTCCTGGGGGGCTAGAAAGCAGGAGCTGCTGTGTGCAGCGCACCGTGAGACCGGCCCTCTGGGGATTCCCATGCACACAGCAACTTCTGCTTGAAGCACAGACCTCGTTGCATGGGGATAGCAGCAGTGAGATCAGAATCTCGCTGCAGGAAACCTTCTCAGTGTCTGCAGAAAAAAAAAACCAGTCCACATTGCCTGCAGACACAGGGCTGCATTAAAGGATCCTCAGACGCTTCAGAGCAGGGTGGAAGGCTTTGCACAAGTTGTAGATGAAGAGGAATAGAATTTTTTTGAACTGATCATCAGGATGAGTATGGAGCGTGTTTTGCAAAATTATTTTTACCCGTTGCTTTGCCTTTTTTTTTCTTCCTGACTTATCAAAGGATTCCTGAGTCTTTCAGAAGAACTTTTACCAATATCTGATGATAAATTATCTTCTCCTGTAAGTGCAAGATGGTGCACACTCTGCTGACTGTTCATTATCATCTTTCATGGATCATCTTGTTGGCTTCCTCTCCCATCATTATGCTTTTGCCTATGATAACCTCCCTGACATTGTCTTACTGATATTTCTGTAGCCATCCTGGACCCTTTCCTACCTCTTTCATACACACAGGCTTGCAATGAATAGTTCCTCAATCTCACGTGACAGATAATAATGTTTTTCTTAATTGCTAATCACATGTATTAGTGAATTACTTGCAGGAGAATGGTTAATTTCAGGCTGCTTAGGAATTCTGCAGAGGGGCTGAGAGGATAAGCCCAGCTGATCTCTGCACCATCAGCATCAAACCTGGAAGTGACATTGTTTTGTTTCCATCGTGGCAAAAGAGAGTGAGAGTTCTGGCATAAGGCTGATGTCCACCTGGCAGCACAAGCCCTGTGCAACGCAGTTTGAGAGGGGAAAACAGACCCCAAAAGAAAAATGGGGCTACAAAAGTTGGGGATCTGGTATCGACTCAACACAGCACTGGAAAGTGGGGTGGGGGCTGCAGGTGATACTTAGGCCTGCATTGGGCTGCTGGTTTTTAACACTCTTGACACAGTTCTGCAGGATTTCCTTGGCTCCAGCACTGTCAGAAACTCAGAAACTTTATCTAATCCTCAGGGATTAGATAAAGGTGGGGGTGACCCTCAAGCCCGGAGACTCCTGTCTGCTTCAGGGAACCTAAAGCCACTCAGCATGGTCTAATGGGGAGATAGCACAGGGAGGGGAGAGAAAGGCAGGGGGGGAAATAAGCAGCGAGTGTTGGTAAATGGGAGTCCTGAGGAAGTGAACATCTCCCATACTTCCTCCAAACAACTGCTAAATAAATGGTACCTCTTGTCCCCCCACTGGTTTCCCTACCACAGCCATCACCCCCCAGGGATGCTCTTCTTGCTCCTCGAAATGCTGTAGGAGGCAGCACCCTGCAGAGGCTGCATTCAGGGTGCAAAGGTCAGTGCTGCACTTTGGGAGGGATTTATTGGAGGCAGCAGGTCCTTGCAGAGGAACGCTGCAGTGCTCCATTAACTCCGGGAGATATTTCTGCAGCGCGCCACGCCGTGAGCATCCTTTTTGCTGTTAAGCACCAACAATGTTGAGCTGGGAGGGAGCAGGAGGCTTTCTTGCTCGAGGAAGATGTGGAAAACCAATTACAAGTCCTCATACAAATCCAAATGTGTCTTCCTAAACACACCTCCTCGCCAAATGAGCCTGAGATTTAGCTCTCACAATGAGCCTGAACTGTGAACTTTTTAATTTGCACATGGTTTCAGGAAATCTAACTCATCCTATCAGAAAAAAAAAAGCAACTTTAAAAAATGTTCTTTCGCCTGTTTCTTTATTCCAGGAGCAGAGTAATTTATGTACTCATTTAATTTTGTTCTGCCACAAAGAAAACCACAGTATATAATGCGATCTCCATTGCTGGAATGCTCATTGTTGGAAGGACATCGGAGAAGACATAAATGTCCCTGACACAAAAGAAGATCCCAGGTTTCAGAAAGATCACACAGATTGGAAAACACGTTTTTCACTTAAATTTATGAGCAGCCCTTTGTTCTTTCCTTTATGGTATGATAGCATAATAATCTTTTAAAACCACAGTAAGAGCGAGGCACCTGAGAGATTGGTGCTTTATAAATACTTAAACAGATAGACTGCTATGAAAATCTTTTGTTCTGCTGCATTTCTGCCCATTGTTAATACTGCTCCAACAATGCAGGGAAAAACCTCTAATAATTGGAAAACATTTGTGTTGGGAGGTGAGGCGGTTAGTGTCTTCTGAGAAATATCTGCCAAAGCAAAGAGCATTCCATTACGCACACAAACTGCAGAATCTACACGCTGGTTTTGTGTAGATGTGCATACAGAGATGCAGAAACCTCCCAGCCAGAGAGTGAAGCACTCGTATTTCATCGTTATGATAGCATCGGACAGCTGCATCTCACAACTTCTGAGAAGTGCTGGAAAAACCCAAAGCAGCCCTTATATGTGGCTGAACAAAAAGCCTGTGCCATGTGAACGAACCCAAGTCGGCTGTTTGGTAATTGGCTGAGTTATCTGGAATGTCACTGCTTTGTCTGCCAACAGTGCGGTGCTGATAAGCCCCAAAGGTTCTGAGCTCCCCAGAGGACACAGAAAGCAGCCCCTTCTCCTGCCTCAGTTTCCCAGTGGAAAACAAGGAAAGCAACGCGCTGCTGTCTCCCATGTCAGGCTGTTGGGAAGAAAGGGTGTTAACCAATGGGATCTCCATGAACAACCCTTCTGATTATTGTCAGTTTCGAGAATGATTTTGTTTTCTTTGCCTTGCCAGAAATGTGAAATGAATGAAAAAGACTGGGGGAAAAAATACATTTGCATAGTATCTACAAAAATTGTGTGTCACACAACCTTGCTATATCCATGTATATTGGGAAAGGTTGGAGAAATCAGGAGGAAGGTGGTTTTGAGCATCATTATGGCGATGTCATTGCAGTGTGGCTGGGATATTCTCCAGTGGTGTGAAACTTGGAGCCCAGTAAATGGAGAGATGGGTTCCTGAGCACACGCACACACAAGAGTATTTTATTAAAAAGAAAAAAAAGCTTAACTTACCAAAATGAACACAATTACCTTAAGGAAGTTGAAACTGAAATGAACAGTCTTCTTTCAGGTCAAAGGATACAGCAGGTGCTGCAGCCATGTGATTTAACTTGTGCTGACAGAGCACTCTTGGTGAGGCTCAGCTGGACCCAGCACCTTGGAGGCACAGTGCCAGGCTGGCAGCTCCAGATGAAAGAGCTGCACATACAGAGCATGGGCACACAGTGTGGAGTGTGTTTTGTGGGCACTTTGCAGTCAGTCCCAAAGTCTGGATTTGGTGTTTCTCAGTCTCTAATAAAGGGCAAAGTCAAGAAAAAGATTTGCTTTTATAAATCATAGAATGATAGAATATCCCAAGTCGGAAAGGACTCATAAGAATCGTTTCCCAGTGATGAGGTTGGTGCCCTGACCCTGGAGACAACCAAGGTCAGGCTTGAGAGGCTCTGAGCACCTGATGGAGCTGTAGGTATCTCTGTTCATTGCAGGGGAGTTGGGCCAAATGGCCTTTAAAGATCCCTTCCAACTCAAATGATTCTACAGTTCTGGGATTCTATGCTTCTATGACCATCGAGTCCAATTCTTGGCTCCACCTTTCACCACTATTTGAAAATACACAGACACCATTTTTTTTGTGTGTCATGTAACTCACCATCCAATATTAGAACAAATAGCACTGGTGTACAGATGTGCCAGTTTGTCAAAACCTGAACTTTTAGTAAGAATTTACCTATGTTGAGACAACTTCCATTATCGAAAGCTAATGCCATCCAGTAACAGAATTGCACATTGCACCTTGCATTCAGTGATGGAATTTTGGGTCAAAATGAGAAAAATAGACAGAAAGAGAGAAGGCACAACCCCAGCAACCTTATCAGCCTGGAACAGGGCAGAGCCATAGGACAGAGCTTCTGTACCAATTAAAAATAATAACTCCTGGTCAGTTGAAGAAGACCAAACCCTAGATGGCTTCTGCAGGACGTGGACACCGGAGTAACCTGATTTTATCATAGTACACTGCCCAGTCTTTTGGATCAAGAGAAGATTTTGGCTTATAGAAAACCAGAAACCAATACCAAACGGAACGGTCCAATTGGGTCAATAATCATCAATTTTAGGTTTTTTATTATTATTAGAAATATTTCTATTATAGTAGCTTGGTATTCTAGAAGGCTATAAATGCATTTTTATATAATCAGCATTTTTAAAAGTCTATAAACATCCACTATGTTTGCCTAATGTACTATAAAAGCCTCCAAAGGAGCTGTTATTATCCAGCTTGTCACCTCACACATGCTCCAAGGAGGATTTTTTTTTTGTCTGCTGTTAATAAAATGAAGCAAACCATTAACAGCTTTGGAGCTGCAAGGAGAAGTAAAGGGGCTTGTAATCTTGGACTCCAAAGGAAATGTCTGCAGCTTTGCTCCTCGCCTCTTTGAGATTCCCAACACGCAACAACAATTTCAAAGAGACAAAATCAGTTTAGGTTACATAAATTCAAAAGCCCAAGACTGCATCTTTTAAAGTAACATCTTGCGTTCTGTTTGTAGTGTTGCAATCTCTCACATAACATTTTGAACTGGTTTAGTTTTCTATTCTGCAGTGCATCTTCCACAGGTTTCATTGGTTACGGGAGCTTTAATGCAGAATTATTACATACACGCTCGCATACATTATTACTACACACACATATCTGTGTATATATGTATGTGCGTATGCAAATATATGCATATATTAAAAGTCTGGCTTGCTGTGGTGGTTGCACACTGAAGACCCATCTCTCCTGGCACCCTCTACACACCAAACTCCCATCTGTATCTGTGCGTGGAGCAATCCAAAATGCCATGCATTTTGGAGAGGAACATGGATATTTTTGTCCCTGCAAGCTCAGGCTGAGTGTGGTGCAAATCAATTAGTGCAGGGAAGAAATCTGTGTGCAAAAAGCAGAGTCGGCATGAACATGGTGTTTTAAACAATCCCTTAATTCACATCTAGGAGATCGGTTTTCGGTTCATCGCCATTTATAGTTTGCTCCTGTTCCCAACATATCTCGGTGTCGGGATAGATTCTCAGCCCTGGGGAACCTGTCAGGGACGTGATAACAACTCACTCAGCCCAAAGCAGGGCATGATTGCGCCTGCGACAGCTAGTGGTGTTAGCAGCTCCCTGCTGCCGGCGCAGGGTCCTGGCTGGTGCAGGAGAGCACGGACAGCCCCACGAGCCCCCACTATTTTCTGTTCTCAAATAGGGCTGAAAATAGCTTGAGAACCTCTTGCTTTTCACATGTGGGTTCTCGCAAGCCCAGGATGCTCCAAAGTGGGGAGTAGGCAATGAGCAACCCTGGTGTTTTAGGTAAAGGATTTTCTGGATGACTGTAGGGTGGCTTTCATGACTTATGTTATTGAAAGGCCATGAGATGGGAAAACATGAAAAGTCCTGGCTGGTCCCTGAGAGGAGCAGCTTGGGCGCCCCTATGATGATGGAAGAGGATTAAAAAACAGTGGATGTGGTTTATGCCACTGCAGGAAATTTCCATCTGTTTTGCAGGGCAATGGGCTGAACCTGCTGTATGGGGTGGTACTTCAGAGATGCCAGCACTTGTGTGATCTGTGGTTTTGTGCCACACACCCAGTCCTGGGTGTCCAGATGGTGATGACACAGAGCTGCCTCTTCAGGATTGATGTGGATGGGGAAATCCCAAACTCCAGTTTCCAGTTTGGGTTCAGAGGAGCTGTGACAAAGAGGACAAGCCACAGGGGATGGAGAGCAGGTATACCAACTGTCTGATGCTGTCCTCAGAGCTGGGGAGCTCTGGCATCAGGTCAAGAGAAAGTGACTCTGAGAATCTCCTGACATGCCTTGGGGTGCCTTGGAACCTCTGAAGAGCCTTTCACAGCTCATGGCACTATGGAGTAGTTCCTTCAGGCATTTCCCATCCCTAGGTGACATGCTACCAGCTCCCAACAAGTTCAACCTCTGTTAAATGTTGCCTGACAGTCCCATGTGGATGCTCTACATGGAAGTATCCATTATGATCAATGCCTTCCAAACTCAGGAATCAGGGACTTCTAGAATTGCCCCTTATTGGGGAAGATTTGGAGGTTGGAAGGCTCCCACGGTCAAAAGGCCCAGGAGGTATCTCCATGTTGGTGTCCCCCATCAACATGCCATGGCAGGAAGGTTTCTCTGGCCTGTGGTGGAGCTCTCCAGCCCTCCCTGGTAAGAGTAGAGGGTCAATGCCTTGCTGGGCCCTGGCTCCTCTGGAGACACTGGAAGGGAGACATGGCTGGACAATGGGGGTGCCTGGAACAACACAGTGAAGGACTTGGTTCCAGTGTGCAGTATTTCTCTTTTGAAGGTGAAAATTAGGATCCCTTGACCTTCTTCCCCACCTTCTCTTCCAGCTACCTTTTGACAGTGGAGGAAAAAATACAAAAAAAGAAGTCAAACAAGAGGAAAAAGATAAATACAGGAGGGAGATGAAGGTCTTCCAGCACGGACAAGGTCTCCGCTCTGTGTCTCCCAGTGCTGGTGCTTACCAAACATAGCCAGGGCCCCTGCGAGCCCTCAGCCCAGCGGAGTAGTAAGATGAGCTCCCTCTTCATTTGGCCTCGCTAAAAATAGCGGAGGGTAAAAAAAGGCAGAGTCAGGACCCTGCAGGACCAGTAGTCAATGGGCTGAGAGGAGCGACTGAACTCCAAATACTGCTCAGCAGCCTCCAGCTGACAGGCTATTTTTTGCCATGGTTGACTAAATATGGTCAGGGAGGGAAGAGCACGAGCAGGGGCCGCTCGCCCGGCAGTGCGTGTTTCGGATGCTTCGCTGGGTATATAAGCACTGGAAAGGTGGACCCGCTTCCTGACCAGCGCTTGCCCCCCTCGGTCTCCCCCTCTGGGTGCGTGTGTGCGTACCCCTCCCGGCGGCTGACCCCAACCCAGGGCTGACCCTTGGGAAGGAGGGGATCTAGAGAGGGGACAGCCCCATTTCGCACCCAGGTGTGCTGCAATCCGGGCGGGTTGGGTCCCTTCTCCTTAACCCCCGCCTCGCCCGCCGCCGCCGGCGCTCCCCGGAGCCCCGCTCCCCCCGCTCAGCCTCCGCTGCTCAGCCTCCGCTGTACCGCGCTGCCTGCCGCCTTCCTCCCCCCACCGCCCAGCCGCGATGCAGCAGCGGGAATGGAGTTGTAGTGGTGCTGGGCGGAGGGGGTGAGGTAAGGGTGGGGGGGAGGTTTGCCTGATGATTTTTTTTTTTAATTTTTTTTTTTTTTCCTCCAAGTGAGGACTAATACCATCACTGGGCCTGCTCTCTTTTTCCCTTCCTGCATTAGAGATTGGCTATAAGGAGAAGGCTGACGGCTGCAGCATGAAGCGCATTATTACCTTGTGATTCCATGACCCTCCTCTATGCATCCCTAACTCTCGAAAGCTGATTCAGCTTTCAGCTAGTGCTCTGGTGAGTCCTCTGCTGCAACAGAAGCTCCTAACTGGTATGTCTCTTTTTTTCCTTCTCCTCTTCTGCTCCCTTTCTTCCCTCTAACTGCACCAGCTCAGCTCGTTTTTAAACACTTTTCTGACTGATGCAGGACTGAGTGCCCATCCAACTTACCCGGGGACTTAAATGTCTGCTTTTGCATCCAGCAAATGTGTGTGTGCTGCGTGTGTGTGTGTCTGTGTGGGGATGTGCCGGCTGCCTCTAATCCATGGATGAGTTGGGAGACCTTCCCCCCACCTTTATTCTTTTTTTTTTTTGTTGTTCTGCTGTGGCATACTCTGCATTTAAAGGGGAAAAAAAAAAAAAGCAACAAACTGCAGAGCAAGCAGTGCACTATAATAATCTGAACTGAAATGTTAGAACTTTGACATGCAGCCGTTCTGCAAGGTTAAACTGGCCTTTAAATGCCTAATTCAGAGCCAGGCTGGCTAATGACACCTAGGGGGATTGGGGCTTCATTTATTTATTTGCACCAAACTAGTGGCTCTGAGCTAATACCAGACAGAGCAAAAGGGTGAAATGTGGTTAAACTTAGCCTAACTTGCAGTGATCTCAGTGCTGCGGTGATTAACTGTTCCAGTGCCGAGAACTGAGCGTTAATTGCGGACGCATGGCTTGTGGGCAATCAGAAAGGAGATGCAAGGAGAAGTTAGGTTTTCCCTGGAAGGGGTTTGAATTCAGGTTACACTTCATCCATCAATCGGCTGTTACTGCTTTTGCAGCTGAGAGTTAGCTGTGGTCATTATATTTTATATGATAGTGGTGATACCTGATCACATAAATGTATATGCGTTGGTATTGTGTGAGGGGTACTGTGTTATATACACGCATGCACACAAATTGGGATATGTTTTATAGCGTGCGTATGTATATTTTACATGGCTTTATACAGGGATATTAAATGCTATATATAAACAGGTGTAGCACATGATCCCAATACAATGCACCTTCAGTCTGTGCTTGGAGTATGGCTATTTGCATATGTCTGTGCTGGAGAGAGTGTGCACTCAGCAGCCGTGTGTAATTGTGGAGGCAGAGCCCTGTGATCTGGCTGGCAGTTTAATTGCTGGTTCCCTGGTGCGGGTGGCCATGCTGTCGCCCCGAAGGACTGAGCCTGGTCCATTCCCTGCAGCTCAGCCCTGCTGGGTTCCCTTGGCCGTGCCCAGCCCCAAACCAGGCTGCCTCCAAGTCCCTGAAGTTTTGCGCTGCACAGCCACAGCCTGACTTTGCCACCGGTACTCGAGGAGCTCCCTCAGAATGGGACAGAGGGAGCAGGTGTACAGCACCATGCTTCCATCCTTGCCACCCCCTCTATCCCTCCATCTCCATCCTTCCCTTTTATTTGCTCCTTGCTATCTGCACTATCCACATTCCCATGCATTTTTCCCCCCACAACAACCACAATTTCATTGTGCAGCTTTTTCTGCTCTGAGTGAGCCGAGGTGGGTGGAGGATGCTGGGCGATGCTCGCCCACGACCATTACTCCTGGTGCTCGCTGCAGGATGTGGACCACAAAGTGCCTCTGGCGTCACCATTAAATCACCGCCACACCGCATGTCTGCTCCTCCACCAGCAGGGCCAACCCTACAACTCACAGGCAGATTGAAACCTAGATCCACCACCTTTCTGGGAGCAACCAACAGATGAACCTCGCTGCTGCGGTTGTTCCATTGTCTCCAACATTTGTGAGGATTTTATGTGCCATCTTTTAGCTCCCTATAGTGGCTGGCATCCCCTTCTCCTGCTCATCTGCAGAAGTTTGGGACAGTTCAGGACAGTCCATGGCAGGTGGATTTCAGGAAAGCAAATTGGGAATGAGTTGAAATGTGCAATGGCCCAAGATGTCAAGTAGCTGTCGTGTTCCGTCGCTTGGCCTGTTGGTGTTTGTCTGAGGGGAATTCAACATGGCCAAGTGCCTTGTCCATTTGAAACCCACCTGAATTCACTTCTTTGTGGTCTTTTGAGGAATTCTTTTTAGAATCTGAGAACCCAGACTTTCCCTTGCGCTCCTCAGCTCTCCCTTCACTTTAATTTCACTGCAGTCATGCATTACCATGGTGCCACAGCTCCATCTCTCTTCCCCTTTCTCCAAACCAGTGGTGGAAATTTGCCTCATAATGAGACAAATAATGACATTTAGTGGAGCCAGAAGCCCTGTGGCAGTGAGGAAGGGCACAGAGCTGAGCCAGCACTGGGCTCGCGTCCATTCTGCTGCTTGGTGCATGGCACTGAGGGGCCGGGGCGAGCCCATGGGTTTGCACCCATGGCTCTGCGGGGCTTTGCAGCCTGATGATGTGGAAGTCAATCAGCACAGGGAAATATTTACTCCCACTCTCCCAGTGATATTTCACAAAGCAGCAGCAGAAAAAAAAAAAAAGAAAAAAAAAAAAACATCGATACAATTAAGTATTCCAAAGTGCTTACTTTGCCACTTGCTAAGTTTACTTAAACCCTCTTTAAAGGCTTCATTAGAAACTGGTGAGAAACGGCCAAATTCATTAGCGTTGAGGCAGGAGTTGTGCATTTCGCCTGCAAATTGCAATCGAGCGGCGGCGGGGCGAGGGGCGCAGGTGAGCGCACACCCGCTGTGCTGAGCGAGCGGCAGCGCCCGCCGTGACCTCCGGAATGCTGCCCTGCATTCAGCCCAGCCACATTGTTCCAGAGCTTTAAAGCTCAGCGTGGCGGCTGGCGGAGGGCAGAGGCAGCGGGAACTGATGGCTGCGTGTGGGGATGAGCCCCATGGGAACAACTCCGAAAGACTTCTTTGGCCTAAGCCACCAGCGCAGGGCTGGGGCTGCTTTTTAGTTTGCATCTCTGCAGGTGTCTACGCCAGGTGTGGGGCTCCGCTGGATGACTTGGGAAAAGCAAATTGTTTTTTATAGATATTTTTTAAATACCTCGAACTTCCCCGCCCTTCTCCCAAGGTATATTGGGGATTGTTTGCTGCAAGGTAGTGTCACACTCATGGTGACCAGCAGAGGAAAAATCACTGGATTCTTTAGGTAAGATGCTTTCTTCTTCCTATGCCTTAGTCTCTACTTAGTGCTGGAAGCGATGGCGTGTCTGTAGCTGGTGAGTTCTCTTGCTCTGCCAGATGGAGCACTTCTTGCTGGTGTTGCTTTGTAAATCAGTGCTGGATGCTGGATTTTGGCTTTCTGAAAGCAAATTGGCTTCTTGTTTCTAAATTGCAGGATGGAGGCAATTGGGAATTGATATCTACTTAACCTCCACCCACATGGTTTTGTCTAAATCAATATACACATATATGTATGCATATGTGTGTATATATATATATATATACACAGAAAGCAAATTCCTTCTACTAAGGCCTTTTTAATTGCTGAAAGTTTGCAATTTCAGTGAAAGCATCCTCTTTGTAGGGGTGCTGGGAGCATGGCTTTTCCTCTGTGCCATTCCATGACAAAGTGCTGCAGGCACTCTGGGCATTGCCCACTGCCTCTTCCCAGCCCTAAACCCCAGCAACCTGCAGGGGCAGAGCCGGGATGACCAACAAGGGGAGTGAGGGGGTGTGTGTGTGTGTGTGTTTTGCACATGGGCTGCCTCAAACTGTGCTGTAACTCACTCTTGGGAAGTAAATGGCACGCCAGCCCTATTTCCTCCTGTGTACATATAAATGCGCATATTGAACCTACCTGCTTGAGAGACATACTTCTTTATATGCCCATATGAACCTGGCAAGCTATGGAATGTAAAGAAGTATGTATTTCAGGTGGGAACTCTTCTCGGAGGAGCAAGGTGTGACCCCGTGTGAAGGGGGGAGAAAGACAGACAGATTTTTGTCTTTTTTTTTGAGATGCCTGACATGGCAGACTGGCTGGGGAGTCAATTGGTGATCTTGTTCCAGTGCGTGTATTGTTCTGTCACTTTGCCTGTGTCAGCAGGTGGAAATGCTCATCAGGACATTAAATATTCAATATGCTGACTGCGGCATGGGCTTTGAAAGGCGATGCCAGAGGAAAGCTGGCTGTCCACTCCTGGTTTTCAGTGGGGATGCAGACCAGTCCCTCCGGATTGCTGCTTCCCCCTCAGCCCTTTTTCCTGAAAATAAGGCTGGGTAACAGAGCTGGTCCTTAATCCTAAGGAAAAGGAAAGGACTTGGAGGCAGGGAAAAGAAGGGAAGGAGTTGTGACTTGGAGGTTCAGTAATTTGGCTTCACGTGAATATGCAGACAGCTTTTGGAATGTTTCCTGTGTTAAAACTTTTTGTGCTTAATGCTGGAGAGGAAGTGATGTTCAACTGTGTGCCGGCCCTTGGACTTGGCCGTTGGGTGCCCAGGTCACAGTCAGAGGCAGTGAGCGCTCCCAGTGTGTGTTGGTTATTAGAAGGAAATAAGAAAATCAGCTCCTTGAATTTGAGAAGCTTTCCTGGTGTTTTGGTTTTCCTTTTTAACCTTTCTCGTCGTAAAACACTTGGTTATTCTCCCAGCATCCCACAACAATGAGACGCGCTGATACAAATGGGTTTAACATTCTGTGTGAACAATCAGAACTTTCTGTCTGGGTAGGGGCAGGTGAAGCTTTCAGCCCCCATTTTCCTCAGGCTTTTGAAATGCACGTATCTGGGCAGATAGATGCCTGCCATTAGGCACCGCATTTCTCCATCCCATCTACTCCCAAACTTATTCCCATCACCCCGCCGTGCAGCCAAGGGCACAGCAATGTTCTGCTCTGGAGCAAATTCCCTGTGGTTTCAGCACATCTCTGTGCTTGGCAAAAGCGCTCTGAAGGCCTTTGCTGAGCCTCAGTTTGCTGTGATTCATGGCAAGCACCGCTGCCACTTGTTACACGTACACCAAGTGGGGTTTAATGGAAAGCAGGCACTTGGGAATAGCAGGTTAGGAAAGGTGGGCTGGGCTCTTAAGGAGATTTCCAATGTACAGTATTCCGTAAGTTTTATAAATCTTTCTTTAAAAAAAAAAAAAAAAGAATGATACAAGTGGTGGATACACATGAAGTGCTCAACCTCTGCCCGGGGGAGGAGGGACCTCTGCTTTGCCAGGTGCTTTGAGGAGAGGCATTGCCCCCGGGACAAGGATGGGTCCCAGCCACTGAGGGTGTACTGCCCCATTTTGGGGCCACAATTAAGTACAAAAGGTAAGGTGCTGGGAAACGAATGGAGACCGAGCAGCAGAGTTCTCATGGCCAAGTGGGGCTGCAGTTTCTCTTGCTTGTACATCACTGCTGGGAGCATGAGTTGCTGCTTGAAAAATGAGGATGATTCTCACCATTCTGGCCACAGTAGCAGTTTCCCTCCTTTCTCAGATGACCTTTTACCCTACCTCTTCTTCATTCCCTTTTCCTCACTGCTTTCCTCTCCTTCCATCTTTCCTTGTCTTCTGCTTACTTGCGTGCTTCTCATTTCCTCTTTATTTCTAGCTTGCTTTCTTGCTTTCAACTCTGCTCTTGTATTTTTCTCTTTTTCTTTTCTTTTTTTTTCTTTCTCTTCTCTTTCATTCTCTCATTGTCTTGCTCTTTTTCTTGTTTTCTTCTTTTTCTCTGCATTCTCAGTGCTAGTGTTACTGAGCCTTCCACATCACCGTGCATATCTCTAGCGAAGGTGCTCGCGGTCTGATTTACAGCAGATACCTGCATCCCTAATGCAATTTTTATCTCCTTCCCCCCTCTCTGAATTAATATGCTTGTTAATCACACAGAATTGCTAACTTTAGGAAGTCAGTAAGTGCTCAGATTTATTTTTATGTAAATATTTTCAAAACCGTAACTCAGCCCTGTCTCACCGTGCGGGAGCCATGTGGTGGAGGTGTGCGGGTGTAGGACACATTCTGAGACCCTACCCTGTCTCTGGTGCAGTGGGGCAATGCCAAAAATTAAACAGAAACGCTGTGTATAGACTCCAAAACCATGTCAGCCCTTTAGCCTTCAGCATCATCCACCAGTTTGCGCCGTTCTTACTCTTAGCTCCAGCTCCTTCTCGCTTTTCTTCTTCTTTGGATTAAAACTGTGACCGTTCCTCCGCACTAGTTCCTCTCTATTTCTCAGGTCGAAGTAAGCCTCTTCTCCTTTGCTCTCCATAGAGCGGAGCCGCAGGTTCCTTGCGGAAGCGAGGCGCGATGCTCGGCTGTGCCCATCCGTCCCGCAGAGCGCGCACCGAGCGGTCCCACTGGCAGAAACAGGAGCTCTGAGGACTGTAAAAGCCATAAATCCAGTGGACCAAATTAGTTACATTTTCCTTTTCTATGCCTCACAAAACCCAGCCGTTCTTGAGATGAATTTTCCTCACGTAAGCGGAACTACGGGCAGGTATGGAATGGAATTTTGCACACGCGCATGGGAGCACAGGGATGAATCTGTGCCGTGTGTTTTCCCCTGAATTATTATTTTTTTTACTTTCATGTGTTTATGTTGATGAGCTATTATTACTTTTGTTGCTATTACTTAATACTGGAAGGCAGGTGGTCCAATAAATCCCAGAACTCTTTTTTGTAAAAAAAAAAAAAAAAAGGGGAGGGCATATTTGCAATTCAAGTTTAATAGTGCATTCATCAAGAGCAATAAAGCATTCATTTTATTGCACGAGTATTTCAAGGGATGTGCTGGCCCTGGTGAAAGCATTAGTAAAGGGGTGCATCAGCAATCTCATTTAAAACTGTCGACCCAATGTGAAAAATGTTGCGTTGAAGAATAAACTGCTATTAAGCATGATTAGATTGACCTGCAGGACAGATATTTTAGCTGCTGCAGCACAAGTCGATCAAAGTGAGCATCGCTTAGATTGCAAATTTTTTTTTTTTTAATGCCCTAAATTAAAAATGAAAGAGCCTCAGAATATTTAGGACCAGAGAGTGACTTTGGGGGTGAGATTTGTGTGTTTGATTTGAGGAGGTTTGGAAAGGTGGAGAACGGGGGAAAACATATTAATTGCTGCCCCTTTAGCATACATTGAAAGTATGTTACTCGGATCAACCAATCAAAAAAGAAATTGTGCTGACTCAGCATTCGGGCTAGTCTGCACGTCCGATTGCAGAAGAGATCAGCACTGCACTGCAGTATCTTTCCCTGCCTTTGACACCAGCCTAGCTGGGCAGGGCTTCCCTTGTGCTTCCCAGGACTAGTTTAGGCCAAGAACAAGAGCGGGCTCTGAAGAAGCAAGGAGAGAGCCAAGGTTGCAGGAGCCTTGAGCTGCTCCGAGGCTTTTTAGTCTGTAAGCAAGAGCTTCCATGCTAGGTTTGCCCTGCCAGATGCGAGCGGCATGTATTGCTTGGGAATATATCTATTTTTAAAGAGTTTCACCACATCTTGCACTTCACGGTGGCTGTGGGCGAGGGGGTGGTGTGTTCCTTGCAAGAGAAATATCCTCGCTCTGGAGCTTGCATCCCTCCCCTGAAAGCCGTGCGCTGATTTCAGCGATTCCCTCCCAGTGAAGACACTGAGTTTAGCACTTTCTGCTGAAGTTGTTCTTGACCTGAAGCCATCATGCAGCAAGATGCTTCCCTGTTGGGATGCAGGGTCATGGTGAGTGCAGCTCATTGCCCTGCCTGCTTACTGGGCTGCAGGCAGCCACGCTGCTCCCCTGCCTTGCTTTCCCTCAGAGGGAGGGGGGCTGCTCACGTAGAGATGCTGAAGCCATTGCAGGGATAGGACTGGAGAAGGTCTTGGTGCAATTACCCAAGAACAAGCTCATTCTGAGTGCGTAATGGCCAAAATGCAAAGTCTTGTGCAGCCTCCTCAACAGGCAGAGTTCCAAGCCGCCTGCCTCCTCTGACACCCTGTAATGCTCCAAAGGAGGTTCTGCTCACACTGTTTAAGCAGTGTCAGCATCCACCCTTGCTTTGAGCTTGCATTTCTTGCATAGAGGTCTGTATGAAGGAGCAGAGGCCAATAGCCATGTGCACAGGTGGAAGGTTGTCAGAGGACAGACACACTTTGAATAAGAGGCAAGTTTATAGTGAAGCTTTTAGCAGTTGGAGCAGTTACTGGTGCTGCTCAGGATGCTTTGATGGAAACAGGGTGTCTGACATCTCAAACAGATGCAGCTTTTCCTTTTCCCCCCCTTTTTTTTTTTCTTTCCTCTTTTCTCTAAGCACAGCACTCTGCCTGTAGGTGCCTTGCCATGCCCAGATATGGCCTGCACTGGGATGGGAGCCGCTAGCTAAAAAAGCCATGGACAGCTCGGTGGGGCCGGCAGCAGCTGGTATAAATAGTGCTCATTCTCAGCTGCCCCTCTGCTGGGCCGGATTAGGTGGCATCTGGGCAGCCAGGGGCTCGTGACCACCAGCCGCAGAAGTCCCCAAGCAGCTGTGAGGGCAGGAGCCGTCCCTGCAAAGCCCTTACATAGGCACGTCGACCCTGGCATTTGGGGAGTCGGGTAAAGCTACCGGAGCAGGAATCCAGTGACCTAAGAATGATCAGGAATAAAGTTCATCGCGGCATCCAGGCAGAGCTTCCAATCTGGGATGTGGCCCAAGGTTGGAGGCAGGATCTGGCCTTCTGCTTTTTACCCCATTGCATGCATGTGGAATCTGCAGGGATGGTGAAGGGGAGGCAAAGCGTTGCTCAGAGCGGCCGAGATGCGGTCGCGTCCCTCTCTAGGACACAATGGGTTAATTTACTGTCAGTGAGATTATTGGAATCTGATTTAATACTTGTGTTTACTTCAGGTCAACAAATTAAAAAAAAAAAAAAAAGAAAACAACACCACAACAAAGCTTAATAATTTAAGGCACCAGCTTGATGGAGGCTAATAGAAAATAATGCATCTCATGCAGAGATTTCCATCCCAAGCTTGCGGAGCATGCAGTGTGTGCCCCTCCTGCCATGCCTGCAGTCAGTGCCATGGGAAGGGGCAGTGTGGTGCCTGGGGGCAGCTCATGATGTATGGAAGTGGAAAAATTGAGCAGTGAATGGGATTGGTTTGATTGAGTGGAGATAAATGTGCAGGCAATAGCTGAAATGTGATGTGTGTAGTGGGGGATGTGGGATAAAAAGTTGTTGGCACCACAGGTCAGAGTGGAGAGGGTCTGCTGACGGGCAGGGGATACATGGGTGGACACAGGCGATGCTCAACACATGAGTAAAGGTTGTTGCAGAGTGTGCTGGGGTTGGTCCCAAAGTGACCACAGGCTGGGTAGGGGATGCCTGGAGCCTTTGGGTGCACCGGGAGATGCGGCACTACTCACAGGGTGAGATGGCATTTCCTTAGTGGGAAATGGCTTTGCTGCTAAATCAGTGCAGGGGTTTTGTCCCTTCCCTTCCTTGCCGTGTCAGGGCTCTGAGCCGCACCAGGTTGTGTTCTTTAATTTAAGCTTTGTCCTAAAGCCTTGTCTCAGGGATAATAAGACGCACACACATTCGCACCCGCTAAAATCCATTGTGCCATTTTTGCAAAGAACAGCAGAAGCTGCCCGTGTGCCTTCCCCTCTCTGTCCTCCATGCTCATTTGGCCTATTTGAAGTGGAATTTATTCCTGGGAAGGTCCCCATCAATTTGCCTTGCTCTTTTGTTGACAAGTTTATTAAAAACCTGGGCAACTCCATATTAAACTTTTATCAGTGTCGAGGAAGAATACGTCCTTTGAGCGGCCTCAAAAGTTATGGATTGGATCTGAACATTTCTTGTTCCACTGTCCAGCTGAGTCAGCTTAACAAATAAAAGCTGCCACCTCCATTTTTTTCCCTTCCTCAAGAGACAGTTCCCTTTCCCGTGTAAGTAACAGCAGCAATAACACAAGGAGGTTTCAGGGCCAGGCAAACAGGAGCTTTTCTTTGTACCCACCAGTCCTTACTGCTGATTAGAATAATTATATTAACAGGAAACGGGAATAAAACAAGATCCCTGCGGGTAGTTATAGTTTCTTATCTCTCAGCTAATTGTTTGTGTAAAGTAATTGATACTGTATAGATAAATATATGAAAAAAATACCCCCCAAAGTTAATACTGGTTGTACCAAGAGCGACGTGAGTAGTTTCACATTTCCATACCCTGCAAGGGCACGGAGGGTTGGCAGCGCGGCCGGCGGCGATGCTCGGTTGGGGATGTGCGGAACCGTCGCTCTTTTTCCTTTGGTTGTAAGATTAAACCAAGAGGAGGCCAACGTGTTGCAGGAGAGATGTTAAAAATAAAGCGCTGGCATCGCATAACCTAGTTCCTGTTTTGCCTTGCAACGGAGTTTTTATGAGTTGAAAGAAACCTGCAAAACAATTGGTGAGACGGGTTTTGAGCTGTCAGAATAGAGACAGGCAGGGGAGAAGCGAACCGAGCGGCGGTTCTTAACCTCTGCCAGATAAATAAATAAATATATGTCCCCAAACAACATATTTCTTGGCCTGTCACCGTGTCCAAGGATTTTTTAGTTCTTAAACAGGTTTGCTGGCATAATTTGTCAAGTACAACAGGGAGGTTTCCGTGTGACAGAGGATCATTTTTCACTGCGCACGGTGGGGACACCGAAGCAGTCCTGCAGGCTCAGAGCAGCTCCATAATTAGATAACAGTTAACATACGTGTATTAGAGGGATCATCCTTCATGCTATGGGGTACAGCAGAGCCCGCCACTGCCGATACCATGCTGTGCCAAAAGCAGGCAGGGAGCGGGCCGGACAAATGCATCTTACTCCAGGAGTTTATCTGCATCACCATTTGCTCCAATTATAACTAATTGGACACATATTGCATTTTCATAGCATCTAATTTTCTATTGATTTTAACGGGACTGATGGTGTTTTGTACTGTTAAGTGGTATCTCGTACCCGTTGTTGTTTAAAAATGCTGAGTGCACTCCCCTGTATGGAGTTATGCAGTCAGCAGATGTTTTAAAACCTCTTTAATTGTTCAGTCCATAAAATGCACAAAGTGTATTAGGGAACAGCTTTGTTCTCTTTGAGTGTGTGAGTTTAAAAATCCAAACTCCAAACTATTTCTGCTGCCGGTTCCAGGAGCTGCAGCTCTCAGCGGGCAGCCCGGTCCCAGGGGTGGGCTTCCTGCTGCAATGCATGCTCCGCAGTTCTTAGGCTGTGTATGAAGCAGGACCTTCGGCTCCAGGGTGAAATTTGGATTAAGACAAAGATGTTCATATTGAGAGCCAAGATTTTGATAAGGTCACTTGTGGTCTCCTGTACAACTAAGGAATAAGCTGGTAATTGGTAGGGCTTGGGGGTATATTCTCTGTTATAGATCTTGCTCTCTGTCTCGACAGTACATCCAAATAAAACCGGACTATCAAATTAGCCATTGCATTTCAGCAAATACTCAGTGAAGCAGGATGAAAGCAATAGTCCTCTGTTCAGCATCATTTAAAGAAGAAAAGATTCAAATGAGATATTTAGTGGAGGAGCAGAGAGGCAGCCGGGAAAAAGCTTTCCTAGCATTGATCATTACCAGCATGGTGGAGATTTGAACGCTTCGGATATTGTCATATAAGGAAGAAGTTTTTTATGCTGAGGGTGGTGAAGCACTGGCAGGGGTTGCCCAGAAAGGTGGTGGTGCCCCATCCCTGGAGGCACCCAAGGTCAGGCTGGAGGGTCTCTGAGCACTGATGGAGCTGTGGGTGTCCCTGCTCATTGCTGGGGATTAGACCAGATGGGCTTTAAGGATCTCTTCCAAATCAAGCCATTCTATGACCCTATGGTTAAAGGTAGATAGGGCAGGCAATAGGAGATGGGAATTGTGCTGTGGGACAGCAGTGCTGCCCAGGGTGCCTGTGGGCTGCTATCAGCCCTCTGCCTTCACCAGCCATTAGCAGGAACCGCATCGTGTTGGTGGGAGACAGGTGGGATCATGGAGGTGTATAAACTAAATAGACACTTTATTAAGTTCAGGTAATAGTTTTGAAGGACTGAGTGGCTACTGCACTGTCAGCAGCTCCTTTAGTGCCCCTAGGAACTGAGTGCTTTTTAATTAAGTCAAATAAAATCCAAGCGGAAGACTTCCCAGCCTTGGCTGAAGCATATTTTTTGGGTTGAATACCTATAATTTTAGAAATGTTAATAAAACACAGTCCACTTTTTCCCCTGTAATAATATAAATTAAATTAATATTTTATGTCTGTAAGAAAAAGGATAAAAGCAGCGAGGTTGTATTTTCTGGCTTACAAATGGCACATTGTGCAGAATACAGCAACTGTGGCATTGATTTAAACATCCTCGCAAAGACACCATGCAATAAAGTTGAATCATCTGCAGTACAAGTATGGCTGTTTGGGGGAAAAATAGCCAAATGAGAGAGCAGACATTTTCCTGTATTATCAAAAGCCACTTCATTTTGGGGAAAATTCCTCAGATTTAGTGACATTTGGATGGAAATCAAATAACACATTAACTTGAGGAAAGGGAAAAAAAGCCTTCCAAAGCTAATTACAAAGGGAATGTGCACTTCATTAAGATAAAGCTGTAGGAAATCAATGTTCTGTATTGTTGTTTTTTCCTTTTGATTGGATTTTAGCATGATAAATTGTTAATGCATTTGATCTAAAAATGATTTGTTTATTCAGATGAAGAGCAACAGTACTTTGTCTCATTTGGCCTTTTAGCTTATAATGATAATGATTTCAAGAGATGTTCATTTCTCAAAAGGGTATTGGACTGGAATAAGCAGGAGATTTCTGGACTCAGAAGGATGGTCCCTACGCAAGGGTTCCTTGTAGGCTAATTCTATTGCATGTTGAATCTTCTGCTTCATTAGGAATATCGACAATTGTTGATAAATTCTTTGGCTATTCTGTGCTGTCTATATAAAACGTCTTCATTAGAATGTTGAAGCTAAAGCACAAAGGTCTTCACTGCCCCAGGTTCTCTTATGTTGCTCACTTTTGGCCCCACTTGCCATGGCAGTGCTTTGGTAACACAGGGATCTGGCTGTTCTCAGAACCGTAATCATGGTCAGCAAAGCTGATGCTTGGACCAGAAGCAAAACCGAGGCATTACGCAGTGATCGGCAGAGAGGGGAATGAGATGCACAGTTTTATTTTGCTATTTTGCCTTGGATTTGCTTCAGAGATGTGTTCCTACATCTCCCCAATGCCATTCCGCTGTGTGGCCATTCCTGGCTGGGGCGGTGTCTGTCCCATGGGCAGGGTCCTAGGGACAGAGTGACCAGAAAGGACCTTCCCAGTGAGACCCAATTCCAAGCACTGCTGGGAGGAAACAACTGGATGAGGACGACCTTCAGACAGCAAACCTAAATTTGGCAGTGCTGTGTCGCCCAGTGCTTGAACCTGGGAGGGCAGTAGGAAGGGTAAGTGACACCAAAGCCTGGCCTGGCTGTGTTTCAGCACAGCTCACACCTTTGAACATATCCAGCAAAGTCTCTGCAGTTCCTCTTGCTGCACTGCTGGCTGGGCCCAGGAGTGTGGGGGCTGTGAGCCCCATGTGCTGCAGCCCGGCAGCAGAGGTGTGGGGATGCTCCTCCTCCGTTCTGGGAAAGCCTCACCACCAGAGCCATCGTTAGTCGTGATTAATGGCATCCAGAGGAGAAAACCTAATTTTCTAAAAAGGAAAACCTCACTCATAACTCACTGCAGAGAATTCAAACAAAACGTTATGGAATGTCGGTGCGTGCTGGCATTGATTTCGGATGTGCTGTGGGGCACTCCCTGAAGCAAAGCGAGGGGAGCAGAGCAGCACTCATCTCCAGTAGAAGATTCTCGTTTTAATGCCCTTGCTGCCAAAACCAATGCGATGGGGACAGAACACGGGCACCTGGAGCACGCCATGCTGATGTTCGGGCAGTTCGGTGCTCTCTCTTCTAAGATCCTTGTGCCCGTCAGGGTTCAGCTTGCAGTCTTGGTGCAGCATTGGTCACTGCTGGCACTTCCACCTCCTCCCGATCTCTGGTAAATAATTACTTCCCTCCCTCCTATAATTCACCAAAGGATGAGTTTAATACTTCTAGGTCCTCACTGTCTAAGTTTCCATTTAGCTCCTTGGCTTGATTGTCTCTTGAAAAGGTACCTAGATATAACTCGATTAAATTAATTGTAGAGCTCTTTTAAAAAAGATGTTCTCTCTCTCTTTCGCTCTCTCTCTCTGCATTTATTTATAGGCAGCTTACAGTACTGGGGCTGGGCAGTTAAGTGATCTGCACTACTTACTGTTACAATGCAAAGCCTGGATTTCTTGGGGACCAGCAATGCCGGCCCACCTGCAATATCTCTGCATGCAGTGCCTTTCAGCACAGGTGCTTTTTTCTCGCTGTCATCTCGTGGTGCATGCGGTGGGCTGTGAGGGAGAGGGGGAAAAAGTCACCTTTGCCTCGTGATGCATATAAATTCTTTAAATAGGTTAGACACATGGTGATGTGCAATATCTGCGTGTGGCGCTGGGTTAAGAAAGAAAGGTCTGGCTTTATTGGCTCCCGCTGCTGTGATTTTAAAATCTGATTTACTGAGTTATTGGGAGCAGTGGGTGCTCACAGCGTGGGGCTCTCCGGGAGCTGCAGGCTGAGCCCTTGCAGAGGATGGGGCTGGGAGGCTGCGGGGCTGCTCCGCTTTCTCTTCCATTCAACGCCCTCCCGATGGTGGTAGATACGATCCTTGCTTGTCTTCAACAGATCTGAAAGCCTTGGAAAGCACTGGTTTTAAAGGTAGATGAGAAAACTTGAGTCACCAAAATGCAGGGCATGGATGGGGAAGGCAGACAATAGATCTGAAAGGAAGAAGGCAGGAGGTGGCAATTAAATGATCTGGATTAGGACAGTACTCAGTCGCACTGTGGTAGCAATGCAGCTTCCAAACAGAGCCAAATACCGGGTTTAAAAAGGCTACAGGCAGGCACTGAGTGCTGCAGACTGTTCCACTGCTTTTAAAACTGCCTCTTTAATTCAAACTCGCTCTTCAGCCAAATTTGCTAAGAAGCTTAAATAAATCCTGAATGCCTGAAAGCGAAGCCATGTGAACCCGCGCAACGTCAGGCAGCAAGTTCAGAAGAGGTCCTGGCGACTGTGAAGGAAAAGACCCTGAGGAGTTCCCCTCTTTGCTTTGCAGAGTGTGAGGCCAAATGCTTTGCTAAAGCTGGTAAAATGGAACCAAATCAACTGTTCAATGGATTTGGTCCCCTTCAACCAGCTGTAGCTGTGCATTGATCTCTCAGACGCACTTCGGAGGTTGACCCGGACAGCAGAAGAAATGGGCACGTGAGCGTGGCCAAGGAGGGATGCTGATGGCTGGCGTCTGCAGATCTGTCACCCGGGCTCTAAACTGGTGGGCTGAGCCCGTGCCATTATGTGGCTGCCAGTCAATTCTGTGTAACGGAGACCACTCAAGATTGATAATCTCTATCGTCCTCCCGTATTGATCCCGGCTGTGATTCAGGTCTGTGTATTTCAAGTGCAAATGCTGTACGTTTTACGTGTGATTGCTCACGCCCCCCCCGGGAGCCTCGTGCCTGTGTTTCATCTGCTGCAATGAAGAATAAACATTTTGATCTGAAGTTCCCTCCTTGTGTTTTGTTCCATGTGCTGAGCTGCTCACTAAATGGGAATTCTGGGGCTGCCAAGGCAGGGAATGGGGTGGGAGCACCTGCTGCTTCCCAGCTGCCCCAAACTGGCCAGCAATGTTGGGTGATTAGAGAGATAATAGCTTTGTTCAAAATAAGGTCCCCATTTCATTGTGTTGGGCTTATGCTCCTAAAGACCTGTGAAGTGTCTGCTGGTCTAGTCCTTATAAGCACAAGTATTATGCTGATGGACTTAAAGAAAATCACTGGTTTTCCTCATGTCACAGTGATTGGTGGGAAAGGGAGTTGGGCATTATCTCTTCCTAACTACTGTAAATCTACAGGACTATCACAAACTATTGCTGCTGGTATAAAGAGCCATTTGGATGCAAAAGTCTGATATGAGATTGTTCATATCTTTACTTCTTAAAGATACCTGGCCCAGGATAACCTCTGGCATTAGAGGAGACAGAGATTTCTCTCTTTCCGTATGTAGGAAACTGGGTCGCCTGACTCCAGGTCCCTGGTCCCTCAGGTTCCGATTAAATGTTCTTACTAGTATCAGGAATATTCACATGCTTTAAGAGATGGAGCTATTTGCTAGATCTGAGGTTTAACGTGCATCTAATTTTTATGTAATTGAGAGTTTTAAAGACAAAGACACGAGGAGCAGTGGAACTGCAGAAGCATCCCTCCTCAGCTAAAAGGAAACCCATGCTTTCCTCTGTAGGTCGTTTTTCTGCACCTTAACAATGTCAAAGCATCTATGCTGAAGTCCTACTGAAATCCAAACAGTGGTTTGTTTATTTATTTATTTTTTTTCATGTATTCCATTAGATCAGACAAATACCTGGTATTTTTTCCTGAGAACAAGGTGGGGTTGAGGAGCACGTGCAGAGCTGAGGGCTCAGGTCTCCAGCTCTCCCGTTTGGGAAGCAGCGATCACTTCTCATGCTGAAAAGAATGCTTGGATGTCACAAGTTCCCTGAAAGTGAACAGCATACAGTGAGAATGCCTTCCATGCTGAAATCCCCTCTTGCTGCAGCCTGGGCAGTGATGACAGATAAGTTTCTAGGGAGCTTCTGGGAAGATAAGTTGTTTGTTCTGTTATTTTCTTCTTTTTCTGTGGTTCATCAATCTCTTAGTGTAAATATGTTGGGGAGGAGAAGCAGTTGTATTAGAACTGATTAGGTATATATGCTGCTTTTGTTCTGAAAAATGCAAAAGTGGGAAGCAGTGCATGAACTCTTGTGGGAAGATGTTCTCCTTCACACCATCCTGGAAATATATAAAAGAATTATTTTTAATTTTTTTTTCACGAATGCAACATCTCTACAATCACCCACCAGTGCATCCGAAAGGGCTTTATCCTGGTCTGATGGAAGATGCTCAAACCCTTGCAACATGAAGTTGCAAATATTTTAACCTGTAAACAGGGGAAAATGGGTAGCTCCAATAAACCCCTGCAATATCGTGGGGCAGATTGACATCCATGGGTAGGAAGGATGCTTGTGGCTTTACAGCCACAGCACTTTGCAAAATAGCCAATGGTCACCACCTCTGCAGCTGCAAACTGCGGGCACGCATTTTTGCACACTCTTTTCCCTGCCAATTGTTTGCTTTGCAATCAACAGTGCTGGTTTCTGGGCATTATCCAATCCCACCCCTTAATTTTGCATCAAGTGAAAGCATCAGTGAAGACAGGAATGAGCGTGCATGCAGAATCACTGTGCAAATGCCACCCTAAAGCTCTTGCTGCCAAACCCAGGATTCATAAGCAAGGAAGGATGGGGATGAAAGCACTAGGGAAAAGGAATCTCCAGCACAAACCGGCAGTTTGGGCTGTAGGTGAGACCTCATTGTGGCCTTCCAGTACTTGAAGGGAGCATATAAGCAGGAGGGGGAACAGCTGTTTACAAGGGTGGATAGTGATAGGACAAGGGGGAATGGTTTGAAACTGAGACAGGGGAGGTTTAGGTTAGATATTAGGAGGAGGTTTTTCACCCAGAGGGTGGTGACGCACTGGAACAGGTTGCCCAAGGAGGCTGTGGATGCCCCATCCCTGGACGCATTCAAGGCCAGGCTGGATGTGGCTCTGGGCAGCCTGGTCTGGTGGTTGGCGACCCTGCACATTGCAGGGGGGTTGAAACGAGATGACCATTGTGGTCCTTTTCAACCCAGGCCATTCTATGATTCTATGATATTGGGACAGGTTGAGTAGAACCAGATGCTTTCAGCAGGCTGTGGCTTGGGTTTCCAAAATAGCATGCTCCCCACTCCTGCAGTCTGAGTTATTCTCCCACACTCCCCAAGGCTGCATCCTGTGTAAACAACACCTTTATTAAAATTCTTCCTTCGGAATGTTAATTAAGTTACTAAAAAATGTTGAATGGGGAAGCTGAAGACATCACAACTGGAACAAAACCATGGAATGTAGGTGAAAAGGTTTTCTCCTGAAGAAGAGTGGGTGGACAAGGGCTCACCTGCTGCAGCAGCTCAGGGTGATTTCTCTTAATGGGGCTCCCAGGCTTTGACTGTCAGGATCTACGGAGATCCAAGGCATGTGTTCCTCTGCAGGCAATACTGAAAGCATTTGTAGTCCCCAAAATCCTCCCAGAGGAGTTCTGGATATATGTGGGAACAGTGGTTCTCACAGCATCCATACAACTTGTTATATGGGAGTGCATGGCATTTTATCGTCTGATGAAGTTTGCAATGATGTTACACTACCCTGCTCACCGTACAAACCTGTGTGCCAAAACATCACCTTGGTCTGTGTTTTGGTACCCCACAGCCATCTGAGCACTGAGTAGTAGGAAGCTTCCAGTTCTCTTGAAGCAAGAAAAGAGATGTGGGGATTTTAAAGTCGGGCCATGTATTTAGGAGCTTAAATGTGGATCTCACCTTCAGACACCTATGGTTGGAAATTTCTGCAGGTATGTTTATTGCTTAATTATATCTTTATGAATGGGAAATCCAATTCACTTAACAAGGAATTTCTAGAATGATACAGGCTAGTATGGACTAATCAAAGAAATGTGGGGGCCAAGAATAAGGTAGCTGTTAGACTCTGGGGGAACTTTCCAAGGACTGCTAACATCTAGGGACAAACCTAAGACCAGGGCCAAAAAAAAATTGCAAATATTCCTCCCAACAGTTTGTCTGTCAAACCTGTTCACCCTCAAATCCCTTCTGATGCTCTGCTTAGGAGCAAATGGAGCTTCCATTTCAACCAGGACATGGACCTACCCAGGGTCTGAAAACTGGATCCTCTCCAGTTGGTTTCTCATAAAGCACAGCTCTGAGTGGAAGTTTTACCACTGACTTGGAATGCCGCAGGATCAGGCCCTGGCTCAGGGACTGCCATCCGTTAGCCAACCACCCTGTAACTCCATCAAGCCTAATTGTCCTTCATAGCCGCTTAGAGGCTGATCTGATGGCCCTCCAGACCCCGCTGGTTTCCTAGAAACCCTATTAGCTTCTCAAACAAAGCAATGCTGAGGACTCTGTCCTGCAAACCTTTTGTGCAAATATTAAATAGCAGTGGATAATTAGCAGGAATAATCTTTTTTTCTTGACCTCTTCTGTAATAAAGACCTTTGTCAGCAAATGCAAACGTTATTTTGAGCAGTAATTCATAATCTAAATCTGCTAAACACACCAGACTAAATACACCTGCACTCTAATATCCATAGTGTTTGTACAGGACTTTTAAAAGGGATAAAAACATTATCTGTCCCAAAGACCTGAAAGCATTCGTCTCTCAAGTGAGGCAGGGAAGGTGGCAAAAGAGGTGGTACAGAAGGGAAGAAGGAAAATAAAACAGTAAAAAAAGTGCACAAACAAATTTACCCACTAATTTAGATTACACTTCTTAGGGCTCTACACATGCTTTGTGGGTGTTCTCCAACCGAACTGCACAGTCCCATTAACACCAAGATGGCTAACAAAAAATCAGGTTGGCTCTCTTCCCTAAAGACATCATCCCCATCCTTTCTTACCAGGAGAGAAAAATCAAATGGTTCCTTCAGCTTGCTGAGCAGGACACAAGCTTTGGAAACTTCCAGCCTGTTTTGGTTTCTCCCTCAAGACAAGAAGAGGGGTCCAATGACCCTTGCCTCTTGCTCCCTGATCTCCTATTTAGCAATATCCTCTCTGGAAATCCCCAAAAGAAAGGGGCTAGAAATTGTGCCTCTCCTTTAGCATTAAACCCACTTTTACCTTTGATGGTCCACCAATGCATCTCTTGGTGCAGCAATCAGATTAGCTGGATTTTGCCCATGGATTTTGCCTGTGCAGGTTCTTTTCCTTTGTATTTTTTTATTTTATTTTATTTTTTCTGAAAGGAGAAAAAAGAAAAGACAAGCAAACCAGCAGGCAGATAATTGTTCTGTGCTGACAGTTTGTCAACTGGAGGAAGTGCAATTTTAGTCAAGAGATCTACATTACAGCGGCACTTGAGCACAAGTCTCTTCTTTTACTCCCAGATGGCATTGACATATAGCCTGGAGGGGCTATCAGGGTACAAAGCTAAAGATGGTTAAAGACATTAAAAACTGCACAATGTGTGCACCGTCCACGCTGGGACCATCACCTAGGAGGAAGATTCACCCTGACGTATTGGGCAGAAAGCAAACTGAGCTGAAGGTATTTTCAAGATACGTGGAAAAAAATATATATATTCCTGCTCCTAACCGTGTCTTTTCTAGTGGGTCTTTATTGACTCTTTAAAAACTATGACCAATAAATGTAATGATCTGCCTTCCTCTTTCTTCCTGGGTGAATGATGGCTCCTGCAGGGTGTTTATCACTGAGCGTAATGGCTGGTTGATCCGCTCGTGTCCGACTCCACTTCCCAGCAAGCTATTGAACGCCTCCTCCTCGTCGTGGGGCCGCCAGCATTTCCCCCATCCTGTCAGAGCTTCTGTTAAGCCGTATAATAAATATTGCACTCAGAACTAGATTGTAAATCTTGCCCTAGGACAGAGGGAATTTGCTTTTCTGCCTTTCTTGAGTTTTGTGTTGCCTAAGTTGCTGTAATGTACTTAAGCAGAGAATAGACTTAATGCTCTTGCGTTCTTTTTAATAAGATGCACGGCTCGTTTATCCAGTGGGTGCAGCTGGAGGGGAAGAGAACTGCAAAGAGGGGACTTCACCTGCTGGAAAACATTCTCTACTTCCCCCAAAAGTGATGAAAATGTCAATACTATTGACACAATCACTAATTAAAAACGACTGCCATAATCATGCATATGACAGCCGTAGGACATCAGTTTGGATTAAATATAAGCAGCGAGTTGTGCTGCACATGGTTTCCAAAAGCAGAAAGGGCTCGGTGATGTTATCTGCTGTACATCCAGGAGAGAGAAGAAGGATGCTCTTATACATAACTGCTCTTCTTTGCACAGCCTTGGTGCTTGCATGGCCTGAGTTTTTTGCAACAATGAGAAAAAATGTGTCTGTTTTTACTTCCTTGTCCACTTTTACTTATTTGACTGAGGTTTAAGCAGCGCCCTCTGCTCTGTATGTAGTGTGTGCAGCCAGTGTGCACATAGCCATCCCAGCAGCTCATTGCTCATGCGTTGCTCCCTTTGAGCTGTAGTGACACCCCAGGCTGGGTGTGCATAGCCCTTCCTTTTTCTCTCCAGTAAAATCCTTTTATTTAGGGGTTTTAGCAGGTGGAATTACAACAAAAAATATCTTGTCAATGCCCCTCGTGGATTATTTCCTTATACATCAGTCTAACCGGGTGAGAAAGAATTCCCATTTTAATGCTTATCTGTTCTTGCATTATGCTTGTGATATGAATGCATGCCCAGGCATCTCATCTGCTCTAGGTCGTTGTCTTTAATTGGACAAGACCAAAAATAAACACTGCGACCTTCCACATAGTCCCGGGGGCTGCAGGGTGGGATGGAGCCTGTTGGTTCTTATTTAAGCAGAAATGTGAATCACCAGGAAAGTACAGGTGTCTTTTCATGGGGTGGAGCATGGACCAATGAGCCTTAAACCTCAGGAAGGACAGAAAGAGGGCCAGCCTTTTGAGCAGGGAGAGCTGTTAGTCTCAGACAGAAGCAGGACAGCGTTCAACAATTGGCACTTCCCAAATCTAATCAGCCTGACCCCAAAACTACCACTGGAAAGGCTTACGATATGTGCTCATCTCCATTGTGTAGCAGGAGGAGGAGTATAAAGCTGTCAATAAAAACTTTAAAAAAGAAAGATTTCAAGAAACCAAGGAACAGAAAGAATGTGTTAACTAAGGTTTGGGCAGAGCGCTTCCATCCCAGCGGTGGTGGAAGAGCCAAAGGTTTCCCAGTGACACACTTTCTTCATTTGAAACCTTTGGTTGTTATACGCAGCGTGTAGTTTGACATTGGGAATTTTTTATGTGGCATGTTAGGAGGTCCTCAAGCATGAACTAATTGATTCATGAGCGGATGAATCCGATGCATCTTTTAAATGGAAAACCGACATCATTCTCCATCAGAGATCCGCTAATAAAGCACATTTACTTAGTTAATCCATTTTTTTTTTCTGTGCTAAGTGCACTGTATATAAGGTATAAAAATACCAAATCAATAGGCAAAGAGTATATAAAAACAAGTGAGCAGTGCTAGCCACCCTTGGGTGAGCTCCTTGCAGGACCTGAGTTGGATCCTTCTCCCAACACTGCACAGAGCAGTGGGGCTGCAGTGCACAGCTGTCCCCATGAGCCCCAGGGGACAGCGGATGCAGAGCCACCTGCTTTGGGGCCTCGTGGCACCACACTGCTCCCTATTTTTAGCAGTAACTGGGTTAAAGGTGTCGGGCTTATCTCCTTCCCTCGTTTGCTAGGATTATTATTTTTATTATAGCAGAAGGAGCCGAGAAGCAGGAATGCATGTGGAAGACAAAGGCATCTTCCAGCTCAGCCTGGGGAATCTGCACAAATTCCCTTTTTTTTAAATTTTTCCAGGGGAATACAGCAGTATTATTTCAGAGCAAATGCCTGCACAGCCCCGTCTCTGCAAACACCGCTCGATCAGTGCAACTCTCTGGTGTGAGCTCATTTAACAAGCGGTTGCCTTGCAGGCTGTGGAGAATTGCCTTTTACCTAATAATTCTGCTAATTTGCTTAACTTTCCCAGATTGCAAATGGCCCTGCCCTGAACAAGCAGCTTTCTAAATGAACCCCCAGACAATTTCTTGACAAGAAGGGATCGGAGAGGTGCCTGCTCGGGGAGCTGAAGCTCTCAGCCTTTTTATTTCTGACCTTTGGGCTAGCATTCAGATTTGCTTGTTGGGAAAACTGCATTCCAAGTGTATTTTCTTCAGGGATTTACAATACCCTTCTGCTTGTAATTATTCTCACCTGATGTCTTCCATAAATTAGTTAAAGATGCTTCTATTAGTGAGCTCCCGTCCTGTTAATTATCGTGCTGCAGCTCCTTGCTGGTGGCCGCTCTGCAGCACTGGGGCTGCATCCGTGCAAAGCTCCCGGCCGAGAGATCTGGAATGTAGTGTGGGTAATACAAACGTCTGAGCAATCCAGGAAAGAAATGAAAACTGCTGTAAAGGTAAATGTCAGACTATTTAAAGACAATGTTGACTATTGATTTTTCGGAGGAGACTACCTCTTCAAAGGATGGCAAGCATTCCTTCAGATCCAGACGAGGTAACTTAGGTGGAGGGGAAAGAGAGGGAGGTGAGGGAGTGGAGAGGGCAGAGATTTTCCCAGAGAGCAAAATGAATGCTTTACAAAACCCCTGGGATCAAAGATGTGGGTTGCGCTTTCCACAAAATCCACCTTTCAGCCCATTTAAGCACCATGCCTTTCCCAAGAAACGAAGGGCAGAGAGGTGCTTGGAAGCACTGATGAATAATAACGAGATGAGTAGCAAAATGCTCGTTTCACTGCAGCTTTCCATTGAAAAATGAAACTTCAGGCACTCTCGGTGACTATTTATGTGGCAAACTCACCAAGCTCCCTGATCCCATCCACACTTCCTGGCACATCAGCACTGCATGGGATGATGAGCAGAAAGGGGGAAGCAAAGCCATTGTTCTCTCTGTACCTGCAACCCAAAATCTGAGGGAAATTACAATCAAACTGGCAATTTTGGGTCATCCTTTAGAACTTTGGTTTCATATGGCTTAAAGGAAAATCAAGCCTGGAATAAAAGCTTTGTCTTTTTAAAAATGAAATGCATGTATATATCTGTATAAAATACACACATATATATATGAAAACAGGTTTATTAGGGATCCTGAGTGACTCTGTGGAAACAGCACGACCACCTCAGGTGACACTGGTGTGACTCCAAGCCCTGGCACATGGAAACCACTTGAATCTGTAGTTAAATCTAAATGAAAAGCCTATTACTCATAAATAAAGGGGGGCTGGGCTGCTGCAGTAGTTTAAAGCAGAATTCTTCATTGGTGTTGGAATTTAAAGATTGTAAAATGCTACTTTGAGGCATTATGCAGTTGTGCAGAAACACTTCTTCTGCAGTGAATTTAGTTCCAAGAACAGATCTGGACCTAAGAGCTATTACCTCTTGGTTTTAAGGTGCAATCTGTCATCCTGCAAGCTTCCTCGCATGAAGAGTTTCGGGACTGGGTATTGAAAGGGCATCAGCAAGAGCTGCAAATAGCCTTAGGGTGATCCAGGAGCAACTCTGTTCCCAGCAGCAGCTGCTTGGGTGATGCTGGGCAGGCATTGAGGTGGGGACATGGTAGGACAGACCCTCCCTGCACCTTGCCTTCCCCTCTGCAGTGTTTTTTGGGTGCTTGAGTTTGAAGATCACAAGAGAACTTCTTTGGCACTCAGCTCAACTTGCAGAGGACCCTGAGTCCGTGCAGGTCCTAAGAACTGCTGCCTGGGGTGACTTCTGGTTTCGATGCATTATTTCAATGCGGAGGTCTTCAGACGGCGCTAAATGACAGATGATAGAATTTCTGCAAGTGATGTTCATCTGAATTTTATTTTCCGATGTTTTGACTCATTGACTTGATGTCTCTCTATTATGCACACACCTCTGGAGATGTTACTGGCAATGATTATGCGTGGCATCGAGTTAGTGAATAAAACCACTGCAGGAACTGCTTTACAGATCACAGTATCATTTTCTCTATAATTGTCCCACAAACGGTGGAAGTTATATGGAGAGAGCAGCGTTCCCTGACAGACTGCATATTTCTGCAGCATGCATCAGATCTCACTTTGGCTTCTGAGACTTATTTCTGATGGTTCTTGGGGATTTAACTTTAAGACCAATGTTTTTTAGTATCCATATACACTCCACTCTTCATGTCATCCAGCAGCACCAGAGGATGAGCTGTCTCCTTAATATGGATGAGATACCAATTTATCTAAGTTATCACCTCACCATCTCTCATTCATCTCTGCTGTTAACTGCTGTGTTTCTGACATCCATACCTAAACAATCAGCAACTTCTTCTCCTTTAATTGAAACCATAAGTAATTTTTGGCTGGAAGTTCTTGTTGTATGTGTATAACGGCTTCTTCATCTCCCAGCTGGAATTCAGCAATCCTGTGACTGAATCAGGCTCTGGACACCTCATTTTAAACCCACAACATCACACAGACCCACTCAGCACAGTAAATCAAAAGTCAGGGCATCTTGCCACCATCTAAAGATATATGACCAAATTAACATGTCCCAAGCTCACTGCGAACAACACTTGTAGATGGCCCAGGCGTTTGGCTGCAAAGTC
This sequence comes from Pavo muticus, assembly GCA_016647715.1. Lineage (NCBI taxonomy): Eukaryota > Metazoa > Chordata > Aves > Galliformes > Phasianidae > Pavo > Pavo muticus. Next base: position 10,320,055 of record JACDJE010000149.1, on the reverse strand, counting down.
AGCAAAGCTTTCCCCCTTCCTGATACATTCCCAGAACTGTGAAACTTAGCCCTACTCCTGGTATTCTCTTTATAGAGGGCCCCGGCTGTATTATGTATCAAATAAAGGTCTCATTACTTAGTTCCTGGCTCCTTTGTGCCATTGCTCTCATTAATCATCCTGTTCTTCCAGCCCATGCTGCAAGCCATTGGGACTGCCTCAGTGTCCACCCCTGAATTGAAGGCTTCATTCCCTGACCCTCCAAGCTGGTGGTCTCCATCCTTCCGTGACCCACTGGCACACAGCCCCACATTGCTGGGGGCTCTTGGCCATGATGTCTGGAATGCCAATGCAAAGAAGCTGTCTTTCCAGTCTCATCTGCGGGTGACCAGGGTATTGCAAAGAGCCTCGTGTTGTGCCTGCATTGAGAGACGCAATAAGAACACAAAATGGAGAACTCTTTGGTTGTGCCCCAAAGCTGTTAATTTCACCCCCAATCTCCTTCCAAAAATTGTTGCCAGCTATTGAGGAGAGCAAATGTACGCCACCCACTTCTGCCCTGCTTTGTTTCACCCCCTGCACGGGAAGCACCCAAATGAGCCCCATGCCCTGAACTCCCCCCAGCAGAGCAGCACAGCTGCTTTCCTCTCCTCCTTGCAGCTCTCAGCATGGGTCCCATGGGGTTTGCCACTTTCTGCGGGTTATATTTTTTGCAGAAGCACAAATGACTTGCTTAGAGCCTTGGAATCTAACTCCCTTTGTGCTGAGGATGAAATGCAAAGAGGCAGAAATGCAGCAGAGAGCAAACTCCTCTCAGCTGCATGATTTTAGCAAATCTGACGTTTTATTCATTTTAATTACCCTTGGAATTCATATTTGTGTATACATATACATGAATTCATGTAATAACATATAATTAATTTAGAGTTTGACATTTCAGAACAGGTAATTAAAAGAGTTTGTTGTTGATTAATCACTTGCAAAATAAATTATTAGCAGTATCACTGTTAACGTTATGTTTATTACTACAATTTGGAGAAATTAAGGCAGTTCACTTCCATTAAATTAAACATGAAGGCACAGATGTAATGTACCCTAGACAATATCTGTTTACCCAGAGAACGAATGTGATGTGTGCGTTACAATACATTTGCTAGGTCATACATCTTGGATGGCCTCTGCGTGTCACCACCAGAAACTTAATACTGACACATGGACAATTCCCATTTCTTTCCATAAATAGAAAGTTGGGGTATGCCAGACCTCAAGCCCTGCTCTGCACTGCAGCTCTGCGGGATCTGCGGATGCTGCAGGATGCTTGGAGCTGCCTGGGGAGGAGGGAGCAGCCTGAGCATAGGAGCTAGCAGGGGCATGAGGGGCCGTGCCAAATGCAAGCCCACAAAGCCTGCATGTGGCAAAGAAAATCAATTTTTTACATCCCCAGCAGACCCCCAGGCCATTGTCATGAACCAGATTATAGCCAAAGTGTGCAGAAACAGAAGAAATCTCGGCACGACTTGATGAGGCTCTAAAGGCTTAAGCAGATTGCTTAAGTATAAGTTGAATTTGATCTTTAAGCAACTATGCACGGTCTCTGCTGGGATGCGGAGAGGTTTTGTCGTGTGAGGAGATAAGGAGCCCTTGCTTTTGACAACTGTTTTGTCTGGAGGCCGTTCTGATCGGAGTCTGAGAGAGCAAAGGGAGAAGTCAGTGGAGATGAAAAGGATGTTCTCTGGATCTGTCCCTCTGCGGCTTTATAGCTATGGGAAATAATCTATAATTAGGTGTATAAAACAGCTCTCTGATCTCTTTGCTTCTGGCCCAAAAGAGCACAAAATTGATAACTCAATTATCGCTGCTGGAAATACAAATAAATTACAAGCATGTGGTGGGAGGAACTCCAATAAAGGGACACCCACGCAGCACAACGGGTGCTGCTCTGCAGCTGTGGGACTGCGACGCTGCTGCTGGGGTGAGGCTGGAAGGCAGTGGGTGCTCTTTGCTGGGGGCTTCTTGGGGCTGAATGTCTTTCTGGATGGTGGCACCCATTGGCAAAACCATTGGGGCAAAGATGGAACCTTCCCAATTGGACGCAGAAGAAAGGCCAGGGCAAAAGGCTGCTGGAAGAAGGGACACTGTCCTGGGAGAGCGTGGCTTCTTGAAAAGGTGATGAGCTCAGCTTGGGATGGGGTGAGAAAAGCAGGGCTGGGTTTAAACAGTTTTCCACAAATGAGAATAATGGGTGACTTATCCTTTTCCTAGCAAATTCTTGGGAGTTTCCATTTGGAATTTACAACCAGAGCAGTGTAGGATCTCAGGGGTCTTCTTCATGTTCTGCCAAGCCAGCCAGCATCTACACCAACCCCTCTCCCCGCTGAGGCTTGCTTCTAATGACTCCTGGGCTGAATTAACAGTCTGTGCTTGTGTGACAATGACAATCAGCGCTAATGACCACTCTGTTTGTCTAATCCACATGCTGAGCACTGATTTCGGTCCCTGCCTCAGACTCCCTTTGCAAAAGAGCCTTTTTAAGCAATTTAAAATGTGCAGGATGCACTGGACTGTCCATCCCTGCTCCTTTGATATTCCGCTGCCTGGAAGTGTCCTTGAGCCCAACAGGCAGCACCTGTAGCGAGGTGTGCCCTAGGATGATGCAAAGAGCAAGATGAGAAAAGCCTTTGCATTTCATATCCTGTTCGGTCGACCTATTCAGTAATCAGGAAAATTATATTTAAACAATTTGCCCTTTGATGCAATCCAAGCGTCTCTGAAGGGCAAGTGCAGTATCACGGAAAGCTCCGTTTTTATTCTGCAACACACTTCGTGACCCTACAGAGAGTGTGTGGCAGTGCAGATCCATGGTTTGTTTAGAAAAGGAAAACAAAAGCACTCAGCTGCCCCCAAAACCTTTGTGCCCCTTCCTAAACGTTCCCCAATTCACATGGAGAGGGAAAACCAAACCAAGCGCTGTTCCTCCCATTTGCTCTGCCCATTGGCACGCATTGCTTCATTGCTGGGGAGAAACAAGGTAGCACAATAATATTCACTTTATGGACCTGACTTTTTTATTTAGGCATCAGCATCGCCCGTAAAGAAGCACGGTGCACGTCATCCTTCCTCCCTGCCCATGGCATGGGGCAGACGGTAGAGCAATTCTAGCTGAAAGCTTTTAGCTCCTGTAACCGATGATTTATATTTGTGCTGTAATAGCCAGATACAGCAATAATAGTAAGGATTTAATTGTTTTAATGAAAGTAGCTTTTTTTCTGCATTCGAATCAATTTGCTAAGTTTGGATGATGGAATGTAAGAATGGATTTAGCTGCGCTTTCCGTACGCTCTGAACAAAAAGGCACAAGCCATTTCAAAAGAACCAGCCTGACATATTAAAACTCTTAATAAGTAATATCTGCATAACTAAAGGCAATAGGAACAGTCCAACCTGAAGAAAAAAGGGTTTTACAGGAATTAGTGTCTCATTGTCACATTTGTAAAAGGGACACATGCATTTTTCAGATCTTTGCACATTAATGGCTGTATTTGATTCAAAATACAGTCAGTGAACCCTCAGTAAATGGAATTAAATGGTATGTGTCTGATTTGAGGGTGACAATCCGCCAATTGTTTCTTGTTTGAATTACTACCTGCGTGGCTGGGCACAGCAGTAATTGAAACTATAATGTTTCATTCCTCTTTAGCTATAATTTATCTGCAAAGTTCACTCACTGCTATTCTGTTCTCCTTCCTGAAATCTCTCCCTTAACCGTTATCGTGCTGTTGGGGACTGCATCCCTCCTGCACACCCTATGGAGCTCTGGGGAGCCCACCCTCACATGGCACCACGGATTTCCCATCAAAACTCAGAGCACACAGTGGCTTTGAGACCATCTTATGGACAAACCAATATATGGCATCACCAAATATTAAACACTTTGTGTAGACAGAATTATTGGCTGAATGGAGGAGAGCCCAATGTTGCTCTTTCTTCTATCCATGCCTTGCTTTTCTGTTTTAGTCATTTCTTTCATTCTATACAGAAGTGATGGAGCTGGACTCAGTGATCCTCATGGTTCCCTTCTGACTCAGGATGTTCTGTGATTCTTTGATTCTATGACCTGTGGCTGCCACAGTAGGATCAGCGCTCAGCTTCTGCTATAGATAACAAATAGATGGCCTCTCTCCTGATGCTATCCATTTATAAGCAATTTCTAGTCTGTTCTTACCCAATATTGATAAACAGAAGAAAATGGAATGCATTTTATTCATCCATAAAGTCTGACATTTCCAAAGATGGAATTACATTACCCTCCTCATCTATCTGCAGCTTGTGTGGTTGTGGGTTGGACATGCCCATGTACTGCAGAGCAGTGGCACCCAACTTCTGAGCCTTTACAATGAGCCTCTCTTAGACAGGCAGGGACATCGTCCGTACAAATAACTGCAGTCACAAAACCCAATCTCCCTGTCCAAGGATTACTTGCTCTTGGCAGGGACGTTTCTACAAAAGCATTCTCATCTTAATGAGTTGGCACCACTACCTGTGTTCTGGGTGGGATTTGAGTGATGAAGGGGGATTTGGGGTTAATTCAGGAAGAAATCCTGTGTGGCTCGTGGCTGTCCAAGGATGGGGTGGTGATGAGATCCCTGCTGCCCACTGCCATGGGGAGGTCCTGAGAGGAGGCACAAAGAGAAGATGGTAGGAAAGAGCACAATGAGATTTAAGAGACTAGCACAGCACTCAGAGCTGAGGGAGAGCTGGGGGTTGCTCTCCAGACACAAGATGTGTGGAGATGCTCCTGAAAGGCATTCCTGGTATCCACCCTCCAGCCCATCACCAATCCATCCACCAACCTGCACCTGCTGGCACCCTGACAGGTCTCTGTGCTTGAGGTGGCTGAGCCAAGGAAATGGGTGGGGAATAGAGGTGGGCTAGCATCTAAATGTGGAGGGAGCTTGGCAGCCCACAGAGAAAGCCAGGTAGGGATGGAGTGATGTGAAGCACAAGGAGGGCAGTTGCTGAGAGGAACATCACCTGAAGCCATTCCTTCCCTGGGCAATTCCCTGTGTCATGCCTCACCAGGAGGACCCCTGGGCTCTGCAGGAATTGAGAGCAAGAGGAGGAAGCCTTCTCTCCTCCACCCTCCTCCTGTCCCAAACTGCATTTCCCCTTTGGAAACTGAGGATTCCACTTCACCATCCTTCCTGCAGCCCTCGATGGGCTCCAAGGCTGCCCCTGATCCAGGTCATGGCACTGTTTTCTCCAAGCAAATCCTCAGCAACAGAAGTAATCCCTCAAATGGAGATTTCACCTGAACTGAGGCCTCCAGGGTTGTTCTGCAACAATGTCCCACTCTTCCAGCAAACCTTCTGTACACGTAGGCTGTGTGCGAGGGGCTGTACTTCATGCCTTGGGTCACAGCCATACTGATTTAAGCCAGCCCTTTTCGGATGTACCTATTGAACACTCTTTTTTTGCTCACCTCAGAGTGCAGGCTGAGTAATTGGAGCAAGTGGCTGCATTTCTCAGAATAAAAGTGGGATTTGTATGTGGCAGAGGTTGGCGGTGCTGGGAGGGAAAGGTAATTGACATTCCCTTTGGGAAAACTTTAAAAATTTGGACAGTGATTGCTTTGGATTTATTGTCTGATAACAACATGGAAACAAACAAACAGCACAACTAAGTGCAACTAAAGCAGTTCAGTTCTGCTGTGAGACTGATGGCAGAGAGGGGCTGGTCAGAACCTGTCTGTTGTTCAGCTCTTTCCCACCAACAGCGACATTAGGGCAGTACAACATGAAAAAAGAATAAAAATAAAGAAGCCAATGAAGTGGCTCTGAGTGATGCTGGAAAGTGTCCTTGCTCCTGTGGGGCTCCCTGCAATGCTGCAGTGCTGACGGGCTGCAGGTCGCCCTGATGGAATTTGTGTGGCATCCCACACCCTACTGTGGTGAGAGGAGAGCCTGTCTGCATGCCTCTGATAAAGAAATACCTGTATATGCGATAGAAATGCATGTATATACCCACATTGCTGCAAATCTGGTGTGGATGTTCTAGGTGCACAGCTCGGATTAACCCTTGCCTGGGTCACCCCTGTTCTTGGAACAAAATGTGCATTAAATTAAAATGTTAAGAGATTAATTTGTAGCAGCTTTTCATCAGCTTCTGCTTAAAGGGCAGCTTTGATATCCTTGCTGTTGGGATATTTCCAGAAGGGTGCAAATTCTGACCCTCATTCCACTCCCCCTCCTCCAGTCTTTCTGAGCAAGGCACTCACTGTGTGTATGCAGGAGGGCTGTCAGCACCTGGCAAGGCAGGCCTGTGTGCTGGGACACTTTGCTCTGAGCTGGGCTGAAGTAAGGGCTCAGATATTGCTTGTTCATGTGGGTTTGCACAAGCAGCCATAAGCCCCCTGCAAAACGATGGAGCATCTCTGCTGCCTCAGAGTCACGTGTATCAAACTGATGCGACATTAAAAATTAAAAACATATATACTTTTCAAATCTAAAGTACAGGAGAGCAGTTCTTCAGCTGCTCCCTTGCCAGAGACAGCATCTCTTCCTTTGCTTGCTCTCGTAGGTGCTGCTGCAGCACTGAGCTGTGCAAGCCTTGGACATTGCCGTGCCTTTATCACTCACTTCTGCCCAGGCTCTGTCTTTTCCCATTAGGTGACTGTGCAGAAGTGTGTCCCACACCTCCTCTCGCTGTACCTCCATCTCCAAACTGCAATTGGGTTTCTTGGGGTTTAATGGGAGCACAGCAACTCCAGTGCATTTAAATAGCTGATTTCTCCGCGTCTGATTCAGGTCTTGCCTCCGGTGATATCAGCCTGGCTGCTGCTGGGGGAGCACGGCATTCAGTGAAGGAGAAAAGCACTCAGGCACATCTGTGGGGCAGGGCTGGCAGGTTTGGATCCCACTATCCCTATGGTGATGTCCCAGGGCACTGCTGCTGCCCTTGTCATTTTGACAGACACCCCAAGCTCTGGGCAGTGCCAGCATTACCAATCAATGCTCGGGCAGTTGTGGCCAGCCCAGCTCTCCGCTCAGCTCAGATTCCAAGGGGCTGCCACCACGCTGTGCCTGTGCCCCCTGCATATTTTTCTTCCCCTGAGACCCCCTTGCCACCCCATGCACAACCTTTCCAACCCGAGGCCGTGTCCCGCAGTGGCCGTGCTCTGCCCACCACCCGCACACATCGCTGCTGACCCCGCATCGCAGGGATAATTCCTGCTGTCACGTCTGACATTTAGCCGTCCAGCGAGCCTTGCCAGGAAATTGCCATCATTTCAGTTCGGCTCCCAGTTCCCATTCTGATTTATATTTTTGTTTTTATCCAATTTTTCTGACTTGTTTTGGTAGGGTGGACAAAATGTTCTCTCTCAAGACAGATGACAGTTTGCCGATAAGAGGAGCAACTTATCACAAGCAGCTCCAATTCTTTCTCAAATGCTTATTCTGTCGGAACGGCTTTAAAGCCTAATGCGATATTGTAGGTTAGCCCCAAATCTGCTTCCCCCCCTGTATTTCATACTTTATGGCTTCGAGCATTGCTCCTTTTAAAACAAAACACTTCAATCTTCTCCCCACCATCTACAATTTTCTTCCTTCTTTTCCTTCTCTGTTAATTTCACTTTTTAAAACTTATTTTAGGATGGCAAGTAAAATAAACAGTGTGGATGGGTGACCTCTTGGAAGCTCGGTGTCCTTGAGGCTAACTTTAGAAATCATTTGTCACAGGCACAGAAATGTGCACTGCAATCAGAATTAGCTGCCAGAATTTTTTTTTTTCCCAGACAATTATATTGTAATTTGAGTGGCATTCTTGACAATAGTTCAGGTTCTCCAGCCATACCCAGCAAACTGTGCACTGCAAAACAAGAGTTCTGTCCTATTCTGGTTTAAAAATCCTTTTGTTTCAGTGTTTTTTGGAAATAAATTAAATGAGTGGTAGAAGAGAGGCAAGGAAACCGAAGAGCTTTGAACTCTGGAGATGAGCCCAGTAGGCTAAGAGGTTATTATATGATGGGGTTTAGTCCAGCTAAACGGACACTCTACCAGAACTGGGTGAATAATGTGCAATTAGTCATCTGGGCCAGAAAAACTCAGGTTATTTCCTGCCCTCAAATATTCCTCAATTTCTGTGCATATAATTTTGGGGCAAAGCCTCTGTATTTATGACATTTGCTAAGAGAAGCAGAAGGAGCCATGACCTGAAATGAGGGATCTCAAGCTGCAAGTCTCAGTCCCAGGGGGGTCAGCCCTCCTGGATTTTTGTTCCAGAATCTTTCAAGGTCTGGAGACACCTGCAGCCAGCACAGTGCCTCTCTTACACGCAGTTATTACTTGGAAATAAGGATGTGGTGTCTCGCAAGGGCACAATCCACCCAATTATTATCTTTCCTCTGCCTTTTTTCATCTTTAAATTATAATTTAATGCATCCTGTGAATGCAGATCCCAGTTCAGCAAGGTGCTAAGTCTTTGAACACTGAGGGCACTCCTGAAGTGCCTCAGCATTAAGCCCCATCCCACAGGACAGATACTAATTACCTCTCACAGCTTCCATGAAAGATGCAGCATTTTACCTCCGATTCAGAGCATGTCCATAAATATCAGCCCAGCTCACAGCCAGGCGATGGGAAATCTAAATCATAGAGCTGGCCAGGGCTCACCGTGGCTCATCTCTGTACAGGAGAGAGCTCGACCAAAATCCCTCCAGGGCAGAAGGTCCAGAGGACATTATCGCGTGGTGCAAACAGCAGGGAAAAATATCCCATCAAGATGCTCAGGATAATCCCATCTCCTCTGGATTCCCAGGGAAGTTCATTGAGAGCTCCTGAGTGCATCGGTAAATTTAACTGCAAAACCTAGGAGGATTTCCAAACCTTCAATGTTTTTCCAGCATTTTGTTTGCCTTTTATTATCCCAAATAGATTTTTTTTATGTCACTGCTCCCTTAGAGAGAGCCATCCTGTACAACACCCAGAAAAGTCTTTTGTGAGCCAGGTGGGCTGTGTGCTGGAAGCAAAGACACCTCCCCACCTTTACAACCCCACGGTGGCTGCGCAACTGAGGGCTCCTTAGTGGTGGAGTTATCAAACACCAACCAAGTGTGGTGGCTTCAGTGCATGTCTACAGATCCCAAAGGTCCCTGCTCCCAGCCATGCGGCCTTACCACTTAGTGTGATGGGCTCTTGGTCAAACCTTGGAGAGATGACACCTGGAGGAAAGGGAAAGGTGTGGGGAATGGGCACACACAGGGAGTCCCTGAGGATGTGCGGGATGATACTGAGTGACAAAGCTTCAGCACCTCTTCCAGCACAACAATCCATCTCCAAGGCATCACCGCCAGCCCCATCCCATAAAGTGCTGGCGGATCGTAGGGGTGAAATGGCGATTTCACCCGCTAATTATAAAAATGCCAGCCAAAAAACCTGCACGGGATGATTTCTTGCATTAAACAAATTTTATAGCTGAGAAGACTTTTAGTGGCGCTATTTGCAGCCCTGGCCTTTCGCCAGCTCGCTGTCATTAAATCCGCCGATCTTAAGTATCAGCTGCACTTATTCGAAGGGGCTATAAATAAAATGCTGGAGCCCATTAAAGGAGCCTGCTTCCCCGGGCTGTTTGTCATGCCTGTGGACAGCCGGACACTGGGAGTATTTGGGGGAACATCCCAGCACTGCAGGGCTGAGCACGGGACTGTACTTTCCCATGCACATGGACCTATCTCTCACCCCTGGCTTTGCAAAACCCAGCTCCTTTCTGCTGGTGCAGCCCCTGTGAAAAGTGCCCAGCAGCACTAATGTGTACCTAATGGCCCATGGCCCAGAAATGAGTAAGATACAGGAATTAAATTTACAATCAACCTCTCTTTTTTTTTTTTTTTCTTCTTTTTCTTTTTTCCCCCTTGAAACCTTGGAAGCAAAGCTCCTCATCACAGAACTCCATGAAAATGCTTCTCAGCCCCCAGGCAGAGCGGGTGCTTGTGTTCAGCACGGAGGGATGCGGCTGTCACCTTGCCAGGTGTGACGTGGGGCTGCATCAGATCGATGGCACAGCCGCGGGAGAGCTCACTAGTGATGCCAGGTTTATTTTGGTAAGTGCAAACTAATGAAATTTAGAGGTTTTAATAAAAAGAATAGCAGCTATCCTTTAGAAACAGAACGCAAAACCGAGCCATGTGCCAATCACATTACAGAAATGAGAGGGTTGGGCCGTTTCCCAGAAGAGTCCATGTGTTTTTGGCCACGGTTTGCCCCAGTGGTGCTCCCAGCTCTGCACCAGGGACCAGGGCTGTGAGCATTGCTCCACTCCTGTGCCTGCCTGTCCTGCATGTGCACAGGGAAAAAGCACTGCACGAGGCTGCAGTGATGCTCACCAGGCACTGAGCTGCTACCAGGGACCGTTTATCCCTTTCCCATCATCTGAGTGCTGAGCTGAGTTGGGAATTCATTTGTCGTGTTCTGAATTATAAAAGGTGGCAAAGAAATGGTTGTAAAGGCAGTGAAAGGGAAGGAGACGTAACTGCAAGCCCAGAGCAGAGGCATCCCAGCAAATGAAGGTGAGGACCCAGGAGGAGCGCTGTTCACAGGAAAAGACAACCTTGAACATCTCCTAACAGGAAGGATGCATAATTTAGAGCAACCTGGAGGCATTTTGTAGCGTGTTTATTTTACAGCCTTATGCTTCCTTCTCTTGTACTTCTTCACTCGCAGATATGCACCTAAATGTTTTGTTGGATGAAAAGAGACGTGGGGGGTTATTTTGAAGAGGGGGTGATGAGCACATCCCACCACTGAGCCCAGTGAGGGCCGGACCTGCAGAACTGCTCTGCTTTGACTTTTCTCTGAAGCAGCTCTTCTCTGCCCATTCTGCATTAAAATGCATCAGATATAAATAAAACCACCCAGACAGGAGACTTCTCAAAACCATCCAAAGTTTCTGTTCCGCCCTTGGAGGCTAACAGTTCAGGACCTGAAAGAGCAAGGATGGTTGGATTTTCTGAGGGATATTTTTGTGTGTTTTGTTGTTGTTGCACAAAGGCAGGAGGAGATGAGCAGGTGAAAGGAAACCTTCAAACCTCAAACCACAGCGAAGCTGTAAGCCTGCAGGCTAGCTTGTGCAGGTGCCTTAAGCTCAGGTCTGCCTCTCTGTTGGCTTTGCCCTCAGTCCCTGGGGTTTGCAAAATCCAGGAAATCCTCCATGGACATGAAAGCAAGAGAGCACAATCCAAATGGTTTTTCCTTGTGGCTCTGTGTGCCTAGGGAGCAGCTGCAGTAGGGCTTAGCTGGGGAGTTGTCCGCCAGAAGATTTTGGGAGATCAGATACTGTTGCACAATGAGGCTTTCAGTCATTCTACATCCATGATGATCCCAAAATCATAGAATCTTAGAGTTTGGAAGAGGCCACTAAGACCATCTAGCCCAACCATCAGCTCATCGCCACCAAAACTTGTTGGTGCTGCGATCAGCAGAGGTTTTCCCTTCTGCTGTGGTGCTCCTGATGGGTCTTTGGGCTGTAGCTTTTCTGTTGTGAGAGATGCTTGGACTGGGTTGGAGAAACAAGCACTGGAAAGCAATGAGGAAACAGAATTCATTCCACACCCGTCCCTGTCTCTGGCTCAAGGAAGAAAATGATGAGGAGAGAGCTAATGAACACACGAAAGGATGCGAGGAGAAGAACTTTAATTGCCTGTACGGCAGCGCAGGAAGGCTGAGCCATAAAAAAGAGTGGGAACGACTAATTTATGAGTACAAATTCTATCTGGAGAGCATGACTTAAACTTGGGGAAAAAATCCATGTGCTTGGAATATTAAAATCAATAGCTGGAACCTATCTGCAAAAAAAAAAAAAAAAAAAAAAAAAAAAAAAAAAAAAAAACTGAGTGGGCAAAGAAGGTGGAGGAGGGACAATCAATACCAGAAGTGACATTGCTGCCATCCTAGTCACTAGGAGCTCAAGAGAAAGTGACCTCAAGTACAAGTAAAAGCCAATGGATGACACTGCTCAAATCTCACCAGAAGCCAGAAATACTTAAGGAAAATTCCTATACACTGTCCTGGAAAAGCTGAACTTGAATGACGTGAGTTGGAGGGCTTGTGTTGCCAATTTTGGGAATTTGTAAATGTCGTTGTTAACCAAAATCAGGAGGATTCTCTGCAGGATGGTCTTGACAGCTGAAGAGCTGATTGCAGCTCTAAAAACCACTTACAGCCAACATAAAGGGGGATGCCATTTCCATCTCATGTGCAGGGCTCAGACAGAACAAAGCCTGAGCCGATAGCAGACACTTTTTCTTTTCAGCACTGTAAGCCAGGTCACTTGGAGGATTTTGAAGAGAAAATGTGCGTGATATTTGGCAACTCTTTGTTTAAAAGCACTCTGGCTTTTAGGGCATCTCATGAAATCTCAGAGCTCAGAGAGAGAAGGTTATTCTGGTTAAAGCAGTGACTCGGGGGGAAGGAAGGAGAGGTCTACATTCACACCAAGGGGAAATGAGTTAACTAACAGCAAGCAGAAGGCCAGCAGGTGAGACCTCTGCTAGCAGAGCTGAGAGCGCTAGGGATGTGGTTTTTAGATGTCAGTGGCTGAGTGTGGTTGTCTAGACAGAAAAGCGGATGATAAAAAGGAAATACATAGAAGGCAGACACTAAATATTTAATTCCTCTAATTTCGGGGGGAAAGCTAAGTAAATTAGCAATGTCATAGAACTATGTGAAATACCTCCAGCTCCAACTCGTGCCCCAAACTCTAAGAATGCAGCACACCCGAGTGCTGCTGACTTTGTGCCAGCGCAGGAACGTCGCTCGTAATTATAAATCTGATTATCTGATGTTGATTTTGTGAGAAATAATGGAAGAGCTGATAAGGGACTTGATTAATAACAATTTAAGGAGAATAATTAATTACAATCAACATGAGTTAATGGAAAATAGATCTTATTAAATGAAATTGATATAATTTTTCAAGAATGTGATTATAGATTTGATTGATTTAGTACATTTCATCAACACTGTTACGTTTGACTTCTGCAAGGCATTTGACTTAATGTTGTCTCATTTATTAGGAAGCTAAAACAATGTAAAATCAACATGGCATGCACTAAATGGATGAAAACCCCACTGATATGTTTAAATGTACGGCTGCGTGCAGACACTCATCACAAGTGGCTGTGTTTCAGTTCATCACTTTTAGCAAAATGGTAGAAAATCAAAACTAATTACAATCAAAGTTTGCTGATGAGTTCGATTTGGATCATAGTGGGGCTGGGGATCGGTCTCCTCTTGAGCCAGATAGGAGCAAAAACCATCCAGTTCAACACACGCACATACAAAGCCGCACTTGGGAACTGGAATTTCATGGCATTTGGGGGGAGGAGGGATCCTACAGCACAGTGCTGGAAGGTCTAACAAATAACAGAGTGGAATACCTCTGGTGTAACATCTGCTGGGACCCTGCAGCTATTTCTGGTGACTGCAACTCAAGAAGGATGTTGATGAATGGGAGAGGGCTCCAAGGAGGCACACAAGAGTGACTGAAGCGTTGCAAGATGTGCCTTATAGTGACAGATTCAAGGACCCCAATGCGCTTAGCTTAACAAAGAGGAGGTTAAGGGATGGCTTAATGACAATCCAGATGTGCTCAGACAGACAGAAATGGAAAGCTCTTCAATCGAGCAGACAGAGCAATAAAAAGAGCCGGTGACTGCAAGCTGACACTGCAAAATTCATGCTGGGACAGGTGTACCTCTTAAATAGACAGAATTAACATCAGAACAACCTCTCAACAAGTAGTTTCACCATCTTTCACCATTTCAAATTCATAGCGGATTTGTTTTTGTTTTGCTTTTAAGTATACCTCAGATCCAACAAAGATCACTCTTTAAATGAACACTCAGAGACCTACATGGCATGAATGGGATTCTCCTTCCTTGATTTCTTAATGGCTTTAATTATGAGTATTTAAGACATCATCCCTGAGCACTGAGTGGGAAGACTCCCTCCTTCTGGATCATAGTCAGACTCAGTGGTGACTCTCACAGGCACCTCAGCTTTGCCAGAGGAGTGGCTCTGTGGTTCAGGAGCTGCTCGAAATTCTCCTGTCATGGAAATTCCCCACAAAAGCCTTTGGTGCAGACACCTCTTGGGCATCTCCAGAACTACCCATTGGCTTCTCCCAGGGCTGGTTTGCAAGCCCCAGTGACATCTTGCAGTGCAGCTGGGGACAAACAGGTATATTTTATGAACACTATTATTATTAATGTAATATTAATTTGGGCAATAAGACATTATTTCTGGGTTTTCAGGCTCTGAAAATAGCATGAGGGAAGAATTTTCCTTCCAAAGAAATACTGTGATGGGTGAAAGAGGTCAAATAAGAGCTGATATCCAAAAGCAAGAAAATAAAAATTGTTCTATAACCAATTTATATAAAAGGGACTTTATCTTCTCATAATGTCTTTACCTTTAAAAGCAGGCCTTTACCTTATATAAAGGATATAAAAGAGATATAATTTGTTATCTTAACCTGTAATGAGATCAGCAAAGATTTTAAGTCCCTCCACAGCCTACTCACTGTTCCATTGTAGTTCATTAATACCCAAACCCATCCCATTGTACGTCTAGGGCCTCACCCCTGCAGCTTGGATGCTCTGCCTCATCCCCCTGCTGACATCACGGAGCAAATGTGCAGAAGTCCTCTGCTCCAAGCGCCATTGAATCCAGCTCTGTGTTGGCCAGCCAACACGACTGCCATCGATTTCAGGTTTGGGTCCAGGAACTGTGCAGATGCTTTTGAACTGGACAACAACTCAGCATTTATATTTTATCTGAAGAAGCCTGAACCAGCAGAAATGGTTTTAAAGCTAGGGCAACATCATTACCATAGAGATAAACATTACTTTAATGTGGTTCACCATAACAACAGACCATTTATTAAAACACTTCACCATTTAATTTATCCAGCGTTTTATACTGAAGAGTATTTTCATTAGGATTCCACTGCAAAACTAGAGAAGGCATTAAATCATTTAATATACTGACAGCTCACTTAATTTATTTAAGCAGGGGACTTTAATTTAAAAAAGCAGACCTTACACAGTGCCCTATCTTTTCAGTCCTGGCATGCAAGGTCCTATTAATTTCAGGGTAGGGTGTTACATTAAATCAACTTGAGATCCCACTGTGTGCTTTCCTTTGGTCAGCAGCACTCTACATTGCTGCACCTGCCAGAGCTGCCTGCAGGAACCTCTCCTGATGCACACCAGCCTTGCTCCCTGCCTCTTGCTGTTGATGATGCCCGTGAGCATCTCACCTTTTGCATCTCATGGTTGAGGGATCAGCAGGGAAGCAGGAAGCCCTGAGGTTCTTAGTGAAGTCTTCCATTTAACTCCTGTTAATTGGGATTTAGAAACGCTTCTTGGCTTTGGAGCATTTGGTGAAGTCTGGGAGAATCACTGCAAGTTACTCCTATCTCAGTTTGTACTGAAATAGCAAGAAACATGCAATTATCATAGAGTCATGGAATGTTTTGAGTTGGAAAGGATCAGTCCATGCGGCACACTACTGTTGTTCCCACATTTGTCATAATAAATGGAGGAGAAGAATATTGTTACCTGTGCCAAAGCCCTGGGTGACTCTGATGGCTGCTGGTTTTGCTGCTGTCCAAGACTGGTATTGAAGCGGACCCTTGGAAACAACAGCACATTGTCAATAGTATGTGGGACATTATTAATAAACACTAGGGAACTTGATATGATCTGGCAAAAGCAGCACAATGAAAACAGGTACCAAAAGAAGGATGGAGAGAAAGGGAAGTGATCTGAACAGGGTGCTTAATGACTCACCGGGCTGCGAAGCGCAGTGGAGAGCAAGGATGGAATAGAAAACATCTTAATGAATTCAGCATGCGCTCCCTTTGAAGGCTCAGCTCCCCATTCCCCAGCAACATTTGACCCACCCGAAGATACTGATCACACCGAAAATAATAACCAGTAAGTAATAATAATAGTAATAATAGGAAGAGCAAGACCCTCATCTCCAATTCATATTTATAATCCAGCAAATATCTCACCTAAATCCGGAAGATTTATGGGTTTGCATCTATAATTAATATCCCTCCTTAAGCAAGAAGGGGTATATTTTCGTAAAAATAAATCTGGTGCTCTAGACTGGATTTGGAAAACTAATATTTAAATCCCCAGCAAGAGATGGTTATTGATCGCATATATGTGTCTACAACAGAGACACGCCATGCACATACAGAGAGCAAGAAAATTGCATATTTATGTTTAGAATAAATAGATAACGTTTCTATTTTCAATGCAATAGATGAAACTTAAGCAGGAAAAAGGAGAAAGATGGGCAGCTCCAAACTGCCCGTTTCCCAAAGATTCAATTTGCATTAGGCCTGCTGCTAACGGCAGGGCTGCAGTGGGCGCCAAGATGCATAAAGGGCCTCGAGACAAAGCAATCGATCTTGTTTTAGTTTTATGAGGAAAATAAACAGTTGGGCTGATATAACAGCAGAAGGGTCAAGCAGAGGCAGGGCTAATGAAGCGACTCACAGGAGCTCAAAATTAAAACAGTCTTCCTGCTCTCTATCCTCCCTTGTGGGGGACACCTGCATCTCCCCTAAATCCCATGGGTGAGTGACAGCAGAGCACCTGCTGAGCTCGGAGCTTGCTCAATGCCTCAGCATGCCCTGAGCAATGGGAAAGGCCAGGCCAAGGCAAGCTCTGCCTCAGCTCAACAGGACCATGCAGACAGCTATATAAGTTGCACCAGGGAAGGGTCAGATTGGATATTAGGAAAAATTTCTTCTCAGAAAGAGCAGAGATGCAGTGGCACAGCTGCCCAGGGAGGTGGTGGGGTCACCATCCCTGGAGGCGTTCCGGAATTGTGGAGGTGTGGCACTGAGGGACGTGGGCAGTGGGCACAGTGGGGTGTCTTGGGGTTGGACTTCAGGATCTCAGAAGTCTCTTCCAATCTTAATGGTGCTATGACTCTATGATTCTATGATTCTACAATTTAGGGGTCACCTCACTTCCTGCACTGTATCTACATCCAAATTTCAATTTTTTTCATTCTTTTTACCTCCTCAGGTTTCTTTTCACTTCCCAGAGCTGCAGCTGGCAGAGTGGGAATGTGCCAGGTGAGCAGTTGAAGCACAACTAGAAAAGGATATCTCCTCTGGTGCAAGCAGGGATTTAGCTGAAAAATACTGAGTTACTGGAAATCTAAAAGTAGGCACTGTTCCAAGGTCAGGAAACTGAGCATCACCTCACTCAGTGGTGCACTTTCCAACAGAGGTAAAGCACTTCTGCTGTCCTGGATCCAAAGTAAAGCTATGAGCAGAGCCCAGACACTTGTTTTTATGTTGTCCTAAGCTGTATAACAACCCTATTTAACAGAGATTTTAATTATTCATGGTTAAATACTATGCATTAAAAAAAAATCCCTTATGCAGGCTGTTGTTGAAGGAGCTCGTGAGGGACTGTGTGCCAACATGAGCACCCTGCTCAGAGCTCACGGCATGGGAGTGAGCACAGAGGGAGCTTCTTCCTCCCAAATGCTGGGCTCTGGGAAGCGCTATGACACCACTAGAAGGAAGGAGAGAAATGCCATAGAGGAAGTGGGTGACTTGCCCCTGCTCAAACATTCAGCCATGAAATGTGGAATATACCCAGGCTCACATCTCTGGAAGGTTAAATGCAGACAACACAGGGGCTCCAAAAGTTGCAGGCAGCATGGGGTATTAGCCAAAGCACAGCTTTGCTGCAACCTTGTTTTCATGATTTAACATTACCGCCATAAATAATTGATACTAATGTAAGTAAGATAAGAGACAGTCTGTCTGTGGGCCAGGAGGAAGTGGATCCTGGTGACATCCACCCAAAAATGTACTTGCAGATTTGGCCTGAGTAAAAGTGCTGAAAAGCCGAACACCCAATCTGAGAGGCAGGGAAAGGAGGAGGGATGGGAAAGGCAAGCTTGATCAGCTCATAGGACTCCCATTTTTCTAAAGAAAACTCCCTATATTAGTTCCTTCAACAAAAGAATATCAGCATCACCTATCGCTGGTTAGCTTGCCAAAGTTTGCTCTTGCACTAGTCCTTAAGACATGCTCATGTGTTGTCATAGGGTGGGAACCTGGGTGGGTATGGGCATGGTTTAAAGAACCAGCATTTTTTAAGAAGTTACAAGTGTGTCCCACCTCATCAGGGACACAAGAACCCCAGAGTGCTCGATATACTTCATGCCTTTGGCTGTGGTTATCTACAAACCAGCCGAGCACCAGGAAGGAGCTATCCAGCATCTCAGTCTTTGGAACTGGAGATGGAGTGAGGACAGACATGAGTCAGGCGATGGATTTAGAGCTCTGGAAACCCACCCGAGCTTGGAACGAATGGGCCACAACAGGACTGGAGCTGGGGATAACCCTGCTGGGAACCTTCCATGGCCACTGAACTGCATCAGGCTCTAAATCCCAATGTTGATGCTGCTCTCAGCATTTCCCATCCCCTGAGCAGCCAGCATGATGTCATGCCAGCTTTGACCCTGCCTAGCACATAGAAAAAGAGATAATGCCAGCTGAAAAAAAGAAAAGGAAAATTGTGTTGAGCCATCCTTAAAGCTCTCTGCTAAACTTTCTGCTGCATTACCACCTTCACACAGCCTCTGTGTTGTTCCCCAGCCCAAGGACCTTCCCTTACCCTCAGTGTAAGGTAAGCGTGCCTAATGGCTTTAAACTGCAGGAGGATGTCACATAGGATTGAAAGAAATCTGCAGAGCTGATTTCTTCATTGTGAATGATTTCCTTGTAGAGGCTGCGGGTCGCTCTTAGGGCAGGTAGGTTTGTGGTACGCGTATCCCAAAGGCCATGACTACACATTACTCTGGTGCACAGATATGCAGAGCTCTGACGTTGTGTTTTTTTTCTAAATGCTTCTTAGCCAAGTGATTTGAGCCAGAAAGCTGGAGGAAAATTGCCATTTGGAAAACACTTTGAAAGAGCAGCATTCACTCATGAGTGACACAGCTGGAGACAGCTAGCGAGACTTTCTCATCTCTAACATGATTTTATGATTCAGTGAATAATGCACATTAGCATAATACTAACTAAAAAAATCCATACTCATCATTTACTATTAATTAGTTATCAACATTATCCTATTATTAATTATTAACATTTACACTATCCATCAGCCCCCAACTGACTGATAGCTTAAAATCTTGCATAAAGATTATTACGACAATGCTACACTGCATCCCATAACATACTCTGCAGTCAGCTTGTCATATCCCTATCTATAAAGCTTTTTACTAATGCACTTTACAACCGATCTTATAGTACATGGATGAGGAATGTGACTGCACCCAGCAATAATTCCATTAATTATGAATAAAGCATTTACAAATGACATCCTTATTTAAAAATGGTGATGAACTCATTTTGTTTTAACGTGGAAGTGCTGTGTAATTTGTAATTCTGTAAAAAGCAGTGCTGGCAGCATGGGACAGGGAGGGGGGCCCAGAGCTCATCTTCACATCATAAGGGAAAACAAATAAAAAGAACAGAAGGAAATTATTGACAAACAACAAAACACTGGGATAAAGCTGACCAAACTCCAACCTGATGGTTGGAAGGGATGTTTTAAGATGCCGAGAAGAGCTGGAAGGCATTATTCAGTGACCTTGCATTGTGATTGTGTCAATAAAACTCTCTCCGTGTTACCAGCAAGGCTGTTTCCATGCTTTCTCTTACTTGCGATGTTTTCAGCTGGCTGGCAGCTCCCCAAGACTCGTTAGCTGCACAGGGTTTGTCTTTGCAGCATCTCGGTACTGTTTGGTCCTAAAGGCTTCCTGAGATGGCAGAATATTTATTGCATCCCATATTTCACCGGGGATACTTACGTCAAGAGGCTATAAATACGTTACTCTTCCGAGTTTACATAAGGGATACAAAGTGAGTAGCCAAGTTTACAGATCGGGCTCTGTTAGCGTGGGGTCTGTTCTTCCTCATATCCATCTCTGTTGTTTGAAATCACTTGCCAGATTAATGCTGGGAGGGATTTTTGACTCACTGGTTGCTCCTGAGCGCAGTGGTTGTGTTCAGGTTATTCCATGTACTACACAAGCCAGGTTCATTTAGCCTCGCATCTTTTTTGGTATTAAAGCCATGAATATTGATGCTGGCTGTAGTTTTAAAGTGAGAGCCTTGATCCAAGAGCTCCTTATCCCAAGATTCACACATCTAAATGTGTGCCCATTGGAGATGCCAAAACCCTGCGTGCCCCTTCCACGCTCTCTTTCAGTGCCTCATTCTGATACTCACGAATGACCCTTACAGAATACAACATATCACACCTGCAGCCTGCATAGTACACCCTTCCCCAGATTCCCAAGCCAATAAATGATAAAAACAGAATATATGGTGTCAGCACTGCTAAGGGGCCTTCTGCAGCACCCCTCCCAGCCCAAGGAAGAGCAGGAAACCTCAATCACAGGTCCCCTAGTACCGCATCTGGATGTTGGTGGCCCTGCCTGTGGCCCCCCTGCCTGTTGGAACTTGATGATCCTTGGGGTCCCTTCCAACTCAAGCCATTCTATGATTCTATGATTCTTGATGCTCCTCCAAACCACGAGCATGTTGGTGTTCAACGGTAGGAGTTATTTATTGAGGCTTTGGCTGTTTGCAGCAGTGGCTGGGGAGAAGTTCTGCAGTGATCAAAAACCTATTTCCTGCACCATCACAAATAAAACAGCAGCCCCCCTCCGAAAAGCCAAGCACAACATTTACATTTTAATCTCCCTACACACTTTGCTTTCTGACAAACAGGGTTTTTCAGTGCATGTGTTACAGTGGGGATGCAGGAGAAAGCCTCACAGCCTGGGAGGGATCGTGGGTGGCTTTGTGAGCAAAGGCTGTGACCTTCCAGGCAAGAAAGCAATTTTACCACAAAACCCAGTGGTGCACAGGCATCCGGCACTGCATGATGCCATGCATGTGTAAAACAGGGCTGGGCTGGACAAGCAGGCAGCCCTGAGCTGCTACCCATCCTGCAGTCACTCCTGGCGCTCTCATCTCACTGCCTGCTTGCATCCCTGCCTGCAGGACAATTGGTGCAGAGCAGAGATGCTCTCTGCACCCCAGATCCCTGGTTTGCTGTCTGGTGATGAGAGCATCTCCTTCCCTGCTTAATGCTGGAGCTGAGATCCTGCACTACCTCCATAGAACTGCTGCAGCAGGATATGAATTATGGATGCAATGAAAAATCCCAGCGCAGTGCACAGAGGGAATATGCAAAGTGCAAAGCAATCACCTCTGCACGATGCACGAGCATTGCCACACGCTGCCATTGGATGCCCAAAAACTGTACCCCACCACGATCTGCACCTCCCTCATCCCAAAGGCACTGGGATGCCCTCCTCCTGAGCACTCCAGGACTGCAACTGAGGACACCCATCATGTGAAAAACACCTCTTTATGTATTGTGGAGGCACTCAGGGCACTGGATGGAGCCTCACTGCATTCACAGGCATCCACGGGATGGGTGTCTGCTCTCCATGTGTAAACGCTTGCCCTTGGGAGCCCCGGCAGAGCCTTGCCTGGAGCCAAAGAGCCCGCATATGTTGTTTGCACCCTCCTGTCAGAGCCCATTGCTGCTGGAGCGGAGAAGTGTTGGACAGTGCTCCACAGACTGACTTTAGGGGGCTGTAGTGTGTGGAAGCTCTCCTCATAACTTCTCTTTCAGAAGGCTTTTCCTTTTTATTTCTTTTAATTTTCAAATGCTCCGATTCCTCCCCTTGAAGCACAGCTCGTTGCCTCCGTGCACCATCTCATAGCACGCTGCAAAAGTGTTGCCACTTTTCAGAGCCATTTCTGTGCATGCAATATCAACATCTGTGCTAAAAGCGAGCCAAAATTTTTCCCTGAAGCGATATTTTGCTTGGCATTACTGTTCCTTTTTCTTCTTAATGGTTTGCTTGTCACGGGGACTCCTCAGCCTCTTACACTCAGGAAATGCAGAATGCAGCTCCCCTCCCTGCTGCAAGCAGGAGCCAGTGGTGAGCACAGCATGCAGCTCCCATCCATCCCACAGTGCCAGAAGGTTGGGGAAATGCCTTGGGTCATTTAGGGCCCCAATTAATTGCAACAACCCCCCATGAATGGCACTGTTAACTCTTGTTCCTTGTGTTAAAAAAGTTACGAGTGTTACTTAGCGGCCACTAAAATTATACAGCACTGCAGCACAGCATTTGCTGCTGTGTGCTCGCCCTCTTTAAATGCCACAACCAGGCATGGGATAGATGGGAGGCACAGGGTATCCCTGAAATCTGGCTGCTGGCTCTGCCCAGGCTGCAGCTGACAGTCACAAAGAACCAAGTGCAGTGCAGAGTTCTTTCTGCCTGGGGGAGAGCACTGAGGTGCTGCTATCTCACCAGGACTCTGGCTCACTGTCAGCTGCAGGGATTGTTGCTCCCAGGGCAGTCTGCAGGATGCAATGGAGCTGGAGACTATTTTCATAGAATCATTAAGGTTGGAAAAGACCTCTAATGCCATCACTTCCAACCCCAATCCATCCAACCGTGCCCACTAATGTCCCTCTGTGTCACATTTACCCTTTTCTTGAACACCTCCAGGGATGGTGACCCCACCACCTCCCTGTGCAGCTGTGCCAATGCATGACCGCTCCTTCTGAGTAGAGATTTCTCCTGATATCCAGCCTGACCAGGATCAGATGGAGGATGGTTGAAAAGGAAGAACAATCAGTAACAGGGATCTATAGCACCTCCATCCATAAAGGGTATGACCAATTTTCAGCTCTCAGAAGCTAAAACAGGACTGATGCATGAAGTTCACTTTGGTTTCTTCCTTGTTTATGTCTCTGACACTTTGCAAAGTCTTCAGGATGTCAGGACAAAGTTCTGCCCTCCTGTATGCATATCCTTGGAGGATTTCACATGGTGTTGGTGCAGGCAGCAGTAGCAATGTCTGACAGCACTCCCACAGCAGCTGCAGGGCAGCGAGCAGCAGTACAGTTTTGCCTTCTCTGCTGGCAATCTGCAGCTTTCTGGGCAATTATCTTCTCCCCCATCATCCTGCCCAGCACACAGCTGGTTGGCAGAGCTAATTGATTGGTGTTTGTACAGGCTTTTGGGTTTCTCCTGTTAAGTAGGTGTTAAATCTCATTATTATTATTATTATCTTCTGTCATAACCACAGCGATGAACGTTCCCCTGTGCACGTACTTAAACTACCCAAGGTGGGCTGCCTTGTTCTTAATTTTGATTATTTTAAGAAGTCTTTTAGCACATCAAATAGCCTTGGCGGATAAAGATTTATAGCAAAGCCTTGGGAGCTGTCAGAGTAATGTTTTTTCCAGCAGCAAAAACTTAACCTCCTCTTAGATCTCTCTTCTGCTTTGTCCCACAATTCTCCATGTGATGAAGAGATGCTGAGGCGTTGCTGGGTGCAGCTCTTGGGATGAAGGAGATGTGCTGTCAGTCCTTTTATTTTTGATCCCATTTGAGTGTGTCACTCAGCTGTCTTGAATCAAAGAGGGTGAGAAGGTGCCTTAAACTGCTGTGATTGGAAACTTCAAACTCACCGTGTCTTCTAGACTCTAAGTAAATGGCTGGTGGGCTCTTGTAAATCACAGCATTTCTAAATATACCAGAGAGTCTCTCTGCCAAGATGCTGATGAACACTGTGTCTGTTCCTATTGACTTCTTTTCCCTCTTCAGATTACTTTTGCTTTGAATAATTTCAAATCATAATGCAAAAAAAAACCCTGGACTCTTAACGAGACTCACTGATGCTGTGATTAATGAAAACGTAATGAGAGCTACCATGCAGCCATTACAAACCAGTTAGCTAATTAGTCTAATCACAGAGGTGGAAATAATTAAAAGACCATAAAGTAGAGGTAGCCTAATAACAGCATTTTCCTCTGACCCAGAAGTGAAGAGATAAGGATGCTCTGTTCTATCTGGTTTACTGGGTCAGCGCCAGGAGGAGTGGGGAGCGAAGGGCCCGGAAGAACTGCAGTGCACGGGCTGGATCAGACAGGGAAAACAGAGCAGCCCTTACACCACTCTAACCCAGGCTGCAGCAGAGTCCTCAGCTGCTTGAGATGGGTACTTGTAAGGTAGGACCGGTCTGCATTGGAGAAGCACACCCTGAAACCCTGCCCTACTTCTGCAAGGGTCTTCCAGCCCGGGCTGCTAATGAGAGGCACAGGGCAATGTGCAGAGCTGGATTTCACCTCGTAATTAGCAGTGACCTACCTCTCACTGCTGGATGGAATGCCTCCGTTTGATGGGCTGTAAAAAATCCTAACTGGTAATTTTCCAGTTGGGATGGGTCATGGTTATGGCCATCTCCATCGGCTCTTCTCATTTCTGCCACGGGTTTGTGTGCATTCCATTTGACCTGAGTATAATGAGCAAAGAACAAAGGAGCTGCAGACACACAATCAACGATCATGTGCTGAAGTTGATGAATACGCCAAGACTGCTAAGTGGCTCCTCATCAGCTATTCACGTGCTGGGAGCCATCTTTACTTGCTCTTCGTTTGTAGGTGAATCTATTTTTGTAGCACTGTTTTGGGGGTGGGAGAGTGGATGGAGGCAACCACCACTGTCAGGTAAAGACTACGTTTTCCTGAAAAATCAAACCGTGACACCAAGTTGGCAGTGGCCTAAAAAGAAGAAACGATGCTATGTCATTTAGGGAAGGAAGAAATATTTTTCCCTGGTGACACCTCTGGTGGGAGGCAGAATTTTATCTCCCTGCATCTCAAATGAAGCATCACAGCAGTAGCACTGACTGTGCTTCCATGTTTCCAGAGTGTCTTTTCATTAACCTTATTTTATTTGCTGTAGCTGCAAACACGCTCTCAAGGTTAGGAGCAGGGGCTGTCCCGCTGGGAGGATTTGCAGGATGAAATGCAAGCCCAGGACATCCCACTTGGATCCCCTAGCTGTGACATTGCTGCAGAATGAGAGATGTGTCCGGGAGTCTGTGCTGCATGCTAGTGACTGCCCAATTTCTGCCCTCCCAGCACCTTTTCTTTTTCAATCTGAACGTGTGGGTGAGCAGCACACCCATCCCAGGGCTCTGTTCCAGCTGAGGCTGTTTCCTGCTGCAGGCTGTGTGGGTTCAGCAGCACGCTGCTCCAGGAAAGCAGTTTTGTACAAACAGCAACACACAGGCTTGCACCACCAGCGTTTGCAAACAGCTGATCTAGAGAGATTGCTTATTTTTTTTTCCTTGTGCTTTTGACCTTATTTGCTGAAAATGAAACATCATGTAACCTTCCAGGAAATGCCACAAATCTTCGATCTGACATGAGAACATAAATCTCCAGTGTGCGTGCATCAGTTCCGGTCAGGTTTTCAGGTCTCAGCTAGATCAGAGTGCAATGAGAGCATCCCATATCAGGGCTAGCAGAACCTGAGCCCCACACCTGTCCTGTCACAGCAGTCCCATGGCACTGGTTGCTGCCTATGGACCAGGCTGGTTTTCCACCCGCTCTTCGTAGAAAGAATGGGATTTCTTGCACCTGAATTGCAGTGACCATGTGAAATTGTAATGGGATGGGTGCAGCTCTTCCCTCCCAGCTCTGGCTGAAAGAAAGCACCGCCTCACAGCTCTGAGCAGCCCCCACTCCCACAGCCGTCTCAGGGAGCAGAAGGTTCTCCTGCTGCTGGGAGCTGGGGCTCTGCAGCCCCAATCATGCAGGGAGGTGGGGGGAGTATGCAGAGGATGCCTGTGGTTTCCCATCCGGTCTGTTCAGACTGTTCAGTGCACGGGGCCTGAGCGGCAGTGAGGGTTATTTGAAGGTCAGAAGTCGCTTGTGTGAAGATGCAGCCCTGCTGCATGGCTTCTTGGCACCTGCTCAGATAGAGCACTGTTTTGCTGGAGGTATGCATGCCTCCATCCCAAGGTGCCGGTGTTCTGTGGGGACACATCCAGAGGTGTGCAGGGCTCTCCTTTGTGCCTTATCCCCAGAGCAGGGAACCCCTACACCCCGCCAGGCCCAGGACTCAGAGGTCCCTTTGCATTGTGATGCCTTTTCCTCTGTATCAGTTCTGTGACATTCCTACAGATTAACAGAACCCACAGTGAGAACAGTACCATGCGCCCTCTCCCACATACCCTTCCCTGCTAAAAGCAACAGAAACCTGAATTTTATTTATTTATTTTAACGGGACGACCTTTCCTTGTTTCTCCACTAGATGGGAGAGCGAGACTGGTCTAACAATCTGCCCGTCTTTATCCTGATAGGAATACAGGGGGGAGGCGAAGAATGAGGAATGCGCTCAAGTCAGTTCTTGAGTAGGAGGGCACATCCTGCACGTTCTCTGCCCTTGGAAATGGTGTGGATAACCCCAAAAATGCATGTCGAGCCGTGTTATGGGTTAACCCCAAAATTGCATGGCTGTGGGGGATCAGTGCTTGCTGGGAGATTCCTTCAGTGCCAACTTCTCTGCCCTCATACGAGGAGGAATCAGGTACACAAAGATTAGATCATAGAATTACAGGGTCATTTTGGTTGGAAAAGAGCTCCAAGGTCCCCAGTTCCAACCCCAGCCCACCCCACCATGCCCACTGCTCGCATCCCTCAGTGCCACATCTCCACAGCTCTGGAACACCTCCAGGGACGGTGACCCCACCACTCCCTGGGCAGCTGTGCTGCTGCATCACTGCTCTTTCAGAGAATATATTTTTCCTAATATCCAACCTGAACTTCCCTGGTGCAACTGAAGATGTATTCTTGGGATGAAACACTTTGTGGCTATCCACATCCCGGGGAATCTGTTGACCCCCCCCACCCCCAACATTACTTTGGGAGAAAAAGAATCACACCCCATTTTCTCCTCCTTTTCTCCAATGCCTTTCTCTTACAGGATTATTGCATCATAATGCTCACGGCAGTAATGCTTCTTTCTGCAAAGATCAAAAATATGCTGATGCAACAGCTGCACTTGCAGGAGGGGAATTTGTGGCCCCATCTGACACTGGCAGCTGCACGCAGAGGATGCCCCGTGGCATTCACGCTTTGCTAAATTTACTTCCACTGCAACACTTCCCATCTCCTGAGGCACTGACTGAGCTTTTACCGGAACTGAGTGTGTTTGGGAATTATACAGTAGCAGAAACACTTTCTCAACCAAACCAAAAATTGCCCAATTTGCCTATCTTTTTTGTTATTAAGCGGTTTGGGGTTTTTAAGGCTGAGCATGACTTCTTCCTTTTGAGTCTTCAGGGATTCTGGAAGAGAACACAGCCAATTTTTCTGACTGTGACAGAATAGGTAAATACTGCAACTTTGGGGGTTTTTGCTGTCTGCCCAACCTCCTTAATTTGAAGTCTTTGTAAAGAAGTGACTCAACTGATTTGTTTAATGCTGGGGACACTTGTGCCCTTGAATGAAATAATCCCGACACCCCTACGTAACTGTGCCCTCGTTGCCTTTGCTGGGTTTCCCAGCTGCCATTACCCAGCTAGAGAGAGATAACGGCCTCTTTGGAAGAGGAAGTTGGGTTTCACTGGATGTAATTTCTTCTGTTTTCCATAAGAAAGTCACCCCACCCCATGTATGCAACAGCACTGCATCGCTCAGCACGGAGCCGTGTCCCACCCAGGCACCATGCTGAGAAGGACCAGCTTTCCCAAGAAGGGAGGAGATCTCTTTCATTTACTGTAATTACGGATGAAAAAATGTTGCCTAGAAGCAATACGGAGGTAGAAAATCCAGCAGAGCCAGGTCATACCCATTGGGGCAGATTCTGGCTGCCAGGTAGGGGCAGTGCAGGGACACAGGGATGGGGATGGATGTACCACGGGATGTCTCGAAGGGATGGGATTTGTATGTTTGCTTCTGCCTTTGGGCAGCAGTCTGCTTCTTCCTGTGCCCCTCATTCACAAAGTGTTGCGTGAGCAAATGGGAAAATGAAAGCCCACTCACACAGGGCCACTGCCGTGACTGTTCTGCTTTTCTGTGCTCCAGCATTGCCATCCCCTTCCTATCATCTCTCTTTACCACCCTGGAAGGGAATTAAAACCAAAAAAGGCACTAACTGGGGAGACAAGCTATGAAGAGCCTGGTGGCAGGGTGCACCCTTGTAATGGGCGCATGGGACCTATGGGACAAGGACACTGCCAGGACCCACATCTTCCTCTGCTGACTGCAGGAGGTGCTGCAGCTTGCCGCCCTCTGACAGCATGCCAAATGCAAACGAGCCTCTCATTCTTCAGGGATGAGATGTAAAGCTGATTAAGTTTCTCTTTAATTATAAGGAGGAAATGGCACGTGCAAGGACGGCTTCTGCTGCCAAGTTAGAGATGCTCCTGGGTGTTCATGCCTGCCTTCCTGGTGAATGGGCCTCAGCTGCAGGGTTGAGAGGGTAGAGAAAAAGTTTTGGGGCATATTCAGAGCTATGGTTGATGGGTCATTCTATGGAGTGCTCAGCTACCTGTGATAAGTAGGGTATTGTCTAGGGCAAGGCACTGGCATGCTTGGCATTTACTACACTCATAAACAACTCCAGCAGCAGCAGAAAGGGTGCAAACTTCAAACTTGCAAAGCATCAGTGCCGAGACCAGGGTGGGGAAGCAGACGAGCAAAGTGCTGGGCAACGTGTTGCTGCATGTTGCAGCTTTGAGTAGCTGCAACATGCAGCATGTTGAGAGCTTTGGTAGCTGGCTGTCAGCACTGCAGCATCTGCATCGTGACGGTGACTAAGGGTAGTTCTGTGGATTGGGAAAAGGGGCAGAGGGGTTTCCATTCCCCAGGGGTGCACAGACCTCCCAGCGAAGTGCTGCCTATGTTGGGATGCATGTAGGATGTAGGATGCTTTGTAGATCTGGGACCTCTCCACAGGGGTACTGGGCAAAGGGTGACATGGAGCACAGGGCACGGATTAATGACAAATGCTCCATGGTGACCCCAGCACAAAAGGGTCCCTGCATGGCAGAACTGTACCATCAGCTGATGCTTTCTTGGATCCTGACCCACTAAGCCTCACAGGTGCTCTCAGTTACAAGATAAGAGTCAGCCTCTCCTTTGGACCTTGATCCTGCAAGACCTTTAAGGATGAACTTCCAAAATCAGATAGCTGGCAGGATTTCGCTTAATCTGAGGTGGCAAAATCATCAGCCATGTGATTTCTCCTTGGTGTTTACTGTGGCAGTACTTCTCCAAAGTTCAAAGTCTGCAGACCACGCTTGACATGCTTTGCAGCTATACTGTAGTTTTGGTGCAATTAACGACTACAGAAATCAATTTCTGGAGCAATATTTTCTATGCTAGTAATCTCTGAACTAATTACAGGATGGGAAAATCGATAGCTATCTGGAAATCTTTCCAGCGCAGCCAACCAAGCATGCTGCATATCAGGCTGGAATATATTCTTCACATACATGTGAGGCTGACGACTCCTGGATCTTATGTGCAGATGATATCTCTGTCAATAAGAGTCTGTACTGTGTCACACTGTAACGTTTAGCAAAACCGGCAGGGGGAATTGAGCAGAGCAAATAGCACTGAGCAGCATTTAGTGCCAACCCTTTAAGCCAAAGAGCTGAAAGTCTCTTAACAGGAATCTTTATTTGATAAGGTTATGAAACAAAGTCATTAAAAGTTCATGCATGAGGTAAAACGTTTTTTCATCAGACTTTATTTAAAAAAAAAAATGTTAAACCTTTAGTGACTGAAAATAACCTTTCTCTGGTCTCCCACCTGGAGAGAAGCAGGGTCAGTGGGTGGTTCAGTGGGACAATCTCCCTTTAAAAATAAATGAACAAAGAGGAAGGGTGTTGCTCTGATGAGAAGATCTTGCCTGGCTGTACAAACACACTGTGCTGACCATGGCACACCACTTCCAGCCAGAGCCCAAACCTCACAAAGGCTGTGATGGGACGGGATGCGAGATGCTGCAGCCCCACTCCTAACCTGTGGGGGCTCAATGGGCTCTTCCTTGGCACGGTGGCATTCATGTTGTCACCACATGGAGAGCAAATACTCCCATCAGACACAGTGCCAAAAGCCCAGCAGGTGGGTAGGAAGCAAAGCCTGCAGTGCAGTTGACTTTTCCATGTTCCTGTTTGTACTGCAGTACTCTGCAGCACAGCAATAAATTCTGAGCCGTCACGCAACCATGAAATATTGGCTATCATTTAATATGTTTTTCTTTGATTATTCTCCATAACTTTTTCCCCCAGTGAATGGAGCCTTGGAAAAGCAGGACCAGGTGGCTCCTTGCCTTGCTGGGGCATTCCTGCAGCTCCATGCTGGTGCAGTGGGACCTTCATTTGGAGCAGAGCTCCAGATCAGCATCTGGAGGAGGTAAGGTGCAGTGAGCCTCAGCACACCTCCAGAGACCAGGATTTGTATCCCCTCTTAATAAAAATATAATGGGTTAGTTATGCTCACAAAGCTTGGAGCTCAGATTGACCCACGTGATGATCTGGATTGTAATTCTTGCTCTTAATTAATAATTACATTTCTGTAGGACATCCCCGGCCAGCTCAGGATCTATGGCACCAAGACGGGAGAGCTGTGAGCTGCTGATGACCCCAGAGGGGCATCTTTCCTTTCTCCTTCCTTTCTCCTTCCCTTTTTCTTCTCCTTGTTTTGTCCTTCCCATCTCTTTCCTGTCTCCTTCTCCTTGTTTTCTTCTTGTTTTCCTTTGTTTTCTCCTTCCTTTCTCCGTACCATCTCCTCCCTGTCCAGAACATGCATGCATGGGGTCACCGCTGCTCTGGGCTGCAGTTGGAATAACACTGTCCTTGTCATCTCACAGTCACAATTCCTTCTGAAGTGACCTCGGTGCTCAATCAGTGTGGTTAATTGTTGGGTACTCTATGGGATGTTTCTATGGCTTCTGCAGTGAGCTTCAGGGATTTTTCTCTTTCAGTGAAGCAGCTTTTGGATTTTCCCATGATTCTTTCCCCAGTAATGAATGTCACCTTTCATTCAAATAAAACTCAATAAGAGTGCAAGAAAACACTTCTCTTTCTTCCCATTTTAGGTGGACAAGGCAGCAGTGTGTGTACATCACCTGATGGAAGCGACCTGGCAAGAGGGAGCTCAGATTCTCCAGAAATATTTCAAGAAATACTGAAGGAGAAGTCACAGCTTTCCCTCTCTTGCTGCTAACACGTCATGCTTCGTGCGTGCTCAGCAGTGGGGCTCCTGCTGCCATTTCCTGGCAATGCAGAGCTGCAGCCAGCACTGCAGGGCTGGCAGGGCCGGCAGAGGCTGTGGCACAACACAGTGAGGGCAGGACATGCAGCACCGCAGTCACTCCATCCTCAGTGTTCCCCTGTCCCTGGCAAACCATGGCTCAGGGCCATCCCCAACAGGAGGTTTGCACTGAGATTATCAGGTTTAACAGCCGCCCAGGCAAATGCCATTCAGGAATTTGTCTAATCCCTCTTTGAACAAGGTTATGCTTTCGGGCTCCACAATGCTCTCTGGCAACGGTTGCCGCTATTAATAAGGAGCTGGGAAGAGGTTGCTCCCAGCCTCCTACCTGATCCTTCCATGTAGAGGATCCCTTACTCTCACAAGGATAAATACAGCTGGCACAGCCCCACGGGACGGAGACTGATGGAGACTGCTGCTCTCTGGTGTGACACCAGCAGTGTCTCACAGAAGTACAGCAACACAAAGACCGGGAAACATCCCAGGGGAGGTTTTCAGAGGTGCATTTTCCACTGCCAGCATTAGAAAAATAAAGCCATCCTTATTGGCTATTTTTTATGTTTCCTGTGAATGAGTTTCTGGCACAAATTAGAGTTATAATAGAACTCCAAAGAGTATCTTTCAGAAAAAAAAACACACCAACCCAGTTCTGTACTTCCTTCCTGGAGATTCACTGCCTGTTCTGCAACAGGAGATGTGAATCATGGAAGTATTTATAACAGCAATATTAGGAAGTGATCATTAAGGCACCAGAAATTTGTATTAGGCAGTACATCTTTAAATAAACTGTTCATGCCTGTGTTAACTCAATCTTGTAAGTGCATGCACACTTAACTTTATTAAAAATGAACCTGTTCCCAGAACTGGACTTTCCCTGATGAATGTGCCACAATTTCCCATCTTCCCCAGTAAGAACTGTGGGTATTTGAAATATGAGGATGGTTTCATTTGATCAGCATTAATAAGATTTATGTCTGCACAGATTTAGGCCAAAGATTGTCGTGATCATCCCAAGTCCCACCTGACTCACAGGACTGAACCTGAAGAAACATCTCCCAACAGTTTCAGTCAATGGAGCAATTCCAGCTCAGAGTGCCCCTGGTGAACCAACTTCCCTCCTTCAGCACTGCATTTGCATTCATTAAGCCCAGAGTTTTAATGATTTAAGTAGACTGATTGAGGAGAGCAGCCCAGGAATATGTGTCTGAACACCTCCTGCAGAGGTACAAGGCAGCATAAATCCATCCTGGTGTGAAACGCTAAGTGAGCAGACAGCTCACACACACAGTCATTGCACGGATATCTGCAAGTGTTAGCATGACCCATAAAGTCAGGGTTTTCAACGAATTAAAATGATCAGAGCTTCCCAAACGCTAGGAATAGTAACCCATATAGTAGTAAGGGTATAATGACAACGGTGTTAGTTAATGATAACACAAATGCAATTGCCACCTGGAGGTGAGAGGATCAGCAAGGCTGGCAGATTGGCTTGCTATGCCACTGCTGGGCATCTCCCAAGGATTTCTGCAGGACACAGATTTCTTCGAGGTTACCACTGTCCTTCCTTGCCAGACCTTGTTCCTCAGACACGTTATCAAAGCCACTATTAGCTCATGCAAATCCTTAGCTTTACATCTCCATCACCTGAAAGGTAAAATGTATGGAGCTGCTGTATGAGAAATCACTTGGAATTGAGCCCAGTATTTCCTCTGCACCTCTGAGGACAGCCCCAGCAGAGGCGGAAGAACAGGGGCACATCACCGGCCGAGCACAGCTTGGTGATAGGGCAGAGCAGGAAGCGGGGAGGGGGGTTCCCCAGCTCAAGTGTTTTTGACGCACCACTTCACCTTTGCACATCTGCTGTCCTTCCCATCCTGTTTAATTAAAATATTAACGGTTTGCAGCAGGGCCAGGTTTGTCAGTGATGTACAGCACCAGCCAAAGCAGCGCTCTAATTTCTGTGCACAGCCTATGAAACTATTCACGTTTAATAAACCACTATCAGAGTATGGCCATGGAGCAAACACTTCCTGTTTTTCCTGACCACAGCACAGCAGCAGTTCTCCTACCTTTAATGTTGCATTAAAAGCTTATTCAGCAGCTCCCAATTTAGCCCATTCACTGAAAGCAAAACCTGCCAGAAGCCCCAGCGCCTGCAGTCCACTGAGCACAGTGAGGGAAGGGTGTAAAGGCAGCAGCTTCCAGCTCCATGCAGAGCTGCTGCTTCAGAGGGTGATGGGAGGCAGCCCCTACCTTCTGCCCTTGCCTTTCCCTTGCTCTCCTTTCTGTGTGCAGCACCAGAGGAGGCTTTCCATTACCCAGCCTGCCCCATGCACTCCGGATGATGGAGAACTGATTGTGCTTTGGAGAACTAAACACACAGTGCCTGAATTATTTATCTTTAACATGAAGAAACAGGCCAAATTCCCAAGTGATATGGAATGACCCTGAAAATGAACACAGAGATGGCTGTGAAAGCTGCACAGGAGCTGCACGGGGACAGCCTCCCATGTGTATCTCTGTCGTGACTGCTGAGATTCTTCCTGCCCTGGGGATTTGTGTCCTGGAGTACATGGGGAGCTCCTGTGTGGGTACTGCTCTGTGCCTGTAACACTGAGCTCTGTGATAGCAGAGCAGGAACACGCCCAGGAAAATGGGTTTGCCTGGTGTCTCAGCACAGCTTCAGCTCTCCCAGCAGATTGGGCTCTGGAGCAGAGCTTCCCCTGCAATCATTAACCCAACCACACCTGCCCCAGCAACAGCATTTGGCACTATAGTGCACCAATAAAGATAACGGTGCGATAGCTGTGTTTGTGTCCCAAAACAATACTCATGTATCAGTTCCCATTCCATTTTTTTCCTCCTTTTACACGTAAAGGCAGGTTTGTTGCAGCAGCAAGAGGACAGGGTTAGGGTCCTGCTCTGCTCTGACACTGAAGCTGCATCCCCTGGCAGCACGGCTTCCCCTGAGGTCTCCCCTGGCCATACCCCATAGCTCCCCAGTACACCCTGGAGGCAGGAAGGCTGCAGTGCCCTCCAGCAACAGGACAATAGTTCATTTTTCCTATGAAGCACCTGCGCTCCCTCACACCTGCCCTCTCCCTAGCCAGGGTCTCTCTTCCATCCTTTTCCTTCCTTTTCCATCCTACTTTCTTCGACACTCTCTTTTGCTCCCTCTTTCCCTCCCACCCTTCCTCCTTTCCCCTTCTCCCTCTCCTCCCACTGCCGCCAACCATCCCTTTCATCTCCCCCCGACCCTCTCTCCCACTTTCACTTGGCCCTCCGCGTCCCCTCCCACCATTGGCCGGAAGGTCTCTGCGCTCCGCCTCCGATTGGAGGAAGCTCACGTCCATCAGGACTCGATGCCCGCCCCCTCGATGTGGGCAGCGGAGCGCGGGGCGGCGACGAAAGGGCAGCGGCGGCAGTGGCGGCAGGTACCGGCCGGGGGGATCTGGACCGGGACCGGGACCGGGACCGGGACCGGGACCAGAGGGATACGGGAGGGATGGAGGGCTGTAGAAAGGATTGAGGAGCACGGGGTGGGTACCGCGAGCTTCTGGCTGCTCCATGATACCGGGAGGCTTCTGGGTGCACCGACAAACCGAGGACAGTGTGGGCTTTATAGGGGCGGCGGGACCCCCGATGAGATCCCCTTCCCCACAGCTCCGCACCGCTCGGGGAGCCCCGTGGCGACGGGGATGGGCGCGGGAGGAGCCGCAGCGTGAGAAAAGCCACGCGATGAGGATGGGGATGGGGAAGCGGGGATGGGGATGGGGGCGGGAGAGTGGGGTTGGGGATGGGGGAGCGGGGATGGGGATGAGGGAGCGGGGATGGGGTTCTTCGCCCGGGGTCCGGAGAGCGGATGGTGCCGTGCGGGTATTGTGTGGTCATCGTGTGCGGAAACGCGTGTCTCGCTTCAAGGGGAAAAAAAAAATCACCGAAATAGCCACACGCGAGTCGAGACTTTCCATTCGAGCTTTCAGCGCGATGCTTTCAGAACAGTATTTTTTAGCACCGTGTAACTGAAATTCGTCAGGACTGAATCATTTCTTCTTTTTCTCCCCCTCCCCCCCCCCTCCCGTTACCATATTTCTACGGGAAATTAGAAAGGTGCAGAGAAGGAGTGGAAAGCAGGAAGAGCTGGCGAGGAGGCATGGCACAGCGATGCTTACAGCAAGTGAAAGGGATGTGAATAATACCGGCATCCTTATTTCAAGGGAATAGTAACTAAGTTAGAGAAGGAAGGCACAGGCAGCACGCTGGGCTGAAATCGGAGTGCTCTCATTGTTTGACCTATATTACTTTTGCTAACCTATTTGCTCAGTTGATACGAATCTGAAGTGTTGTTTAATAAAAACGTGCTTTTCAGCTCTGAGAGCTCAGAGGACTCTTATGGACATTCATCACATGAGTTTGTTGTATGTCCCTTTTATAACCATTCTATAGGCTGTTTGATTTTACCGAGCAACACGCTACCAACGTGAAGTTATCCCAATCTGCCACCTCCATTTCCTTCCCCCCTCCCCCCAACCCAATTTCTGGGCTCCTATATGGAGCTTGGTTGTAAAAGCACACATTGAAACCGCATCTGATGGTGAACAAACACATAGGAGATCTTTAGAAACATATGCCTTGAGCTGTTGTAAACGTGAGAAAGAGGATGAAACAGGGCGGGTGGGGAGAGGGGGTTAGTCAAATAACGAAAAGAAAAAAAAAAAGTGAAGCTATTTTTATGCAAAGAGGTCCAGCCTGCAGGCCACCGCAAATGATGTGAAGTGTTGCAGCCCTCTGCGCTGGGGCTGACCGCAAACACCTGCCCTATGCATAGCACGGCACACTGTGGGTGTGCCCAGGTGTGCCAGGAGCTGTGCAGGACAGCGCTACGTGGATCCTGCCCTGGGTTACCCCCGTGGAGATCCTGCCCTGGGATGGCATAGGACACTGGAAACAGCGCTTGATGCCAGTGGTAGTTATTCCTGGCTCTGGGAACTAGGATCTACCTGAGCAAGTGCTTACTAGAAATCTTTACAGGGATTAGAGATTCACAGACAAGAGGGAAGATAGAATCAGCCATTAAGAAAAGAAATAACCCCTGTTTTAGGAAGATCAGCATCCAACTGCTCTCTCCCCCATGATTTCCAATTGCAACCCCCTCGGGGCTGCCTTAGTCTCTTTTGTGTGCTTGAAGCATGCTGCGGTCCTGCTCCTGGTTTGGGTCTTAAGACCCTGTAGCAGCCTAAAATGTGACTCATGGCTCTGCTTTGTGCCGATCATTCTGCTCTTTCTCTGCTGAGCCCTTGTTCTGCTTCCCTTTACTTCACAGTGCACCAAGCCCTGCTACCTGCTTTTCCCTGAGGGCTTGATCACAACCCATGGGTGAAGGTGTCAAATACTCTGTTTTGCCACTTGGGTTTGTGGGTTTCTTCGTTCTGTTCTGTGAGCTGCTGCTCATGCATTGATTACTCAGACCCTGCGACGTTTAAGTCTTGCACAGTCCCATTAATGCAATGATGAGCAATGGAAATGCTTCGTAAGATGCCTGGTAGCACTTAGCAGAGCTGATAGCCTGGTGCTGGCCTTTCAGGATAGTGAGGTGCTGGGCATGGTTTCAAGGGGAATGTTCCCTTTCCGCTTTGGGTTCTGTTCTTGATAACAGGATGCTGGTGTTACAGCAGCGTGCAGGGGCTGTTACTCACATGCAGGGTGGGTAATGCTCTGAAGTGCATTGATATTCCAGTCTTTATTTCAGTGCCTGATATGAAACGAATTCTGCTTTCTTAGGACTCAAAAACTGCGTTATCTGGGCCCACTTCTGGCCTGATCTCTGTGCCCATGAACAGTACTGGGACAACAGCAACTCTGACCACATCTCTTCCTGCCCCATGCTTGACACACAAGCACAGCCTGTCAGCAGCTCCCCCAGCTGCCCTAGGAGCTGCTACTGGAGCTGCTACTCTCCTTTCCCTTTTCAGAACGGATTTAGTGCTAGACCTCACCATGATATAATTAGTTCTGTGCCATCTTGGCCTTGAGTAACATCCCGGTGATGCTAAACTGGGTGATCCAAGAGCAAAGAGATTCTGCAATCACTTTCCATGGAAAGTGCTCCAAGGGAGCGCTTATCTGTTAGATGAATCCCAGGCAGAACTGCCCATCCCACCCCAGAAATTGGGATGAGTGATTGTAGATGAGTGCTCAGAGAGGGCCAGTAACCAGTGGATGTTACATCAGACCTTTTGTTTGTACTGACGAGAGCCTGAGATGAGTAAGTGTTGTATTTAATATTGGCAGAATTATGTTATTCTAACTTTAAATCTCTCTTCAGGCAGAAGTACTGCTAAATCTGGGCAACTACCATATTGCTGGTACCAAAAATAATGTCATTCCACTTCCAGGTTTACCAGCAATGGGAATATGTCAGTGGTGGGAAATCTCTGCTTTATTCTTGTTATCCCTGTGGGGTGTTCAGCAAGGTGGAAATCCTTGGCATTCTTGGTGCAACAAAGATGCTAGGCTCATCTCCCATTGTGGTGGTGCTGGGGAGCTGGACGAGATGACATTTAAAGGTCCCTTCCAACTCACATGATTCGATGATTCTATGTGTAGTTACACTAAAACTAAATCTGATTCTTCTTCTTTTTATATGTATAATATATTGCTGCATGATGTCAACAGTCTTCAGCCACTTGAATTCTCAGATCTTGGCTTGGGTCTTCCAAGCATGAAAACGAAATGCTGACAAGCTTTGTTTAACCACGGCTCGGTGGTATGAAGGAGTTTGGAAGTCTTTTTCATGTGGAGAAAGCAAGGCCAAACACTTTTTTTCCCAAAAGATGCTTTGGCTTTGCAGTGCTCTGCCTGAAAATAATCCAAGAAAAAGTACTTTTTGGCTTTTTTATAGGTACGCTTTCACGTTTGTGAACTCGAGTGCTTCAGACACACTGAGATAGGGGTTAATTTTCTAAATGGCACTAAGAGATAGAAAAAAAAATGCATCTAGATGACAGAGTTCTGCTAAGCGATCCTAACCCACCGTACAGAAATAAACAGTTCCCCACAGCTCTGAAGGGCACGGGCTCTGCTCGATTTTCCGTTCCCTTGCATCCTCTTCTATGAAACTGCATCAATATTTTTGACCTACCATCCTCCAAATAAAACAGATTTGAACTTTTAATTCAAGCTTGCTCTCACCTCACAAGCTCCACAGGAAACAGAAGCCTGGCTCCTTGTGGGACTGACCTGCTCCTGCTCTGCTTTGGTATAATGGAGGCCAAGGCAGATGCCACAGGGCTTGATGTTAGCATAAGAATTCTTCCAGAAAGGGATTGCTTGTCAGTGCTTTCAAAGCAGCTTTATGCTTTGTATTGCTGGAATGGACTCAGCGCTGAGGAGGATTCTGACCCTTCAGGCCAGATGTGGGGCTTGGTTGACGGTGTTGCCCCACTGAGCTCATGAGCCCCTTAGTGTGTGTTCCTCTTATTTGGCAGAAAACCTTGAAAGGACTACTTTAAGATGCTGAAGAAACTGAATTAAAATTAGTGCAAAGTAGGTAGCCAGGCTGTGTTCACGCCTCACAGGACTCTGCAAGGGCTGTGGGAGGCAGGCAGGTCCTCAGCAAGGCAAACCAAAAAGTTCCTGAGTCAGAAATAAGAACCACACCGTGCTGCTGCATGGGAGCAGGAATCCCTTGAAGGCAGTTTTCAGATTTCTGAGTAAATCTGTCCCCTCACAGCTGCTCTCTGAGGCTGTGCTTCTCATCCATGAGAGCACAGAGGGTACAAAACAGAGGCCGTGCCCACAGCACGCAGGGACAGCAAACCCCTCTGAATTCCAGCAGATGTTTTGAGTTGACAATGGGAACATTATATGCCTGTTTATTCCTTTATCTCAGGAAGAAATACCATTTGGCAGCAATTTGTTCCCTGGCAGTGGGAATGAATTGCTGGCCTGACTGAGCCTTGTGAGAGGTGAGGAGTGCCATCCTGCAAGAGCTTTGCAAAGCCAGCAGTGCTTGTGCTGGCAGAGCACATGCACACCCGTGCACGCACCGTCCTATGGGCCCACCTCACCACGTCATCTGTGCTGGTGCTGATCTGTGCTGATGGCTTCAAGCATTTTTCCACCAGCATCTCCCAAAGTGTCCGGTCTCTCATGTCCTCCGGTCAGCAGTGATTTTTATTCCTTGCGCTCAGCCACGTGGAAGCATCAGGCCATAACACAACTGCCCGTGTGCACCCTGCTGTGCTTTGTGGCCATCCCTGAGACATTCTGTGCCTTCTGCATTAAGTCATGGCTGCAGCCATGATAGGGGATTGCAGCAAAGACATTGGTGAGGACTCAGCGCTGAACATTTTGGAGGTTTCTAAGGAAGTGATGACTTCAGGCTGCCTTCTCAAAGCCTCCTACAATTCTCAGGCCATAATATTCACCATGTGGCTTCTGCCTCTCCCTATTTGCAATGATCAGCAGTCCTGCACACCTCTTGCGTGCTGCCCTCAATCTCTGACCCATTCTCTTTGCGTCTGTGTTCCTGTCCCCCATCTCATCACTGCTGTAGTTTGTAGTTACAGTACCGGTTTGGGATTTTGAGTCAGAGGAGGAGGATTCCCTTGACGGGGATCATCATTTCCTCTTGATTGCACAATGAGGATGTTTTCCTTAATGACATCTCCAAACCATGATGTGTTGAGTGATCAAATGCAAAGTAACCCCAATCTGACGTGGTGTTTATTTTAAGTGGATGAAGTGAGACTGTTTTGTTTAGCTCATCGTTGAAGGGGAGATAGTGAGTACTTGGTGCCAGGAGGCTTCGAGGAAGCACACAGTGAGTCCGAAGTCCTACAGCTACATGACCCTGTGCACTGGTCTGGTCCGAACACCCTTGTGTCACATCAGCTTTATTCCCAAGAGGTCATTTTGCAACATCTGGCTTTGTGCTAGATCAAATACAGTTTCTGTTGTTGTAGCTAACAGGAGACCAGAGTATATTCAAAATAATATGCTTAGCTAATCCAACAGAAATATGATTATGTGCCCATTCCTGCTCCAGATCATATCTGCACTAATGGGTGATTTAGAAACACAAAAAATAGTAATGGTGGAGACATGGCTAGAGAGCCATGAACAAGCTGGACCTGATGATCTTTTCGCTGTGGGCAGGAGAGACAATGGGAATGTCCAACTCCAATTAGATACTTAACTTTTAAACAAGTAATTGAGAGAGAAATCCCACTCTTAATGCAGAATGACATCGCAGGGAGTCATCTGAGACAGAGAAATCAGGGTTATTTAACTGTATGTTTTGCATGCTGTAGTGCCTTCCTAGGTGCTCATCTGAGGTTAAAAAAAAAGGAACAGCTGGAGTTCTATGGTAGAGTGCCAAATGGCCCATTTCAAGCAGCAAGTTCATTTAAGTGCTGTCTGGGAGTGCTGTGCTGTTCCTGTGCTTGGCAGGAATCTCAAGACTAATACCTCGGAGGATTAGAGAGCATCACTGAATGTTAAACAAGATCCAGGCTAAGCGGTGTGCACCAGTGAGCTTGTGCTCTGGAGGATGTTTGGGGAAGCTATTACTTGCTGATCTGGAAAACAAAGTGAGCTTGTGTGGGAAATACTCTTCCTTCAGCTGAATCCTTCCTGTATTGGCTTTCTCTCCACCCTTCTCTCAGCCTGTCTCAGGGACTCGTGCTCTCTGAGGATGGTGAATGTTGGGAGATGCACCTTGTGGGTTGATTTGTGGGTTTTGTTTTTGTGTGCTGTGGTGTGTTTTTTTCCTGTGATGTGTTATGCTCTCTTCGTCCCTGTATTATCTGGATTAGGACAGGAATTGGGTAGGAATCCAGCCCACCAACATGGCACAGAGCTGGAGAATGTGAAGGCTGTGAGCTGCAGACATCCTGCAGCCTGTGCTCTATTGGTAGAGCAAATGGCTCACAGTGCGTGGTTGGCCCTAGAAAGCCCACCTGCTGTAGAAAAGAGCTGCTGGAAAGCAGTCTCTTCCCAAGAAGAAGCAAAACATGAGTTAATCTGG
The DNA here is from genome assembly GCA_016647715.1 of Pavo muticus. NCBI lineage: Eukaryota > Metazoa > Chordata > Aves > Galliformes > Phasianidae > Pavo > Pavo muticus. The sequence continues at coordinate 10,278,830 of JACDJE010000149.1, read as the reverse complement.
ATGTTGACATCCTACCCCAGTGCCACAGCATGTAAAGGTGGTGTAGAGGCTTTGTCCCATGGCAGATCTTCTTCCTCTGTGTGGGAATTCATAATGCCTGGGGGTTCAAGTAGTTTTCTTCCCATGCTGCAGCAGTAAAGAAAAATGTGGAAATGTACATGTTTCTCTAGATTGCTTTGGGTGGGCTTTTTTGCGTGGGTGACAGTGGTAAGAGAGGCAGTGGTCTGAGCTAGGGTATGGGTAGTTATGGCTGCAAGAACAACTGCATTTCTGCACTTGCTGTGTTATAATAAAACCCAAAATAATTCCTGATACTCTGTGAGAGGAGAGCAGCTTGATGTAGTACATGAATTGATTGTTCAGAGGAAAAAAAGCCAGATGGTGATATCTCAATGAAAAGCCTGTTCCAGCAGCAATGCAACAGAGAAGCATGTGGAAAACCATGCAGAGGCTTTGCTACTCCAGCAATGACTGTTGCCCTCTGTTTATGAAGAGGATGCACTACTGATATGTAATGTTAATACGTCATCTACACCTCATCTTACTGATGCCAAATCCACCTGTTTGTGGCAGAGCTTCCCCAGAGTTTCATGGTATCATTTCCTCTTTTTGTTTTTACCTTTGCACTCATCTAACCAGGAAGATTAAAAACATGTTCCTGTAAATAGTGGTAGTGTCGACATAATGATACTGTATTTGTCCTACATTCAGTGTCCACGCATTGCATAACATGGGATGTGGCAATTTTTTTTTTTTTCCATATTGATCTTGTCTTTAAAAACAGCAAAGAATGGTGTTTCATAATTGGGCTCGTTCAGTTTGGTCATCTCACCCAGGATTTGCCTGAATCATTTCTTGGAAGCAAGAAGGGATATGTATAGGAACTAAGTGACAGTCATGGAGAAAAGCTGACTCATGGTTCATGCAGAAACATTGTCCTGAATATTGAGCTTCCTTAAATGTCCTTAAGAATCCAAATGCTGGAAAATAATGTGCATAGATCTAGATCGTGGGAAAATACTGGTGCTGCATCTGTGGTGCTAGCATGGAAACTTTCTCATCATTGATCAAACTTAGGGGAAGGAAAAAGACATTAAAGCAAGAGTGACATTAGGGAGAGGGAGTTAGGCATTATAGCATAAAGGAACCTTTTGTCTGGCTAATCTTTGCTGCAGCAGAATATTGTTGCCTGGTTAAATCTGCTCTGTGTATTGGCACGGCAAGTTTTTGAAGATGGGCTGAGGCAGCTGCAGCCAATTGCGTTTGCACAGATAAGCTGGAACAAATAAGTAAGCTCAGAAAATCTGGCTAGATTTATCTTCAAAGCATTTTCAAGCAGCTAATTGAAAATTATCCAAGCCACCTTCCTGATTTCTTGCATATTATTGCATTAATTTGCCAGCGAGTGGAAGAGCGCTTGGAAAACATGCAAAGGATTTTGTGAGCGCTAAGCTTTGCTAGTTGGATGTTATTTAATTATAAATGTGTCCTTGTTCTGGTGATAATTTAAAGCCTGCTTCTGCTGTTGGGTTCTGTGCTTCAGACCCTGGTGGGACTGATGACTTGACAACGCACCTCTGGTGCACCTGCAGCACTGTCACCGGTGGGGAGCACAGCCCTGGGCATCCGTGAGCTCTTTGGGTGTGTTTCTCATTCCTGAAACATTTGTGCGTGTGCAGAGTGGTGCTGTTCCTATTGGAATTGCTGATGAAAGGCTGCTCCTGGCAACAGCAGCCTCCCCCGTATTGCTGAGCCGAAGGGAGGCTTTGTAATCGTGTGCTGTATAAGGAGGTCCTCACATCCCCGGGAGCTGAGTAAAGTTCCCCAGCTGCCACAACAGCAATTTGCAGTGTTGCACATGCAGAGAACAGCCCGGTCACCGCATGCCTTCTTTTTTCTCCCTCTCAGTTGAAGCAGGCCTTGAGGACAGCTCTCAGGACCACGGCGTGGATTTGTCTCACTTCTGGGAGGCTTTCCCCTGGTAAACCGGTGAGTGGATTACGCTTGATCCATATGGCGTGTATCAGCTGCAGCAGAGTAATACCGATAATCCTCCAAGCCAAGCGCAAGACGAATTCACTATTTGTTACTAAGAGAAATTAAGCATCCAAACCACTATGAATTTGTCTCTATGTGGAGTGATAGCAGAGCCTGGTGCGTGGATGGGGGCTTTCCCGAAGGCAGGTTGGCCATACAGCCTGGGCAGGCTCTCCTGTAGGTCAGGAAGGAGGGCGGCTGCTCCCCACTGGTTTGCAGCACATTTTCAGATCGCTTTTATTCTCTTAACAAGTGTGCTGCCATAGGATTAAAGAAATTATTAAATCTGCCCCGTGCTTGGTTATGGAAAGCAGAAATGATGAGTAGATGCTATTTGCCACAATAATACCTCATGAAAGTCAAAAATCATAGAGTGAAAGGGAAGATTAACTACCATAGGGCATGCTTCAGCAAATAGGATTATTTCGCATGCCAGTTAGGAGTTAATTACTGACATTAACCACGGGCCTTGGCAGAGACAAAACATGTTTTTAATGGGTCCTGTGACTTGTTAAGTGATCACCTGATGAAAAGCTTCTAAGTTTTGCAGTTTTGCTATTGATTTAATGCTAAATATTGGGGAGAGGGTAATCTTTACGAATTTCATTATAAGATACAGATCATGCTTTCATTGCCTTGCTTCTGCTGTAGTGTTGATTTGGTATTGTTGGCAGCCTGGAATCAGCTGTATGTCCTCAAAAATAATAACAATAACGAGTTAAAGTCTTGCAGCAAAATGAGGACATCTATAGCTTTGACATAATAGTATTGGGACTGGTTCAAAGCAAGCAAGAACTCACCAGCTGAGTCATTAAAAACAGAGATGAATGAGAAGCAATAAGTGGATGAATAACAATGATTAGGAAGTGCATGAAGTAAAGTTTTATTGTGTGTGTGCATTTTTTTGTCCCTTAAGGATTATATTTTGTCCTGAAGTGGCACATGGCTCACGTGGAAGCTAATCTTCCCAGTGAATGTGTCAGTTCTAGTTTGGAAACACTTGGAGAGATAGCAAGCGGTGTGGTGGGCACAGCGTGCAGCATTGGGCTGCCTGCCTGGAGCACTGAGTGCAACCCGTCTGTGCTGGTTCAGTGAGAGGGGCCAGGACAGGGATTGGGGCAGAGTGTGAGGCTTCTGGGCACAGGGGAGGCATCTGCTGCTCCTGGGAGAGATACATTGAAAATGCTTCATCCTGTGTTTACTGATAACTCAATAGGGTTAAGAGTAACAAAAGTCGGAAGGGAGGATGCTGCAGTCACTTGGAGCTGTTGGCCAGACTCCTCCTCCTACTACTTTAAAGATGGGAAAACTTTAATGCTAATCTCTAATCTCTTCCTGGCTCATGAAATATGTACCGATGGAGGCATCCTGCTGCTGATAGAGGCAGTACGAGCGCTTCCCCCTGGGTGCCCCTTTGGGAGCTCTTGTCTGTCTGTCATGCAAGTTAACAACATGAGATGGGCTTATTTACCTGCTGAAATTGGTGCTAGCAGAATCAGTTCCCAGCTAAGCAGCCTTCTTCATGAATGTAGTCAAATGTAATGGCAGCTGTGTGTGATGTGGGGAAGCATGCAGCTGCAGTCTGTTGATTTACACTTTGGTACATGACCCGTTCTGCTCCGTAATGCCTGATCCAACAGCCAGTCATCCCTGCTGAGTTTAATAAAGTTAGAGTGCTAAAGCACTCTTATTTATTGTTTGCAATATTGCAAAGATGAGAAAAATAGATTTAGAGCCGCAAGAGTCATAGGGACATTGGTGGGATGAAAAAGTGAAAAATTACAGTCTTACATCCAAGCTGCTATCCTTTTATGCCAACACATTACAGAAGTCTGTCCCTGCAGCTAAACTTTGAAGCCTGCAGATAGGTTTTGCATTTCCCTGTGTTAGCAGTAGCCTGCAGGTTTCTGTGCTGACAGCACCCACAGACACAACTCTGGGTGCGGCAGTGGCCCTTTGGCTGTGAAACTCACACTGCCACTGTGCTATCATCAAATTCCTGCAGAAACCTGGACCATGATGTAGTCAGTGCCCTCTGGTCCCCAGAATGGATTGTGAAGATTACAGTTATTTGCAAATGAAAGGCCTTGTGCACTGATGGGTGCATCTCATCTGCTAAACCGGTGCTGTTGTAGCACTACTGACATGCATTTATATGGGGTGTATCCTCTGGCCTTCTGGGGTGGAAGCACAACCTTGATGATCTTCTAAGCATCAAATTCTTCAAGCCTACCTGCCCTGGTACCTTTAAGAACCAAAGGTAGAGGTCAAACAATTCTACTGTTTACAGGAATATTCCTGCAACATTCCCAGGTTACAGCAATCTGAACGTGGCTCATTTTACTGGGACAACAACCTCCTCTTTTATCAATTCTTTTATCATTCCCTTTTATCAATCTGAAGAGGAACATTTTTATAGGAGGCTCTTGAATAAATATTGACAGCAAATGTTGGGAAATGCTGGATACTTTGAAAATATTCTGTAGTAAAGCAGTTGTTGTCCAGCATTTGTTATGTATTTAAGATCTGCATTCAAAGGAGAATTTTCTTGTTTACATCGTTTATAGTACAGCCAATGCATTTAACTAAAAATGCTCTTTTCTGTTCTTCTGCAATGTTGAGGTGCTGGGATGCTAGGACAGCACAGGGACTGTTTGAAAGAAGGCAGTCTGCATTGGTAATCAGGTTAGCATCAGCTGCCTGTGCCCTCCAGCTTGCTCTGCAGCAGCACATAGTCTAATTAGTTATAGAAAGGATTTTACTGAATAGTTGTAAACAGATCTCAGGGCCTGGGATAAAATCAATCCAACTGTGGAAATTTCTCAGGATAATTATAAACTGTTATTAGCATAGTGTGAAAGAGAGACCAAAGGACTTTTAACAGTGGGAAACTTGTAGCTTTCCACAAATTTCTCTGCAGGAAAAAGGGAAGGGAAAGAGGCTGTGCCTAAGAGGGGAAAAGTCCAGCATCAAACTGGGATCACTTTTAATGAGAAGCGATGAAGGATTTCAGCAGGCAGGGAGATAGTCTTTAGTGTAGCTTTTTAATGCTCATCTTTTAAGATAAGAGGTGATGGCCATAAGTAGCGCTAGGGGTGGTTCATGTTGGATTTAGGAAACATTTATTCTCCAAAGTGTGGTGATGCTCTGACACAGGCTGCCCAGGGAGGTGGGGGGGTCACTGTCCCTGGAGGCATTCAGGAACCATGGAGATGTGGCACTGAGGGAAATGTTAGTGGGATGGTGGGGTGGCCTGGGTTGGACTTGGTGATCTGGAGGTCTTTTCCAACCTTCATGATTTTATGATTCTATAAATATAATTTTCTTTTCTGTACCATTAATGGAACCCCAGTACCTGAGGTACTAGCACACTGTGGTTGATGGAAGGCACACGCGCAACCAAACTGCACAGCAAAATGCTGGTACTTACTGAGAAAAACCATTCTACAAAAGGAAAAACAGTTCTAGGTTTTAGTAGTAGTAAAAGTATATGTAAAACTTCTCTATTCACAGATCGCAATGGACCTGGCTCAGCCTTCCGCCATCTGATGTGTGTGCCAAAACTCGCAGCCCCGCAGTAGGCACATGCTGACTGCCCCGCAGAGCAGCCCCAGCCGCAGCCACCAACACTGGACCTGCTCTGCTGTGCCGTTCATGGCAAAGCCCCATCACTTAACGGGAGAGAATGGCTTCCACTTCTCCCAGCCGCTCGTCTTCCCCAGCCCGTCCCCTGCGGGTGAGGACAGCTCGGCCTTCGATTCAGCAAGCGGCACTCCACTGAGCAACGGCACTCCCAGCGGCACTGAGTCCTGCGGGCTGCCCCTCTGCGAGGCCAAAGGCATTAAATACATCTCAGCCGAGCAGGAGGAGCTGGCATGCGGCTGGGGAGGGTTCACCCCTGGCTGCTTGCAGCTCTTCAACACCTCCAAGGGCGTTTTGTTCTTCCTCTGCGTGGCTTCTTTCCTGCAAGGCATGACAGTGAATGGCTTCATCAACACGGTCATCACCTCCATCGAGCGCCGCTTTGACCTGCGCAGCTACCAGAGCGGGCTGATTGCCAGCTCCTACGACATCGCCGCCTGCCTCTGCCTCACCTTCGTCAGCTATTTCGGGGGAAACGGCCACAAGCCACGTTGGCTGGGCTGGGGTGTGCTGGTGATGGGCCTGGGCTCCCTGCTCTTCGCTTTGCCCCACTTCACCACGGGCCGTTATGAGGTGCGCTCCTCAGCTGAGGTGGGTGTCTGTGCCGCCAACCAGAGCCTGCCCTGCGCTGCGGCCGCCTCCAGCCTCTCCAGCTACAGGTTCGTCTTCATGCTGGGGCAGTTCCTGCACGGGATGGGAGCCACGCCTCTCTACACGCTTGGCGTCACCTATTTAGATGAAAACGTCAAGACTAACTACTCCCCTGTGTACATTGGTGAGTGGCTGCCAAAGGGGCTGGGGGGAGGTCTGCTCCATCTGCCTTGGCAGCCCCGGGCGCTTTCACAAGAGGTGCTCCAAGTCTTTTGTTCCTGATGACAGACGCGATGATAAGTAGAGAGAAGCAGCTGTTTGGGAGGCTTTCATTATTTTTTCCCCCTTCCAGTTATTGGCAGGCAGGCACTCCGAGTGCAGCTGGGCATTTTCGCTCCCGCAGTCCTGCAGAGCAGGAGGTGCCGGTGTTCCTGGCACAGCCATCAGCTGGGGACAATCTCTGCTGTGTGCTTGGCATTACCTTCTCTGGCCAACTGTCATGTCCGTGCGAGGCGTTGCCCCTTCAGTGCCACAGCACAGGAGGAATGTTTGTTCAGATGCTGCTGGTGCAACATACAGTGCAGCTTCACTGAGAAAGGATGCTCCATTCATAGATTTGTAGAATCGTTTGAGTTGGAAAGGACCTTTAAAGGCCATCTGATCCAACCCTCCTGCAATGACCAGGGACATCTACGGCAGGGTGCTCAGAACCTGCTCCAGCCTGACCTTAAATGTCTCCAGGGACAGAGCAACCACCACTTGTCTGGGCAACCTGTTCCACAACAGACCTGACTGAAGAGTCTGTCCTTTCTTATTGCCCCTATTTAGATACTGAAAGGTCGCTATGAGGTCTCCCCAGAGCCTTCTCTTCTCCAGGCTGTTCATTCCTCAGCACTGCTGGTTGTGTTGTGGGTGTCAGCACTCCCCATCAGCAGCACATCCACTGTAGTTCTGCAGGTTCTCTAACACTGTTTGTTTTCCCTTTCAGCTGTTTTCTACACTGCTGCAATCCTTGGGCCTGCAGCGGGTTATCTGGTAGGAGGAATGTTTCTAAATATTTATACTGAAATTGGCAGAGAGTAAGTGGCTAAAAAATAATCTTGTTCCTTTTCCTTTATGCTGTATGTTTCCTTTGGGGTAAAAAAAATCCAGGAAAATAACTGAGTGGCCGGGGGGAAAATGCCTGCTGTGTTCAGCAGCATTTCTGTGGGGGGGCTGAGACTGGAATGGTTGCTTGCATTAATGCTGTCACTGGAAGAGAATTGCTCACGAACCTGTCAGCCTAAATCCTTCCTCATGCTGCACTGCCTCCCGTAACAAGGCTGAGAGCAGCAGGTGAATTTTTTGAATGAGTTCCCCCATCAGGCCAGGCTGCCAGCAGTGCAGCTTTTCCTCCTGGCTATCTGGCCACAATGCCTGGTCTTTCTTTGCTGTTTATTGTTTCTAATTTATTTTATCACCTCTTAGCCTATAGGCTCTTTGGCAGATGAATGGGATACAATGGTTGAGTGGGTTTTTGGGGAAGGGATGGGTTATTTCCACCAGCTGTCTTGCTGAAAGGGTGGCTCTGGGATGGAACAAGGCTCGCTGCAACCCCCAAAGCAGAAATGAAATGGGATGAGGTGAAACATGCAAGCAAGGGATGAAAGGAGAAATAAATGATGTAATTTCTCAGGCTCACTAAGTGCTGTGCATCTGTCAGGCAGGACAGATGGTGGACATGGCAGAACTGTCCAGGAGAGGCAGTTTCCTTCACTGATGTCCCCATCATTGCCCCAGCCTCAGCCAGCTTTAGTGAGGGCAGTGCCCAGCTTTCCCCCTCCGTTTCGAACTGCCGCCTCTCCTTGTGTCCTTTTGGGTTTGTCTCTTGCAGGACCGACATCTCCCCAGAGAACACGCTGTGGGTGGGGGCATGGTGGATTGGCTTCCTGGGGGCTGGAGTAGCCTCACTCCTCATCTCCATCCCCATCCTGGGCTACCCCCAGCGCCTCCCAGGTAGGCAGCCCGTGGGGTGGGGCTGTGCCTGCACCCTCCTGTAGCTGGGGAGACAGGGGTGGACATGGAGGATGAGCTTCTTCTGTTCAAATTGTAATTAATACATTAATTTCACCCCTTGGCTCTCCAGCTGCCTGTTTTCCTGCTGCAAATCCACCCCTTTGGTAACATCCATGTCTCGTGTCTCACCTATTCCTTGTTCCCGTTTGCCTCTTGTTTACAGGGTCCCAGAGGTATATTGTTATGAGGGTGTCAGAGGCTCATCAGCTGAAGGATGGGAGCCACAAAAAGGCATCAGATCCAGACTTTGGGAAAACAGTTAAAGACCTACCTCGGTGAGAAATCTGCCCCAGAGGGTTGTGTGCAGAGAGCTGGCTTATTTTGGTAGAGACAGTCACCTCCTTCACTGTCTCTTTCAGGCTTTTTTGTATGTTTTGCCTTTGTGTCTTCTGATCCCATTTATGTGTTACTACCTCTTAGCTCCCCTGCAGAGCAGTGATCCAGCAGCGTGTGAAATCCCAGGGCATGTTGTGTGGGCAAGCACACTTACACAGGCTTGGTAGGAAATGGTTTAAAGGAATCCTGGAATGTTGGGTAAAAACAAGAGGCCAAAATGAAATCAAGTCTTGGATCTTTGAAATCATTTATGATTTTCTCTTGTTGCTGTTTTGAGTTTTATTTAAATGGAGGTGCTTCTTTGTTTACTTGGCTTGGCTTCAACTGAGCATGGAGCTGTGGGTGTTGCAGAGAGATCTGGGCATCGCTTCATTTCGGATGGCGAGCTTGCCATCAATAAAGGGGTTTTTCATGTTTGCATTTCTCCCAGGACCCTTCCTAGGGAGGAGTTTGCATCTGCATGTGATGGCTGACATGTTGCCAGAGCCCATGCTGCTGCCAGCGGTTATTTCAGAACTTTGTGCAGGCAGAGGAGGGCTGAAACAGGTGCTTGGTGCAGGAGCTGTCAGCAGCACTCCATCCGTGTTGAGTAACGCAGGTACTCACATAGTGAAGGGTAGTTAAAAATCCTGGAGACCTCATGGGAAGTTTACCAGAGGTTAAGGCAGTTTCATGAAGAATATTACATGGAATAGATTTCAATACTGTTATTAAATGGCATACTTGACTTGGTGCCATTTTCCAAGGTCATGACTTATTCTCCCCACGGAAATTAAATTCAAAACCTGCATTTAAATGATGATAAGGTTATGACTGAAACCAACACAAACTGGGCAGCAGGGAGGGATGAATTCAGGGTTTTATGTTTTGCTTGCTTACCTTGAACAAAGCTCCTACTATTCCCAATGAGGACTGTCCTAGCAGTGGTTAGAGGTGTCCTGGGAGCATCTTCCTTCACGCCTCATGCACTAAGAACGAGCACTGAAGGCAACTTGGCTCATCTCACACCATTCAGATCAGTCCAGCTCTTAACATGCTTTTTTCTTGTTTTTAAACCTCAGAAAATTCTTCTCTTTTGAATGCAAAAACCCGGCAGACATTTGTGTTCCCTGGTTTTGATTAATAAAAGAGAAGTGCCTTCAAGGCTTGCTGTTCTGGAAACTTCCATTAAAGAGGAGACCACATCTGCGTGCAGCTCTTGGGTACGTGTGGCCCCGTGCACAGAGCAAGGCCAAAGGACACTGTTGCTTTTTTTTAGGTGACGGATTGGCTGCTACATATTTTCGCACAGTATGGACAGTAAGAGTCTCACAAAGATAAGAAGAAACGCAGATGAAATAGAATACTATTCCACACCATCAGGTCTTTTCTAAGAGAGCTTAATGCATTGCTGTATTCACGGTGCTTCCTAAAAGCAGGAGCATGCAGGAACAAAGCCCAGACAGCTTAAGCTTCTGCCCTCTGTCTTAGTTTTTGGCCTGAGAAGGTGTGATAAAAGAGCACTTTCCTTCTGCTTCCATATGATTGCTCGCATGGAACATCCCCTGATGTCCATGCAGGGGAGTTCAAAGAGAAGACACATAGGGCCACACTAAGGCAGGATAAAAGACTTGCTCCTTACTAGCAAGTAAGGCAGAGCTTGAAGATCACTCATTGGTTTGCCAGTCTTCAGGGCAGAAAGCTACAGCCAGTATTTCACTTGTCTCCCTTGGGCTAGGCAGAACATGGCTTTGGCATGTGTCATGGCCTTACTATAGTATCAGTATGGTAAGGAGAGGATGTTTTTCATTCCTCTGGAGCATAAATGCTCCCCTCGATCCACTTGGTGGTGGTGGTGACCAAGCAGATGCCATTGCTGTGTGCTGGAAAAATCCCTGTTCACATGCTGTAAGATTGCACAAATATTCATCTGTCACTATTGACTGCTAGCACATGGCTGTGCTGTGTTACGGTCTGGCAGCTTGCTGTCCTGGGCATGCACTGCTCCTCAGATGTGTTCCCCATTCACTTAACAGGACTATTACAGGAGGAAAGGGTGCCCACATGTGTTTGTATGAGGAAAGCTTTGAAGGGTGAAGCTTTTATACATGGTAGGGTACTTCTGGTAGTGCTGAACTCCCTGAAATCACTTTGGCTGCAAAAACCGAGGGCAGCCAAGACTTCTTGAAAATTATGTGGTTTCTGGGTGTGACTAAAATCCTGCTGCTAACAATGAAAAGATGTGTTGACTTTGTTGAGGTTTTAAATGCATTATTTCCTCACAAATACATCTTCTGTCTGCAAACAAGAAGTGACGCAGGTCATTCATCATGCTGAAAGTTGTTCCTCTTAATTTTCTTAGCGGCAAACTTTGTCCAACAGGCACAAAGTAATGCTTTTGCCAGGGAACCGCTCTCCTCTTTTCTCTTGAACTGTAAATGGTGAAGGCATTGTATGTTTTCTACAGCAGTCACGAGGCCCACAAGGAGTGTTTTCTAGCTAAGAGATTAGGCTTTTTCTTCTGAAAGAGGCACAGTTGAAAAGACCATTCCTGTTAAATGGTAAGTTAAGATAATCCCAGCAGCTAGACAATGGTTATTATAGAGTCCTCTGAAATCAAGGTGTAAGGATGTGTCATATATATGTCTTTCAGCTTCTTTGTTCTATTGACATAATGGAATTGTCCACTTCATTTGGGTTAAACCAGGTAAATCCCTAAATTCCTAGCATATCTGATGCTGAGTACCACACACACTTGGTGGTTCTGCAGTAGATTTTCTCCCATTTCATATTTCTTCCCAAGCAGTAGCTGTTAATTGACAGCGCCTTCCAGTTCAGTGAGCATCCCCGTGGGTCCCAGTTGCTGCTGCTGCAGTATGATGAGGCTGTGCCATACCTGAAAACAAGGCAATTTGCTGTACTGGTCTGGGCTAAACTTGGGGCAAGTTATGTGGCAGAATTTCAGGCTTGTTACAAAATTCTCCCTCCATAGCAGCTCTCTTAGTCCAATATCCGAGATAGTGGGAAATAATTGAGACCATTCCATGTGCCTGAGGGTGTTTCTGTGTCTCAGAGATGGAATTATTGCTGGATCATCTTTCTGCATATAAATGACATATGGCAATTTTTCATGAATATCTCTGGCTCTCTGCTAAATCCCAGTAGGTCAAAAATAAAATGTATTGTTTCAACTTAGATGTTAATCTTCACATAAAACTATGCTTTGACTGTGGGAGAAAGATTGCTTTCGGTTTTCCTGTGAGATATAAGGTGTTTTAGAGGTGCTTCCTCCATACAGAAAGATTTGCTTGGTATTCCCCATGAGCTGCAAAAAGAACATGTTTGTAAGTGATTGTTATTCTCATGAGGACATGCGTGCACTTGAGAAACATAGGTATATAACACAACTTTGTTCCCAGCTCATAAATGTTTCACACAGGAGTCCCAGGATGACTGCCATTAGGGACTGCTACAACCTTGGAGTGATTGAGATTTGGTGTCAGATAGAGTCCCTCCACAATTATCCTATTTAGGAGTGGAAGTTATTACACACTTTGCATCCTGTACCTAAACGTTGGAAAATTACCACTGAAAAGACCCAAATAGAGGTGGTGGTCATGTGGGCATCCTTAGTGCAAATCACATTACACGCAGTGCTTTTATTTGCTCATCCACACTCCATGCATGTAGGCCCATCTGGTGCCTTCATGAAGTCCACAGAGAAAAATCCCATATTGTTCCCTCCAGTTTTAGGTATTTGGCTGACATTGCTCTGATTCCCTTGGATCCATCTGTTAGTGGGGCTGTAAAAGCTGGCCAAGGTAAGCTGGTACCTGAGGGCAGTTAAGACCACACGGAGTCTGGCTGCCCTGTAGTAACAACAGCAGTAGGCACGCAAGAGGTGTTCTATAATAAGGCAGAGTTCAAAGGCAAACTTGATTCTCACCATGCAGTTGAGTGGGGAGAAGTCAGGGTATCCTCGGCATCCTTCCTTGGCTGGTAGAACTCACTAAGTTGAAGTGGAGATCACTCCTCTTTTAAAAGCTCCTATTGGGATTCTTCTTTCCAAGGGATGCGGTGTGGTGTGATGCTGCCCTGTCTTACATGTGGAGGGAACATATCTGAAATCAAAATGTGCCACAGCGGTTCAATTCCACTATATTTGTGCTTCCCAGATCAGTATTGCTGCTCTTGAAGAATCCCACCTTCATCTTCCTCTGCTTAGCGGGAGCGACGGAAGCCACTCTCATTGCTGGGATGTCCACGTTTGGACCCAAGTTCTTGGAGTCTCAGTTTAGTTTAAGTGCCTCTGAAGCTGCTACCCTTTTTGGTAAGAACACCTGGTTTTGCTGTGTTTTTCAGTTTTCATGTAGAATGAGACAAACACACTTTGCCATTCATTTACAGAAAGGTAATCGTCTTTCACTATTAGGCAGTGAGGATTGTTTCCTATCAGCATGTCTGTACCAAGTGTGTTTTCAGAGCTCTATCTACTGACATCAGTAAGAAAAGCATCACTTCTGTAGCCATCTGTCACTACCTAGAGAAAGGTGAAACGATTGTATTCAGTTCCTTCTTGGACATAACCAGGCAACGTTAACAACCGCCTCTAACAAGAATACTTAATCAGAAAATGGGAAGATCTTCAATTAACTCTTGCATTCCAGACCAAGAAAGTTTGATCTGAGTTCCATGCGTTCCAACAAGCATCACTATTCATGATGTGCTCCTTAAACTGTCTCTTTTAAGATCTAGAGGGAACAGAAGTTGCCTTACCAGGTTCAAGCCACATTACCCTAGGAACTGTGGAGGTCCGCTTATTGAAGTAAACTGTCCTAAACTCCCACCAAAAAGCAACAGAGCAGCCAAAATGTTATTCTCATGCAAACACACTGCGTGTATGATAAATGAGAAACTCTTCACTGATATTTCTAAATCTGTTTGTGTTTTTTTGTCTCCCTTTTCCAGGCTATCTGGTTGTGCCGGCTGGAGGCGGAGGCACGTTCCTGGGAGGATTCCTTGTGAATAAATTTAAACTCCGCTGTTCAGGAATCATCAAATTGTGTTTACTTTGCACAGTGTCAAGTCTGCTAGCTATTTTCATTTTTTTCATTCACTGCCCTAACATGCCAATGGCAGGAGTAACCCAGATGTACAACGGAAGGTAATAACCATGTCTTGTACCATGTGGCCCTAGTTGCAATATACTGTCAAACACATGATATTGATGTTGGCCATTGCTTAGGGTTGGAGATGGAAGAAAATGTCCAGTCAGTCTTAGAGGCAGATATTGAGTGTAGAATCATATCCCCAGAATAAATGTATCCAAACTTTTGCATTTAACTGGGAGTGTGAGCCAGCAAGAGGGTCAGCAGCAGCAATATCTCAGTCTCTCTACTCTTCAGTTGTCTTCACAAGATCTCCCTCTGTACACATAATGTGTGTTACTGGTATAGACTAAAAGTGGGATCTCCTGTTCAAAAGTAGGTATCTCCTTTTGATCTGGCCACTAAAGGGCACAGTTCCTGTTTCATGGTTACAAGTAGGTGAGATGAAACCCTTCCCAGGCCTGGTGTTACGTTCTCCAGAGCTCTTTTGCATCTCCTACCTTCCCCGCTTCTCATTCTTTACCCTTTTTCCTCCTGGAGAACCATTTTGGGTCTCCCCACTGACTGTTCCCATGTTTCCTTTAGCACTTTGCCTGGCAGCCAGCTGAACCTGACGGCAGTGTGCAATGCAGAGTGCGGCTGCCTGCAGGAGACCTACAGCCCTGTCTGCGGAAGCAATGATGTTATGTATTACTCTCCTTGTCATGCTGGGTGCAGAAAAGTGTCTGAAAACCTCCGGAATGGCAAGAAGGTACATCCCACAGCACCATGTATTAACAAGGCAGCAGCACATTATCTTTGGAATGTTTTGGCTTGCTCTGCAAAAGCGTACTCAGGTTTGGGCTTTGTTGCAAGTCAGTGTAAAAGGCAGAGACAGCCCTGAGCAGATGGAGGATGTGCTCAGGGACCACCTGGAAGGAAGATTAAAGGTTCCTGGAGGTCACCCTGCTTCACTTCCCTCAATGTGCCCAACTTTGATTTGCTCCACTCTGGGTCAAACTGTGCTGAGATCTATGGGATGTCACTCAGGGAAGGAGAGGAGCTTGGTGAGCACCTAATTCCTGTGCCAATGCTTATGGGGCTTGTTTTGGGTATTCAGTGCACATGATGCACCTCCACATACTTTCAGCGTACAGCTTATAGACACAGGCAAAGGCCCAAGATAGGTAATGATGACATTCAGAGTTGAAGTGCTGTCTGGCAAAGTTTATTTCTGTTATTTAATAATCTGTTTTGAAGTGGGTGTGTCAAGAACGCAGCCTGATTTCTTTTTCAGTCCACACCAGGAGCAAAACCAGCTGCTTTCTGACCTCTCCAAATTCATTTCTTTTTAAAACCAAGTCCTGACTATCACCATGCTCTCCCTGGCAATCCACTCACCAGCCTTTCTTTCCCAGGTCTACCATGAGTGTAGCTGCATTGAGAAAACTCTCCTGCTTGGCCCTGGTGAGGCAGAAGCAGGGAAATGCACCTCCCCTTGTGCAAAAAGGACCCTGCTGCTCTTCTTCATGTTCGTGGTGATCCTCTTCACCTTCCTGAGCAGCATTCCTGCGCTGACCGCAACGCTACGGTAAGCCCAGGATCCTCTGCAAGAAGCCTCAGATATCACACCTCCATTTTACCCCATTGGCACAAGCCCTGGGGAAGGCGTGATGGGAACTACCAGACTGGAAAGAGAAGGGCTAATTCCCTTCATTGCCTAGCTGGGAAAGCAAATTTTAGCCCTGGCAGCTCTTTCCTCTGACATCAGTCACCCAGTTTGCAGTGGCGTGGGGGTTATGCTGCTCTGGGACAGACCTCGGTGTGCAGGGCATGGAAGCTGGGTGCAGGGAGCGTTGGTGCCGTGCAGCCTGGCAGAGCTGCTGAACTGCCCTCTTCTTCCCCAGGTGCGTCTCCGACAGACAGAAGTCATTTGCACTTGGGATCCAGTGGATCGTGGTCCGAACGCTAGGTACGGTACAGAGCGGCACGGCGCTTCTGTGTGGTCTGTTGGCTTTGAAGAGTGTGCCCCACACTGTTACATGTTCAAAAGAGGTTGGATAGGAAGTGGAGGGGGTAGGACATGAGGTGTTGAATGGAAGATGTTTTCCGTTGTTTGCCATCCTTCAGAAAAGAAACTTAATTCTATTTGCATGGAGTTTGCAAAATGAATGAGGGATTCCATAACGCAGCACAGATGGGGCAAAGGAGAATGTCCTGGCAGCATGTCATTGCTTCAAGAAAAAAGGAGCAGTGGCACTGAAGGCCCTCCTTGGTCCTTGTGCAAGTAGGCCAGGGTCAAAAGTCAACTGACTGGACTCTCAGTTCTTGAATTTCAGCACGCTTTGGGCGCAGCTCTGGATGTCTGCAGAATGAGTTTGCTGCATCATAGCAGACACAGTGCCTGGTGCATTTCTGCCAGCCCCTTGTGTCTTGCAAGGCTGGAGCACAGGTCCTGCCCAGTCTGAGGATTGGTTCTGTCTTCCCACAGGAGGTATCCCTGGCCCCATTGCCTTTGGGTCGATGATCGACAAATCCTGCCTGCTCTGGCAGGACCAGTGTGGTGAGCAAGGCTCCTGCTACGTGTACCAGAACTCAGCCATGAGCCGCTACACCCTGGTCACCGGGCTGGTCTACAAGGTGAGGTTGGTGTTTCACTCTCTGATCAAGCATGTGTTTAGGAGGCAGCATCTCATGCTGGGGGACAGTCTTACAGAACTGTGCTATGCCCATCTGCCCCCTTCCAAAGCCAAATTAGACCTTAAGACAAGAAATATCCTCAGGGAAAGCAAAAGCTTCTCTTGCTTCTCAGCAGATAATGGTGCTCCAGGCACTGTTGTTCCTTTAAATTCCCATTACATTCCGGGCTTACAGCTTCTGTTGCACCATAAGAAAAATCTCCAAACAGTGACTGAATGATTTTTGCTAAAAAATGGAGTAAAATATGTAACTGCAGTGTTAGTGAGTGAATGATGCCATTGTGGGCACACTGTAAATAACCATTTTGTGATCGCTGCTAGAAAATACGAGAGCATAGCTGTGTGATTCTTATTGATTAGCTGAAAGCCATTGTTTCAACTGCTCCCAAGTAGGCACTTGATGTAGAGAGCAGTGTTTAGCAGTTAGTGTGACAAAGTGGCTTCCAAAATCCTTTGCACACTGAAGCGCTGCTTTGCTGGTTTGTACTCACTGAGGGCTGGGCATCTGTTTTTGGGGAGAACAGGGAGTAACGGGATATTAGGAAAGATTTCATCTCAGAAAGAGCAATCAAGCATTGGCACAGGCTGCCCAGGGAGGTGGAGGTGTCACCACCGCCGGAGGTGTTCCAGATACGGCAGATGTTGCACTGAGTGACATAGCTTAGTGGGCACGGTGGGGATGGGCTGATGGTTGGGCTTGATGATCTCAGTGGTCTTTTCTAACCTTAATGATTCCATGATTCTGTGATTCTATAATTCTGTGATCTTGGTGGCTGCAGGTGCTTGGGACAGCCTTCTTCACCATCGCCTGTGTGCTGTACAATCCACCGCCGACAGAATCAGCCCCCGGCAGCTCAGACACGTCAGAAAATGGCAATGGGGACCTCCAGGAAACCAAACCTTCGCTCCCAGCTGAGGAGGATATATGAGGCTGTGCACATGCCACCGACTTTCTCGGTCTCAAAAATGCGACAAAAAGACATCATGCAGCCCCTAAGTTTTTAATTATTAGTAATATTATCACTTTTTTTACTTCAAGAGAAATAATTTAATTAATCACTGGTGTGCTTGCTATTTTCTTAGCAGCAGAAGCACATTCCAAGTTGTGTGCTGATGCAATACGCAGTTATTTAATTTTATTTAAAGAAAGGGCTACTGTAGCTTTATTCTCTGTCTGTGACAAGCAAGGACTGAGATCTCCATGAGTGGAAACAGACACCTGTAACTCCAATGGAGTGAGTGGGGTTGAAATCACTAGAGGATCCGGTCCCTAATATCTCAGTTGTAAAGCCAACTGTAGCAAAACTTCCCATGAGACTTCCTTGCCTGAAAAGACACCTGCTGTCCTGCAATCTGCATTGCAAAGACAACCGGCCCTTAAACTCCTGGATGCAAAGCAGACAGCCCAGCCAGCACCGTCTTCCTGCAACACACAGCTTCACATCAGTTTGTGCTGGCATCCTCCAACCTTTTTGTTTAGAAGCAGAGCATCTAGTTATGCAAGCTGGTAATCCTGTGCAATGGGAGATAGGTTTGGGATGAGGTTTGTCCAGCAAATCCATTGGTACACTACAGGCAGAGATCCTGGGAGCTGCTGAGCGCTGTACTTCGATGCCTCGTCTCCTGCAGGGTTTACACCTTGGTGACACTTCATTTTTTTTGTTGTGTTGTTGAGAGGTGATGCCTTTTGTAATGTCCTGTGCAAAACTTGATCGTGTTTCTTGCTGTTTGTTTGATGCAGGAGGATGTGAGATATGGATCTATGTGATGCTTCTCTTCAGTTGCCCTGTATGATGTTGGTTTTGGGTACATGCAAAAAGTCAGAATGGATTTATTTTTCTCTCGACTGCTAGCTTAAGGGAGAGCTCACCATAATGACAGACTGCTTTGTGGAAAGGGGTTGCTGACCTATACCCAGTGTGGTGCTTCAGGCAGAGAGGGCAGGGTTCCCGAAATGGCCTTTGAGTGCGCACCTGCAATACTGACCAGGGTAAAGTGGGGGGAATTTCAGCATCCAGCAGGAGTTTCCCTGGCTTCCCCCACAGCCCCCATCGGGTCAGAGGCTCTGTCTGCCTGCATTTGCACAGCCTCAAGGTTCAGGTACAGCTGTGGAGAAGTAGAGGCCAGGAAGGGCTGTGGGCAGCCCTGGTGCTGCACCGAATCATCTGTTGAACAGGACTTACGTTACTGAGCTGCAATGCTGGCATTGCTCCGTGCCAGGTGCTGCTTGGAATTGCTTTGTGGTTGTTTTGTATATTTTGTGTATTTATGCCTTCGTAAGCAGACACGTAATGAGCTTTTTTTTTTTCCTTTGGCTCCTTAAACATTGTCAGCTGGTGCAGCATGATGATGTGATGAAGGGCACAATGGGTACAGAATGCAGGAGAGCCCTGCTGTCCCAGAGGGTCAGGGTTGGACATGTGGATGCAGGAATTGACCTCAGCATCGCCCAGACACCAAAGGCTTCTTCACAACCAGGCCTGGTTTTGGAGCCAACTGCAGACATGAGTTTCTCTCCCCTCTTTGCCCTTCCCAACTTACAGATGTTTTGGGTACAAGCAGGGATCTCAAAAGGGGAAAACGCATGAATGTATTTCGGGAACATGTTTTATGTATGATGTATTTATGAAAGGTAGAAATTTTTTTAATATATAAATATATATACAGATATCACAATGCAGTCCTTGTGCTTATTAAATGAGCCTTATCTGAACCTCTTGTTTCCAAAGCAAAATAAAACATTGGGGCGGGGGTTGGGGGGGAGGGGGGGCGTGGTTATCCTGATGCTGTGGCACTGATGGGGATGGATTTCAGGAAGTAGTAACAGGGCACTCCCATCTCATTAACAGGTTATGTAGGTGTACAGGAAACTTAGAACAGAATATTTGAGAGTATGTTTCCTGGTCCCATATGAAGTATTATATTGCTATAAAAGGCCTAGAAATGTGATGGGTATTTCGGTGGTGCTTGTGTGTGTGCTTCCATCAGCCTAACAGGGTCCATCCAACTGGTGGGACAGCAGGTGACACTGAGACCCTGAGGGTGTGTGTCTTGTGGTGATGTACCCCTCCTTCTAGGGAGGATAATAGCTTTTGAAGGCAAAATAAGTCATTTGGTTGCTGAGGAAGGACCAGGAGGGGAAGTTCTCTGCTGCCACTTCTGCACCCGCAGTGACCCTTTACAGCCACATGACGACTCCCAGACCCACGCTACGTAAATGAAGGCAAAGTCCTGTGTCGGCTGTCGTTTGCTGAAGGGATGATTCATGCTGTTCAAGAATACAAACAAACAGCAGTTGGTATTGAGGAAACGTCACAGGGAGGTAAAACAAATGGGAGCACGCAAGGAGCTCCGAGCAGGAAGAGCCGCATGCTATTTGTTGTAGGCAACAACCCGGGCAGTCAATGAGCCTTTCTTCTCCAGCAAACAGTTTGCAAACTTCCTGAAGGTTTTAAAACAGCAGCAAATAAAGCTGCGCATACGGTTCAGAGATGGATTTGAAGGGCTTCCTGCCCTGGTTTGTCCCATCCCAGAGTGCACAGAGGGGCCAGGCAAATCCTATATCTCGTGGTACCGCGCAGGGCTCTGTCAGTGGGAGCAGCAAATAGTTAAAATGCGCTTTTTAATGGGGTGATGTTGAATAACCCACCTGACCGACGTTGGTTTTTGTTGTTGTTGTTTCAGCAGAAGAAAGCAAGCTCTGGGTGCCGCTAGATGGCAATGGAGACAGCAGCACTGTGGAGTTGGCTTCAGCATCGCTGGTGCTGCCCGCATCCCTGTGCTGTAACGGCAAACATTGGCTGCTCCAGGGAACAGATCAGTGCACTGGATTCCAGGTTGGCGGCAGCAAAATTGTTAATATATTTTAAAAGATCCGAATAATGGCCAAATCGAACTTTTTGGCATCTAGAAGAGGAAATCAGAGGTATATCCAGGGAAAACAAACATCGTTTGTAATCAGGAAGTGATGCAACACATGGGGGTCCAAACTGCTGCATTATCTTTATGGAAATTGATTAATTTGTATTCAAAGCCTTTCCTTCCCAGGCAGGGATGGAGAGCACTGAGGCATCAATCAAAAGGCAGCTTCTTTCTTGATAGTTTCCCCACGTGATTTTCTCCTTCCCCCAGATGTGATCATTATTGGTCTGAGCCTTTCAGCTCACTTTATGATGAAGACAGGCAAAAATTGCCTGTAAAAATCCTAAGCCTCAGTGTGGGGTCCTGTGCTACATCCCAAGTCCGAGGGGATCCAAAGGAACAAAATGTGCTGACATTTCCTTCAGCCAAAATCATTTCATTTGAAGCAGAATAAATGCCAAAAAAATGAATTAAAAAAAAAAGCAGTCTCTTACTCAACTGTACACCTGGCTTAGGAGTACAAAATCTGTTCTGAGCAGAGCGAAGTTTTGAAAACCTGTGAAAGCACAGATAAAGCCTTCCACCTCAGAAGAAGAATTAAATACCATGAGCTGTCTCAGACCTTGAGGCATTACAGATAAAATCTTCCAGCCATGTAAGCAACAGCTGTGAAAAACACATTCAGCACAAGACTAACCTACCTGCATCATTGCATGCCTCCATTCCTAAGGATGGAAGCAAGTTTGTGACTTTCTGCTGCTGGTGAGTACTGAGCGGATCCTCAGCTGATGTAGATCACTGCAATTGTTCTTCATTGTCTAGAGCAGACGTGATGCAGCAGTGGGAGTTTGGAGTTTTCCCATGATCTGACCATGTAAGAGAAGTTGGAGTTGGCCAGCTCTGCATGCGAGTGAGAGCTCTGCAGCATGGCTCAGTGTGCTCTGGGGATGCAGTGGATCTGCCCAGGAGCATGGGAAATTCAGGGTAATGTTTGTGTTTGCTTGGGGGAAAAAAAAAGGAAAGAAAAAAAGTCACTAAGGCAGATCTTGATGCATGCACTGAAAAGAGTGTATTTGTGCTGTCATCTTTGCTATTGAGTCCCTGACCTTCTGTGGTCTCACAGCTAATGGCAATTAACTTAGTTCACTGAGCAACGAGTCTGCGGCAACTAAAGTAAGGGCTGTGGGTGCCCTGTGGTTGCACGGCGTGCTGAAAGCAGCAGGCAAGCAGGCCAGCCTCTTTGCATGGCCAGCTGATAGCTGTCATTACCTGGAACAGCAGAGCATGACACCAAAGCACTCAGACACTTTGCAAAAGATGGCTGGCTCAGTTAAGCTTGAGCCTTTTTACATCGGTTGGGGTCAATTAGGGGTTTCTGGATACTTCCAGCTCCCCCTGCAGCCATTCAGTAAAGAAAGCCAACCTGGGGCTTGATGATGGATGATTAATCTTTATTTAACTGCATATTAAAATGTTGTTTCCTTTTTTTTTTTAATGATAATCCACAATTCCCTACCAGCAGCTGTTGAGGTCATTTGGTTTTGTGCAATCCTTTTAACACTGTGCTTGGATCTGCTCTGAGACTTCTCCCTCGCTAAAACAGTGCAAAAGATTTCCTTCATTTCTTCTCTCCTCTGGGGAGCCAGGCACTGAGCATGTGCTACCTGCCTTTGTGTGAATCAGATAACAGGGAGGAAAGATGAGGGCTCAGGGCAGTTTATCAGTGTTTCTCAGGAATCCCATGCTTTGTAGGTCACTGTTATTCTGGACTTGTGAGTGTTTCTGGCTTCTTATCTGCTTCTTGTCTTGCTCTGAATCAAGTGTTGCTCCTCTCTTAGAGATAAGCCTCCTCTCTTTTTCATAGCTCTTTTATTATCACTGTCTTGGAGTTCTCAGTAGCTCTGTCTGGGGATCCTACTAACGCTCAATGAGCAAGACGTCCTCCCTGAGATTTACCTAACTAATGGAACCCAGCCCCAGGGTGCTGGGGGTGTCCTCACTGCAGGAAGAACCTCCTCCAGCCCTAGGGGTGCCCGGGGAAACATCTCCCCATGGAGCATCCTGAGGACAGATGGGTGATGTTCCTTGGGGTGGCTGCAAGCGGAAAAAAGCATCTGCGCTCATGTTTTGCTAATCTAATTAGGCAAGAAAACATCATTAATGCTCTGCGTGTCTAATTGATTAACATTCCCACTAAGCATGGGGTTGTTCTCATTAGCAGGGCTTCGTATCTGTGAATGCTTCTTCGCCTGAAGTTACAAATATGCTGTGTTATCTAGAAGGCACATCTCATCTCTGTCTTTATGAAATGCTTGGCATTCTTACATGGCTTTTAGTGGTGAAGAGATATGAGAAGAGCCATGAGCGTGGAACAAATAAAGATTCTTGGAAAGTGAGGGTTTGCTGCTTTTTGTGCATCATTAGTAGTAAAATGAAGCAAGATTTTCCTCCTACCCCATAGCAATTGTAAAGATTTTCCCTTCTCTGTGGCAAGATAATATGAATCTTTGAAGCGTGTTCCATGGAAATAAATAGGAGGCGTTACTTTTGGAGCAACCTTGTTGAATTTTGTTTCTTTTACATTGAAAGGGGGAAAAAAATCCTCCAAAAACTATTTTCAAATAATTAGCTTTTGGAATTCTTTTGGCATCCATTGCCTCTAAGGGGAAGTGGTGGGAAAGGCACTGGGCCTCAGTGCTCCACTTGACCACCCCTATCCAAGCAAACCATGCTCTTCATTCAAACACACTGTGTCCCTTTATGTCTCTTTTGGGGGACGTGGTTTAGTGGGCATGGTTGTGATGTATTGATGGTTGGACTTTTCCAGCCTGGATGATTCTGTGTCTCTGCAACAACACACCGACCCCAAACCTGAAGGCCCAATTCTTTTCGGCATTTATT
Source organism: Pavo muticus (assembly GCA_016647715.1). Lineage (NCBI taxonomy): Eukaryota > Metazoa > Chordata > Aves > Galliformes > Phasianidae > Pavo > Pavo muticus. The sequence goes on along the minus strand of JACDJE010000149.1, from coordinate 10,255,642 downwards.
TTCAGCCTAAAACAGAGCTTCCATGGATTTGGGTTTTCCTGCCTGCATCTATATCAGCTTCGGTTTCTATAGCAACACTACCATAGTTTCTCCTACCCAGGTTCACAGCAGCTCATCTGCTTTTTCTGAGACTGGGTTACCAGGCTTTATGGAATTCATATATAAACCCCATAGCTCGATTAATAATGGATCTGAGCAGCTTCCAGCCCTCAGCACCAAGGGCAAGGAGCATTCCCACACACACAGGGACAATGAGAGCTCACATCCACCTCCCCAAAGCCCCTTCAGGAAAACAGACAGACAGGAGGTCTGCATCACCCCTGGGTTTGCTCAGAAGTAATTGCCATGACAGCAATGTGCAGTGTGCTTCATGAAGCCAGCCTTGGGGCCACGGTCTCACAGGGTTCCAGGTGTCCCATAGGTGTTCTGTCACGTCTTCCAGCCCTTCGGGGGATGTTTCAGATACCATGTGGCAGATGGGGTCCAAAGCAATGCATGGTGTAGTTCAGGCACATGAATCCTTCAGCGTCAGCCTCTTCTGGGAATTTCACGCTGCAGAAATACACTTTTCCTACCTCTGGCACTGGAGCTTTGCTTTTTGTTGCACGTTGCAAGAAACATGAGTGGGAATGTGCATGCACACACATGGAAGAAGAATGAAAGTTGCAAATGGAAGATCAAGTCATGAATTAAAGCTAATGGAAATGTAATTACTGTAGAAACCAACTGAGAGCATGCAAATGCTAAAATGGATTAAGCAGGAAGCGCTCACGGAGCGTTACCACATTTGCTTCTGTAACATCCTGTTTATATAGACAAATCTGAACACAGTATGTAGTATGAAATGAGCAAAACTTTGCACGCATCCCCCACAATGAGTGATCTGGGTCAGGGTCTCTTAATGTGTCAGATATAATTAAAACTCCTGAACAGCTGTAGAAGTGAAAATACATCCTCTCCTACCTGCAGCCAATCGAATGTTATAATTGAAAGCAAGCGATTAATAAGACACCAGAGAGCAATCACTCACGTTAACCTTTTCCCTGTGCTCTGGTCTGACAGCAATAGCACTATGAGCTCTCCTTGCCTTCGTCTGCTCTCCAGAACTTCCCATCTCTGAAGGGTGGCTTTTCTCTACAGAGATAAAGGCCTGAAATTTGGGCGGTGCATTTGCTGGCATCTTTGTGGGTAAATGCATTTCACAACGCTGCCCTTAGCCCCATTTTAACACAGCCATTGGCAATTGGAAGCCTAAAACCATCCAGTAGCTCTCCCCATGGATAAATGGGTGTTTAAAAGCCAGGTGATGACAGTGAATGGGCTCAGAGTGTGCATCACCCAAACTCTGGAAAAGATCAAAGTGAGATCAAAGCTAAGTTTTGTCTTAATATAACACGAGGGCCAAGCATATTAAGTTAAAACTCTCAGCACTCACATCCATTTCCAATGCCATCTATATTGCAGCACCTGCAGAAATATCCCTTGGACTGACAAATAGTACTTGTCTTCTTAGAAAGGCAGTGTGAGAGAGATGCAGCTAATGCAGGGCCTTCCTCAAGACCAGTTACACATATTTGGAAAATGGGCTTCATTTTAGTGGCTTGGGTTTTTTAAGCACTATCCCAACAGAAGAAGCTGCCAGATAACATGGTGAATCCAGTTGCTGGGATAGGAAAGACACTCACATTTTTGCTCCTTCATACCCTTAAATTCCTATTGATCATCACTGTTCATCATCTGCTCTTCTCCTGTATCAGTCCCCTTGGGTGGGTAAAGCTTCCTCCCACTGTGTCCTCCCTATTCAGAGAATCACAGAATCATGGGATGGATTGGGTTGGAAAAGACCTTAAATATCATCCAGTTCTAACCCCCTGCCAATTATTCATTGGCTCTTCTAAGCCATGATCAGACTATGGTCTAGAAAGAATAAAGAAAGGCAGAAAAATACATACATTTAGAGGATCTCTTCACTGCAGAGAACTGAGCTGACTCTCCACATCCCATTCCCTTTGTCCTCCTGGTCCCTCCTGTCCCCCTGCTGCCATCACACCCTGCTCTGCCAAGGCTTCCCTGGAGGATTGTGTACAGTGTTAGGAGCTGTGTTCTCACCTGCTGATTTTGAGTAGTATCATCACTGTAATTAGAAGGGGAAAAGAACACGAGAAAGAAAAGAAATCCCAGAGTGTGCAGGGATCATGATGAGGCTTGTTTGTGATTTCTCATTGCTTTCTTTTACCTGATCAGTGGTGAATAGAAACGCATGTACGCAAATTCTCATGGTCTGCTGTTTTTCAAACTGTACTCTCCACAGACAGAATATTAAAGCATCATCATTTGACGCTATAAGTGGCAGAAAACTATTTGACATTTTTCATTGTGAATATCAAGATTGTTTTCTTGCCACTGCAAATCCCCCAGGATATATTATGCTTGGTTATCTCTGCTCAACACATTTCACAGGGGAACGTATTGTAAGAGAGGCAAGATTGACAAAAATAAAAATTCACTTGAATGCAGAAAGCAAATCCATTCCTTGTTTGGCAGGCACTGGCAAGTGATACTTAAACAGCTCCTCGTGCTTGTCACACACAGTGCACTTCAATTGAGGAAAGGGCTGCCTCACAGGATGAAGGAGGAGCTGCACATCGTCCGACTGATCCCATCGGCTCTGAAGTTACGCTGGGTGAAAGGGAAGGAAAACCTGAGCCAAGAGGCCCTGCACCTGGCCCAGCCAGCACTGCTGGTACATTGCACAGAGCGAACCACAGGAACACAGCGTGCTTCATTAGGAGGCCTCCTCCTAAGATATTAATTATTATTTAGGCTCAATACCAGACAGCAAAATTTAATCAGACGCCGTTGTGAAACGGCAGTGAGGGAACGCTCTAGCGAGCAGCAGCAAATCACCGGAGGCATTGTGAAGCTCTCCCCGTGGTTTTAACTCCTCGTTTTGCCACATTTGTTGACACTCTGGTTTTGTTTCTGCTTTATTTCCCCCTCTCCTTGCAGATCACTGTGCCTCGGGCTGGGGCACTGCACTTGGGATCTCGTGAGTGGTGGCACGTGGGGAGGAGAGGAGAAATGGAGGTGTTTTGCTGAAGGACACATGGGCTGCACTGTGTTCACCCACAGAGCCAGCTCTTGGGAACATGTAAAATGTAAGGACTGTTCCTAGTCCATACTCTTTCAGATTGTGCCAGTTAACACTGGCAGCAGAATTTGGCTGCCTGCTAACCTGTTTTCAAGGCTTCTTTGTCTTGTCAGTAACTCTGCTGTGTTTGAGATCATCTGTCACAGCTCCTCAGTCGTTTTCCTTTGCCTCGCTCCTGCTGTCGTGGGTGAATGAGAGAGTCCTTTAAAGTGAAATGCTGATTAATTACCCTTGTTGCTGAGAGATGCTGAATTTCATGCATTCTGAAGGTGACCTTTTGATTAAAGTCTGAGGCACCCAAAGAGGATTACCCCATCCAAGATGTCAGCTCTGATGGAGGAGCACAGCAGATGTATGGGCATGGGATAAGCAGAAGATCATCACTAAGCTGGCAGCAGGGAGTATGGAGGGTGTGCAGGGAGGGAGGCATGGGACCTGCCCCACAGCTGGAGAAATCACAAGCCAAAGGCAGCTTCTGGATCCCCTATGGAGCTCATTGGGGTTGCTATTGCTTGGGTAAGTTTGTACTTTCTGTTGTGACCAGCAAAGGTGATGCTCAGAGAACCATGTTCGAACTCTGTTGCTATTAATGCAAATGGAAGCAATCACTTCTGCTGCAGGGACTCGTCTGAATCACCAGCAAGAAGGGAAAGTGTTCTAGTAATTGCTTTTACTGGCTTGTGGCTATTGACAGTACTCTGAGAGGCAATATGCAGTGTCTGAGAGCTCTGTGATCCTCTACTTGAGCCCTCTCTTCTGTTTGGTTAAAATTGGACATACTCCCTTCTCATTACCCCAACCACTTGGGCAGGCAGTAAAGCCACAGACTTTTTAATACCTGTTGGTGACTATTGTAACAGAAGTCCCAAGCCCTTCTGAAGTCTGCACTTTTCATTCGTCTTTTAATAATGGTTGGACACATTAATTCCTCCCAGGACTCTGGAGAAGCTCCTTGCACAAAAGGCTGGTTCTCAGTATCCATGCTAAACTGCTCTGTGTTATAAGGAGAAGGAGAGGGGAAAATCCCCCCGGCTGTGAAGGGAAATGTATTAGCTTATAGCCTCCCTATTCTCGCTAACACCGTAATCTGATGGAATTAGGAGAGATGGCCCAAAAACCAGAAAGCAGAATGTTTTCCCCGAAAGCCACAGGTCCCCCGAGCTCATACTGCCAGCTCCAGCTTCGCTGAGGATTGTGTGTGAGGACTGATGCTCCCACAGCTGAGCAGATGCGGAGGAGTAGTGCCATATGTTTTAATGGGTTACGGCTCCCGAGGGGTTACTGCAGTCATTCTCCTGTGGACAGCAGCCCTCATTAGGAAAGACAACACAGAGGCTGAGGCAAAGCGTGTGTCCTGGCAAGGGATGAGTTTGCATTTGTACCCAGAGGTGTGTAAGGTCCCTGTGACTGCCTGGAAGAGGTGCCAGGGTTTCCTCAGCACCTTGGCCCCTCTTTCTTTCTCTGACTTGCACTTGGAGGGGCTCCATCCCACAGCTTCATCTGCTTGGCTTCCTTCACTGAGCGCTGTGCTGTGCTCACTCCTTCACACGCAGCCTTCTGCTCTGCTTGCTGCTAATTGGGCACTACGGCTGCACTCCCAGCCACCTGGTGCCTCTGTGAAAAAAATCAGTAAACCTCAAACTGCTCTCATTTCATTTCCAGGGATACAAATTGACAAGATTTTCATGTGTAAGATCTTGAATATGCAGGAAATTTAGAGACCCTGTACCAAACACTGACCCGGGAAGAGAGAGAGAGGCATCAGGTGCCTGATCCTAAATTAAATCTGATCCCCAAGGAAAGAAATTCCTGCTTAACAATCCCATCTTTTGTGCCATTACTTTCGTGCGCTCTGTGTCCTCTCCCATGATCTGTATCATGTCCTTCAGCTCTCACTTGGGTTTGCACCAAATAGATGATCCTACCTACCTGTGCAAGATGAGTTTAGAACCAAACAGGGGAGTTATTTTGTGAATATGTCATCACTTTCTAGCTGAGGTCAAATGGAGGAATCATGAAAAGTCACGACATATGTACTCCATCAAGCAGGAGGTGATAGAAAGCATGAGTGCAAAGCTCTGCTGGCGGCTGGGCTTGTGTTGCAGCTCTGGTACCAAGATGTGCTTAAAATCCTGCAGGAGCTGCCAACCCCTTTGAAACATAAGAACTGCCATTAACACAAGGAAGGAGTTCCAGCATTGTCATGGTCTTCCTCTTCTCCATTTCATGGGCCTCTTCACAGTGTAAGATGATAGCTTATTGAAATCTGGAAACTAATGAATAGAGTATAATAAACCTAAATGATATTAGTTATTGACCACATTACACATGCACATGATCCCTGCCTAGCCTTGTGCAAGCAACGTGGAGAAAGCTGATGTGTACAGTTTAATTAGACTTGATCTTCTTGTTGTCAAAGAAATAGAGATTTGCCATGCCATAAATCATCCAATTCTTTCTTTTCTATCTTGCTTTGTATTTTCATTTGCTATTAACCGAGTTTTAAATTCTGATTCCAATGTAATGTGCTTCCTAAGTAGCATTAGAGCTGAATCTAAACCAAACATTATCTGATTAAATCTTGACCCAAATGAGTTTGCCTACTTTCTGTGCTTCTAAATACATATTTACCATATGTTGCCTCATATGCTGCTTTTCTTTTTTACTGATGCTTTTGTCCAAATGTTATAGTAATCATATGTTGCTTTTAGTCACGAGTAAAACAAAGTTTCACGTTTGTAACCACTTTTGCAGAGCTGAAAATTAAATAGCAATAAACCTCTGAGCATGCTGACCAAGAATGATGCTGTCACAGCTCCCTATCTCCAGAAATGGAGGATGAAGCCATGGTGGATGTGCGTGTTCCCCTAAGCCTTGTTGAAGCCATCTGAGCACACAGCACAGTGTGACCCCCTTTTACGGAGCAATGTCACAGATGGGTTAAATTCATCTAAATCTTATTTTGGATGAAAAACAGTCTGTGGCTCCAAACAGTCTCTGCTTCCCTGCGCCATCTCCAGCTGATGCACTCCTCCTGCACAGGGTGAGCATTCAGCTGGGCCAAGTCCCTGTGCTGGGTGCTGGTGCTGCTACTATGGCACAGAGGCTGTTAGCAGTGGGGGCTGTTGGAGAGGCAGAAATGCTGAAAACCAAGTGCAAATGTACCTTTGCTTTTGTGGAGTTATTGCGCAGGCATGCCCCAGGCTGCCAGCCCCTGCCCCTGGACCTTCATCTCCTTTCAGGACACCCTGGTGGGCAGCTCTCAACACCACAAGCCTTTTAGCAGCTACTGTGCCTCCAGCCCTGCCTGGGTCACACTTGATTTCCTCAAATAAAACAACACAGAAATGTGTCAGGTTGAAGCTGAGGCTTTGGCTGGCTAGAAACAGCCTGGCTGGTCCTGGGCTCCTCATCTCCCATCTTGAACAAGGAAGATACAGCTCACCTGCTGGGAAAGGTGGAGTACTCCCATCACTGCTTCATCACAGGTTGTGCTCCCTGCCTCTCCACGTAGCTTCTCATCGTCACACAGCAAATGCAGCCCCTGCTTCAGAAGCTGGCTGTTGTCTTTTCTCTATGCACAGGAGCTGATTCCCAGTCCCAAGGGGCAGTTAAGATGGCAGCAGAGCCAGGAACACCAGGACAGATCCTGGAGCAGAGCTGGACAGGACCCACATGCCAGGCTGTGTTTCCAGCACTGCCTGACCCCACCACTTCCAGCCCCTGGGCTAACACATCCCAGAGGCTCCCTCAGCCACCTGCAGAAGCAAAAAGATGACCCCATATGTTCCAGGCTCCAGATCTGGCTCTACCTGTCTGTCAGGTCCCAGGAAGGGGAGGAATGAGGTGTTCTGCAGGTGTTTGGCAAGCTGTCCCCTCTGCTCACTCAGTCATTCTCTCTGTTCTCCTGTTCAAGGCTGGTTACAAAATCTTCATGTTAGCTTCAAATAAGTGTCAGTCTGCAGCAAAGCAAGAGATTTTGTGAGCCTGGGGGTATTTCCACAGATATACAAATAGAAGAAGAGAGGCACCATCTGCTGTGCAGATTCCTTTTCCCTTCCTACCAATTGTTTCTGTCCTTGTAGCATGGACAGTCCGATGAATCTGCCATGCTGTTGTTCATTGGCTTTATAAAAAAGACCTAATAATATCAGCTGCATCTAAGCAGGGGGGACATTGCATTGCCCACATCTCCCTAAGGTGTTTGCAGTAAGTTTCAGTGACTTGTTGATCTGGAGGTGCTATTTTTCTTCCCAACTTTGGGTTACACATCTGAGATGCACGAAGGGAGGGTTTATTTCAGTGAATCAATGCTTCAGTCATTATTGGGAAGGCAATGAGAAGAAACCAGCAGGCACAAACTACACAGAAGTGGTGATGTTATAGGGCATGCTGTCAAGTCAAAGAGAAGCATTTTGGATTCCCACCTCTGTTTTACTTTACACCAGATCTGTGCATCCATAGCTGAAGGTTGTACCTCCTCATTTCAAGGCTGTAACTCCTATCTGAAGATTTTCAGATCTTTTTTCTTTATTCAAAAACAGAGCAGTTCTTTACAAATCCATGGATTTGCTCCAGTCATCATTTCCTTCCTTGGACCTGAGGTTCCTCTTTTTTGTTACAACTTCCAGAACAAATGTGAGAAGATTGTACGGATTCCATTTCCAGTCTACTGCTTAAGATTGCTTTGCTTTTTTAGGTTGGATGCAAAACTTACTAAGCTGTGCATGTATGCATAATAGCCAATATGTTCATCAATTTCAATCAAATTTGACAGTACATGCTAGAATTCTGAGTGGGAGGGAGATGGTGGATAAGTCAGTCCCCAGCTAACACCTGCAAAGTGCCAAGCTGTGATCCAGGATGGGTTCTGCTCCATGAACACAGCACTGACCAAAGACTTGAGCAAAATGTTACACCTGTCAATGGCTCTGACATCACAGCCTTTTGCAGCAACTCCTTTTTCATCTTTATTTTAATTTGTTATTCTACCACAGGCACAAAATTTGCTATGGAAACTAAATAGGGCTCGTGTTCCTAAGATGCAGATACCACCACTTTGATGCATTTGTGTACCATAGGGGCATCACTAAATCTTCCTTAATGTGTTTAAGTATGAACATAAATTCAAGATTAATATTTAGCCCAGTAGGTTCATAGATTTTATTTTCAGAATTCTCCCATCTGTGAGGGTAACATCAATGAAGGTAAATTATTGATGATAAATATTCACACTCAACCCCTGTCTCCCAGCACTCTCTATGCTCAAACTAGTTGCTCTTCCTTGAGCTCCTTTTTATTTACTCCACTTTCTAGCAAATTATTGTTTTAGGTGAAGCATTTTCTAGTTCAAACCAATTTCTGGAATTATTCAAGCATTTCTTTTGTAATTACAGCAATGTACTTCAGAAAAAATTAATTCCTAAACCATGAAGCTGCCTTAGAGGTTCTAGGAACACACAGAGATCACCTCAGCACAGGCAGAGCTGGCTCCCCAAAACAAAACCTGTGTGTTACCACGTGTGGGGCTGCAGCTCCATGGTCATGCCTGGTGCCTGACCTGACCATGGTTCCACTGAACAGACCTGCAAAAGAGCATCTCAAGGGAGAGAGTTCCTGCCCGAAGCGCAGACATTGCTGTATTTAATTCCGATCTTTAGCATTTAACATCCTGCTCAGAATAGATTATTAATGTAAGGAGTTATATCTTCTTTCTGTAGGAAAAAAAATCCTCAGTGGGCAGAATTCGGAAGAGGAAGTTTAGGCTGTGACTTCTCTCATGGACCAAATTCATTTATGCTGCCCATATCATGTGATGTATAGTATTTGCAGACATTGTGCACATCATATTTTCAGCCTGTTGAAATAAGGCTAAGGCCTATGTACAAGAGGACTTAATTATACCTTCAAAATAACGAGGCAGTGCAGTGCAGGCTGGATGTGCTGCCTGGATCAGCTGCAGTTAGGGAAGGCTGTGACCAGTGAATGGGCACAGAGACAGGTAATTATGCACCTTATTGCACTGCTGGGGCTGAGCCCGATTCTAACAGCAGCTCTGAGTGGTAATAGCAAGTTACCTGGAGCTTTATTGCAAACTGAGCAGCTACATCTGCTTTATTCCAACTCAAGAGCATTTCTTTGCATTTGATCACATAACATTTGCTTCACTCATCTGTGCCAATGTAGTGATAACATTCCGGGATGATGGTTGCTGTTTGAGCCTCATGTAAGTAATCACGAAATCACTTCACTCCATTCAAGCCATATTTGACCAAACATTGCAATGCTGCCAGCAGACCCAGGAGCTGCTGAAACCAGAAGACTATGTAAGGGACGTTGTGCTTGAGGCCATACCAAGCTCAAAGCCAAAACCAAGTGTGAGGATCTGCTGCTGTTCTCTAGGTTGCCCTCCGCCCCCCCCCAAAAAAGTGCCAACAAACAAGCAAACAAAAAAACCCCCACATAAACACAAGCTGGAATAATTAGCTCAAGCTAGCAAGATATGTATATATTGAGTTAGAGAAGGGCATTGATTTTGGCCCTGCTGTTTCTCCATTCTCCACTCAATTTGATTTAAGTGGTGACATGGGAAGGCTGCAATGTGTTGGTGATGCGATGTGAATCCAGCCTGTTGTTTGGCTCCCAGAGTTAGCTGAGAGGTGGCAAAAATCAGAAATTCCTGGTTGCTGGAGTGAGTCTGGGTGGTCAGGGAGGCAGGATGGGGCTCGCCCCGCCACCAGTCTGCGATATATCAAAGAAAAGATACCCAATAAAGCACAGTTTCTATCTACCTTCCACAAAAAGTCAATAAAGAAATGTAATCTGCTTTGTACTGGGTTTTATGTAACACCTTTCAAGAACAACAGCAAAACTTGTGATTTCCCATAGAGAAAATCAAATACGCTTCAAGGAGAGTTCTGACATTATCGGCTCATTCTGGGCTTTGTCTGCGTGATCCAATGAGAATGTTTGTGATTATTGTCATCATTTGTGGGTCCTCTTCAGCACAATCTAATGGTGATCAATACTGTCTTGTTTGGACAGTTGTAGCTGTGCTGGTGAGGCCAGGTTTACCCTTCCACCAGGATGGAGGGACAAGGGACTGCAGTAGTTCTGGATTTGCTCCTGCTTTCTCTCTGTGAAGTCTCTCCCAGACAGGGCAGCCATGGATGCGATGAGAAACCACCCAACCCTGCAGGGATGTCCTCACTTTGGGGGAATGTCCTCCTGATCCATCTGGAGCTGCTTAAAGCAAGGGAGACTCACACCTTGTGGGGAAACTTTGTCTTGCATGATCCAGAACCACTGGATTCAGATCTCCTCTGTGGGTCTGAGAAAGTGGTGCTCCAGGAATCCAGGAGCACATTTCTTTGTCTCCAACTTGTCCTTGTAGCCAGCAGGCACATCCAGCATGGCCCTCTGATGTGGGAGCAGGTGAAGCCACGTCTGTGAGGGTGTCAAAGGGCTGGAAGAGACATATCCACCAGCAGCTGCCATTTGTCATGGAGCGGAGCAGAGCAGCTCCCTGTCAGATAGGAGAGGAAGAACAGGGTAGGCTCTGCTAAATAAGCAGTCCCTGGAGGAGCTGTAATAGTAGGCTATCACACGGCGAGGCTGGTGGGAGGGTGGGCAGGGCTCAACATTGAAGAGTGATTCACTGCATAACTGTTTTACAGGAGAATTCGCAGCACTAACCACAGCCTCTCAGTTGCTAATGCCTTTGAAGAGTTAAATAAAGACTGAAAGCAACTTCTTGATTTTTGAGTCTTCTGCGAGCATAGTGTTTGAAAGGGAAGTCAGCAATTAGCAAAAGCAGAATCTATAGAGAAATTTTCCTTCAATTTCTCTAAAAGACTTTTAGCACCAGAAGAAACTCAGCCCTTCAGTAAGCGAGCAAAAGGTTGTTGCACTTCTTCCCCATTAGCAGCATCACTTTCTCCCAAATCCTCCATTATTAAATTCAGAAGCCACAGAGCAGGAAAAGGATTCATCCCTGAAGCAAAAAGTGACTGCTCGGATTCCTCGTCTTCAGTTCTATTCTTTAAGCACTCCTTGAGGTTGGGAAAGACAAGATAAAGCTGTGAGCTGCCATTGCAGAGGCTAAAAGCAGAGTTATATGCTAAATATCCTCTATTCATTCTCATCATGGGCAGCAGGAGAAGTTCTGTGACAGAACCCCTGCAGCTGGGTTAGTGAGGGTGGGATTCACACATTTGCTGCCTTTATCTACTGTAAAAATATCTGGTCCAAACCAGTTTTTGTTAAATATGCAAACATGATCCCTTTTAAATCTTGAAGTGAGAATGCTTTGGATAAAAAATGCTTCTTTCTACGCTACTTGGAGATCAGAGACATGCCATGCAGTTAACTCAATATCTACAAATGCCCTTTTATTCCAGTACCTCCAGTATACTGCAATAGGATGTGTATTTTATTTGTCATGTCTGCCCTTTATCAAGTATATTCTCCAGTCGACCCGTTTCTTATTCTATCTGCTATATCAGGCTCATCATAAAAAGTGTTTGCATTCGTATCAATGAAAGCAGATAACCTGAGGGCACTGATGTATTTCTAAGCTCCTTGGAAAGTGAAGATCTCCATCATGGTATGGATAGAAGCAAATGGGCCTGTGTTCTTCTGCATTCTAAAACACATGCAAGCAAAACCGGGGACAGATTCTGCCACACCAAGTCCAGAGTGGCTTTTGGTTTTTAATTCTTGATTTGTGCAGATTCTGTTTCTCTTTCTTCCTGGCTGGCAGAGGAGCACTTATCCATGCTCTGAGGTTAAGCCATTCCTCTTGTCCACGTAGCTCCAGGAAAAGCAAAGGCTGTGACTGCCTCTCCGCACCACTGCCCTGTGCAACACCTGTGCTGAGCTGAATGGTGGCTGCAAAATCTGTTGAAGGATTAGCTGAAGAATCAGAGCAAATTCTGAAGAATCAAACCATTTCAAGAAATCTTTCCGTTAATTGAACTCTGTTCCACTGTCTGCCGGTTCATCTCACAGCTACTTTAGTGGCAGTTATCTTCATTATTACTTCTATGTTTACCACTTAGTGAAATATGACTTTCTTTCATGAAATGGTCATTACTGAGCGAGAAGGACTCCATCTAATTTTCCTAACCTATTTCTCATCCCCTGTCATTAGTTTGGCTCTGCTGACGTTCAGCAATTTCTTGTATGAATGCACCCTTCCACCCAAATCATTTTCTAGACTTTTTCCTCCAGCACTCAGCCCTGGATTCAAAGCTGGGTGTGCAGCTTTTGCTATTTTGAGCACTGCCAGAGAGTCTTGTACTGCACTGAAAGAGAACTGATTTTGGTTTCAGCATCCTTAGATGCTGTGAAATCTGAGCTAGAAACAAGCTGTTATTTTAAATGTTCTTTGCACCAGAGAGGGGGTCCTTATTTCAACACGAGAGGAAGATTTTCTTCTTTAAATGTTATTCAAGAAGAATCTGAGAAAAACCTTGCACTGCATTTTCTTTGCTGTGTTACTGGGGTCTGCCAGGTCAGAAACCTTCCTTCACCTCTCAGCTCCGACAGCACTAGAACAATTCTAGGTAAGATACCATAGAATCACCTGTTTGTCTTTGTATTAGGATTTGACAAGATATTGTGGTGTAGCAGACATCAGATGAGAGAACCCTCAAGATACAAAAAGGAGAACATGCTGCGAGAGCAGACAATGTTTTTTGTATGGTGCAAAAACAGTTTGGAAATGTTTGCCCTTGGAGTCAGAACAGTTTGTTCGTGATTGAGAAGGTTTAAAAAAAATAGCCGTAGTCCAGAGAGCTCCTGTGCTCAGTAAGCATCTCTCCAAATCAACCAAGGGTTTATTTCATGTAAGTTGTTGTCTTTTCTTTCAAACTTCTCCTGTACCTGCAGCTCCCTGAACAGCTGTGATCAGATTTTCAACAACTCTCAGGCAGTGAATGCAGCCCCAGTATCACACTGAAAGGAGCTGAATGAGCTCCCTGTCTAACTCAGGCTGAGCTGATTAGTCTTCCTGGCCATTTGTTTGCTGTTTTTCTCTTTTCAGCTTCCTGCCTGCCTCCTCTGGCTGTTCTCCTTCAGTTTAGTTTAAAGCAGTCACAGGGCTGCTCTGTGTTATGGTTTGGGGTGAAATCCCCTCAGGAAGTCTGCAGAGAATTGTTCCCAATGGTCTGCTGGCCTGCAGGTATGGGAATAAACCCTTCCCTTCAGGCTCACACTCACCAGCAGAGCAGCAGGTCCTGCACCTGCAGCAGTGTTACAGGTGGATCAGCAGGTCAGAAATGGGACTCTTCTGCACCCAGGTACTGCACAATGGCATTACCTGTAGTGGCAGGGATGGAGCTCAGGGAGCAATGCCCTCTGCAGCCTCTCATTCCTGGTAACAGCCAGGAGGGACCATTTCACCATCTGTGGAGCGTGCAGACCTCCTCTGCGTGTCACATCCTCCCTGCATCCTCTTCTTGTGCAGGGAAAGGGATGTCAGTGCTGGCTCCATCGCTCTGCCAAAAAAATGGGAGGACGTGGGCTCTTGGAGGGAAAAATAGCAGGAATAAGGCAGATTGCACAGTACAAACAAAACATATCCACAGCAGGTCATAGTGTGCTTAGGAAGGCAAAAACTGCCAAATTTTCATGTCTGCTGAAGTGGCACAGAGTGACTCAAACCCATTGTAGGGTGTCCCAGGAGAATTTCTATTGGGAACGGCCCTTGAGACAGCCCCTCACAACACACCACTGAGCAGAGCTGTTGGAAGCTCCAGGGCTGGAAAGGCAGATGGCATCCCTGTGAGGCACAGGGCTGCCTGCCTGCACTGCTCTAACCTAGCCCTCACCCTAACTTTAACCCCAGCCCTAAACCTAACCCTAACCCTAACCCTAACCCTAACTCTAACCCTAACTGTAACCCAACCCAGAGCCAGACCAAAGCCTCAGGGGCTGCAGCAAATGCAAACTCTCCCCTTGGATTCGTCTGTCTCATTTTGTTGTATTTCTTCCTGGGGTGAAACAGGATTTTCAAAGGGAAACTGCATGGCAGTGCACGAGTGCAATTCATCGTGTGTTGGACATTTATATTGTATATGAAAACAAAGTGTGTTTGTTGCCACAATGAATCTGATTTGGGCTTGTTGCAGTCACAACTCAGGGGATTCAAAATCTGTTTTTGTCTCTGAACTGAAGCAGCTGGTATCTTCTGTGTGTGTCCAGTTAACACATCTGGCTCTGCCTGAGATAAATATTACAATGTCCATCAGCCAAAAAATCTGCTAACTTTAAAGGAATTTTGCTAAAGTAAAGGGATGAATCTGAAAACCCAGCACACAGAAGATTAGACTTGTACAAAGAATCTGGACACCTCCTTTCCCAGCTGTCCATTCCCAGAGATTGATCTTTCTTCAGGGAAATTCTCTTACCAACATCATCGTACATATCCCAGTGTGCTCTGTTTTCCACTTTCCTATTTTCTTTTAAATCTGTCCAGGGACACAACGCTGGGGTATGTGATCATTGCTCTGTGCTGGGTATGGTCCCTCTGCTTTGCCAATGCACACACCAATGTGCTCACACTGAGGAGTCTCAGCAGTTTCCTCTGCTATGAAAATCAGAGGCAATAAATATCCCATGTATCAACAGTTTTGATTTAAAATACTCTCCTGAAATCACTTTAGCCAAATACAGTAAATAACGAGCAGCAGTTGGGAATCCTTTATTGCTTATCCCAACTAGCAATACTTTATTTTGCAATACATTGAGTAATGCAGTGCTTGTAAGTAATGATGCAGTCAATATTATAGTCAACAGAGCTGATATATGCCCACTTTTCTATCACTCCTTTCTTCCTCTCTTTCTTGGACAAATCCTCCTTGTACTCCCCAGGATTGTACCTTACTGGCCCACCTTAGACAGCCCTGACTTTAAGGGATGTTTGAAGAAGGGAACACCTGTCCCAGTGATTTCAATGGGATCCGACTCTATAGGTTTGAACCAGGAATCTGCTCTATAGGGTGGGGAGCTGTGACCCCAGAAAAGGAAAAGGCTGCTGCTGTCTTTTAACATCTGCTTCTTGCAGAGCTTTCTCTTTGCTGCTTTCTGTGTCCTTCAGAAAAATCCCATCCTGAGAAATCAGACTGCAATAGGGTTAACATGAAAAATTCCTAGTGGTCCCAGCTGCAACGGGAAAAGCAAAGAAAGAAAACACTTGGGTCAACATAAAAGGGAGTGAGGCAATCTGGGGGCCTTGTATCCTGGTCACTGTGGGACCCTCAGCTCACAGTCCAGGAAGTTTGAATAGGCAAAGTCTTTAGGTGATATTTTCCTGCAAGATTTTAAGTAAATGCCTTGCTGTAACATTTGAGATCAGGAGCCTGTTGGTTTCCATGATTCTTTTCTGTTCTAAGCCACAGACACACACATACAAAATATATTAAAACGAGCCCAGCTTAGCTAAAAGGTCGGCTAGTTCAGAAACAAACAGCAGGGATTTAGGCTGGAAGCTTTAGCAGACAAGGAGAGAAGGGTGCACCTCCGGCTCTGCTTTTGCTTGAAGGAGAATATGGATTACATCTCTGCAGGGAGCAGAGGTGAAGGCAAGAAGAGATGGTTTGGCATTCATTTCAATACCCCACACAAGGAAGGGGACTGCATGTATCCTTCAGGTTATGCGTAAGTACTGGGGACACTAATAGTGTGTTGGGAGATGTTCTCTGTGGGCTGGTGTTTGTGCTTGGCATACAGCTCTGCCCATTCCAAGGGGAGGGTTTTCAGGTCTCAGCTCTGCACCAGAGGTAGGTATCCAGCTCTGTAAAAGTGCTGTGAGGACAGAAGGTAGAACAAAACCTTCCTATAAAGATATGAGAGAGGCTGACCCTTTTCCAGCTGGTGATACGCTAAGGCTTTCTTTTATTTTCTTCTTTACAAGGTGACCTATGCTTCTGCATGGGGAATGGCAAGGCTGCATGTCAGCAGGCAGACTCTGGGAAGGCAGCACACTCAGGCTCAGCTAGGATAAATTGGTGGTAAATTAACCAGCACTGGTGTACATTGGAGAGCCACATCGTGACTTCACATCTAGTCATGCACTCGTGCTCT
Source organism: Pavo muticus (assembly GCA_016647715.1). Lineage (NCBI taxonomy): Eukaryota > Metazoa > Chordata > Aves > Galliformes > Phasianidae > Pavo > Pavo muticus. The sequence continues at coordinate 10,239,405 of JACDJE010000149.1, read as the reverse complement.
CTGGTGACTCTACAAGAGGTGCAAGCTAGCTAGTTGGGTAGATAGAGGAGCAATGAGCTGACATCCTTGCTATTTGGCCTCATCTGCCAGGAAGAGCTGAAAAAGAGGTACCCTTCCAATGGGCTCTTATGAAAGTGGAGATTTGGCAGTTGACACAAACTGCACCAGCCTGATGAAGTGCTGACTGTAAATCAACAGCTACATTGATTCCAGGTAGCTGATATTTCAGAGTGTAATTAGAATTCTCCTGTAGCTATATCTCTGGGTATTCTCTGCCAGCATTTGGCACAGAGGGAAAGCGGAGGAGGTGGTACCTGGGGCACTCGTGAATGGCTGCTGGGACAGAGTGAGGAGATGTAATATCTTCCTTGTCAGCAGCCGTGCCTGCATTGCCTGTGTGCAGAAACACAGGGCAACAGAATCCAAAACAGAGCATTTCTACAGACAGATATTGATATAAACGTGCACATACTCACTGTAAAATTAGACCAGCAGATGGGTATCTAGTTTATGGGGATAGCAATTGCTTTCCACAAGGCCAAAATGAAGTTACAGGGCCAGGAAGGGACAATAACTCTTTGTTATGGACAAGGATCCCAAAGGAACTCTTTCACTGCCTCAGGGAGAAGTGCTTTAGTGCATGAGCATGGCTTCGGGCTTGGATCACAGGACCATAAGCTACTGCAAATGGAGGGCTAAAGAATAGGAACACCGGGAACCTGGGAAAAGAGCACAGCCCCACAGCAGCTGTGCTTCAGACAGCAGCACAAGGATGTGGAACAGGGAGAGCAGCTGGGGACCCCAGCCCTGACAAACTCCTCTATGCTGACAGAGACCTCATAACAAAAACTTGTAGATAAAAGGAACATTGGTGCTAAGAGATTATTAGTCATCCTTTAAACCAGTGTGGGATGAATGCTAGAAAACATTTCTCTCCATGTTTATATGACTACATAAGACTAAATAAATCTGATTTTGGTCAGCTTTCTGTGGTGATGCTGTCAGCTGGATTTAAGAGAAATTTGGGGGAATGTTGGCCGTTGGTGGCTGGCTGTGTAAAGTCCACTGTATGCATGCAGAGATTATTTGATTGACTGCAGGATTAGATCTCTTCTTGCATCAAATGGATAAGTGGTCTGCAAGGCACCAGCGCATACAGAGCCCACCGGTGTTTGGAAACACAACATCTGTCAGCAAATAAATTCAGACAAGTTATGGTTGCCTTGGCCAAATCAGTGGATGGGAAATCCTTGGATGGGATTTCCTAGATCTCTGTGCAATAGTAAAGAGCTTTATCATCAAGACAATCGAGTAAACAGCTCACTGAGGTTTTACAAGGCAGCATCCAGCTCAGCACCCCGAGCCTGAGAAAGTAACCCTCAATAACCCCTATTCTGGGGAGCCCTTTGCTGTGGGGGATCCCTTTATCACCCTCAGCATCACCGTGGCATCCTCACACCCCCTGCAACAGAGCAGCTCAGAGAGGACACTCATCCCCAAATTGGAGGATGTGGAGCTAAGGGAAAAGTGACATATGGGGATCAAAGCAAAGCAGCTCACTGCTGATGCTGCTGAGCTGTAGGGCTGAGAAGTCTCAGGACAGAGGTAGATATTTGTATGTGTTTTAAATGCATTTTAAATGCGTTCCTCCTAGAAGCAGCAGAGTGTGCGGGTATTCGGATGCTCAAAGGGCACGGGAATGTCCAACGGTGCACTGCTGGTGTCTCTCATGACTGGGGGATCGAGCTGAGGGGGTAATAGGGCTAGGGCACTTTCCCAGTCCCCTGTCAGCCCTCACCTTACAGCCCTGCCTCTGTGCCTGACTGCATGGGATGGAGAAGGGGGGGTTCCAACGGGAGGAAGGGGGCACTGTCCCCGGGGCTCAGCAGCCTCCTCTCCCCAGCCCAGCCGCTCCTCCCCATCGGCTCCAGTTCGGGCACCGGACTGGGGCTGCCGAAGCCGCTTGGCGGCGGGGCTCGTGCAGGGGGAGCCAAGAGGAGGGGCGTCCCCGGGGCCGGGGGAAGGCAGCTCGGGGGGCGGCGGTGCGGCGTGTGCCGGCGCGGCTGTGCGAGGCGGTCGGCGGTGTGCGTGTGTGCGTGTGTGTGTGTGTGTGTGCGTGTGCAGGGAAGCGCCGCGCACATCTGGGCTCCGGGAAGCTGCAGGGAGGAGATTCCAAAGCTGCGGGCTGCAGACAGCGCGGCGAGGCTGCTCCGGTGTGTGTGTCCGTGTGTCACACACTCACACACGCACAGCAGCCCGGCAGCGGCAGGCGCCTCCTCCCCGCCGCATTAAAACGAGCCAAGTTTCCTCGCTGGGGGCAGCGGTACGTCGGGGCGGGCGGCGGCTTCGAGCTGCAGCCCCGGCGGGGCGGCCCGGCCACGGGATGCACCCCAACGCCACGGCCCCGGCCGTGCCTGGGGGCTCCCAGCACCTCCACCCCAACGCCTCCAACCGCTCCGACCTGCTCTCCAAAGGACCCGACGAGGAGGATCTGGACGTCAACACCGATATCTACTCCAAAGTCATGGTGACCGTCATCTACCTGGCTCTCTTTTTGGTGGGCACCGTGGGGAACTCCATCACGGCGTACACGCTGGTGCGCAAGAAGTCGCTGCAGAACCTGCAGAGCACCGTGCATTACCACCTGGCCAGCCTCGCCTTCTCCGACCTCCTCATCTTCCTCCTCTGCATGCCCATCGAGCTCTACAACTTCATCTGGGTCCATCACCCCTGGGCTTTCGGGGGAGCTGTCTGCAAGGGCTACTACTTCCTCCGGGACGCCTGCACCTATGCCACGGCGCTCAACATCGCCAGCCTCAGCGTGGAGCGCTACATGGCCATCTGCCACCCCTTCAAAGCCAAGAGCATCATGTCCCGCAGCCGCACCAAGAAGTTCATCAGCTGCATCTGGATTGCCTCCTTCCTCCTCGCCATTCCCATGATCTTCACCATGGGAGAGATTTATGCTAAGGGTCAGGATCCGGATTCCATCATCTGCACTACCATCGTGAACACCTCCACGCTGAAGACGGTCATCCAGGTGAGGACCCCGAGCAGCCGGGGTCGGGCGGCCGCCTCCTTCCCTGAGCTGGAAAAGCCCAAACTTTGTCGAGAGAAGGGAGGAGTGGGTGGGGGAGACGAGGCTGGGGAGCCGGCTTTGGGAAGCCGGGAAGCGGAGCAGCCCCGACGGGACGGGACGGCCCGGGGTTACGGGCGGGCGGCGGAGTTTGGGGGATGAGGGGATGTCGGTTGTGTTTGCTGTGCTCCATACGGCTCCTGCCCCCAGCGCAGGGCTGAGCACCGGGGTGAACCCCGCAGCGGGGTAAGTCCGGCCCCGGGCTGGCGCAGCCCCCTCCGAGCAGCTGTCCCTGCTGCCCGCACGCAGCCCGCCCTGTCCCGGAGCGGGGCTCTCTGACCCGCACCCCTGGGAGTTGCATGCAGAGATCCTCAGCCTTTCTTTGCACCCCCTTCGGCTGGAAAAGGACCAGCCACATCAGGGCAAATAAACCCATATTTCTGCTCTCCTCCCCCTCCCTGTTTCTTGGGATGACCTGCAGCTCGTTTCATCTGTGAAGTAACGGACTGACCTCAGAAAGTTTTGGGCAGCATAGGCAGCCGACAGGAACAGCAGCTGCAAAGCTAGCGGCTGCTATTTTGGCTGCTTGGGGAAAACTATAGCTGGTTTAACTAGTGGCCCCCTCCCTGACTTCTGAAAGGCTTTGCTGGTCTCCATGCACTGCTTAGTCTAACACTCCCATGCGTGGAAAGGATTTCAGCATCACCACTCACAGCACTCTGAGGGGTTGAGGCATTTGTTCACTGGAGCATTAGGCTTGAAAAATGTAAGAGAAGTGGAAGGAAGGGCAGAAAGAGCAATACACCAATCTCCATAGCTGCTTTGCCGCCAGGCTTACGTGTGATAGCTTCTCAGTCTTCTATTTGGAACATGAATTTCTGGTGGGTCTAATCTGTAGCCAATTAGGGTTTAAAAACGCAAGTGTAATAAAGCCTTCAAAATGTTCCTGCAGGTAAAGAACTTAAATGGAAACAGAATGATTTCTCCCACTAAAAGCGGGCGAGGATACAGACAGGAGTAAGCTCAGAGCCTGCAGATGTTACGGGATGTCTCTCCGAGTTTCCCACTGCATTGCTGCTCCAGTGACCAAAATCCAGCCCCCACAGAAGCATCAAATTCCCCTCGAATTTTGTCTCCACACCTAACTTTCACTTTCAGTCCATGGAGGCTGTTTCCCCTCTAGCTTTGTAGCTTTTCTTAGAGGCAGCCCAGTGTGCTTAACCCAAATTCTCTACTCTCTAAGGAGGCGTGAGCCATCTGATTTAAGAATGATGTGGCTGGAATTCATTATTTCCACTTATCTTCCTTTAAGGATTAAACCCATGCTTTGTGTTAACACGATAGGGCTGAGGAGAGCGGATTATTTCCCAGCCATGTCTACGGAGATTGAACAATTCTCAACATATTTTACAGTCTTGCTGTTATTCAAGATCTACCTTATCCTATTACCCGAGTAAAAGACAGGCAGACATTAATGCATTGTGTATGAAGTTTGCCTGTGGCCTCTCCCTTACATTTTTTATCATCATTTCACTTGTGAATGTACTGAAAAGTAAAAGGAAGGAGGCAGCTGTGGGGGCAGCAGGGGAGCAGCAAACCTTTCCTTCTTGGGGACCTGGCTACACATGTAGATTTGCTAGGGTTGGAACTAATTTCATGGCTTGGGGCTCATTCCTCAGCACCCAACATGAAGCAGGGCCGTGGGTCGGGGAGGGCTGCAGAGTGAGTAAGCAAAGCAGCTGCAAGTCAGGTTTGAAGTGCATTAAGGGAAACCATTGCACAGCGTGTGATCGAGCATTCTCACGTTGTAAGATGTGCAGGGGGTCAAAAAAAAAAACAACGAATAATGGAAGACCTGTGAAGGAGAGGGCAATGGTAATGCGTGAGAGTGATGTGCAGAGGTCCCACAGTTCACAAATTCGGAGCCCTTGAGTTCTGCAGAGGGCTGAGGCTGCTTCAGAGCAGGTCTCTACATCTCTTTCGTTCATTTTCTGCTCTTAAATTAATCAGAGCAATGATACATTTGCTCGAGCTGGCAAATCTCTCTTATTAAATCACTCAACATATTTCACTCTTCCTGTTTGGCCAACTGCCTAAAGTAAATTGGGATTTTTTTAATTCTTTTTTATTTTTTGAAACCATTGGTTCTCCAGGAGGTTTTATTTGGTGACTAATTGCAAGCCAGGCCCTAAACAGAGCAAATGTAACCTTTTATAGACTCAGAGCCCAGCGCTCACTCTGCGGAGCCCAGGAAGATGCCCCTCCCTGGGCTGGAGCCTCCCCCGGGTGAGCATTGGGTGTTCTCATTGAAGGCTCTTTCTGACAAGGTTCCTCACTCTTTGCTTGGAGCCTTTAAGTTCTGATGGACATTCCCAAAGGGAGCTGCGCTGTGTGAACAACCAGGTTTCCTTACAAAAAGAGAACAAGAGTTCACCATTCAAACAATGCGCCGCACACTCAATTTGTGCTCATATTAACGTGTACCACTCGATCTGCACAACTCTAAGAAGTAATTACTGGCATTCCTCTAGTAATTGCAGATTGCTCAGTGCAGCACACACTGCTAAGCAGGCAGAGCAACACATGAGTGTTCTGCGGGGTGTCACCCATCAGCACCACGGGGCGCTGAGCATCCCTCCTTGTGCCATCACGGCGTGAGCTCCGCGCGACCTCTGGCATTTAATTCCTTACAGCAGCACTACTTCCCAGCTTTGTTTATCAGCAGCCTTGCAGCTGCTGAAGTCAGCCTGGTTTATTATGTTCTCCTCAGTGCCAAGCTTGCCTGTTCCTTCTGTCTGTTAGGGGCGTCTGGTTTGGATATTGGCATTGTTTTGGGATCTGGTCGCAGGAATAAGTCCATTATAGTACATCATTTAGGCCTAGTTAACACTTTAGCTGGCACACATCCTCTAACACAAGCTGTAGCCAATTTTATGGTTTTTTTTTCCCCCATACAAATTAAGCACCTCTCAAAGCCATTTCCATACAAGTAAATTAATGTTTTCATGCCACTTCAGCTGGAGTAGGTTATAACAGCTGCTTGTTATGGCACCACCAGATAAAAGAGCTGCAAGGCAGAGCGACATGTGGGCTCTGTTCTGCTGCAGGTCAGCACTTGTGCTTTTGGCTGCTCGTGGTTTTGCTCTCAAAACAGGAGACCGCTCAGTGACTTCCCCATGTCCACCACCATGCACTGTCCATCCTGTTCCAAAAAGATCTAAATTTTACTGTCTGGGTGGCAGTGCAAATACTGTTTTCCTTTAGTGCTATGGTGTGGCACAACCCAGACTTGGTGGCCTTGCTGCAGAACGTCCCCCAGGCTCTGACTGGGCCACCTGCAGCCTTTTGGTCTCAGTAGGGTGGTTCACGTTACCCCTTTCCAAGCCCTTGCTGTTTGTATGTCTGTGTAGTGTGTCTGATACACGCTGGTGGTTTATTGATGCGGACAGCTGGTGTGAACCCATGTATTGAAACACATGGCAGCAGGCCCCGAGCTTCCATAAACCATCACAGCTCCAAGGACTCCAGGCTGATTACTTGCTAGGGGATCTTCCTGGGAAGCACAATGGGAGCTGTGTATCTCTCACTGGTTTGGGTGGACTTTTTCCATGCAGTTCTGCTGTGCGTCATCCCACTCTTGTGTGGCTGCAGCTCTCCCACCCTGCAGGTCCATTATTTGCTGTTTTACAAAGTCTGCTAATGGTAGAGTAAATAACTCTGCACATGAAACGACCATTTCCCCGAGTAGGTACTCTTCTTTATTTCCTCTTGCACTGAAGTAATGTGCTGAAGGGCTTCAGATCTGATGGGATGGGAAGGAGGGAGCAGACACTGCGGCTGGGGATGGAGGAGCTCTTTCTTGTGTGCAAGATCCCTCACACAAGGCAGCTGGCCTGAATGCTTCCCTGGCCCTAAGCACGCTTCCAAGTTCATCCATTCAACCCCCATTTATCCAAGGGGCCCAGCATCCCACGCATGGTGTTGCAAACACTCCTTTACACCTTCTTCAGTGAGGACACGTGGCAGGATGCCTGGCAGGTCCATGGGGCCCTGCAAATAAACCTGGCAAGGGTCTCTCCATAGCACATGAAAAACAGAAATGAGTAAAACCAAAGGGCTGAATTCTCTCCATATTTGCTTGCATATCATATCCAGGATTAGTCGATGGCTTCAGTTCAGGAATTCTGCGTTTATACTAATGTTGGCTAGAGGAACTGAGGCTGGTCTCTTTTCCTTAAGTCACAGCCAAATTCCTGCTATGGCTTTTTGTAGCAGGGCTGTTTTCAGTCACTTACATGGTGATAATCCTACCCCTGGAGCCTGGCTGATAAACTGTTTTGGGTAGATAGAGGCACAGGTTCTCTACCCACCAGGGGAGCCCACTCAGCAGCAACACAGGTCAGCTCCTTTGTGGCAGGACTGTATCCAGTGCAAGGTTTTAAAAGTCTGCCTGTTTCCACAGATTGCACAGGTCCGTGGGACTTCAATCCAGCAAACTCAGCCCACCCAGTCCCAGGCCATTTACACATTGTCCATCATACAGCTGGATGTGACTTGAGCAAGCTCCCGTGTTTGTTGCTTTACATAACTGCTTGGCCTGCTGTGTTCTGCCAGTTCTTACATAATTTCTTCTCTTTTTTTCCCCCCAATTGATTTTAATTCACTTGATATTTTTTCCCTCCCCAACCCCCTACTCGAGATGTCAGCTGGAGGGATGAAGTGAGGAAATGTGGCCGATCAATTCAGCTCTTACGTTTTCCTCTTAACAGCACCTTCTAAAAGCGGAAGAGATGAAGGTATTCTAGTGGCTCCTCTTCCCAGAGAAAAAAAAAAATGCAGCTGCCTTTAATCTCCTTCCAGATCATTTAAAGCAGCTATTTAATTGTCTTCTCCCTGCTTCCCCCTCCTTCCCCTTAAAGGCTTTTTCTATCATCTCCGCGCAGCGTCTGCTGGAGATGTGCAGATGGCACTTGTGCCTCCTGTGTCCTGCCCAGCACACCTGATGGCTGCATCCAGGGACAGGGCTCTGGGCACCAATGGTGTCACCGTCCCATTTCTCAGCTTTGAAGGGAGTGGGTGCCTTTGTCAGGAGAGGACAGCAGCTGAGCAAAGTGTCCGGAGAGGTTGGGAGCACGGTGGGACCTTGAGCTGATGAGGTCTGAGCGTTGTGGCCGTTGAGCCCTAAAGCAGGCATTGTTAGATGCCAACACAGTAAGCCCTGGTCCTAGCATCCCTTTCTTCATTGCAGAAAGCAGGTGAAGCTCTGTTATTACGCTCCCAATCTGCCCGGTCGTTCTCCAGCATGGAGCACTCACGCCATGTGAAGCTGGAGGTGCTTCCAAAGCCTGCACTCCCTTATCTCCATTCCCCACATCCCTCTCATCATTCAGACTGGTGTGGCAGAGAAAAGCAGATTATAATCTCTGAGCTTCCTCAGCCATTTTTCTACCTTCATATACGTGTGACCACCCTGTGGTATCCTGTCTGATGTGACCGTGGCTGCTGACCCCTCTGCAAGGACACATCTGAGCAGAGGGTTTCGCAAAGACCTGCCCTTCCCCAAGTGATGCATTTGGCAAATTCAATAACATCAACCCACACGCTTTGCCTCCTCTGGGTGCCATTTCTTCAATCTAATTTCAAGGCATCATAGGTGTGGGATTAAAAAAAAAAAGGCTGACCGTAAATCAGTTGAGCTGATGAGTTATTCAAGAAATAAGTGCCAGGGGTTGGTTTCGAATAAATAGGTGGTGGTGATGGAATACCAGCCCTGTCTGGAAGGAAGAAATTTCTGAGCCACCAGTTCATTCCCAGATTTCTCTGCATTCAAAGTGTCAGCTGTTGAATTTTCTATGGGCTGGAGGGCAACAGCAGTGAGACACGTTTGAATCCTGTGCTCAATCCCTGTGAGTGCACTGTGTGTGCATCGGCCTCCTCCATTCTGTGCCACCCTCCTAAGGAGCAGAGGATGCTATGGGACAGGGCTGGACACGGCTGAGTTGTGTGCAGGCACTGTTTGTTTCCTCCCTCCTGTGGCTTTCCCTCTTCAACCCGCCCACCTTCACCCCATGCTCCTCACCCACAGTTTGCAGCCAGCCTGCAGGTTTGCATCTCCCCAGATACCGCACCCTGTGCTGTAAATCTCCCTTTATAAAGTTGTCTCTTTGCCAAGCAGATTTCTAAATATATAGAAGAGGAACAGGCAGCCTAGACAGAGCTGGGGATGTAATCTGATTTCAGCAACGTGTTCCCTTCTCTTTGCAAATACCCTCTGGTACTTCCTGCCAACTACTACTCCCTCTAGATAATAAAGAATAAATTTAAGGCCGCTGCTGTTAGAGCCAACTTGTGCTTCTGAAGCAAACCTATTATCCTGCTCCTGGAGATCGGTTCCTCCTTCAGGGAGCTCTTCTATTGCAGAAGCTGCTTTGAAAGGAAGGAGATGAGGACACTGGAACTCTCTGTGAGCCTTCACTGCAGTCACTTGGAGCAACTCGATGACCACATGCTTCCCTTCCCACCTCAGGCCAGTGGCTCCTCTCGTGCCCTGAGCAATGCTCACCTGCCTGGCTGGCTTCTGCTGCTTGCCCCTCAACCATCTCACTGCCTTCCTCCTTCAGCCTTGAGGATCGGGGTCTGCTCTCCCAGCTCATCTTCTCCAAGCAGATCTCTGCAGCACGGAACTGCTGCACAGCAGCCAGGAGTGCTTTGACGCAGGGCAATGTTGAGCTCAGCAGAGCCTGGTTTTGATCAGGACTCCAGACAGCTAATTAATGGGGTTGTTGCGATGCCACATCCCAGTCATTGCAACACAATCAAAAGCCATGCAGGTCTGCAGAGCTGAACCGCATGTATGTGGTCTCAGTTGGTGGTAGGGCTGTAGCACCCTGCTCTCCCAGAGAATGGGTTTTGTAAGCCCACAAGTATCTGAGTATACTCAATACCAATTTAATATTAATGTGTTTTTTTCCAAACTGTCTCATTAAAATGCAATGCACACAGGCACTGAGAAAGTTTAGCTCATTGCTTGCATCATTCTATTGATTCCTTCTTGCATTTTATCCCCAAGAGGACAATTTATACATTTAATTTACTCGTTTCATTCAAAAGAGAAACTCGCAGAATTGTCCCTCCCCGCAGCCCACACTTTGTTCCTTTCATCACTGTCAGTTACGGTCTTACGACACTGTCACACTTCCTCATCTTCCAGTTCTGAGTGCGTGATAAAGCACTGCAGGAGGAAGGGTTCACATCAATGCAGAGATATCTGATCGCAGTCACCAACCCGCGGTGCTGCCTGAAGAAATGGAAGATTCCTTGAAAGGGGACAGAGCTCTGCAGGAGAGTTGTTGGGACCCATCAGTGCCACCGTGCAAAAGGAGGTGCATGCATTGCCTTATGGCCACGTGAGAGCATGGGGAAAGCAGAGGGCCTAAGAGTGGTGTTTCTGTAGCAGGTTGGTCAGCAGTAAGCTTGCATGTTCTGAAAGCTGCTCAGGGGCTTAGGGGTGGATTAGCAGCAGCGGCCATGAGGGCACTGGGACGCGGCACAGCGCTGCGCCGATGTCTGCCCTGACCCCAGAGCTCTGCAGGGAGCACCTCCATGTCCCAGGTCTGAATCCCACACTGCTGCCCAAATTCTCCCCTGGGCCTCAGCCCTGCCACCTGGCTCCGCTGGGCTGACACCGCAGTGCCCATGAAGGGGTTAAGAGTCCTCAGAATGAGTTTTGCAGAGCACTGAGGGCAGAACTTGCTGCTGCCATTTCCTCCAGCGCTGAATCTGTGCTCTTTGTTGTAAACAGAGCTCACATCGGAGTCTGCACTCAGCGGTGGGACAGTATTTGACTTCACTGTGGCCTTTAATTTATTTATAACTGCATATCCAGCAGTTGGTATCATATTTAATGCAAACAACATTCAAGTGAAATCCCCACTGAGAGGCACATTATGAAGATTAACAGCCTGGCTTTTCTGTTGCTCCGATTAATACAGTGCTGATTTGTGCCTGGTGCTTCATAGACAAGTGCTAAGGAGAGTTGCATGAGGGAACCTGAGCTTAAAGCTGCCATTCTGCAAAATCAGTGCCTGACACCCTGCACTATTTCTCAACAGCCAGAGGAAAGGGCCCAGAGCATAAAGACCTCTGGGAAACACTGACATCCAGGAAAGGAGGAGAAAAAGAGGGCTGGGACCTGCAAGGCACAGCACCAGGAAAGCAGGTGGGCATTGCACAGAGCTGCAGTGGGGGAATGTTAGGTTTTGCAGCCCTCACCCAGGGGACAGCCCCGCAGCCTCACCTCCCCAGCTGCCCCCAAAAAGGTAAAGGTGAACCCACCGACCACGCTGCATGCCATCTGCGTGGGTTGTATTTCTTTTAATTGCACAGCCTGTTTCCATTTTAAACAAGCTGTCAGGAAAATTAATTTCGCCAAGCTTAAGATGACATTGAACATGTTCTCGTGCCCTGCAATTATCTGGAGCTGTTTTATTCCTTTATGTATTCATGTGATGAATTTGTCAGGTGTAACGCTGTAGGCTCTTTAGGAACTTTATTAATAGGTTTTTGTCTGCTCTTCTGTCTGAGTCCTTATGTCTCCTTCCCACCCTTTGTAATCAGATTACTCCTGCTCACAAATTCTTGTCCCATTCTCCTGTGCATGTGCACGTGTCACAGAGGAGAAATGTGGCCAAACCTCTGAGAGCTGCCAGGACAGAGATCTGTTCTGCTTTGCTTTCTGCTGTGGATCACTCTCGTGCTCCAGCTCTGCAGAGAAGCTGCTGCGGGCTCCATGGCACTGAATAATGCAAAGGGGCTCTTGAGGGTGTTGCTCTGGTCTCGGCGTCTCTTCCAGCAAACAAGGTCTCCCCTCATCACTGCCTGTGTGCTCTGAGCTCCTCTGGAATGGACAGGAAAGATGTCTTCCCCAGGGGATGGCTGTGTCACAAAGAGACCATGCAGGAGGTCTTCCACTTCCATGAGTGCTTCCCTTCCCTTCTTCCTTCCTCTCCTTTTATCTGTGAAGACTTCTCAGGAAAGATTGTTCAAATTCAGGGATGTTACAGCAGGAAAAAAGCTGCTTTCTGCCTTTATTCTGAAACAATTCTGGTTGGGAAAGGGAAAATTACCAGGCACACTCTAGAGGTTTTCTCATGTCCTATATTGCTGTTTTAAATTCCACCTCTTAAGCATTAGCCAGGCAAAAAATTGCTTTGGGGGCTCTCAGGGGCTGTCCCCCGTGCTGCAGAGGTCTGCTGCTGCTGTCACACAGTGTTATGGGGTGGGACAGCAGCACCCCCCTTGCTGTGGGGCAGGTGGCAGTACTTGGATGGGACAGCCTGTTTTGCCACGCATGGGGATAACCCCGAGCAGTCAGGGGGCAGTTTGCTTTAAGGACACATAGTTTGATCTGGAGAGATGCTTTCTCCTCATGCCCTGTGGGTACTGTGGATAAAGCATTGAAACCCAGCTGCAGATTTGCCAGGCACTAATTCCTTTTCAGCAGTGGATTGTCTTTGCTTTCTGGGAGGCTGATCTGCAGCCCCGTGCCTTGCTGTGAGGGCTTATCTTGGTGTCTGTGGCAAGGTGTTCCTCTCTATTTCCCTCCTAAAAGTCTCCCCCTGAGTGTCACACGGGAGCTGTTTGAGGCTCTGCTGTGAGCACCATGGGGTGCAGGGATCCTGTATGTCTCCCTTTTCAGTGCAGGGTACTTGGTCTAGATGACATTTAAAGGTCCCTTCTAACTTGACCAATTCTATGATTCCTCGATTCCATGCCCAGCCTTTGGCCAACTATTGCAGAATGATCTAGGGAAACTCACCCTGATGTCAGAATGCAAGGCTTTGCAAGCACATTTGGCTGCATCACGCAGAGCCACGAGACTACCTGCCCGTCCCTGCTCTGCAGGTACAGCATCCCTGTATGAAGCTGTGCTGCCCTTCTGCCGAATGGAGCTGGGGCATTTCAGGTCAGCAGGAAAGCACTCAGGTGGAGAATGGGTCGTTCTGCCTGGCTGCCTCCGCTTATCAACTACACGGGGCTGGTGTGGTTGCCAGGCAAAGCTGGGTGTCTCCATGAGCCCACTGCTTCCACCATTGACCCCAAATGGAGCCAGTGTTGCACCACTTCACCTGTTGTCACAAATCAAGGAGCTGCACCCTAGGGAGATGAGGAGGAAATCCCTTTGCAGGGAGAAAGCCTCCTGGAAACTGCTGGCAGCAAACATCAAACCTTGGAAAGTGACTGCAGCCCAGGACAGGGGTTGCTTCAATGGAGTTTTCATACTTTACTCAGTATTCCTGTGAAGTTTTGTTGGAAAGAAGTGGTCTGGTGGCAAACAGGCTTTCGTGTCCAGTCACAAAAAAAGGGATTGTAAAGACGGCTGAAGAAAGCAGAGTAATTAGCCAAGGGGAGAAGAAATTCAGCTGAAAATATGCATGGCGTTGTCATTAACAATTCTAACTATGGATTGTCACAAATCTGGCTTCAGCATAGACTTAGAGATGGGAAAGGGGGGGACTCAGTGATGAAATGTGCATTGGTCACCCATATAACAGCAGTTTGCTCCAGGATGTAACCACCAAACATTTCCAGTTTCTCCTGCTTACAGCATTCAGCAGAACTGCTGCTGTTCAGGCAGATCCTCCCTCCCCCTCCAGCCTCTCCCAGCTGCCGGCCAAAGTCTTGTGTTTAAATTGCCTGCAGCTGAAGGAGACAAATTTGCCTGGAGCACCAGCATCAATCCTGTGGCAAAGACGGACTGATAAAATAAACAGAGATTTCCCTGGTTTTAGTGCTGTTTAGATAACTTTGAAATGCTTATTATTCAAATAAACGAATCACACAGCCTTTTCCCTTATTTTTGACTCAAGAAGGAGTCAGTGAATTTCCTTTTTCAGAGCAGAACGTTTGTGCTTTTTTTGCCACGATTGAAGGAGCAGCATTGTAACCAAGTCCTTCACAGTGACACATTTTGTGTTGGCAGAGTGCCGCGTCTCCAGAGCCTCTGTGCACCGTATGGCCCAGGCTGTGCCTCCCCAGAACTTGTGCGTGCAGCTGGAGCAGCCCTGGGGAAAGCAACTGCAAGGAGCTGGTCCCTGCAGCACACCACTCTGTGCCCTGCAGTGATTTCAGGTGCGAGTTAGCATCGGGGCTAACAGACATCATTATCTTTTTTTGCCATTTTAATTCAAGGCAGGTGATGCAGCAGGAAGGCAGGAGAGTGGGTCCCAGCCCAGAGGGCTCTCCTTGCTGCACTGCTAGGAAAGTCATTTCCCAAAGGAGTTGTTCCTGGGTTATATCACTGTAAGTGAGAAGAGACACAGAGCAGTGCCCTGGAAACTGCTGCCCAGCTCTCCCTTTAGGGCCTCACCCACCCAAGTAATTACATGTGGCTCAGGAACCTCAGGCTGCCACAACAATATCATTGTCCTCTAACTTTTCTGTTTTCATTTACTTAAAGCATTAGTGGTCAGGCACTGGCAAAGCTGCCCGGGGAGTGGTGGGGCCACCATTCCTGGAGGTGTTCCAGAACCGTGGAGATGTGGCACTGAGGGATGTGGGCAGTGGGCATGGTGGGGTGGGCTGGAGTTGGACTTGGGGATCTTGGAGCTCTTTTCCAACCTCAGTGATTCTGTGATTCTATGTCAGTTTGCTATTTAAATAAGGAGATGGGGACAGAGCAGCTGATTGGTAACTTGTTCACTGCATGGGTGAAGGTAAGCATGAATCACCATGTCACGCTCGTGCTTTCTCTTTCCTTATGCATCTCTGGCATTAAACTGAAGATTAGGGGGAGGAAAAGCCTGGGTGTGGATGACACATGGTTGGCTTCATCCATTGGGTCTCCCAGAGGGATGGTGATGTGTCCTGGGCATTTTGAGGAACTAGGAAACTTTCATCCTCAAATAGTACTCTGCTTTGGAACTCATTGGCAAGTTGAGCATGTGAAATGGGAGTGGTGGTGCAATGGGGAGCGTGGCTGGGTTAGGGGGCAGGGAGCTGCAAGCTGACCATCCCAAACCTGCCCTGCTCCAGGTGTTTTCCCAGCCCTGAAGCATGTGCTTTGCAAGGGATTGTTGCAGGATATTTTTAGCACACTTCAGTTTAGTGCAGGTCGCAGAGAAATAGAGCATCAGTATGTGGAAGAGCTGTCATTCCACTTCCAGTCTAGCAGGAGTAACACATTGACTTATTTATGAGAGCAGTCAGCTCCCTTCTCTCTGTGCCTAAAAATCTGCTTTACCACTCCCAGCACAGAACAATAATTTTACTGTCAACATTTTTGCCTTCATAATAAAACCTTAAATCAGGCTAAGCAGGATTTGAGGGAAGTGGACATGTTCCCAGTTTATTATATTTTTCGCTCTTTCCAAAATATTCCACTCTTTCACTGTCTAAGCCATCGGGCAGCAAATCACTGTGCTGGCCAAAAGGAGGGAGAGGAAATTATTTTTCAAAGTATGAAGGCTGCTGGATAAACCAGTTGGCTGCGACAATTCCCAGTGGCTATGCAAGCCTTTGGGTGTTCATGGAACCTGGTGTGGATGTTGCACTACCTTCCATCTCAGAAGGAGGGCTGGCAGGAGGGCCCTCCTCCCCTCCATCCTCCTTAGCTGCACTTCCTTGCAGGAGAAGAGGAGCCTGAGTGCACAGCAAACATCAAACTGTTCATTAAATCCCGAAAGACAACATCCTGATGCTTTGTGCCCAGTAGGAGAGGCTTAATCTGTTAGCTGGAAAATGCCCATGTTGAGAACGACTAATCTTGTACCTGGAGAATGAAGATATTTAATGCTCCCTGCAGCAGAAGAGCAGGTGGATGCCTCTCAGTGGCACACCACATAGAAAGAAGACATGAAGAGCTGCAGGGAAGCCAATGTAGAAGGCTATGAAGGCTTTCAACACCCACCTGCAATGTCCAATGTTGTTCTGAAGTCTGATGTGAATTCTTCTGCCTGAAGTGGAGATTTGGGGATTTGTGTTTATGGCAATGCCAGATTGATCTCATGGATTAGATTTTGGTGGTGCATCAAACGACGCCTGCCACAGGTATGAACAGTCCTGAATGAGTTACTCAGGGTAATGCAGATGGGGCTGACAACCAGCAAGAAGGGCTTGGCCAGAACAACGGAGATCCTAAGCTGAAATGTCCTCACACTTCATTGATGTAATTATTTTCATGAAAAATGCCAGTTCTTATTACACAATTGTCTGTCATTATTGTCTCCAAATCTGTCATTACCAAGGAGTCAGCTGTCATTTGCAAAGATGCGCTTCTGGAAATGTCTCTGCCTAATTCCAATGAGATGACCCAGCAGAGCATTGCTGCAGAATACAGAAATCGCCCTGGGGTGCAGTGAGGGCAGAACAGCTCCATGCCGGTGCTCCCCAGATGCTGCTCTGGTGTCTTGGGGCTGCAGCAGCACAGCCCATTCCTCAGTACTGCTCTTGCTCATTCCTTATTGCTTGTCATAGGAAAGTTGGGGTCAAAAGCTGCAAAGATGCGTCTGCTCCCAGTGGCCAGAGCCACAACGTCTCCTCCATCCTTTCTTTTCCATTGGAGATGTTCCTTCTCCACTCGGCAGCACAATGGGGTTTGTGGTTTCGTAGTGAAATTGTTCACTTCCAAAGGAAAAAATGTGTTTGGGTCAAAATGAGAAAAA
Source organism: Pavo muticus (assembly GCA_016647715.1). NCBI lineage: Eukaryota > Metazoa > Chordata > Aves > Galliformes > Phasianidae > Pavo > Pavo muticus. The sequence continues at coordinate 10,222,668 of JACDJE010000149.1, read as the reverse complement.
AAGAGGTGAGGAATTTATCAGGGATGAGATAACAAAGCAGTTAGTTTGGGGCTGACCTACAGCACTCTGTGAACCTTTATTCAGGGCACTGAGCTTGAGTTGAGGTGAAACGCTTTGTCTCCCTTTCTGCTTATAATCCTCTTCTTCTTCTTTAGCCCAGGACAATTCTGAAATAAGACAGAGGTCAGCATGGCTTTTTTATTTAAGATGTTGAGAAGAAACATCTTAGCATTTCTGAAAACAAATTTGTGTTTAAAAAACAGTGGCACAGTTCACAGTTTCCCCCATTTTCTTGGTCCATCCGTTGCCTTATGACAGTGTGCAGTATACCCTTAGATGCACAAAGCTTTTAAATTATACAAACAGATCTTTCTGGTTATATTTTTTGCACAGCTTTTACAGTCTCACTGTACTGAGTCAAAGCATTTCTGGTCTGGCTTCATCTGACACTGCGCCAGGTTCCACTTCTTTGAAGCATTTCAATTAATGCATAATAGATAAGTAAACAAAGGCATAAATTGTCCCCTAGAAGTTAGGTGCTGTCTTCTTGGCATTCTCTCCTGATGCATTTTGTTTCAAGTATCTCTCCTCTAGCGTGCCCATGTTTTAGCCTGCTAAGGATCAGATGTTTTCCCTTGCCTGTGCCAGGTATACACCAGGCAGAGTATTTAATAAGCTTTCTAATAGGCTCTAAAGATAATTAACCAAATAGCAATCAAATGGTGGTACCTCTCCCATTTTACATATGGTTCAGGCTTTTTTTTGTTGTTGTTCCAAGGTTGCGCAGGGACTCTGTACCATTAAACACCAGAAATCCCCTTCTCCATCCGTGTGATCCCTGCCTCAGCAGCAGCAGAGCAGAACTTGGCACGCTTCACAACCAGCTGCAGACAGGTCCCCCCCTGTGAAATGCTTTGACACACCATTTGGGTGGCATAACGCTGTCATTAGGGCTATGCTTTTCCAAATTAAGCAGTGCAGGAAATAGAAGTTCAGATGAATGAGGGCTGTATGTACAGGAGAAGCAGCAGCAGCGCAGTTGAGGGCTGGGGGTGGAAAGTTCCTATTCAACAAATAAAAAACAAATTCAAAAAATACTATTAGATAGAGCTGGTTAGAGAGAAATTAAGGTAACCAACAGCCAACACAGTAAGGTGCTGATAATCAAGGAAGGCAGCAATAGAAGGCAGGAGAAACATGCCTTGGTGGGGAGCTGAGCAGGTGACCAGCTGCAATGACTTCTCTTCGCAAGCAAGGAGGAAGCAGCATGCCTGAAAAATCTCCAAAGAAAAACATTTGCAGCTGTGATAAAGTAATGCTCAGCAAGTTCCCTGGGCTCTGCTTTGGCGATTGTCCTCCTTGCTGGTGTTCGCTCACATGTTGATTGTAAACAACTCCCAGCAGGGAGTTGAGCCTTGCAAACATTTACTTTCTGTCTTAAAATCAAGTAATGCTTCCCTGAGCTGGAAATTCGTTACAAGCCAAACAGAAGGGATGACTCATAGGAGTGTTTCCCATTGCCACAAGTTTTACCTGCAGAGCTTGATCTTTGCCAGCTCCATCTAAGCGCATCAAACGTTAAGGATGCGACATTCACATCTTTGGTTACACCTTTTTTTGAAGCCATGTAGACAGCAGGAGAGTACCAGAAGGGCAGTGTGCTTTCACCCTTGTTCCTTTGCTCATGATACCTTTGGCTGAACCTTGCTTGGCTGTTACACTACAGCTCGTTACTTCATGAGATCAGACTTTGGTGTGCAACAAGCACCCGCCTTCATCCTTGCACGCTCTGCTCCAACATCCCTGCTCCTCCATCAGCACCTTCAGTGCTAGTGGAACAATCAAGTACACAGATGTTTATTTTCCATAACTCGGTTTCAGTTTGCACAACATAAGACAAGTGGAAGATTCACTCTTCCAAGCTTCCAAGAACTCATTTAAACAATAGACATTGCTAGCAGTCCAGTTTCTCCCTGCCTTGTTGAAGTAGTGTGCTTCTTTTCCCTAAGTCTATATATTGCTTTATTCATTTATAATATCCATGTATTCAGCCTCCAAGTCTGGCATTTCAGCTCCCCTGTGCTTATCTTTATTGCCTTTAGTCAAAGCAATATTACATGGGATCTAGAGTGAAGAATGGGAAGTCAGACTTCCCAGGTCAATTTAAGGCTCTATTTTAAAATAAACTCTGCTACAAAACAGAGAAATCCATTGTGAAAATGCCTGTGAAGAAGAGGTTTAGATTAGATCTCACTGTTTTCTGCCTCAGTTTATTAACTTGAAAAACAGGAATAATAAAATCTTTCTTGTACCCAGAAGGGAATGGACAGTTTTGCTTAATGAACAACATAATGGTTTTGTCCATAAAGTGCTGAATAAATTCAACTTCCTTCCACCAGTTCTGCACTATATATGCTTTTCTATTCTCTCCATGAAAATTCATCTCAGTACCCGAATACTGAGAGCTAATGAGAATTCTCTGCACTTAAAGGGATAAATTAAAGTATCGCAATTACCAAACTGTCTTCCATTAGATGGAATAATTTATGAGAACTTGTCACTTAAAAGACTCTCGGTTTTTACCGAATCAGAAATCAAGAAGTTTAAGGCTGCTGTCATTTTTTTTTCCTACCAGCTTGACACAGGAGCATCTCTTCCTATATTGCAATGAACTGTTTGAGAGCACAGAGTATGGGATTTCCGGCATCTTCTTTATCCATTGTTGCTCAAGTGGAGCCTCTCAGAACAGCTCCAAGCTGTGGAGATTGATCCTCACACATTCTGGTGTTCACCCTTACCATGACCAACAGGAGGGTCCTACACGGAGGGTGAACCTGGGAAGACTTAAATTTATTGCCCTGACATTAAATATGGTGCCAGGTGCTGAGCACAGGGAATGCAGTCCCACCAAATAATTATATTCCTCAGTATTTTAGAAATTGAGATCTCTGATCTTTTATGCTCCACCTCACATCCTCAGAACTCGAAGATGCAATTTCTTTTCAACTGGAAGAGGAAAATAATATTAGAAGTGCTTCCGTAATCCATTTTGAGGCAGGATTTTGGATGCAGAACAGAGCAAACTGAACAACAAGCAAGCAAGCACAAACCTGGGCTAGGGGGTTGTTCTTTTATTTCACATAGAGCAGACAGCTCAGTCCCACATCAGGAGAGCAGTGTGAATGTGACTTGCCCATTCACAGGCCAGCATGTGTGAGTCAGCATGGCCTTGTGGTGCAAAGTGCTGATTCAGGAAGAGAAGGGGTGCTACATCATGGGCCATTGGCAGCAGGAGGGCCTCACAGAGACCTTAGGGAGGGGGTGAGCTGGGGGTGGTCCATAGCGCAGCTGGCACAGACCTTTTGTCACCTCCTACAGTGATGGACATGGCACGTGCTAGGATTATGGCAGCACTGCCCAATAACTTCTGAGTGTAAGTAGCTTTTTGCAAATAAACATAAGGAGAAGAGTCAAAGGATGATTTCACCATCAAATCTTTGTCATGTGGGCTGTTACACAGCAGCGTCAGACAGAAACGTGGTTTGTCAACCTGCTTGCTGGCAGCAGAGCCAGGTGCTCCATTTCCCTGTGCTTGTTCTGAAACCAGTATCTAAGGAGTGAATTAAAAATTAGAAAAAAATTAAGGACTAAATTGTTGGCTAATGAATATTCATGACAATATTGGACTTGCAAATTTAAGGTAATTTAAATGTCAAAACCAGTGTAAAGTCTTACCTTTGGTGGATAAGTCAGAGAAAATTTATCTTGATTACAAGTCATAACATAAGGAAATTAGCATCTTAGGGCAGCAGCGATAAACACTTCTGTGCTATCCCCCTTATATGCCATGTACTTCACAAAGATGAGAATTAATTTTAATAAAAAAATCACCCCTTAATTAAACAGTTAGGTAATTAACAGGGAAATCCTGGTTGCACTCATGACACTGTGATTATTCCATCTAGCTAAGTCACCTCCTCTACTGCACAGGTTCTGCCTCCATACCTGTTTGAGGAAGAAAGGTTTCTATTTGAGACTGAGCCTTCTTGTTTCTGAGAAACTTACCTTAGGGATAAATACAGTGATTTTTGCAAGTAATTATGTATATTTAGAAAGGAAATTATTTTAGTTAATGCATAGGAAAGACCAGCACAAGCAGTGTTCGTGGTAGCGTTCCTGCAAGCAAGGGGAAGTGGCTGCTGTCATCTTCTGCAGCCACACTCCCTGAGCAGGACCAGGAGCTGCTGGGCACCTGCAGGGATCCCACTCCTGATTCCTGCAGTGAAGAAGTCAGTGTCAGGAGCTGGTTTCTTCTCTAGCTTCTACGTCAGCATGTTTTGCATCCTTCCATGGGCCTTCTTGGTTTTGAGAAAGGCAAATGTGAAAAAAACCCCTACTGTTAGCAGGCTGCAAAATGCTATACAGGAGGCTGAGCTGCCACAGGGAAATAGAGATTTTTCTAAACCTGCAATCAGAATCTGAATTTAAGGAAGAGCACTTTAAACTTTGCAGGCAGCTGAGCCCCACACAGACCCCAAAGAGTTAACTGACCCAGCAACTCACACTGGCCTCATCCATCAGACTTATAGCCAATCCCCAACGCTGGCTACAGCCAGCAGCTTTGGGATAAGGTTCAAAGAAATTAAGAACAGCAAAGAAACCAACCCACTGGCAGAATATCTGCCTCCCACCACTCATCTGGTGGCTGGATTAAGCCTCAAAGCAGAGGTTACATAAAGTCTGTATGCAGTAATGACTCCTCAGCAGCTGCACCAGAAACAAATCTGACATTTGCCCTATTAGTCTCATTTGCAGTCTTATCCTGTAGCATTTAGTTCCACGTGTTCATTTTGCACTTTAAATTATATTAAAAAAATATCAGTTCTGAAAAATGGATGTGCAACTGGGACTTGTCTTTGCTATGGTTTGCAGCAGAGTGCCATGACCTTCTTGGTACGTGTTGCTCTGGGATCATTTCCTGAAGAGCTGTGAGGATTTGGAGTTCTGGTGGCCTTGCAGATCCCCACTGAGGCTTGGAACCTGCAGCTCTGAAGCCAGCTGTGGCACATTGGGTCCTGACCTGCTCAGTACAGGGGATTTTAATTTGCCAGCAAAGACACTGGTACCAGAAAAGGAAGGCTCCCGTACCTGCTCTCCTCCCCAGCCACATTAGGTTTGCAATTGCTCTCTCTGCTCCCACCTTCCCTTGCTCCCCTCGAGCCACCAAGTACTTTCATTCTCTACCCTATGCATGCTTACCTCCACAGTTTCTGAGGTGGCAGATCCATAGAGCTGTCAGGTTTCCTACAGCTCCTCCATTTGCTTCATCTCCCCCACAAAATGGCAAAATGCGTCCCCCCTCCTCAACATGAGGCATGTAATTCTACAGTAGGAGCAGCAGAGCGCACAGTATTACTGTAGAAATATCAAGTAGGCCCCTTTTAAAGTAGTCTGTAAGCCTGTACATGAATAGTCACCCCATCTTTCTTAGGGAATTTCATGGTTTCCAGCATTTCAAGACCTAAAGCAGTGATGCTACGGTAGCCCCATGCCCCCGTTGCATCACAAGCATCCCTCCCAGCTGGATTTAATGCTCCTGGAGGGATTGGCTTTGGGGGGAGACATCCAAGATGACTAAGTCCACCTTAGTGCAGCTGCTCTTTTCCATGAAATCCCTTCATTGGCAGTGCTGAGCTAATGCCCCCCAATTATCTCTTGTGCCTGGCTGTTGCTCCAGTTCCTGGCCAGCTCAGCCCTTGTGTCCATCTTCACAGAGAGTGACCTGGCTCAGACCTCCAGTCATGCAACCTGCTCACCCAATTGTAAATGCACAATTGTTCCCAGTTCTCAAAAGTTCCCTTGAAAAAAATAGCTCTGAGCATCTCTGCTTATCTTTCTTTCATTTTTGTCCCTTTCTTCCTTTATCTGAGCTATTTGTATGTAATGAACATTTGTATGTTCACCCAAGCAAAGAAAAGAAAGGTGATACTCACACTGATAGAGAGTGAATTGGATTTTTCTCTCTCTCTGGACAGATTTCTTTTCCTTCCTCTTCCAGCACTTCACATCCTCAGCTCTCCATCTCTCTCTTGCTGCAAATAATCTTTAGCAAGGGATGGACCCTGCAAATGTGCTGAGGAACACACAGTGCTGTAGAAAAAAACAACAGCCATGTTCAGATCACACAAGGTGGGCTGAGAAAACACCTGCAAATCATGCAGGTCATCCGAGAATGAGAAGCTGTCCAGGATGGAGGCTGCCCCATGCAGACAAAGTTTCCTCTGCTGGGGTAGAAGGAAAGCAGTCAGGGCCACCAGCCTCACTGAGTGAAGGAAACAAGGTCCTGGTTCCCTGCTTCCCCAGGAGCAGCCCCTGGATTCGAGCACTGTGACTGCGATGTGCACAAATTCCGTGCTGGTCTGTTTGTTCAACAGTGGCCACTGTATGTATTCTGGAGGAGTACTCTTATCTCAGCTGCTTCCAAACTAGCAGGAACAGACCTACAAAAAACTGACTGTAATATAACAACAAAATGACACATCTGGTCATTCAGGCTGCCCAAGAAAGGCAGACGTGCCAATGCATTCCTATTCATGCTGGGAACATGGGAGGACAAAGTCGCTCCCAATTCACACTGTATTCCTATTCTTGTTCTGTTGGCATTCAGCTTGTGATCTGGGGGAGGAAATGTAATTAATGGAGGATAAAGTATGTGACAAAGGAAGACAAATCTGGTTGTATATTCTATTTAGGTTTTACCCGTAGCAAGAGTGGGGAAAAACAAGTAATTGGCCAGCCAGAAAGTGGTGTTCCGTGAAATATAAATGCACTTTCCTCCTTCAAAAATAGAAACTGCAGAGAAATGACTGAAATTTTCTCAGGTCTAATAAGATCATAAAAGCCCCAAGAGCTTCTTGAATAGTCCCATGATCACAAATCAGGGAATTAAGCCTACAAAAAGAAAAAAGTGCTGCTTGATTTGCCTTGGTCATGCAGTTCAAGCATAGCAGAGGGAGATAATTTTAGTCTTCCTCAAGATACTACCTGGTCGACACTTTTTCCTCATCCAATCACCCTGATTAAGAGCTGCATAGCTGTGTCTCTCGGAGCAGCAGGGAGATGCAGGAGAGCTGCTCACACTCAGTGCTTCTTGACCTTGTTTAGTTTTGAGAGGTCAACCACATTTCACATCTTGAAGGAGAGATAGAGATCTCTCCATCCCACTTCACAGCCTGATGAGAAGAGGGGTGAGTACTGCCCCCTGGGAAGGACTGCCATGGAAATAGGGACTTCAAGAGGGTGTTGACAGCATTAACTCTCTCAAGAGAGAGCCCAGCGCTTTGCTGGATGTAATGAATCAAATCACAGCCTTTCCCAATCACCTTTTCCCAACCATACTCCAGAAAATATTTAATTTCTTCAGTGCAGAGACCCAACCTTCTGGAAAGACCTCGTGGCAAAGTCCTGCTGTTACAATAATGCTAAAAACCCACGCTGCCAAATGCCATCGCCGTACCAAGGTCCGGTTTTGTGTGGATCAGGCGTTGGTTTGTGTCCCTGTCTGTTAGCACTGCTTCCATCTGCAATTAATTTGTGTAAACTGGAAAAAATAAGGATAAATTATCTGTGCTGCCATGGCTTAATATTGCAATTTGGGGAGGAACTGCCACATTTTCTTAGTAAACTGAGGAATGTTCCAAACTTCTAAAGTTCAGACCCCCAGAGAGATTGTTAGATTTTAATTGCTACCTTAATCAACATTTATTAGTGCTAACCAAAGCTCCTCGTGGATTTAAAATTCAACCCATTTGTCAACTACTAATTATTTTCAGTAGACAAGCTGTTATTTTACCAGCTATATTAAATGTGACTTTTCAGCACACATGAAATATTACAAGCAGCTTCAGAAATTTTGTTCACGAAACATAAATTAACAGACAAAGCATTCCTTGCCATGACCTCACTTGTCTCTCAGACATCTATAATATCTCTTACCCCCTTCTACCTCCATCTCACCTGGCGGAGATTGTAAAAGCAGTATCAGTTCCCATGTGTTTCAGGAGGAGAATGATTTGTTCTTTCCATTTGATTCTAAATTAACTCTCCTTTGAATCCCCCTGTGGCCTGCGTGCCTCATGCATCAGGCTGAAGGGTGTAGTGGTTGGCGTGGTTTATTGCAAAGCCTCTGCCTCAAATCTTTAGGATCATCTGGGGGCTGGAGATGATTTATTAATTGCCCTCCACTCTGAGCATGTGCCTGCCTGTCACCTAGCTTGTTTCACCTTTGCCTGCATCCATTCCCTGTGGGCTGCATCCCCACTTCCCCACCTTGCCCCCAGCAGCAGAGGTGCCCCCACCCCTCCTGCATGGAGCGAGACCCCACTGTTCAGCGCTCACACCACGTGCTGGTGGCCACTGGGGGAGCAGAACAGTCCCACATGTTTCCCTAGCATAATCCATCTGCCATACATTGCCACGAGAGTGTGGGAAGAGTGAAAGAAACCACCACTAGATTTAACTCTTCACTGATTTTGCAGCTAGAAATCTTTGCCTCTTACATACCCTGCCATGCTCCTGCCTTTTGCTTACTTCCAAAACTCTGGGTAGAAATTCCCAAGCTGGCCTGATCCCTATAATTGATTTAATATACAGAGCCTAAAGCCATCCATTTTGATTATCAGGGCTGAAATGACTTTATATTACCAAATGACAGAGCAAGAAAAGTTGGGGGATAATTGACTGTCGCCATGGTTTGATTATTTTTTGACATGAGACAGTATCCAAGTATAATAGTCTCATTCATTACAGTGACTATCCCAAGCGTGAACTGAAGCAGTACAGAATAACAAGCAGACATTAGGGAAGCAAGGCTTGCAAAAACAGCTGCTGTGATTTATTTACATGGCGATACACCAGCAAGATATAGGCATAGTCCGCACCCTCACTGTCTGCAGCAGCTGTTCCTGCTCCTATCCCAGCTGCAAAACCTACACTGCAGGAGCGGGAGCATTGGATATACTGAGTGCTTGCACTCATGGTGTGAGAAAGAGGATGATTTTCTTGGTTTTGACAAGGACTTCATTAGACACCCCCAACAGGGAGCACCACGCTGGGGAGGAACTTCCCATGGATGAGCATCCACCACGTGAGCACCACTGGTGTGCACTGCACTGTGGAAAAGTTATGCAAGAAGAAGGACAGAAAATAATGACAAAATCTGGATTACTATGACTCAGATGTCAGAAGCATGAGGCATTACACGAGCATTTATTGAAATATTTAGAGGGCTGACAAGCAGCAGGGCTGGAGGAAAAGAGATATATTGTGATAGGTGCTATAGGGCAATGTCCCTTTGGCGAAAGCAAGTAGGAACCCAAATACCAGGAGATAGCGAGAACCAAAATCCAAATGCACTTGTAAATTATTTAAAGCATATTTCCAACCTGTCATTTGCAGCTGAAGTATTACTTCCCCTTCAGTAGGATATTGCTGGTGAGGAGGTTTGAGATGGAAGCAGTAGCAGCAATCTGCATTTTCAAAGGGAAAATTGTGAGCATTATTCACTGAGCTTTTGTTCAACCAAAAATATTGCCCTAAATTGTGTAATGGGTAACTAGATCTGAGAAGCAAAGCTGAGGCCAGTAAGCATTCTGACAGCAGACAAATTGACTTTATTATTGTTGCGAGAAAACGGAGTAAATTTAATTAATTTACCTAGTAGCTCAATGCACGCAATGGCAGGAAAATAAGAAGGCCTCAAGGAGAAAGAGCACCAGATCTGAATCTTTCAGGTTAACGATGGCATGACAGAGGACTGACAGTGCTGCCCTTTCATTTCTTTCCTCCTCAGCAGGATCAGGGAGGAGCAGCCATGTTGGGCCAAAACTTTGACATCTTACCTTCCACACACCCCTCAAGTCAGTGGCAGTAGTCTCTAGATTGAATGAGGCCCCAAACTTATCTTCATCATCTTCATCAAGTGTCACCCTGGGGAGGTTGTTTTGGTTGGTTGGGGGTTTGGGTTTTTTTTGGCAATTGTTTTATATTTTCTTTTTCCTGAAGAAATATTCTTCTGTCCTTCAGTTTTATGGAGAGGTGAATGGTACAAAAGGCATCCTGCACTCAGCAAACCTTAAAACCTTCCCCTATGCCCAGTTCTCCAGCATGTTATTCCCAGGATTTCCTGAATTTCACAGCTTTTCTCTACCACTGGGAGCCAGAACCACGAGAGCCATTCAGATTTGAGAGTGATGTCCTAAAGATTAGGAGAGGAGGAAATTTTCTCTTATGAATATTTATAGTGAAGGTTTTCTGACATTTAGCAAGGCAATGAGGAGCTCTGAGGTCCCCAGGAGCTTTCATACTTGGTTATTACCCTTGTGTACAATTAGGAATAATAAGCCTTATATCAAACACCTATGTGTGAATCATACCTTTCAGCCATTACTTATGATAAGTCTGAAAATACTTTAGGTCACAGGATTATAACAATGCATAGAAATGAGGTTAAATGATCTTATCAGGTATCCAGTCAAGCTCAGGAATGCCACCATTACTCAGTGCTGTGACATCTTTGCCACCCCATCATGAGCAAGAGACACTTATAAGTTGTTCTGCATCAGATGTTGTTCTTTATGAACAAGTGATTTCTCCATGGAGGGAGATTTATGAATGGGAAAGCTGGAGGAATGTTTTTGCCATGGAGATATGATGGATTTTTTGTCAGTATGCAATTTATTTCCATCTGTTCTGTATCTGATTAACTCCTGCAGTGTGTGTGATTAAGTTCACTTCTCAAGATCATTAGCTGCTCTGCATTCCTGTTATAGTTCATCAGTGCAGGACCCCACACAGGCTTGAAAATCTTACATGTTGATTATTTTTAATGTTCTGCTCCACACTGACTGGTCATTCTCTCGTCGTGTCCCTGGATCCAAAGAGAGAAGGCATGTCACTTTACCACTGCTCTGGAGCAAGCACAAGATGCCAGTAGTAATAGATTTTAGGTGGATTGAGATACAGCGCAGACTGAAAACAGTGCATGCTATCAGTGTTAGCCATGTGATAACACGCATTTTATTCTGATCAAAATATCTACCCACACAAAACATAAAATTTCTTAATAGGAGCAAGCAGCCACTGCTCATGCACAGGTCTTTTGTACCACCCTTGGAGCTGCCTTGGAGTAGTTTTACATCTGTGGATAGAATAAGGGCAGTGAATGGATGTATCAGTAACTGAGGCTGATATGTCACTGCCACACGATTAATCCAGTCTCATTGACATGAATGGGTGCAGAGCAGTAATGTCATGGGGACAAGACCCAGTCTGGTCAGATCCATCTGATAGTCTATATTCAGGCTTGTGTGCTCTTTTTCTTCACCTAAGCAGCAGTACCTGCAGCCTCCTATTTCCAGACCCTATCCAAAACAAGAAGAAAGCTGACTAGAAGAAAGAGACTCCTGCAGAGTTCTAGAAAAGAGAGGTTTGGCCAGTTTGAGCTCCTGCAGCTGATGCCAGCCGAGCTCAGCAAAACCCACTGAGTTATTTAATGAAAAGTGGATTGAGCAGGATGCGTCTGTATTTGAGGTTTTCCTCTGTTGTCTTTTCCCCTGAAGGACACATTTGAAGGCTTCCACACCTACGGTTCAAAAAAGTGAACAGTAGAGCAGTTTGAGATGAGATTAGAGCAAATCACACAATCACACTGTCACCTTGGGTAGGAGATACGGAGTCCATACCCCCCTATAGCTGAATAGAAGTACAGAGCTTAAGGTGTGACAATAACCAGTTTCTGTGGCCATGTCTTGTCTTTGGCCATCTGCTGTGGTGACAATGGGATACAACGTCCCACCACCCAGATCAGCATCAGATTTTTACATGCTCATTCTGGTCAGGAGACAAGTGGGCTGATTTTGCTTGGCTGATGAAGTGCCGGCAGGTGACGATGGTGTCACACAGCATCACGCTGTCAGGGCTGTTTCACATTGCAGCACCAGAAATAAAACGTGACAGGCAAGCTTGTGTGAATTAAAAGAGAAATGTGCAAAGATCAAGCTTCTGCTTAAGTGCCCCGTTAGAGCTCCAGACCTACACAGCATTCAGCAACTAGCCCTGCTCCTGTTTACCTATCATTTGTATTTCCATGCCAGGATGTGCTACCTGGGATGAGGACCTGCAGTCCTGTGCTGCACTGCACATACCTTGGTGTTAGGTACCTGCTTCAGCAGCTCTGGTTCCTTCCTTTGTTCTCTCAATTTCATACACTTTTAGGCTTCATCTTCAGTCCGCAGATTTAATTCAGATATTCATTGAATTAATGATCCAAGAGAAGAAAGACAGGAAGTACTCTGTACTAAAATCTAATGCTGAATAGTATGCTCTGAACCAAGCCACGCTGAAATTACTGAAATGCCTCCAAATTTTTCAGAAGAGCTGAACTCCCTTTTGAGGCTGTTTTCCAGCTTTCACATTCCTTCATGTCCCAGGTAGTGGCTGTGAGAACAGTTGTTGCTCTCTGTCACCACTTACACAGTCTCTCCTGCCCCACTGTATCCAAGGAATGGCACAGAGCTGCTCACTGCTAAACACTTGGCATGGATGCTTGGAAAGCTGTGCAAAGATAGGATTTAACTAGATAGGAACTTACTTATAAGGGGAGAAAAAAAAAGGGATTATTTAATCAGATATGTCCTGTGAACATCAAACACAAGTGGCAAAACCAAATGCTTCTTTCGGCATCATGCACACCTCCCAATCCTGCTTCGTATTCCACAGGTTGCTGCACCCACAAATGGGGCAGTGTGATTATTAGTGCTGAAGTTATTCACTGAGTGGTTAAAAAATGCTAATTCCAGCCACTAAGTGAGAAAACTAGTGATTTTTCAACTATATGTAGTCACATAGGATTGTTTGGCAGCGGAATGTTGAAGGGTGTGCCTTTCTGATTGACATATGCTAACAATACAGCCTCCACAGCCAGGAGGAGGAGAATTTACTTCTCATTTCCATTAGAAATGAGGTGAACCAGAACGTAGTAGATTGTTAAATCCCAGCGATGTTTAATTGATGTGCTCAAAAGCATGACACCCTGCATCCTCAGCCTCTCCATCATCACTGCCAGGAAACCAGAAAGGCAAATCTGAGATGCTTGCTCCTTTGGGGCCTCGCAGCCATTTTTCTTGTGTGTCCTCAGGGTTCAAGAGGTCTCTGGGACAGCTGAAGATCTCTGCACTGAGAAATCTAGCCAGTGAGGAGCATCTCAGCTCTCTGCCATGGAACAGGAGTCATATACAGGGCTAACGCTGCCCTAAATCTCAGATGTCCCTTTGTCCACTCTGGGGTCTGGTCCATGCTGGTGGGGGCCCTGGCTCTGTCCCTTGGGACCCCTGGCTGCTGTCTGCATTTCAAGCTTTGTTTGCTTTGTGTGACTGTTTATTTAGAGAAAAAGCCCACTTGCACCAAAAAAAAAAAAAAAAAAAAAAAAAAAAAAGGAAAGGCAAGTTCAAAAAACATTTCTCTTTTAGTCTCACTGAAGGTGCTTTTTCAGATAAACACTCTTTCACTGGAAGTATTATGAGCCATTCTGGTTCCTGGCTTTCTTTTGTCAAAATATTAGCAGTGGAGGTGCTTTATTCACTACCATATCTCCATAATTTTTAACATTTAATCACTTGAGTAGTCCAAGACCCAGTCAAACAACTTCTAACACCTGCTAACAGCTTCAAAGCAGTGTTGGACCACATAAGCAGCCAATAACTGGCATTGCAAGGCTCGGACAATTGGATTTTGCTGGCAGCAGAGGTGATTCGCTGCAGCTGGAGCAGAGCCTTCCTTTGGGTTTCCTTGGCTTGACAAGTAGGAGGGGAAAACTCCTTCCAAAGGGGCCTTGGGGTCCGTGTTCCTCCAGCAGTCACCCTGCAGCACAACATTCACAAAACATCTGATTCACATCCCTCGTTTCAGCTCTCTGGGGAGACGTTAGGCCAAGTTCTATGCCCACCTTCCCCATCACTGCATGAACGAGCCATGCCTGCTTCCTGTGGTAACCCAGGGAAACCATGGCAGCCATGATGCGAGGGACGGCTCAGCAGAAGCAAACCATGTCAGCGTGAAGCTCCGCAGAGCCAGGGGAGCCGCATTCCATAGCAAAGATTTAGAAAGAGACACAAACCCCAGCACTGTGTTATTCTTCTCTTTCACTTGATTGTGCTGGTCCCTTCCCCTGTGTCTCTCCCGTGCTCTTGGTTGGAAGGAACAAGAAAACTCACACCCTGCTGAATTCCCCAGTGTCCTGCTCAGTTAACAACACTAAGTCCGATTTTAGTTGAGCTGACTGGATAACTGACTGGACTGATAACTGCATTTTTGTCCTCCAAAAGTGTGATTTAATGTCCATAAATTTCAATTTGTCTTCTCATGAGCTTATGGAGCCTCATCCTCAGAATGGTTCTGTCTTCAGAGTCCTTCAAAATGCTGCCTAGTTGTAATGCTTTATGCTCTGGAGGTCCTGGAGAAACACATCTGACTGATCCCAAGCAGTGCTGCTCAATGCTGCTGGGAGGAAAGTCCATGGCTCTGTATGAGATGAAGGCTTTGTATGATGACTTGGTCCCGAAGAGTGATCCCATCCCAGAAATGCTGCCAGCCTGATGCTTGAGTGGCTTTTAGGACCGCACTGGCCGCAGCAGAGGCAGCAACATGGAAGTGGCTGTGTTTCATTCATTCCTGCCAGTGGCAAACATTGAAGTATTGCATTTTCTTTTAAAAATATATGTAATATGTAAGTTTTAATGGAGAGGATAAACAGCCTGAACTCTTGGTGGCAGCTGTGATGAGGCCACAGCACTCTGCTTTTGCATTCAAACAACCCTGAATACAGCAGTTTGGATGCGGGATTGCACAAGCTGTCATTTCTGCGGTAAACCAGCATACAGCCTAAGATTTTTAGATCAAAAATGAAGATGGGTACTGTCTAAATCCTCCTTCCCAGGGCTAGCCTGGTCTGTAAGAATCCAAAGGAATGAACAGTCGTAGGTGTTCACTGGCAGCTATAGTTCCACTGATATGAAGAGTGTCAGCACTAATGAAAATCCCATTAAACACCCATACAAGTCGTTCTGCTCCTGAAGGCTGTTCAGTATGTAGTCCTGGGATCCCAGACCAGCTCCTGCCAATGCAGAAAGGAAACTTCTGCTGGCTTCTAAGTGCTGTTGGAGGCAAACCAGCAGCACTGCCATGCCCAGTGCACAGCCCAGTGAGAGGCAGGGACAGCACAGAGCACAAGGGCTGTGCTGGGAGAGATCTGCTTCCCTGGCTCTTATTGTCTTCGAGTGTTTGTGTTTGAAAATGATTTTTTTCCACAAATTAAAGCTTTCCATCTCTTTGAATTTTGTTAAGTACAGAAGGGTTTCGGTGCAAATCAGGACCAGATAGAAATCTTTAATTGGAGCCTTTCATAGGATGTATGCAATTTTTGTGCTTCTGCCGCAGCAATTCATAATGCTGTTCTTGACAATTTCTCAAGCTCTTTAAAAACTTCACAGTACTGTTAGGGAATGAATCAAAACTTTAAAGAAAGCTCAGAACAGGCTTTTTGGTTACTGTGTGATTCTATTAGGCAAGACTAATTTTTAGCTTAGGCAAAGCTATTGAGTGGAATTCAATAAACTCTGAATCTTAGGTGGCAGAGTGAAGCGCTTCCTTTTGCTCATTTGCAAATGCTGCTCAGTGGTGGCAGAGGACATTCAGCAGCTAAAGCAGCACAAATAGCCATGTGGGACTGTAGGACTGCAGGACCGGGTAAGCCTGAGGAAGGCTTTCCACCCCTGTGTGTGCCAGCTCAGCACAGCTGCACTGTGAAGGTTAAATAAAGCAGGTTCTTTACAAGCACAGATTGCTCTCACTGTGAAAAACTGTTATTTTGTGCTGGCTGAGAACATGCTGCCTACCACTTAAGGATCTATCTTAACATCTTGAAGCAACTCCAAAAGATAACTCTTCTTTGTATGCAGGAGGCTGTAGATGTGCTATCTTTTAGAAGACAAAGGGAGCTTGGAATACTGTATATTTAACAACAGAAGCCATTAACAGCTTGCAGTGGGGGAGTATATCTAGGAATTTCCTCCGGAAATTGTCCACAGTGTAGCTGTATTATTATTACAAGTATAAACCAAGAGTCAATGCTCTCACAACATGGACTGCTGGAGATGGAACCCAGCTGGCACTTTTGCTAAATGCATTGAGCTTTGGAGCACAAAGTTGTACAGAGACTTGGTCTAAAAAAGAAAACTTTGGCAACAACAGCACTGCCTGTCTTCACCAAAAGAGGAGTTACAACTTGCTTAAATTTATGAACATGGGAACTTAAGTGCTTCTGATCGTCAGTGCACCTGTTACCCTTACACTTACATTCTTAGTTCTTTGTTTTATGCATCCTATGTTGCATTAAGGGTTTTTTTTCTTCATTTTTCCATTTACCTTTGTATTTCTGAATCGTTCCAGAGCAAGGAGAAAATATATCTGAACTAGATATTGGGGTAGAACAGAAACCTGGACAGTGTGGTGATCTTGCTGTGTTGGAAAAGGGATTTCTCTACCCAAGCAGATGAAGCATTCATTGGTCAATGAGGTTTCCTGGCCTTTGGTCTGCAGAGGAGCTTGGATTTGGCTCAGTGTGCGGGGTCATTCCTGTATTTTAAGGCACTGATCTGCAAGAGATGTGTCTATTTGGGTGGAAAAATCAGCATGCCTCACAACCCAAGCACAGGTTTAGGGTCCCCATTGCTTTTTGTGTTTTATCCTTTTGTTGATGTGGCCTTTCTTTTGCTTTTAACATAATTGCTTCCATAGTGGTTTGTAGCATGCGGTTCGATTCTTGTTAATATTTTGAAATTTTAAAACTTCAAGGCTTTAAGGGACTTTTGCTCTTTCACCCACTGATGTCAGTGATGTGCTGAGCCTCCTCCCAAGGCACCCAGCAGTGAGCATGAGCCTCAGGAACACACAGCTAATCTTCTTCCCAGGCTGCGTTGCTAAACTGAGCTCCAGTTAGTTTCAAGGCAGAGAGGGAGGCCTTCACGAAGGCTTCCTGCTTTTAGTTGACACGAACAGTGACTTCCACTTGATTCAATCACTGCTTAATTTGATCCTCCATTTAATTTTATCAAAACTGTAGTAATCAAATAATTTGTACTAAAACCATTATAACTTCCACTTGTTTATTCCGATCAATTTTAATCCTTTAAGGCACAAGGTTTATTGGACAATTTGATTACTGGCTAACAAAAAGCTGTCATTAAATCTACGAGGGAAGGCCAGAGCTGAAATATCCCGAGTAGAGTTCATAATAAAGAAAAAATATAATAACATACTGTTATTTAGAAGTCATGCTCCGCACAGTGAAAGCTACAAAGCATCCTGCCACTGGCAAGATGAAAAGATAATGATATCTTCTGGTTATGACACTTCTGGCAATGAGCTGCCCTGAGAAAGGAAAGACATTGTGATTGGGTGTGAGTGAATTTGCCTTTTTTGAGCGTTGACACCACTAAATGAATGCATGACAGTGGTGTCTGAGCTTACTCTCTGTGCAATAAGCCTTCAAAACCAAAGGCAAAGTGCAAGAGAAGGGAAAATATTTCCACTGCAGGCTGCTACTCTTGCTGTGAGAAATGAATCACTCTCTCCTGCCTTGCTGACCATTCCCCTGCCTTGACCATGCCTCGTTTCTCCTCCACAGGTCAACACGTTCATCTCCTTCGTGTTTCCCATGGTCGTCATTTCTGTGCTCAACACCATCATTGCCAACCAGCTCATGATCATGTTCAAGCAAGCTGCCCAGGAAAACCAGGTCTGCACCATTGGTGGGCAGCAGACGATGCTCAGCATGTCCATGGAGCCCGGCCGCGTGCAAGCCTTGAAGCACGGCGTCAGGGTCCTGCGTAAGTAGTGATGTTTTGACACTGAACCGGCTAGAAGTGTCTATGTAGATATGATTTGAAGGGCTGGGTTGAAACTGGTGAATGCTTTCATTCAAAACATCTGAAATGAAAAGTAACATTTTTAAAAATCCAGATTACCCCTGAGAAATGCTTTGAAGTTTGCCATTATTATCCAGTTCTCAACTCAAAGCCCCACATTTTGGAAAACAGATTTATTTCTTCTCTTGGTCCCTTTCCTTCTTCTTTTTCTTGCTGAGACAACAAGAGTTTCTTAGGGAATTTTATCTTTAGTTTTCTTTTTCTCCTAGAGACACTTTTCTGAGTCTTAATCTTCCCTTAAAGGATAAAAAAAAATTCATTATAGAGGAAGGAAGCTAGGGAGAGATTTAAGCATTATTTAATTCATTGTTCTCAATGGAAGAGAATTTGAGACATGGAAATTCCGAATTTAAGGGAAAAAAATTATATTCTCTGAGACAGAAAGAATGTGCTAATATAAAGCTCTTCTGCTCCTTTTTCTATCCCTGGCCACCTCCAACCCAAACACCTCTCTTCCAGCTGGTGCTGGCTTTGGGCTTCGCGTGTGGTGGGGGAACTGATGTAGTTTTAAAACCAAAGGTATTTTGTGGGGTTGGGTTTGAACAGACAATCCTGAGTGGACACCTCACGCAGGTCACTTGTGGGCACGCTGCTCAAGGCCATGTAGGTGTGCAGATCCCCTTCTGCTGCTGGAAGCAAGGCATTGGTCTCCTCCCTTTCTCTGCAGGCAAAAGGAGGGGTTGCTCTGGTGATCTCTGCTTCGCCAGAGAGGTGTGGAAAATTGGTTTTCCCCTGATGGCACACACATAGAAATGAGTTTCTTGCAGACGGTCACAGCTTTGATTCAGATTTCAATTTTCTTTTTTTGACAGAAAAAAAATCAAGTAGCTGAGATTAAAAAGTCTTAATCAAATCAGGCTGTTTTTCCTCTTCAAAACTTTGACTTCCAATTTCAATTAGGGAGCTGTCTTAAAATGTCGCTATTCCTGTTGATGAGAAAGCAAAACATTTTCCACACAATCCAAGCTTGAAGCAAGGCAGTGGGGCAGTGATGGGTGACCGCTGTACTGTCTGCAGAGAGAGCACTCCTCGTTCCTGTGCGGCACACAGCCAGGGTCAGACCAATCTTCCCTGGTGCTCTGCTTATTACTGCAGCTGATGACTCTTTACCTTTCCCCCATACCAACATATAGAGCATTATATAAACACCCTACTCTGAAGATTACATCAAACAGGGCTGAATAGCTGAATATGAAGCCCTATTGACTGCTGGCTTTCCTGGGAGAGGCCCCTGCATCTCCCAAAGTCAAGCACACAGCTCTGGGGGAAGGTGAGTCTCACTTATATGCTTTTCTGGGGGCCAAAGTCCCACTGTCACCTCAGCAGGGTTCCCAAGGGACACATCTGCACCCCTTGAGTTGCATTTTGTCTGCTTCCTGCCAGATTTTGCATGCGGTATTTTGCAAGCTTTGCCCAAGCCATCCATGATATCGCAGCGAAGGCACTGCATTCCGTCCCAAGCCAAATTACAGCATTAGAGTGAAGCAGATTTTTTTTTTTTTTTAAAAAAAAAAAGCTTCTCAGATGATTTTCATTAAATTTTGCAGGCCTCAAAGCAGCTGCAAACATATTTTGGATGAATTCCTAAGCCCAGTTATTGAAAATGCCTCTACCCATATTTCACATGCAATAAAGGGTTCACCTTTGTGCTCATAATTACTGCAGTGTCTCAGACAACATTTATAGCTGTGAGCACAAATGGGTTTTTATGAGCTGATAGATGAGAATTAACATCACAGAGAAGTGAGGCAGAATTGTGATCTCCCTGGATGAAGACAGAAAGAGATTCAATATTTTATTCTTCTTCTGAACAACCACAATTAGAGTGGTAACAAATAATCCTTTTCTTTTGCCTTTGCTTGCCAATATGTAAAGCTGAAGAATAGACCTGCTCTCACACACAGGCTCTCTGAGGAAGAGCTTTTGAATGAGTTCAAAAGCAAAACTGGCTCAGCATTTTAATGATTCCATCAGCAGCAACTTAGGCCTTTAAATATCTGGCTTTATTCCCTTCCTTTTCTTTTATTCTCAGAGCTTTGGTTCAGACAAAGGTTAAATAAAAGATCCTGCACGCAGGAACTGAATGGTGCTGTGAAATTCCGGATGCCTTAATTAAGCAATCTGAGGAAAAAACAAAAAATCTGGTAGCTTAAACTGACAGATGATAAAGCAAAATCAGTTCAAAAATAGCACCCTAAAAAAATCTATTAAAATGTGCCAGTTCTGGTTTTGCGCTGTGAGGGCCCTCATGCACATGAGATGGTGAGAGCTGGTTAGCTGAAAGCCTTCCAGCTGCTGCTGTTCATGTCAAGGCTCTTGGTGGCTGAAGTGCTTTGGCCAAGGCCACCTTTTCCATAGGGAAGGAAATCCTGGCCCTAGAGAACCCACCAAAAATCCCACTCCCTACAGAGCATCCCTCACCAATGGGTCCAGGTTAACTCCTACATTCTGATGGCAGCCCTTCTTTCTACAAGGGAGCGTGTGATTTGTGCTGAGCTCCATGGCTGCCAAAATCATCTACCCAGACTGATGAGTTTATGTAAGACAGTGGGAAAAGAAAAAATGGCCTTTGTCCACACTAATAAAGCTGTTGGCACAAAATTAGACTTTATGAGGATCAAAGTATTTTCCATTTCCAAAGGTAAACTTCGGCCTAAAGTACAGAAAGCTTGGTTATGTTTCAAGGGTGAAATGTTTCAGAACATGTAAAACTAGTGCTTAGAAAACAAGTTTTGCAGTTCATGGTGTGCAGAGTTTGATGAGATCAGAGTAGCAAACACTTTCCTTCCTTCTTCCAGATTTACTGAGTTTGTACATATTTACATTAAAATAGGAGCTAAAATTGTCAGGCCAGCAGCTTCATTCAAATGTCCACAGCATCTCTTTCCTCCTCTTTGCTAGCTTTTATGTGTTTTCTTGGCTCTGTCTGACTCCGGGTCATGTACAAAACAATTAGGGAGATCAGGATCGAGGAATGTGTCAGCCCTGCTTCCTGTGAGCCAGTTCATTAATTCATTAAGCGTGTGATTTCTAATTGTAATTCCATCTCTGCTGTCAGCTTTCTGTAGGTGTGAGGATCCAAATCCCGAGAGCTCCAGGAACTGGTGGCTTTCCAGCTCCTTTGTGAGGATAACTGGGCCATGTCTGACCAATGCTGCTGCTAAAAATACCTCCAAAAAGAGATGTTACACCCTCCTTTAGCTATCTAATATTTCTTCTGCATCTCCAAAATAAGCCACCTCCATTTTTTGTGTGATTTTTTTGTCGTTTTTTTCATTTGTTTGTTTGTTTTTTCCTTCTGTGGTTATTGTTATTCCTCGGTTGAACTGTAGCAGCACTGTTCAGCCAAGTCCCTGAGGCATTACATGGTGCTGCACAGCAGGGTGAATCCTCTGGTTCCATACCCCGACACACCAATCATTTGATAAGGAAGAAAGCTACTTAAATAAGTCTGAACTATACACTAGTTTTCAAACACACATGCAGATATACACCCTTCATATTAAGCAGCTTTCAGCAGATGAAACCTCACACATGCTGCCCTGACTATTGCATACCGCACCCAATATGAGTCTTTCTAGGGGCATATTTGAGCTTGGCTCAGTCTGGAAGCGCTTTTTGGCCAACACTTCTTCTTGAAAGGGGACAGTTCTGTGACACGGACTAATTGTCTCCATCAAAGCACCAGCCTGCAGCCCATCCAGCAACTACAGAGGGGAACACCTGTTTATGGAGCAGCCCTCACAGCCTCCACAGCTGCCATGTCCAGGCAATGGGAGGAGGAGTTACTAAAACGCACAGCCAAGTAATGACAACAACACCAAGGCAAACTGATGGACACTGAGTGCAGGCATTGTGCATCCCTGGGTGGACATTGGCTAAGCTCATTAAAGCATGAAAACTCCCAGGTTGCATTTGCTCTGTTACAGAAGCTGCTTAACTGAAGCAATTATAAAGCATTTAGAGAGGTTTAAAGAATTAAAAGAATATCCTTCAGCCTCCCACAGTAGGCTGGTTGATGTCTCAGTATGATAGTTTTTAGGAGATGAAGTCACACCATATTTTTTAAGTCTGAGAATGTTAAAATTATGGTTCTGGGGCCTCTACATTTCTTTAAGCAATGCCAGGCAAATGCCAAGTATTAATGAAGCATCCGTGCATCCTATGTGTTTCATCACTTGTGTGTGAATAATTCCCCTCTGGAACAAATGTGCTGAAGAGTTTGTCCATTACTCTTTTCAGACGTTCCAAGTTTGAGCTACCAGTTTGAGGAGAATAATGCTATGAGATGTAGTGTAACTGTCCCACAAACAGAAGTAACAAATAGCAAATGCTTTGCAGCTTCAAAGGTCTGCAGAAGAACCGCAGTCTGAAAGCCTGCTCCTTCAAGACTTGTCTTTGCTAATTTCTGTTCTCTAAGGAGATCAGATTTGTCCATGAATCACTTTGCTTGCAAGAAAGGAACTAAGTTCATGACAGTTTGTAACCCTGTCAAAAATCTGAGCTGATGCAAGTGGGGTTCAGCAAGTCTCCTATGACGTTAAGTGTGGATAGAAGTTGTGGTTAACAGCTGAAGTGTCACGCTAAAATTCAGGAGGATAAATGAGCCACATAATAGCTGTATATGTTTCTTGGAGGTGTTTGTACGTGTAGGTTTACTTTACAGCCTGCCAAGTGACATAAAGAGAGTTGTACAGAGCACTCTGTAAACAGCCTCTGAGGAGCAGAAATGCAGTGCAGCTGTGCCTGTTGGGAGAGGAAGATCTGTGTGCCAGTTCTGCGGCTGCTGGGCAGGCTGCAAGGATTCAGGCTCCAGCTGCTACATCTCTGAATACAACCCTAGGGCTGGCCAAGCTGGGCAAGCAGATTTTCCAGGTATTAGGTCCTGTCTTGTATGGGGTCCTGTCTTGTATGGGCTAACTGATGCATTTTTTAGACATGAAATCTGGCCAGGCCTCTGTGACTTCAGAAGCATGCAGCAAATAAAGCACCAGGATCCCCCACCAAGCAGAAACAGCTCAGGGAGGAATAAAGGACATGTAAGATTCAAAACAAGAGGAGAATGAAGAAGGGGGATGTAAAGGATGTCACCTTGGGTTATAACTGATCGTAGTGAGTAGAAAGAATACTGAATGGGGTGAGGAGAAGACTAGACCCTCATCTATCCTTCCAAGGGGAAAATTTCTTTTTTCTTCTTCCTTCTCCTCCAAACACCCTGACATCCTTGGGGGGAACGACACGAATGAAGCTTAGATTGAATCTAGCAACATCTATGACTAATTATCTTAGAAGGGGACTTGGGAAGAGTCCCTGGTTTGCAGCGTGTTGGCAGGGATGTGCTGCTTGCTGAGCCCCATTCTTTGGTTGGCTTTTAACCTTCATATTCTGCCTTGCTCCTTTTGGATGAAACCAGGTCTCACTGGTGCCAGTGGATGTTTTAATCACATTGCCCTGTGTGAGCGGGGCCAGGAATTCACATTCATTTTCAAATCTGTCAGCTGAATCCTCTGAAAATCAAGTCTGGAGAATATAGTCAGAGTACAATACTTTCAGGGCTTTTTGTGCTGAAAAGGTTTTTCTATTCACTCTGCTGTCTGCAAATAATACAGGAAAATAAAAGCAGATCTCTGGCTTTGAAGAATGTAAATTAAGGAGTCAAAATTAATGATTACACCACTCTGTAACATAGAGAACAGGAGGATTGCACCCAGCAAAGGCTATGTGTCTTCAGCAGTTTCTGAAGGAGCTGTGGGCTCCCTGGGCTCCTTCAGTTCCCAGTTTCTCCTTGTTTCACTCTCCTGGGCACTACTGGTGCATACTGGTGGTCTCCACTCTCTGCTGGTAGTTATCGACTTTTATGGAAATGCTTTCTTCTACAGCCTTGTGACTCAAATACCAGCACAAGCAGTTTTACTTTTACTAGGCTCCTACTCACGTTGTAAGTGCCACAACCCCTAGTTTGGGGCCTGCTGGTGTAAATATTGCCGACAACCTGTCAGGTACTGCATCATTTTGCATAAACAGCGCCTCGAGGTTTAGCCAGGCACTGCCAGCTGCATCTACACTTGGCCCAACTTTCTCCATCTCTCATATCAAACCACACGGTAACACTTGTTCCCCGTTGTGATAGATTCTCTTGTAATGACATCAGCTAAATAAGCATATAAAACCCCCAGGGCTTCGAATACGCAGGGACTGCTTCTCTAGAAGCTAACATCAATGCAAATTAATGAGCCCCATTACCCTGCCTTATACTTTATTCAATACCGTCCGGAGCGTGCATTCCTTGAGCAGCATTGGAGATGAACAGCTGTTGATATGCTGAAACTCAGAAAAGGATGAGAGGTTTTTCTCTGCTCAGTCTGCCCAGACCCAGACAGCTCCTGTCTTTGCTCCAAACTTATGACATGCTGTCTGTTTGTCAGCTCCCTTTGAAACACAAAGAAAAAGAAATAAATTGGCCAAAATTGTCTGAACAAATCTATTGAGGAAGGCTTCTCTGAGCAGCATCTCTCTTCTCTCTGTCCAGCAGGCACTGCCAGGGCCCATGTACAGGTAATGTACTACATGCACATTGCCAGATTTTTGAGACACTGGCCCTGGAAAATGGCCACCTCCCAGCCACAGCCACAGGATATATACATGATGAAATAAAATACTCAGTGCAATCTAATAAAATTTAGCTTCCCAGCTTGCTTCCACATCCAGTTCAGTCTGAAAATCAAGACTGGCACAGCCTAAATCTTCTCTTGCACAACGAAGAAGACGTTGCCCAAGTTTTTTGTTTCCCTCTGTGGACTCCCTGTGTGATATACGGGCTCGCTCCTCCTGCCCTTCCTCCTTGGGGTGCTGTTCAAACAGGCAGGGAATTGAGCCACAAGACAAAACAGAAAATCACAGGATGCAGTAATTCAGGTTTGCACTTTTAAATTACGAGTTTGATTTAGAAGGCAAACGAAGACCCACTGTGCCTTGTTTTGAATCCTTCCCCAGGTGGTGCTTGGCTCCACCAGGCTGTCTTGCCCCATCTTACAACACTGAAGAAATCTGTGTGAAGTCTCAGATGATGGAGAATAGGCTCTAGGAGCCCATAACAGTAATAAAAATCATTTTGGCAGCAACATTGCCCTTGATACAGCAGGGTTAAGAGTGACAAACGCAGGTCAAGGCCTCCTAACCCACACTGCACGGAGCCTCACAGCACGCTGCCCAGCCAGGATTTCAAAATCAGCCCCTAAATGCCTCCATTGCTTTTAGCCATGTGTTTAATACAGTTCTAATTGCAGAATGATTGCTTGGGATATTACAGAATTACCACAGATTATTTAATTGACTATCTGTTTGCTGAGGTCAAGTGGTTATTTCTCTCAGCGTGTGTTTTTGTTGATATAGACCCCTGCCTCTGTGCTATCTGGCATTGCACTCTCAGAGCCACAGAAGCAGAGCTCCTTTACAAGGAGGAAAACACTTTCAATTAACATGTTGGTAGATTTAATGGGCAGATGTGCAGGACCATTAAAGTTGGCTTAAGAAAGAATCCAGGCCCTGCAGTGCCTGAAAAGCTACAGGAAGAGGCAACACCTGGGACCTGTCAGTGCACGTAGGTTTCTGCAAACTATCTGTATGTGATGAAGGTCAAATTCATCCACTTGGTGGTGTCTTTTAGACTGCTGAAGAGCTGCAGACCCTAAAGAGACAAATTACATCTGCGATCACAATGACCATATAGCAGCCAAAAAATACTCAGAATGAAATAATGAATTCAGTTAGACGAGAGAATGAAACCAGCCCCTCTTGCTTGCTTTCCAAAACATATTCTTTCAGATGTTTAAAATTTTACTGAATAAATGACTTTTGCAAGGTTCCTGCTTTTGTACATCACACAGGCTGATGGTAAAATAACTTAGCCATCTCCATTGCCAGTGATGCTTAAAATAAATGAGAACCCATGCAGTTGAAATGAAGTGTGAGTACGGATCTGCACAGCCAGGAATTATTGAATTTCTTGCCCCATTCAGGGGGTCCATTTAGGGGGGCTTCACTGTGCCTCTGTGCTGCTTAACAGTGATGGGGAGGGGCAGCTGCCATGGGCTGTGTTTTTCGAGAGCTGCTCATCATCTGCATCTCTCCTCCCATTCCGTGGGATGAGAGCTGATGAGTTTGGGCCATAGCTGCCTAAATGTTTTCAATCAGAAAGCAGAAGGAAAAGCAGCCTCCAAATTCACATTGCACTGGTGGTACGTAGCTTGGCGAGAGAGCATTGCTACTTCCTAGTCCTTACAGGTCATATAGAGGACAAGAGTGATGAGGCCCTTACTGTCTGTAGAGCAAATTTGGGATAAAAAAAATGAACATAATTATTTTATTTAGTCTTGATTTTCTTCTTGGCTTTTATTATGTTATGTTTTAACTGAGACTTCTTTATTTCCTGCTGGGATTCTGCCAGAACGTTGTCATTTCATACAGAGGTTGAAATACATATTGCAAAAGAAAACAAATCTTTCTCTTGATTGCCTGATATATCTGCTTTTTAATTTCGATTGATGATTGCTAAGCACCAGCAGAGCCTTTATGCTTCAGAGTTGTAACGTTCTGTTTTTCATTGTTTGACATTCT
This sequence comes from Pavo muticus, assembly GCA_016647715.1. NCBI lineage: Eukaryota > Metazoa > Chordata > Aves > Galliformes > Phasianidae > Pavo > Pavo muticus. The sequence goes on along the minus strand of JACDJE010000149.1, from coordinate 10,196,011 downwards.
TTGGCTAGAATCTTGAAAGAAAAAAGATACACAGCATCTTCTTTTTAACTTATGATTTTTATTACAATAATGTCTGGACCCAAGCATCTTGTAATCTCTGTCTCAGGTATTGCAGAAATGTAGAATAAAAGGACAAGCTCTGCCACCAGAAAGCAGCTTCTGAGGCCGTTTAATGATCCCCAGCACTGTGGGGACTATGGCCAGTGGCTCCACATAGCAAACTAATGATATTACTATGTCTACCTGAAAAACACACACTAACTGCCTCTGTGGGTATTGTAGACAAAACTTCCAATGCCATAACGGCATAAAATGCAAGGATAGGTGCAAATACAGTCTGATTTCATTTGGCCTCCGTCTGATCCAGGCATCAACAGTCCCTTATCACTGTTACATCTTCTTTTGTTCGTAATTTCTCTGTCCCCAGCTTATAGCTGTTTTTTCTATTATTTCTGTTATACTTGTTTTTATAGGTATTTTCAGGCTGTTTGTCCCTCAGGGTTATTAATATCTTCCACAGCAGCAAGATGTGAACAAAGTGGGGCTTTAAGAAAGAAGTTTACAGTGATAAACACCCACTCAGATGGGTCCCTTTTCACCCTCGAGGAAGAACTCACAAAAAGTAATGGGCTTCTTCCATGCCTTGCAGGTGCTGTGGTGATTGCCTTCGTGGTCTGTTGGCTCCCTTATCACATACGGCGCCTCATGTTTTGCTACATCCCCTCCAACCACTGGACAGAGTGAGTCGTGATCTGGGGAGCAAATCTCCCTATGAGATTGGGATGGGGCGTGGGGCCAGGCTGGAGCTCAGCTCTGGGCACCAGTAGATTGGGGGTGGGGGTGGGGACTGGGGAGAAAAGGAGGGCAAAGCCTCCACCTCCTGATTGTTGTGTTGTTTTTCCTTCCGGATTTCTTGCCATGATTATCAGCCAAATGAAGAGTCGTTGCTTTGACATCTAACTCCCCCAGATGTGGCTGAAGGAAGCATTAGTTTGAACCAGAATGCATCAGCAGCCCTTCTCTCTGTGACTATGACCACAGAATCATCCCCAATGACAACAGCAGTGGATATTCATCTCTGACAGCCCTTGATGAAACGACATGTGGCAGAAGGGTTTATGCATCCAAAGGGGATTGCTGTCTCTATGGTGGAGATATCGATCTCCGGCCCTAAGACGGAGCAGCTCCTGTCAACACCCAATTTAGTTGCACAGTGCCACATTTCCTTAGTGACAGGAGAGATTTCACAGATGGGAAATTAACTGGGATGCTCAGAATCTGGGATAGGACATTCACTGCGTTTTACAGGGAGTGCAACAAAATTAAACACCAGCAGTTTTCACTGATCAGAAAATGTCCAGGCTCACAGACAGCTTAGGGATACATACCTACAAGCAGTTGCACACCTACACTGAGCACACCTCTGGTGTTCACAGATGGGCAAAGGCACACAAACAGCTACTTGCAGCTTCTCTGCTGCATCAGGCCCAGTTCCTTGGCAAGGCAGCTACAGAGCTGATTATTCATTTTAAATATGCGTAGTGCTAACACTGCCTAGGGATCTAAACCCAGGTAACCTGAGAGAGATAACATAAGAGGCTCTCACTGTAAGATATCTCCCTCCTCCCACAGCTTTATGCCCTTGTTCTCTCTGGGTCTGGCTCTGCTTACTGCAATGAACAGGAAAAGAAAAAAAAATCTATGATACCTAAAGGCAGAGCAACAATGAGACATTAAATTTTCATAAACTCCAAGCATAAATAATAGTAATTCATCATACAGCAGTTTGCTGAATGGAAATGTACATCCATCCATAGTAAAAGCCGAAATCTTTGATCATGAAAACAGAGCTCTAGGCACACACTGGGGCAAACTGTTGTTTCTTATTTGCTTTCCTATATGTAAAGCACTTAAAGCAGCAATCAATTATGTAGCGGCTGGTTTTGCTTTGAGCCAAAGAGGTAGAGAGTTCTGCTAGCAGTTAGTGTGAATTTATGCATTCTGGTTGCATTCACTTTTCTTCTTCTTCTTTTAAAAGCTGCGAGTGAGTTTAGGAAAATGTTGAATTTACAGGCATATTATGAATGGTGAACGATCTGTATGGAAGCTAATCAAGAGCTTGCAGCAGATCAACATAATCGTCTATAAATGCATGTGTCTGCTCCTGAGGAAATCTTTGCTAAGTTAATTTTTCACATCTACATTGAGAAACTTGGCTTGTAAGAGCTGGATGGGCCACACCGTACTTGGCATTGCTGAGGGGGCCATGGGGAGCTAGTGATGTACTCCAGCACTCGTCTATTTATCTTTCGTTAGACAGTGCTCAGACTAACAAAAAGGTCTGCGGTTTCCACTGAGATAAATGAACCTGGGGAACATCTTCCTGAAAATGAGATCTGTCTTGTTTATAAGCCCTTTACCAGCCCAGAGATGATGATCTCAGTTTTTCCCAAGGAAAGATATTTCCGAAAGAAAAAAAAATAAAGCTAAACATTGTAGATGAAAACATCATCTTGTGATGGCGAGGATATATTCCAAAAGCATACTATTACCAGCTTGCCCCCTGAGTTGAGAACGCCATCCCAGAGTACAGGCAAATCCCAACCCAGGGACCCATTGAATGAGTTGATGCAGCTCTCACTGCCCAGGGGAGGAGATACCTGCATCTGTTACAAGATCTTGGCTCTTCTGCAGGCTCTGCATACCAGAACTGCAGCCAGAAAAGTCAAACTAATGTATATGCATTACACAGAAGCAAATTTCCATCTGGTTTCTCAATTTCAAGCATGTCTATCTTCAAAGAAAAAATGAACACGAGGAAATATCCCACCCAGTCCCAGGACATAAATGAGTTTCTAACTGGTAGAGGCTGGGGCAAGACCTTTGTAAAGATATTTGACCTACACTTGTCCAGCCTCAGCTGAAACCAAAGGGTGCCTGCACTGACTCCCACTGGCAAGATCATGCCCCTAGCAGAGAAAAGTTAGCAACAAGAAAAGCTCATGTTTTCCTTACACTTGTGACTTTGAATTATTCCAGTTCTCCACACTCTACTTAGAATTCTATCTTTCATCTGTTTTTCCAGTTTCCTTTACAACTTCTACCACTACTTCTACATGCTGACAAATGTCCTCTTCTACGTCAGTTCGGCAATCAACCCCATCCTTTACAACCTGGTGTCTGCAAATTTCCGACAGATCTTCCTTTCTACGCTCACACTCGTGTGCCTGCCATGGAGGAAGAAGAAAAAACGACTTGCGTTCACCAGGAAATCCAACAGCATCTCCAGCAACCACACTTTTTCCAGCCAGGTCACAAGGGAAACTACATACTGAAGCCAAAGGAGGAAGAGAAATGCATTTCATGGAGTCTAAACTTGAGAGAGGCCTCTGTGACTTTCATGCATGGTCTCCAAATTCATGTAACACAAAGCGTGTTTAGCAAAGTCATTTTTGTTGGAGAAATAGGCTTCATTCTGCCAGTAACTTTGAGGTTATTTTAAAGCATTGGCCTTGCCTCCCGTGAGTGATGTCTACATGATTTGTAAGTTCAGTCTGGTGTAAATCCAGTGTTAACTGGGAAGCCAAAATATGTTAAATTTAGGCTACTTCATACTGTATTTCATCCTTCTCTCAATGCAGAGATGCCATGTTCACATCCAAAGGTTTGAGATCATGCCTCTTGGAGGCACTGAGCAGAGTCTAAAGAGGAGAAAGTGGTTTCAAAATGAAAGGGTTGTTTTTGGCAAATGGACATGCTCATTTATGGGATGGATACTCAATGAGCAAGGAGTGAAAACTCAGGGAGTCAGATGGGTGTTTTAGAATTACATCTAAATTCTTACAAATATGACCTGGGTGCTCAAGAGAGCCATTCTAGCTCCTTGAACTTAAATACCAACAGATGATGCCTTACTTAGAATAGGGTGAGGAGAGCCTGGGGGAATTGGAGTCATCTTTCACTTTAGGGCATGCATAGTGCCTGGCGCAGGGAGCCCCACTCTCTCTGGTATTGGTATTGCAACACCTATAAGTAACAGAGTCTCTGGCAAAGTCAAGAATGCAGAGACTGTGCCCAGCTGGAGTGCTGAAAAATTACAGGAATGGAAAATCTGACTTATGCCACACAGCCAAACTCTTGTTTCTTTTGCCAGGGAAAACAGCTAGCTGGCCTGCATTAAAGAGGCGAGAAAACAGCAGTCTGCTGAGGGCTCCAGCCTGCTGATACAAGAACAACCAGCCCAGTTCTGTAGGACTTCTAAGATTTTTCCCACTATTTTCACAAGCTGACATCTCTTAGGCTGCTGGCTGTAGGCAGTAGGGCCTCTTTTTCTACCTTTCATTTCTTTTTGCTACCAAAACTGTTATCACACCGATCTGTACACACAGGTCTTCAGATAGTGCAAACGAAGAACACAAGGTCTAAGCTGGGGAGACAGCTCTAAAACAACTTTCTTTTAACAAATCAGAGGAACAGGGCTGAGACCTGTTTTATTGCAAATCAGACAGTTTGGCTCAGTCAGGGTTGTGCTGAATCCTGATTATGAGCATGTTCTGAACAAAAATCAGGATCAAAATAAGAGGACATACGGTGTATCTTCTCTTCCTCATATTTTTCCCCTTGATTATTGCTTTGAATTTGAAATTTCTCAGCTGGACAGGATAGGTAGCATGATGTTTTTTCCTATATTGTTCCACCTCCAACAGCCAACTATGAGATGTAACAAATTTCCCAAGAGCCTTTGGCACCAGAAATCAAGGGCCTCTGGGATAAGCTAAAGGGCTTTCCCTGCTGTCACAGCACCAGATGGTGACCTGCCTGAACCTGGGAACCAACCCATCATCTTGTTCAACCTGTGCTGTGATTTTGCTGTTAGTGACCCTATGTCCCCCTTCACACAGAGGCAGAAAGTAAATCAGAGCTGTCCCTGCTCACATTCTCCTTGCCAGAGGCATTCCTCAACAGCCAATTATGCTCACAGAAAGGTGAGCCAAACACATCCTATCAGGGAAGCCATGCATTTTGTTAAAGGTCTGGCCTTTACAAAGTGATGCAGTCACAAACCATTAGCAGGAATTCAAACATACTCTAAAATACAGGTGAGCCATGTTGGGGCAAGGGGCAGACCTGAGAGCGCTGGTAATATGGTTAGGTTTCAGCCTTATCTGCAGTTGCTGTGAGAAGGGTTATTCTCTGTTGGTGACAGACATTGCTGTTTGTTTCTGCTGCTCAGAATGGCTATGGGAAAGGAAAGGTGAATTGTTCCTGTTCAAAAGCACAGAAATGAAGAAATTCTCCACAAAGAGAGTTCTAGGGGCAGCTCTGGTGAAAGGAGGCTCTTTGCAAATACCTGCACGCTTGCACGTGTCATTAGCAGAGGGGGCTTGCTTCTTTATGATGACGAACTAGAAGTGACGCTTGGCTCCATTCAGCTTTCCAGCTTTGCCTATCCCCTGTCACTCTGCAACTACTGAGCACTCATGGAACACAGGACTAGTCTCAATGCTGGACATGTGCTTCTGGCCCCATGCACAGCTGCGTGGGCCTGCAGATCTCCACAGTGTCCTCTGCAATGCAGATCAGTTCCTGATACATTCAGTTCCAGCAGCATCTCATAAGTAGGCCCTGCTGGGCTCAGGACATAGAGAAAACACCTCTGGGGCATTTGCTGTTCGTTGTGAGTGACAGCTCTGTGCTCCTGAGGCATTTATAACCGGCAGTGGTACAGAGCTAGCTGCACGGTACATCTGCCTGCTGCCAGCCATGACCTCCAACCACACCTAGCAGGGACAGGAGACTATTTTAATGCCTACTACAGAACTACTCCAAAGGAAAGGGCTCAAAACAGAAATCGGTCGGGCTTTAGTTCCTTCTGATTCCGCCAAACTACAGGCTCTGTCCTGTCATGCCTTCTCTTAATTTCTCGCCCTGGTTGTACAAAACAGAGGGCAGAGTTTACAATTGACAAAGCACTTTTGTTGCTCATGTGCAGTTGACTCTTCTTTGACAAGGAAAAACAGTAAAGGGACACACACACGGAAAAAGAAAAAGGACAGAGGAGACTGGCTTCTAGTTGCAAGGAAATTTGTGAGGAACCAGCAAATGTTATCACCATGTGTGTGCTAGAAATTGCTTGGGCAGATTGGAAGAGAAGCTGTAGAGGATCAGTACGTCCTGCACCATGGGCTATATAAAACACATAGGAATAGCAGAACTGTGTATAGACCTGTATGTTCTTGGTTTATTCACTTTTGCTACTTTCATCTAACGCCTGTCCATTACAGCTCAGACTTTTATGATGTTTGTAGATGACTGTAGCTGAGAGGGGGGCACAGCACTTGTGGCACCTTGACAGCTTCCAGCTGACTGAGGAAGGTGAGCTGCCAACAAAATAAATAACTCATGGACATCATCCATAATAGACTCTACAAAACCAATTATCTTCACTGCTCTCACTCCTCCTGCACTAGCAAAGTCCAGGTACGATGAGCAGAGGAAGAGGAGTCTTAATGGCACACATTTAGTGCCAGCCTTGCAGGCAAGACAACCTTTAAATAGTTCCGGAAAGGACCCAAACTTTTTAACGGTACTTCTAAATAGAGTCAGCAGCTGTGAGGTGGTTTCTGAAGCCTCCCATGGAAGCTGTAACTGTGTGTTGCTTTGACTTTCATTAGGATTTAACATCCTGTGTGTCTCAGTTACTTTTCAATATTCACCTTTGAAATGTTTAATGTTATTAATATGCTCATTGAACACCAACCTGCTGAAACGTGCTTGGTTATCTTAGGAAACACTGTACAAAAATAGTCTCACATAAGATGTTTGGCTTTGATTTTTATCACTGAGATACACTGGCAGCTTACGGAACTTTTGATCACAGCTCTGTGGAGATGGTGGCTTTATTTTTGATTTGACATGAAAATGAGAACAAGCTGGAGTGAAAATGAACTTATCATAAAGTTCTTCTGCAGTGTTTGTTGGACTGCTCAAGTCCTGAAGAGCTGCCTGCAATGGGAGATTTATCCAAGCAGTTTTCTGGCTTCTAAAGCTCTGTTCCCGCAGTTTAATGTGGGAGCAGGCCAGAGTCTATGGCCTTAACTTGGGACTGCAGCTCAAAGCTACCTCTTCCATTGGGCAAATCTGATTACCTGAGTTGAGAAGTGGAAGTTACAGCTGATTTCATCCTCTTCCCCCCCTTCACCTAGTTTTGCTATACTCAAAATAGTTTTGGTTTCCCTGAGCCCAAAGAAGTGAGGATAAGTCACTATAAGACCCCATGGTTTTGTAAAGAAAGGCAAGGTACTGTCTTGAAGAAAAAGGTACCAAATGCCCAGTATATACCTAGAACATGATTCTCTTTCTTTCCATGCCTTTCAACAATAGTTGAACTGCTAACCCAACAGGGTTTAGCTTTAAACCCAGTGAAATATAATTGGCTTTTGCCATTATGCAAAATGCATCCTCACATCTTTGTAGTCCTGTCTGGTCTGAATTCTCTTTCGGGGCAGAGGGGTGATCATTAATGCAGCGTGCTGTTAATCTATGCAAATTTCCTGTGTTTCAAACTATTTGTTTCGACTAAAGAAAATCTGTTGAACCCACAGATGTGAAGTGCTGCCAGGTGGATTCAGAGCGATTCCCATCTGAGGAGAGTTTATCAAGTGACCTCTTCAAATATACTTTTGAAGTTTCGTTTATCTTCACGGTCTTCATGTCAGGGCTGTCTATTTGGCAGTGTGTGAAATTAGATTTCCAAAGTCATTATGCTGTTCAGAAACTTCCCCCTGACAGGCCTTTCTCACCGCAGGCCCCATACACAGAGGTGTTTGAACGCTCTGCTGAGCTTGTCTTTTTGTAAAGTGCATGAGATCTCGCTTCAGTGACTGCGCCCTTAAAGAAGAAAACTAAATGGAAAAACTGGTGAGGAGGGTTAGCAGGACACGTGCTAGAAACACAACAATCACAGGACCTTTGCATTTACAGCATCAAACTTTCAGTGAAATAAAAGTCTGCTGTTGCTGCGGACAGCTTGTGTTGTGGACTTGAGCTGAGCATCTGTGCAGCTACCATTCGTGCATGCCCTCAGTGGGGGCTGAGAGTGCTGGAGTTTTCCTGTGCAACGCGTTGAGTGTTAGTCTGATATCTTCCTGGCTGTGTTGTTTGGTAGCTGCTTAAACAAAGCTTTATCTGCTGGAGCTCTGTCTGATTCTTTAAATTACAGATGAACAACTTCTGTTTTCGGTTTGTACTCATTGAGTAGGGAAACAGAAGTTGCTAAAATTCATGGTGCTGTGTCCTGGCTTTGTGATCAAGAGTCCTTCCCCAGCTGTGCCGCCTGATAGTCCTGCACATACTGTATTTATGGCAAACATTTCTTAAAGTGCACCTTTTTTTTCTGAACTACAAAATGTTGATGTGCTTTATTTTCTGTGGCCTGTTGTGCAATGGGAAAAAAAAATGAATGTTCAAAGTGTGTCAGCGTCTCCTTTGTAAGATTTTCTGTGACAAAGGGAAGGGAAAGGGTGTGAAATCCTTTTGTGTAGCAATGGGAAACACTCTTTCGATGTAACATGATATTATTGATACTGTGTTTACTATCAAACTGTAATGAAATGGTTACTTCCTGATATTAGCCTTTGTACTTTATGGTATTTTATTTTATTTTATTTTGTCATTAATTGAACCTAAGAAATAAATATCCAAATTTAAGACTTGGGTTGATTTTCCTTGATCTGGTGGTGGCCGTGCCTGGGTCACACACCCTGCTCACCAGAACAGGCTGCTGGCTGTGCTCCAGCGCTGTGAAACCTCCTTAGATCTGGTAAAAACCAAAGAGAGCCTGTGCTGGTTCACAGCCCAACCTGCTGTGGCATTAGGAGCAGCAGCACAGAACATCCAGCTCCCTTCAGTTGAACCCCGGGGCTTTGAGAGTGTGACAAGCCTGAGGGATGGGAGTGGAGATCTTCCAGCCTTCAAGACAGACCTGTGCTGCAGAGACAGCTGCTGTGCTGAGATCCAGCTGGTACTGTGAGAGTCCTGCAGTTTTCTGAACTCCTTTGTTTCTCTTTCCTGCTTGTTTTCCCCTGTTGTAGGGCAAGCACTAAAAGCATTGCATCTCAGCCATTATTTTTACAGCAGCTCTGCCTGTAACACTGAACAGACTGGGGCTTTATTGCACGAGGAGGTACATGTACTCAGCGAAGGAGACAGCCTTTGCCCCAGAAAATGTGCTGCTGAAAGACAAAGCAGGTTCCTGGGCTTTAACTCTGAAATCTCCCCTCCTACTTCTTTTCTCCTCCTCTTTCTTTTGTGTGACCCACTTCCTCCCGGCACTGATTTTTCCAACACGGATGTAATTTTGTAGGAACAGGATGCTCAGGTATTGCCATTGTATTAAAGCATCTTTACACTTCATGAGCAAAAATGAGGCACCTCCATTCTCCCTGCAGCTCCCCATTAAAACTCTGTCATAAAGTAGCTCAGCTGAGCAACAGGAACACCCACAACATCATCATACTTTTCGGCCATTCCACATGATTGTTCTGATTTCTAGCAGCACAAAAGGTTGCTTGGAAAGCAACATCGAAATAACATTTAAGTATTTGGAGTCATTCATGGATACAAAATTCATCTTTCAAAACCTCTCTGAGATGTGCTGGCTCTCCAAAAGCATTTTGGTGCTGCTTCCAGATGAGAAGAGTAGGATTTCTGTTGTCCCTACATCATCAATTATTGAAGAATCCAATCATTTATTTGATGGATCCTTTTATTTGGTCTTCAGCCCTGCCCTGTTAAAAGGTGTATTTTCAGTCAGCTGCCCACAGAGCTGGAGTTAAACTCTTCAGCAGTGAAAATCCACGCTATGCAGCAGTGTCCTTTTTTCTGCATGAGATTTTCGTGCAGAGCAGGATGCTCCCAGCGGAGTCTCAGAATACCCAGACCTGGTTCAAACTGAGGTGAAAAATGTTGCCCTCTACTCATGAATTCCCTCGTTCAGAACCGATTCCTTGAAAAAGCAAAACTCTCAGAAACCAGTGAGCTGTGCTCTACTGACGAAACCTCGTGCAATCAGGCATCACAGCACGTCCCACCAATGCAAAGGAGAGCAGAACACTGTGGATAGTCAGTGAGTTTCTTCCTATTTTAGAAAGGGAAAAGGGCTGTGCTTCAAGTAAGGAGAAATGCTTTCAGTTCGGCCCGTATTTCTCATTTCAATTATAAAGGTGATTTCCATAGTTCACAGGAGGAAAATTTCAGATGCTTTTTGAAACAAACATTGCAGTTGAGTAAATGGCTTCATAAAACTTAATAAACATCCATCCAGAAGTTAATTTATTTAAAATGTCTTTAAATCCTCCTCTGCCTTATTGAATTCATTTGAACTGTAGATCAGGTTGGAGTATATTCATGAGGGTATTTAAGCAGTAAGGCAGAGCATCCTGGTTATTGTTGTACATCCCATGTGGGCTGTGAAGTATGAAGCAAAGTGTGAAGAGACCATGGGCACTCACATGCAAAATCCTTCCTGCGGTGCATGAGCACAGATACAGCCCTGAGTCCTGATGATGGCTGCTCCCAGTAAAATGCTGGGGCTCACTGCAGGGGCAGCCCTGCTGGGTGAGCAGTCACCAGTCACTGCTGGGCAGTCTGGTGCCTTGGAGAAAAGTTGGTGTCAGCAAGCTTAGGATGAGACATCTGAGCCCACTGGGGACTGTGGTTGGTAAAGAGAGAAGGAGAGAGTCCAAAAACTTATGTTTGTCTCAGAGATGGCCAGAATACCATTGCAGGTGTGAATACCACAGCCACATACTTGTCCAAGCATACACTCACCAATTTTCAGTCTTTCCAGTGCAGACTTTGTCTTACTTGAAAGCTCAACTGGTTTGTGTTACCAGTGACAGGACATTTCATTACACTTGGCTGCTTCTTTACGAAATGCTGAAGAAACAGGAAGCATTATCTTCCACACTTTTAGCACAAAAATGTAAAACCATCTTGTAAAGCAGGAACAGTCCACTCTTTCTCCTTTCACACTGCTGCGGTTCTGCTGTACACAGCTGACATGGGTAGTATAAAATCTCAGATTCACTGTAAACTGAAGCACAAAAAGGAATGATTACAAACACATGGCCCGGATGATCTGTTTCAAGTTCTCCAAAGGTACAGAAAGAATAATGAACTCCTCACTTGTGAGTAACATCAGTATCTCAGATGCACTGTTTCATCCTCCTTCATCCCAATAAAATGCAGCATGATGCTGAAAGAATGGACACACTGTACTTTGCCATTTCATCAACTTTAGTCACATTAAAGGCTGAAACAGTTGGATCAGAATTTCTTTGTTCTTTTCTTCTGCTTGTTCTTTCTTCTGTCTTTGGAAGCTGTTTGTTAGGAAGGGTATGTCCAGCATGTATAGAATGCAGCTTTCAGCCTCAGGCACCCAAACACATCGTAACTAATCAGATGTTAGCCCTCTGCAACTCATCACTGTTACTTAACTACATAAATTCCAATGAAAGCATTCACATACCATTTTCTTCCTATAAATGTCTCAGGATTGAGTAGGTATTTGCACTAGGTCAATCGGGCCCATGGTTTGTCTCCTTGCCAAAGAGAAATGTGCAAGGGAAGAGTCCCAGAGTCAGAGCTACAAGCGAGGTGTGTAAAGCTATTTTTTTTTTCAAGAACTGTGTGAAGGGAAAGATGCTACACAGCCAAGTTGTTGTTAATGTCATAGGTAACCACAGTACAGACTGCACAATGTGAGACTAGCTTCTCGAAATCATTTTTGCTGAGGAATAGACTGCTGGGCTCATCTGAGAGCAAATTTCGTGGATTTTGCTATCCTGTGCCTGCATATAGTCCACAGTCACTTGTGGGCTTGCCAACACCCCAACATTTCAGGAACATAACTGAGATGTAATGGCAGTCATTAGCAAGGTTTAACAGTGTTAGCACAATGCTAACAACCTAACAAACTCCATCTCTTTGCTGCTGCAAGGGTGCTCTTATTTTATAGATATGGATTTCAGGAACAGAGAACAAAATAGATTCACCCAGGGTCTCTTCCTGCAGGCCTGCAATTCAAACCCCAGTGTTTCCGGCCCAGTCAACTTTGATTCATCTTTTCCTTCATTCAGCATAAACATTGTCTGAGAGCTATATATAACCTCCATTTCAAGAGGTGTATCAACCAAACATGCCAACATTCAACCATTTAAAAGCAACTCCTGTTGCTTTAATCAACAGCAACAACCTTGGCATAGCACTTGACAGCTTTCAAAGTACTCTTGCCAGAATAGTGGTGCTGTGCTTGGTGTCTGCTTCCTTACAGAAGACATGCACGCTGCCACAGGTGAAGCACTGTACTCTAACTCACAAAAATAGCCAAACAGGAATGAAATCTATTGAATGGGAATGGCCTCAGCAGTGCCATGGAGAACTCTAAAAGAATCTGTGACACCTGAAGTTTCCAGAGTTCCACCTCTTCCGTCCACTTGAAAAGCAGCTCTATCTGTCAGCAGCATTCTCAGTACTGCTCCCACACAGATTATGCATTCTTACAAAGTTCTACACTGCTGCAACAGATAACTTTTCGTCTTCCTTCAGACTAGTAATTGGGGTAAGATTTATGCATTCTTTACCATTGTCACAAGCATGAAATTAGAGTTTTCAGGACCATTCCAGAAAAATATCTTAGGTAGCCAGTGGTGTTTTCTGACTCAGAACTTTTCATCCTTCTGCTTCCTCTGAGCTTGATCTGGATTGGGACAAGCAAAGGTAGAAGGATACTGAAGCTGATGACTGATGGCACCACAGCAAGGTAGCCAATATTCTTGTCCAGACAATGTCTCACCTTCCTGGGGAGGGTGATTTAGCAAGATGTGTAAACACAAACCTGTGCACTTTCGATACAAAATCAAATACCAATCTGGGGGGCATTTGTAAACCCAGATGAAGGCCCATGTGCACAACTGATATAAATCAGCTTGGACCTGAAAAAAAACGCAGTTTGTGTTCGTAAGTGACCCAGTCTAGCTTTGTTTCTCATTTCCACAGCTTTCTTTTTTAAAAATAACATTTAGCAGGGGAAAAATAAAGCAGTTCATTATGTTAGCAGCTCCACAGCCAATCTGAAATGCCGGAGGCGATGATCAGATTAAAACAAAAATCACATTTTGTAGCTGATGTGTGGAAGGAACAAAGACTCTGGTCCTCATTTTGATTGAATACAGGATGATATCTCTTGCTTATTGTATATATTACAACCGCAAGGAAGGATGTCGTTTATCACAGCATGCTTCAGTGCTTTTTAATACACTGTTTATCATAAGGAGCTTACTGGCATTCACAGAGCACCCTTGCAGATTTCACTTTGTATCTTAATAAGTTTTTATGGACTTCGGGAGACAGAGAAAAATACTTCTAGTTCCTATGCAGCCACTCTCACTCCATTTATGTGCAGTTAAAACCAGCTCCTCATCAAAGACAGAGCAATGTCCTCGGCTGAACAGGCAAGGGTCAGTTCTCTGAAAGAAAAACATATGTAATGGTGCAACACCTCTCCTTCCAATGGCTGCTGTTACTGCTACAAAACCTTGCAGATCTAGCCTAGCAAATACAGTGTCACACTGAAGGTCGGTCCTGCACTTCATTTTCTGTGGTTTCTCTGATGATCTCTGGGTCAACAACTCATTTTATGAGCAGCGATTTTACCTCTTGTTCCAGTGCCAGTATGAATTTCATACATCAGTCCCGCTGATTTCCTTTGCTATAATACAATTCCTGTGGAAGTAGCACTGGCTTCCGCTGGGAAAACATTTCATCAGCAATCTGGAGAAAGAATTTGGCTAACTGTTAGCGGGAACTTCACAGCTGTGGTGAATAGGAAAGGCAAAGCTGCTCACAGATGAACACCAAAACTGAAATTATGGAACACTATCTTTGCTCCATCTGTCATTCTGAAAGGCAAATGCAAAATTAATGAATCTCTGTACGTGGAGACAGAGCCAGAAAAGTTCTCTGCAGGGAGATGTTGATTTGGCCCCTGTTGAAATGCATGCCAGCCTCAAAGCTAACGACTTTTCAGTGCTCAGCTTTAAGGAAGGTTGCGCTATATCAGTTTAATATGGAGGATAAAAGGTTCAGTGAATTCCAACCGTCATCAGAAAGCATGGGAGAAATAAATGTACAGCCATAATTCTATTTGCTTTCAGTGTCCTGATATGCATCACATCTTCCAAAGCATTTGCAGACGTTTTCCAGAGAGAAGGCAGTTGTGTTAGCAACACCATTGTCTAGTGAAAAACACTGGAAAAGGAAAAGAAAGAAAACAAAACCCGTATTCTTCTCATGTCTGATATTCACATACTCACAAATCAGTCAAAAGCTTTTTCTTCAACTACAATTTCACTTCCTCTTGTTTATTACAATTCATCCCTCTGTGCTGTTCGTTTTCCTTACGGGTTGCCTCGGGGCTCAGGGTCTGTCCATTTTTTTATATCCATCTCCCCAGGAGGCCCTGTAGGGTTTGAAGATCAGTTGTCTTGAGCAACACGAAAAGGCTGTTTTATGTAAGAAGGGGCTGTGAGTCACAGCAAGACTCTGATGAGCCCAATAAACTTTCTTAGCAGCTGGCACCAGGGTAATGGAGAATTAGGAGCCACAGGACTTAAATTAAATACTGAATGAGATAGGATGGGAAAGATGTTTTTTAGGGTGACAAATGATAAACCTGAGGATATCACACGTTTCTTTGAAATGGGGCCTATTTCTTGTGAGGCATAAAATGGATTTCTCAGGAGGCCGTTTATTTGTGCAAAGACAAAGAAACAAAGAAGAGGGCAATAAACAAAATGAACTGGAGGGGAAAGAGGGCTGTTCTGCACTCAGCGCACTGGGATGAAGGCAGGACATGGGTACAGTCCTGTTAACCTGCTGCCAAAGAAAGCTCCAGAGCTTGTCTATCTCGGCCCGGTGCCCCCCTTTTCACACCTGACTTTTCAATTGCAGGTATTTTCATGGTCATTCCTAAGTAACGTTTGGAAAAAGTTGTGTGCACTTAAAATTAGTGTGCCTGTTTTGATAAAAATCCCCCTTACAAATATTCACTGCTTTCCAACCGGCTCCTTCTATTCTGGGTGATCAAGTAGAAGTTTCACTTGAGCAGCCGTTGTTACACGCCAGTGTATGATGTTTATATTGAAGATAATTTGTTTTTCTCTTCACAGAAAAGTATCTGTTCTATAAAATGGCTCGAGTCAATTCTGTACGTTTATTCTTTGTGAACAGAAATACTTCTGGCTTATTGGCCTTACAGATTTATTCCTACCTTCATTTCCTTTAATAAGACTGTTACTTTAAAAAGATTTAAATACTGAGACTAACAGTACACAGATTTCAGATAAATTTGTTCACCGATCGAGGCACAAAAGAGCAAATATATCAATTAAATTAAATATTAGTTTCTATCCGCTATTCTACCAGCAGTAATGAATAGCAGTCTGAAATACAATTCAACTCTAACCATAAATATTCATAGCTAAAAGTCCTTATTTTCCCTTAAATTGTTCTGTGCTGCTAGAAAATGAGAGCTCATCTTAACTAGATGTACCCAGAAAAACTGAGATGCAGAAAAGTGGATTTCATTTCAAACAAATAATGGGCTGTGGAGGAAGCAATGCTATATACTATGAGTTAACGCATGAGATTTGCATAAATACATAGAAAGCCAATCCAAGACAAGCAAAACTGGGAATGTACAGTCAAGATTAGGTGAAGACACAGATTTGCAGCCAGATAATCTAGCCGCATCTTGGGAATCACGAGCAGCGAGGTGTGGATCTAACTTTTGCATTTCATCCAAAGGACAGCAGTAGGTAAGCAGAGTTCAGCTCCCCTTTAAGCATGATTTTGGAAAAGGAGCTCACTTTTACAGTGAAAATGTTGCCTTCTCTAACATCCCAGCTAGCCTCCAGTCCTGGTTTCATGCAAGAGATGACTGTGGCAGGCACCGCTTAGACTGTACTTAAGCAGTCCAGATGTATTGTGACATAAGAGTTTCACTGCTGCCAGTGAACTTACTTCTCCTCAAGGGCCAGTTTTGCAGATAACTGTTAGTAGAAGTAGGGATTAAGTGCAAACAGCCAGGTTTTTGGCAATGCACCCAAGACTGCACCAGAGTGCTACAACTGGAAACCATGAGCTTTTACTGCCTGAGCTGCCTAAGGCCAGAGGCAGCACAAGGTAACACGTGCTGCAGCATCCTTGCTCCGTCCTGCTGTCCTACTGGCACAGAGGCTGAGGACTGGAGGTGTGATGTCAAGCAGCTGTGCCAAGCCAGCTACTGTCTGTGTGGAGCCTGAGTGATGGAAAAACAACTAGAAAAGGCCTTGTCTAGCTCTGTAGGACAGTCTCATCAAAATTCAAGAGGTGATTTAGGATACTGGTGCAGGAACCTTATGTTTTCCCCTTTCTGCTCCCGTTCCCTTGGCCAGAAGCTTACCGTCCCCAGGAATTAAGTAGCCTGGGACAAAGACTCATTGAACCAATGCTCACACTTTAGATTTAGAGGCAGAGGCTATTTGTTGTGTTTGTGTTCACAACTACAAGAGGAGGGGGGAAGGAAGGAAGAGTGTCCCATAAACCTTCTGACAAATGGGAAGACAAAGGTAATTCAGTTAGTCTGCACAACCAAAAACAAGGAAGAACTTAAGTAGATAATAGTTTATCTTTTATTTCCATTGTTGATTCAAAGCTAATGCAATTATTTCTGTAGGTGATGTCTCAGTTCTGGTTTACATGAGGGAACAGTCCCTCTTGTCTCTTACAAACTGTTAATTCAACATGACAGGTTTTACCTGAGAACACTAATAATGTTGTCATCTCTGTTTCCTTTTCGCACAAAGCTGGACCAATGCATTTTGTCTCACTAGTTGAGGCAGTTCCATGGAAGGAGATCTCTATCAGGTGACAGTGGTATACAAGGGGAATTTCTTTCCTTTTTGTTTTTTTCTTTTTGTTATAAAATAAGCAAGTTGCACTTTCCCCATGACTTGGGTTATGATTCCCTTTTATTTCAGTTTCAACTTTTAAGTCTTTCTTCTATAGCTGCTGTAAGGGAAAAGATATGAGAGGTGAAATCATCTGTGGAGAAGATGTTGGAGTAGAGCTAGACAATGTGGCTGTGGTTGGGCTGGTCACTCATCTGCTTCTGTCTTCTACTGTTAGCTGAAAAATATTGTTTCCTTTCTTCCTTAGTTATATCTGACTCAGCTCGGAACATACCCATTCATGCTTGGATTCCATCTGCTTCTTCCCAAGAGGAGAAGCAGAGGCTGTACCAAGAACATGCTTTCCTTTTAGGGCAGTCACTTTGGTGGTCCCTTCAGACATAAGCTGTAGTCCAACCACAGCTACCTGTGCTCCATCCTTTTGGGGTCCAGAAAGTACATACAAGAACTCTCAAGAGCCTGAGCAAGCCTGCAAAGCTGCACGACCTCGAAGATAGGACCCCTCAGGGTCAGGGACACTCAGCTCTTCTTCCTTTGCGTCCTCCTCTGATTTGATCTGATTTTACCTGCTTTGAAATTTTTCCCACTTGTCTGTGCTATATTCTTCCACTAGAGAGAGAGGCACAGTTAAAAGAGATGATTGTTAACACAGATGCTGCAGATTGCAGTGATGAACTCATTGAGGTTCACATACTGCTATCCTCAAACTCCCTGAGAACTGAAGCATTGCTGTAGGGGCCATGTTCAAACACTTGAAGCTCTTGAGATGGGTCTCTCTGAAGGAAAGCTGGAAACAACAAATGTTGGATGTTATTGGCCACTGCGTATCTTCAGAAAACAACTCCTTTGCCTTAACCATCTGTATGGATCCATCTCAGCATCTTGTTTATCCTCGTGGACTGACTGTAGAACTTCAGTTAAATGCATCTTCCTGCATTAAAAGAAAAACATGCAGAGAAGAGAGAATCCTCTTCACTTTCAGACCTCTGTATTGACACATTTTCTTGTTAGTCTCACTCGCTGGTAGAGATGAGCATACACTTGTTTTTGGAGTACAAGGGAGAAGAGATGTAAGCTCTCTGTGTTACAACTGCTGCCTCATGATCTTCACTTCTGAGAGCAGCAGCATCGTCATATGAGGTTTCCCACTTTCCCTTTTATCCATTATTGTAGTAAGCACTTTGGCTTGTTCTCTTTTCTGTCCAACAGCTATCATGCACAAACTAATACTGCGGTACCTAGGACTTTCTGAAGAAGGGTAGATCATTCTGATCATCCCATCCTATCTTCTCAGATGTACAAAGTCATAAAGCACCTGCATATCTCAGAACCTGAAGGCTTAGAGCATCATGACAGACTCAACAGTATCCAAAGGAAATGATTCCCAAGCACAAATCAGACACAAAATATCCGCTAGTAATCAGGGCTGTGGGATGCCTCTTCTCACGACTCCTCCACTCCTGCTGACAGCGGATGCTGAAATAAACTTGCTCACGTACCATATTGGAGTCTGGAGACAAACCAGCAGGAAGAGAGGAGGTGTCGGGGGTGGATGAGGGGGAAGGAGTTTTTTTCTCTGTGCAAACATCCAATTTCACCACTGACAAGTCTGACAGATGGAAACCAATTAAAAAAAACCCTTCTGCTTGCAGGTGCCAGCTTCTTCAGTCAAGTTCAGCAGTTCTCTCCACCCATTTGTAGTAACTGCTGGGTGCTTATACATGGCAAGTCAGTTAAGCAGCCTGGCCTCCCAGTGTCACAGACTTCTTGTTTAAAATGGGGAGTGTGCTGAGGTAGTTGTCAGCTCACAGGTAACAGGCCACTGTCCCTCTGCTTCCATAGCTTGTGGGGCCACACATCAGTAATGCTCCTGTCCAGTTGCTGGAATAAGGTAGCACAAAGTTTGGTTGCAGTCTCTTCTTTGCATTTTCCCATGAGAAGCTAATGAAGTGTCTCAGAAGAACATAAGCCATTTCAGCGGGAATAATACTATGAGTTACTTATCTTCAAGAAAATATTATTGTCAATAGCAACAACAGAAAGAAGTCACTGACTTTCCTCAGCCCACAGAGATCTCACCCCAGTGATGTAGGCCAGATTCAAGTATGAGAGGCTTTTTATCTCCCTCCTATGGAACTGTCAGCTCTTTTTACATAGTGTTTGTTCAGGGACGCTCAACAGGGCCTCTGAGGCTGCTGCTCCCTCGTCCTTGCTCACATGAGGTCTGATGAGAAAACTCATGCTTTGAAACCTTTTGAAGATTTCCCCCTTAATGAGAGCCACTTCTCTGCAAGGAGCTTCTGTGGCCTGGTGATCAACATCCATCATCTTGGGCAGAGCTACTTCGTTGTTATACTCCCACCTTGCTGCAGTACAAAGCTCATTAATACAACTTGCATTCATCTCTGGCCATTACATGCAGGGATGACATTTTGAAATGCCTGGCAAATCACACAGCAAGGTCCCCTAGCCCCAGCTTACTCATTCCTTCCCTAAAAAGGATCTGCAGAGTAATGACGGACAGAAGGTCTTATTCAGTAATGTCTCTTCATCTGTACTCATGAATTTTTATACTGTCGCCTTCCTCACAGGGCTTTTAGAATGCTAAGCTGATTTTATTAAATGTGACAGGAGATAACAGCACCTTATAATAATTGCTTATTCTTTTCCATCATGAAAACTATATAATGTGGCAATCTCAAGCTCACTGATGAGCAAAGGGATATCTTCCTGAGTCACAGGCTAAAATGTCAGCAAGTCTACTTACACTCACTATGTCCCACACAAAATGGATGGCTCAGGAGGTTAGCAGCGACATCCAAATTATCTTATGATTCAATTAGTTGCCTTATGGGCAACAAAGGACAAAATAGGATAGCAGCAGAAACAGTGGAGTGCACCTCCCTCCTGAGGAACATCCTGCTATGATGGAGAATGTGGAAAATGGCTTGCTCTACCTTGTTATTCTAATTTATTCCTATAGATGAGCTATTATCTAGTGGATAATGCCAACAAGAGAATTTTCTCTCCATGGCCTGGAAAAAGCCTGCCTTCATTTGCGAGACTCCAAGAAATCATTTGCTGAAAAGTCATCCAAAGTGAAAGAGAAGTCTTCTGCCTACATCTGCCTCCCTGAGATGGGCATCACTCACCAGCAGGGTATCAATAGGGCAGGAGATGTAGCAGGTTGGAACATTGAAGGTTTGAGAACAGAGGAGCTGGTTCCATTTGTACTTGAGTTGCCTTCCAATTACCACAATTGTGTGTGTGTTGATCAGGCACTTAGTTACACAGCAGCTCCTGGGAATGTCTGCAATTCATGCTACAAGCATAGAATAGACTGCTGCAAAATTTGTTATAAAAAAGAAGGTAACGCAGTTTGGTGAAAATTAAAGCCAGAGCAGGAAGCAATATCATTCACGATTTCAGCCTTTTACACAAAACCTTTGGTATGGAGCTATCAGTATCCTAAAAGAGTGCTCATGTACTTCATTTCTTCTTTTCATCCTCATCATTCTCCAGTGACTCTCAGTTTGCTCCAGTCATACTTTTTTCCTCCAGCAATAATTAATTTTATGCTATTATCCTTTAATTTGCTGCACATTCTAAATACTTTCTTGGAAACTGATACAGGGAGTGTGCTGCTGTCATTTGGAAGCAAGAAATGGCTAAGGGGCTTATAGCCAGTCCTCAGATTCAATTCCCTGGCTTAGTACAGCCAAAATGCCTTGAATAAAGAATTACAATTTAAAGGGAACATAGAAATCATTCTTGCAGCCTGGGGTACTCTAAGCTCTAAGGAGACCGTTAGACACATGCACAAATGCACACACTGTGTATGCATACAGGCAGTCATTTTGTGACATCATGGTACAGGTTTAATGCATTATTCAATAAATGTTCATGGAGGCTTGGAAATGCATGTGGCAGATCGGCTTTCTGACTCACAGCCCACGCCAAACTTTGGTCTATTTGCACTGCCCAGTTTGGCGTTTTTTCTTGAGATGCTAGAATTTTAAACCTTGTTCTCAGAAAGATGAGCTTGATGTTTTCTCCTCATGACACCATTCTGCATATTTGACAATAGTAAGCCACAGTGAAAGAGATGTGAAATTGTATTAATGCTCTCTTTTCTTTGCCAATAAGAATTAAAGCTTCTGGGAAAAGGTCTATGTCTCACTTGATTTTATCTTGTGTCCTGGATTTAAGTGCGAGCATCCTTTGCCGTCTCTGTTCACTCTCCTCATCAGACTCCAGATGCACACGTAAGAACATACATCAGTCTTCCCCTGCTATTTTAGCTATTCCTTAGAAAGCACCAGTTTCCAGGGAAGCATCAGTGGTTTCTGAGATGCCAGAGGGCTGCTTAAATGAAGCTGGACAAAAACATACATCCAGTTAAAAAATACTATGTTGTAGCTATATTAAATAAGATGTGGTTGGAAGAACATGTCCTAAAATCGGGATGTAGTACAATAAGGATTTAAAGAAATGAGAGAAGGATTTTCTTCTGAGAAGCCATTCTGGGGAAATGATCACCTGTTTTGCATACCTACTATTCTCTACAGATTTTCTATATCTTTGCCTGTTTATCAAAGTCAGCTAAACCACGTATTTCCTGAGCCTCCATGTTTTGCTGCCTCTTCAATTGTTTTGTGATTTTTCCCCTATCTTTCTCTGTGGCCTTACAATCCACTTTTTGAAGTTCCCATCATGGGCTGGAACCAAATGCGAGTGACAACATGATTTTGTAACACACAATTACATAATGAGCTTCTTTCCTCACACCATTTCATTTCAAGCGTGTTCACTCAGAAGTAGAAGCCTCAAAATAGTACTACTGCCACAAGTTCATACTGAAAACTGAGGCCAAATACACAAGGAGTCTTTACAAGTTTCCACAAGTGTTAGCAGGCATAGCCTAAGTTTTGAATCCAAAATAGAAGGAGAGGACTAGTAATACATAATAACTGTTGGCCAGTGACACTGAATGTAGTACAAACATTATTGTGAGAGACCAGCTTGTAATTTTGAGAGCAAGCCAGCTGAACTCAAAGGATGATTTCCTATCACCGCCAACAGGCTTTGGGATGGGGCCCAATTTGCCTTAAATCAGGCATCTGGCACTTAAATAATTAGAATTAGTTCAATCGGAATGGGCATACAAAGGAATTGTTTGATGGGAAGAGGCCTGCAAAGGCCATCAAGTCCTGTTGCCTGACCACTTCAGTGCTAACCAAAAGTTAAAGCATATTATTAAGGGCATTATCCTAATGCCACTTGAACATTGGCATGCACAGGGCATCAACAATCTCTAGGAAGCCTGTTCCAGTGTTTAACCACCATCACTGATACAGAAATTGTTCCTGATATCTAGTCTGAACATCCCCTTGTGGAGCTTTGTGTCACTCCCATGTGTCCAGTTGGGGTCAACAATATGGTACAAGTACGTTGATGCATAAAAACCTCTGGATATTAGCTAGAAAAGGCTGTCCCTACTATTTACTCTGTTTCATTGCTATCTTCAGCTTTCAAAACCTCTTCATTCTCAGTGACACAAATAGTTTCTGTCACGTCTTGTTGATAATCTGGCTGTGATAAAACCCCTCTTACTGTTATTAATCTCTCATATGGAACAGTGCAAGCAGAGATCATAGCCTTATCAAAGCCTGTTTCAAGAGCTTGTGAAAGCAGTTCTCTTGCTGAATCTGGTCCCATAGACCAGGTTTCAAATATGAGAGCAAATTGTCTAGTTCATGTTAATATGCATAGAGATTTACTGCAAGTTATATGTACTAATGTTAGCTATGTGGTTATCAACTATTATTACATCAGTGGCACCTGCAACATCTTCTGTTCTAATTATATTGATTAAACAGAACAGGTACAAAGCAAAAAGAATCAATTGCTGAATACATTGAAAGACTTCCTCCATTTCAGAAAGATAGTTGTATGTAATTATAGAGATACAGGTTGGCCCATGGTGGCCAGATTGTACCAGGGCAATGGGCTGCCCTTTGCAATTTCTGTCATCTATTAGGCCTGTCTCCCTCTGCTCCTGCCTCTGCCAGATTTATAGTGACATCCACAGCAAGAGCTGCAGAACCCTTGAGCTTTCTGCCATTCACTTTCTTCTTCTTCTGACATGAATTGGTTGCATCAGGCATACCTGGCGGAAGGTTCAGCACAGAGAAGCAATTAGCAATCAATCTCATACAATGACGAAGCCATTTAAACTTAAGCAGTTGTGTGGAATCAGCTGGAAGTAGTATTTTTTTTTTTTATTTTTTCTCCTTTAGAGGAAATGAAATCTCTCCGGGTGTTTGTACTTTTTTCAGCATCCGTGCTTGAGTCTTATGGCTAAACGGCTGTTTCTCCTTCCCCACTCTTGATGAGGGTGTTTTTCTAGTAGTAGCTTGCTTCGTAGGTTTTGTATTGGCTCTGTTCTGTGTAAAACTGGCACCTCAATCAGATGTGAAAGCACTGCTGTTATCTTTGGAAGGCAGAGACTTGAAATGCATATAAGCTGTGGAAAATTGAAGTATCCTTCCTGCTACACCTAGTTAATAAGAAAAACTTATTCCTTGCCAATATTATTTAGATTACAATAGCATCTGGAGATAACTGCAAAGCCAGAGCCTCTGGGTTAGTTGTTGCTCTAAGTCCTTGCTTACATTTGGAACATTTGGATTTCGTTGTCCCCAAGATCTAAAGGCACAGGAGCATCAGATTAAAAGTTTTGTTTTGTGCTTGTCGCTGTGACAGGCAGACAAGTTTTCTCCCATGGTCTGAAGAAAAGTCAGTTTTTATCTCAAGTGTCAGCGTAACTTTTACTGAGACTTCACAATACAGATTCTATTGTTTAGCTGTTGTTGTTTTGAGAAAAGGAGTGATTATCAGTGCTGCTGTGCACTGGCATCTTCTCTGGATTTGAATTGAATGAAAAATCTAAATTAACAGTTTGCCATAAAAATGAAGAGATTGCAGCAGCTGTCATAAATCTGTCTTTCTGTGAAAAGCAAAGAGAGGTTTGCTGCTGATTTGCAGATGGTAGAGCCACAGACCAGTATGTGAAATGGAGCTATGACGAGGTCCAATGAATTAAACAGCAGTAACTGCACTGGCAAGAGGATACAAACCTATTCCCAGCCAAAAAAAATCCCCTGTTGCAATCCAAAAATTACCAGCCGAACTATTTCCACCTTGTTATTTCTTATGTCTCAGCTTATTCTTAGGAGGAAGAACAGGATGAAAGGTGATGGTCTGTATGGCTCTAGGAGGTTGCTTGGAACAGTTCAACAAATGTAGTGAATCACTTTTCATTGCCTCCTCCGTTGGCAGGTCAAAGCAGGTGGGGAAAAAATCCCCCAGTGTAGAGGGATATGATGGTGCCATAGGTGAAAATGACTTGCAATGATCTGCAGAAAGCTGCCAAAATCAAGAGATCTTTTATTATGACCACACTGGGGAGCCAAGGGTAATGCTGTTCTGTCCCAGACAGAAATATGATGTGGGGAATGTGAATTAATGAGTAATGAAGATTCTGTAATTCTAAATACAATGGGGCATGTCATAATGGAAAATAGAGGCACCCAAATTTTCCAGGTAGAGTTGTGCCTCGCTTAAGCTTTATATTTAAAGGAAAAGGGAATATGACATTAAAGGAGCTATTGACAGCTTGAAATCCAGAGGAACCATATGGTATGTCAGTGTTTTCTACCAGGCCTACAACACAAAAAGTACATCTTTGCCTGCAGTAAAAGTTTGTTATTTCCTCTGCAGGAGGAGAACAAGGAAAAAAAAAAGATAGAAATGCTGCTCTGCTGTTGTAGGTCATCTCATAAAACATTACATCTGATGTGATAGCTAGGAACGAAACTGAGTCACTGCAACAGCAAGTGGCTTTAATTAAACTTCTTGGCAGGATCCATGCAGACTCTGTGCTCACACCTCTAATTTAATCTTGTTTGTGTGGCTTCATTCAGCCAGAGAATCTCCCCTTTCTCCCTGGCATCCTCCACGACCTCTAAGCAATCCATTTCCATGTAAAAGAAGTAAACAGAGAAGTTTAATGACCTCACTGGCAAGGGGCTGGGCTGGTGGCTTCTGAGGGATTCTCTTCAGGTAGCCCTTCTTCCCTTGGTGCTCTCCTGATAGATGGCCAAGAGAGAGGGTGGCACAGAAGCAAGCAGCTACCCAGCTGATACCAGCAGGCACCTAAATCCATCCCGCAGGCAATAGACAGCCTCTGTACATCACCTCAACATATTTTGGTGGAGAATGAGAGCTTCCAAATAAGCCCTCTGCAAAATTCTCCAGGATAATCCTGGTATTAAATACTGAGTTGTGTCATGGTGCCTCCTACACCACATTGTATTAGATTACACTCAGCTGCAGAACAGTGTATTGCACAGCATTACTGTGTATTAACTTGAGTTCGTACTTAGTGTATGTGCATCATATGGTAATGGTTTGCTGTTAGCAAAGGTCGTTCGAAAGGGGAAGGCTATTGATACAGACATAATGAAATCAGAGAGAGAAGGAATAATTACAATTCGTAGTTCTTGTCGTAGGTCGTCTGGGGCTTAGAGAGTGACATGTACAGCCTGATCACAGCAAGAAAGGACCAATTATTGGAATTCAGAATGGTGGGATAAAGGAATTGCTACAGAAGTTGAGACAGGTTTTCTTCTTTTTAAGTTAGGAAGGGTCCTACTTCGTCTTCCTGAAATCACATGCCAGCAAGTAAATAACTATTCATCAATATGCTTTTTGGAAATTGTCTCATTAAGAAGCTCTGTCCCTGCTAACAAAAGGAGCATTTACTGGGTTTATAGGAAGAATATGGTGTTTCTTGGTAAAGTCCTTCAGTTTCAACCATCTTATTTCTCCTGTGTCTTCTAGGTTTCTCATCAGACGAAAAAACTTGATTTAATGTTCAATCACTGTCTGTGAGTCACCTGTAATTTAGCAGTCACTGATTTAGAGAGATATCAAGCGTAAGTGGAGATGGAGTCATAGCCAATGTGCAACTGAAATTTTTTAGAGATAATTTATTATACTGAAAACAGGGCACAGCTGATTTTAAAGTGATCTCACTCAGAGAAGCAGTGAAAAACCTGTTGATCTATATTTTCTGCAGGTATATTTTCATCATGTGTATATTCAGGAGAACCTGGAGGAACTGAGAAAACAGAACAGGTTTTTGGTGTGCTACCTGACAAGGGAGTCTTGAAGTCAAGATATTTGACTATGAGCTACTTCCTGGCTCTGCAAAAAATGCTCCCTTCAACCTTTAATATCGCATTTATTCTTCTGCTGTCTCCAGAATAAATAAAATAAGAAAAATCTTAATAGTATTTCCTGATCTGCAAAGGGTACTACAATAATAAATGCCTTCCTACCTGTAAGGCTCAGAACTAATGCCACGACTACAGCCATATTGAAACAAAGACAGATGCTTCACGCTTCGGCCCACCACTTACCTACAGGGCACCAAGTTAATTTGTACCCTGTAGATGGAAGTGACGGTTGCACGATCAATTGCAAGGCTGTGGGAGATATGGATTTGTCGTGTGCTTTCACCCCTATCACCCAGCCTCTGTCCACAGATACATTTATTTTATATTTTATATCCTTCCCCATCTTTTCCAGCTCCAAACTGCCAGCATTTGACAACTGAATCTCAGTTTTGATAAGAAATATTTGGGGAACTGCTTTGTAATAGATGCAAGAAGAGTACTATTCTAAGTCAGCAGTGCTCAGATATCAGTGTAGCAGGGTGGGAAGTGTCTCTTGTCTTCTCTGTAATTCTATCTAAATTATTGCTTTGCATCTAAAGAATATTAAAATGAAAACCCAACAACCGATTTCATTTCCAGTGGAATGGAATAAGTTGCTGTACACTGTCAATAAGTGGAAGGAGAACATAATAGTGTAGACAGAAACACTGTTTAAAAGGAACTCAAGTAGACTCAAATGGAATAATACAGCACAAAAAGATCACTGCATCTGTTCCCATCACCAGACATTTGTCGCAAGCTCAGCATCAGCCATGCTACCCCAAGGCACCTATCAGGATCAGTGACATCTTTAATTAATCCAGCCAAGACAAAAACAAAACAAAGACATTTCTGCATTCAGTATTTTCTTTGAACATTGTATATCCCACTGATTTTTGTGAAACATTGGAGATGAGAGCACTGTGATGCATTTTGCTACCCAAACACTCATCCGCACTCCCTGCCCTACTCCTCCAAAGGCCTTCCAAGCCTCATATGTCCCACCAGCTGAGTGACTGACATGGGAAACAGTTTTCTGCACCATACAGGCTGTAGTCATGTCCCATCACTGACCTCAAGCTTTCAGGTTCTAGTCATTTAAGAGTCTGAATATTTACCAATATTTTATTAACCCTTTGGCAAGACTCCCTAAAGTTTGTCTTACCCTTCTGCTGAGGACATTTGTTTGTGTGCTCTCAATACCCAGCCATACCCAGCCCCCATACCCAGCTCCTGCTTCAGTTTCTCTGAAGCAATTGAATGAAACATATTAAGCTCTCACTTTCTAGTCCTTAGCATTTGTCTTTATTTATCTTCCTTATTTTATACTTCACATGAGAAAAGAAACCACCAGAGGCTGAAAATTTAATTTGTTTGGATCGTGCACCTAAATAGACTTGATAAGCCAGTGTGTTGGCAACACTACCAGCCTGGAGACAATGCTGCAGATGACTGCATGACCTCAGGTAAACCAAATCGTTATTAAACACGAACTCAGAGCAGCTAATTCTTTAGAAAGTAGAAGTTAATCAGGTTCTATACTGATATTCCAATCTCCAACAGTTGACAGAACAAGCATAAATTCATCTTCTGCCTAACTCGGCAGCCCTCTGCTCCTCTCATGTTGACAGATCTCATCTGATGCACATTTTCAGTTTTCTTGGCAGATAAGTCAAGGATTTTTGCTATTTGAGCAGTCTCAGTCCAAATTAATTCACTGCCACATACATACATGCTCAGCTGATGACACTGGGCACATTACCTCCATGTTGGGAAACGCGTGCTTACTGGCGGGTAAAAGACATCTCAAAACCCAGGTAACCCTATCACACAGCTCCAAAGTGAAAGTGTGGCTCCAGTTGTGGGCGCTGAAACAGCAAGGAATTTTATTCATTCTTGCTTATACACATGTGTGTGTATGTAAGGTTATATATAAACATCGACATACACATACGCAGATGTTTGGGTTTGTGTGTGTGTTTATGTGTTGGTGCACATCCACACAAAATCAGCCCGAAGAGAAAACTGAGTGCTGTGTCAAAGTGACGGATTAAAAAGTACAAGTTTGAATTTTTCTTTTTTAAATGTAGTAATAGAAGGCGTTCACTCAACAGACTCAGCTTCCCCACATGCCTTTCTCTATTCTCATGGGCGTTATTCATGCTATATTTGGAGTTGGTGATGATTGCTGATGGTTTTCTGCATGAACATGAGGAGAATGGATAGGCTCTGTGCTCCTGCACCATGGGGCTTCATGAGTGTTGCAGTGAAGGCCGTTCAGGTACTCAGTGGCTTCAGGCAGTGAGCAAATTACCCAGGGTACATGGTGAATCAGAGGTGGTCTAAGGGGCTTGAGGAACTTCTCCGATTCAAAATGTGATAATAATAATGTTTTGACAGAAGTAGCACCATGTGCTTGCTCTTAGCAAGACTGTATCTTGAAGAACCTCTTGCTGCTTCCACTTCACACTTAGTTCTTACATTGCACAGGGCCACTGTACAAAGCAGGGCTTTTTCAGACTGCTTGGTTTTCTGTGGTTTCTAAATAGTACACAGAAAGGCAGATCTCACTGGAGAGAGCACATGCAGAAGGGGCAGGAAAGGGGTTTCTCATCAGAGGAACTCTCTGCTCAGTGTTTCTGCTATTTTCACTGGAATTTTGTGTATGTTGTTAGTAAATTAATGTTAAAGAACACACAAGTCAGGCATCAAACGCTTCTCATCTTAATGGAAAGAACTCCAAAGAGCTGTAATTATTAGTTGGTCACACAAGTGAAATTGGCAGCAACTCTAACCCATTATAGCATTTCCCATTAGCAACAGCTAATCCATTATTATCATAGTATTAGTTTCTTCACTTTTGAGGAGACACTGCAGAATGATAAGGTCAAAACACATGATGAAGGCAATCCTTGGGCATGTATTTATTGAGACTTCTTTTTTTATGTTTGTATACACCTGCCATCTGTAAGAAACAAAGTTCTTGTTTGAATCTCTGAATTTTTGAATCAGTGAAACACACACAATGTACTGAGGGACATCCATCCTGCACAGCATTGCTGTATGGCAGCCACTAAAGCTGGGTCAATTTCTAAACACTTGCTGGTGGTTGCAACACTACTGTTTTACTACTGTTTAGCTTCATCATTTTGGATCCCGTTCTGTTAACTTTCCTGATACGGGACATAATTTGACTCTGTATATCATCTCCTTCAAACTCAGAGAGCTTCACTCAAAGAGCAAGTCACTAATCAGCTAGAGAGCAAAGACAAAATCTGGCCCTTAGAAAGAGATGGAATTAAAACAGGAAAACATGGGACCTCCAGAGAGTTTAAAGTGTCTGTCAAACACACACCAAAGCTCCAGTTAAGTGGGCTGTGGAAAGTTTAATCGGGTGGCATTAACCCAAGCTGAATTCATTTGCTTGTGTGTAATGTTAATGAACCTCGGCTGCTCTTGCTGAAAGTAGGCAGTGAATGTGCGCTATTTGGAGTGCGTGCATTAGCCACCACTAGGTCCTTAATTAGTTTTTCAAAGGCTGTCTGACTGGAAAGGTTATGGAATAATAAGTGATAATGGACTCTCATTTTATTTAGAGCTCTTTCCTAGTTTATGGTACATTAAATAATGGTAAAGAGAAATAATTTCTTCTCATCACGTGTCTATGTTGTGGGGAAAAAGAAGTACTTGTGGGTTCCAGACAAGTTTGGTTTCGATGGAACTCTTTTTTCAAGGGTCTGTTTGCCTCCCAAAGAGGAGTGTATTTTTCATAGAGCTTTTGGAACCTGCCAGCCTTGCTGTAATCCACTTGACTGATGCTCCAGTTCTCTCTAAGGAGCAGATCTGCATCTAAACTACTTCAGATGTTGGACAATAGAAACAGTGAAATTCCAAGAACTGAAAACCGTTGAGGCACTGGCAAAGGCATTGACATCTGTGAAAGGAAATGGATTGGAGCTACTGGGCAGGCTTTAGTGGAGAAAGAGGACGGCTTGGTGGAAACAAAACAAGACCAGGGTTTTAAACAAAGGCAGTGTCAGACTTCCTGTAGAAAATGAGAACAGTCCTTGAAAGCAGTTGTTCTACTGTTTTTATTAAAAATAAAACACAGACTATGTATCTGTATTCACAAAAGCAGAGATAATGAAATACCCAAAAGAGGGAACACAGTCTCTTCCCACTGAGTGACCTCCTGACAAAGGGACAATTCCCAGGCTGGTCTCAGACTCATGAAAAGCGGAATGGTACCCTGCAAAATAACCCAACAATAATCAGCTTCCACTGACATGGTTTATGCCTTGAGAATAAATGACTTAATAAAATGGTAGCAGTCATTTCTGTTTGTATGAATCACTTTCCTGATTAAGAGATCCTTGCGAACATTCTCACAACAGAAACAGATGAAATGCAGGCATGTTCTTTCTGATATTGATGACAGTATGCTGTTGCTGTTCTGTTCACAGCCATTTCTTTCACCTGCATATACAATCTCTTTTACCTTCCCTTCCTTTGCCATCACTTCCTTATTACGAACACCTGATGAAGCAATGTGTATTTTCATTGAATTCATTAAAAAAGAAAGTAATACATAATTGTGCCTCTATATAATTGTGTTGTAATTGTGCCGGGCATACTTCTGCTTGTAAGGGGCCCATTTGCACGAAAAGGCTCTCTATGCCTTAGCTATTCTCTTTTGCTTTATTGCTTAGAATGAAATGTAAACACCAAAGCCTCTGTGTGGTTATGCATTTCATTGTATCTCTCTTCCATACTTTGGATTTCCCAGCAATTCATACTTCCTGATTTATAGCATTGGAACAAAGAATTGAGACTAATCTGTCAGCTCTGTCACTGAAAAACTGACATGTTATAATGTCTAGAGAGTTGCCCTTAATCAAACAAGTCGTTAAATTGCAGTGTATTTAATTATTGGTAAACTTGCCAGATACTGTAGCTCAGAACAGTCAAAACCCCTTCAGAAATCATTTTCCCTGGAAAGCTCTTTTCTTCTGCCATGATAAAATTATTTGCCATGTCCAAACTTCTCACCTTAGTTTAGTAGAGTCTCTAACATAGACCAGGATTACTGTAATATTTGAAAATGCAGTCACCAAATGCTGATGCCATGATGAACAGAAGCGAGTCTGGAATATACATTAAACCCTGAAGGTGACAAATATCTTCCCTGCTCTGAAAGTCATGAAGAGACAGATGCTCTTTCATTTTAACAAAAAATTAATTTTTTAGAGCCCTAAAAACAACCTCTGTTAAAAATTTCATTCAAACTATTGTTTATTGCTTTTTCTGTTCTTGTGCAGCATTCCTTTACCAAAAAAGCCTTGCATTGTCCAGCAAAAAATTCTAATCAGCTGTGCTCACAAACATGTCCCAAACATGCTTAAAGAAGCCAGAATTTTCACAATAATGGCCACGAGAGAGAAAAAGCTCTGCAGCTCTGTCTGTCAACCAGATACAGGGCACCCAAAAACGCCCCAGTTACTTGGCTTTAAACTCAGTAAAACCGTACTGCGGTCCTATGACTGTAAAGTAGTTCTAGGCCAGAGCTTCTAGTGTAACACCATGGCAGTGCCCTGAGGACATGGTGAATTTGTCTCGGGAGAGGAATTTGTTTCCAAAGACTCCTCTGTGAGCTCCTGCTCAGGAACTTTTCTTTCCCAGAAAATAAATTTCATCTTCTGAAAACGAACTGCTGTACATTTCTGGCATCCAATGCAAAGGAGGAAGTAAACATATGGAAATTTCAATTAACAAACTTGAGAAGAAAGACTGTGGGGTTTTTTTGGTGCTGCGTGTTCTCGCTGGAACACCTCCAGCTCCTTACTCAAGGCTCTCTTTGTCTCCTCAGTGGAAACATTATAGCAGTACTGATATCCTGGTGGATTAGACACAATTTCTTAATAATTGATGACAATTTCCCTGTGCAGTTTGGTCAGCAACCCACTAAATAGCACAAAACAAATGAGGTATCAACAACAAAACAGTTAACCAGTGGGCAATGCAGGGCAAGAGCTCTGAGTGTTCTTTGACTTCACCATGTACCTTCAGATTGCTAGAGCAGGAAGACAGTAGCATTTTTAAAATAGGTTATTAAGGACTATCAAGAACACGAGCTTAAAATTTCACTACCAATATTATCCCCTGAAGTACTGTATGTTGTGTTTCTTGAGTGCAATATCCTGTATCAACTCTGCAGAGACTTCACCAGTGCAGTGTACTACTCAGTATGAAAATACATAGATGGGGCAGACCTGACTGCCTGTCTCAAGCACCTCCTGCAGTTGGCTCACTTCTGCAGGGCTCTCGTTTGTTGGGAAGAGCTAAATGTCTCTAGACAGCAAGCTGTAGGGAAAGTCTAACTGTTAGGTTTAACCCAAAATGCAGTAGCTCAAATTGCTCTCCCAGCTGAGTATATGGGGACTTAGGGTTGGTCTTCTAACTGAAATGCTCCTTGCAGATACCTAAAGAGAACGTGTCCTAAAGCCTCCCCAGCCTGTAAAAGGTACAAAGCAGTCATCCTGCCCATGCTGTCCTCCGGCCTCATCTCCACTGATTCAGATCTCCCTCAGCAGTCGGAGTATTGGGGACTGACAGGGAGATGAAGAGACGTAATGTTGCCATTAGGGAGGCACTGCCTTACTAAATTATTAATACACTGCTGTTTTTTTCTGAAAAATATTGAGAAATTATTGTTTGGAGAAATTAGGGTAAAATGTTAGGGAAAAAAAAATCAGAATCTTGAGGAGTTGCTTCCCATAGACTTTGGTTACTCATTTTCACTCTTGTATTTAATTACTTGAAGCTATTATTCTAAACTTTGTCATAAAAAGACTGGCCATATAGGATGGTTGAGCACACAGGTGCTTGGATCTTCAGTCTTCCTGGATTTAGAAGCAGAAGGAAATTATAAATACTAAGTCATCAAAGCCACATACTGCAGGAGGTAAATACATGAAAAAAAAGAGAGAGAGAGAGAGCTGGATTTGGAAGTACTTCTATTCTGTTGCATCTTACAACCTCATTCTTTGCTTTGTACAAAGGGTCAGTACTGGGATCTGTTTCAGCAGGAAAAAAGAAGTCTTCTAAACCTAGCAACAAATCGTGTGCTGAGTGCAGATTTGTGTTACTTCAGAGATGCACAGGGCTGGAAAAGTGTAGATTTGAGGGCTGCCTCAAATCAGAGTGTATTTAAACTTCTTACACTGTGATCAAGTTCAGCCCCCAGTTTAGGATTTAGGTTATGGGATGTTAAAATTATGTATTCAGGAAGGATTGCAGCAGATAAAGTACCGAGCTTTTGGGGTAAGAGGGCTTTTCCAGCTACGGCGTATGTGCCTTTGTTTTAAATATTCTCCATGCAGAATTAAAAGATCTCTGAATGTGATAGGAGAGCAACAACTCAAAGCTGGAGATGCTAATAAAAAATAATAGGCTAGATCCTGATCTTAAGGGAATAGGGCTCTTCAGAGCCGCTGTGGCTGCAAACTGAGATTGATGCTCTCAGTTTGGCTGAGTCATGTCCTATGGGTTTTTTGACTCCCAGTCCCATGTAAGTTTTTGCAGTATGACCACTACAGCCAGAAATTTGGTCACCCTTTACTTCTGAGTATGAGAATTTCAATGAAGAAAGCTGCCTTTTTTTCCCTTAAAAATTCTCAGATTCTCTTGCATTGCAGGTGCCTACATTCCCATCTCATGAATAAGTAAATGTGATCATTGATTAGACAGGAATTTCATGCTGCTGTTCTGACAAAAAATAGATGTCACCTTCGCTCTGCCAAAATTCAGGCTGTTGTGAACTTGGTAGGAGTTTGATTAAGCTGTAAGTGAAAAGTCTGAGTGCTACCACCAAAAGGCTGAGTGCTACCACTGCAGCTGCAGCCCCAAGAAGCACTCAGTCATCTGTAGGTATTCTAATTAATAAGAATTACAGAATTGCTTGATCAGAATCAGAAGTCCTTGATTCCAAGCAATACTCTGAGCCTTCAAACACAGGGGATAAAGAGGCAGATCCATCTGCAGACAGACAGATGGACAGAGGGGAGCTGTGGCACTGAGGGCCAGTACCATTTGTGCTGTATGAAGGCTTGGTTGTCATTAAAATGCTCAAGCACCATGAGCACAATGGAACTCACTGAGGGCTGGGAAATCTCCTTGTGGAAGTTAAGTAAGCATTTGAGCTGTCAAGTAAATTATATATTTGGGCAATGCCTCCAATTACTCCTGATTTAGCTAGTTAAAAAGTAATCTGGTTAGAACTGTATAACCTGACAATTTTTGTAGTCTAAATATAATTAGGCATAATTAGGAAAAAATGACAGCTGGTAGATATGATTTAAACATAGGTACCAGTTGAAACCATTTTGAACAAGAAGAGGGCAGTTAATGATAGTCATCCCTTTAATCTCTCCTTCACAATTAACTGTTTTCTCTCCTTTATGCATTCATCTCTGCAGTGCACTGCAATTTCATACTCCAGTTTACCTTTTGAGTCCTGCCAGTTCTGCTATAGCTAACTAAATTCATAGGTTGTTAAGGCTGTCCTTATATATTTCTTTTCTGGAGAGGAATCCCAGTTGGTAGATGCCATCTAAAGATAGAAAAGGAGATGAAGCACTGAAAAAAACTGCATTGCCCCAGGCTTTCGATTTAATGTAGCCTTCCTGCCATTGCAGTGCTCTGCCTTTGGACAGTTGCCTGCACTGCTCTGCAAGCTTTGCCCTGATTGATGACTCTTGTGCTCTACTCTCTGGGGCAGAAGATGCAGAGACACGTGCCCAGCACTAGCCAAAATGGCTAGAGGGGTTAACTCATGTCACTTAACAGCTTTCCACTTGGCTAACTCAGGAGTGATGCTGAGAGGTTTGGAATTTGGCTTGGACCAGCCATTCCAAGCCTGGAATTCTGGGAAAAAGTCAGAAACTGGGGCCATGGAGTACAGGTGGGGGGAGATTCCCAGGTTACAGGGCCCTGTGGGAGATCCTGGAGGAGCAGGGAGAAGTGAAAGTCTCTATTGCTGTTCATTGGGCAGAATAATCACAGCCAGCAAGCTGAAGATGTCAAAGCTATGCCATGTTCCCATACCTGCTTCATAATTAAAGACTTTCACAGCAAGTAATATTGTACTGTGGATTTTATAGCAATCTATAAAGATACATAAGCCTTTCAAGCTCAGCTGGGAAGTGTGTATTCGGACAGGGAAGTTGTTTAACTCAGCCTGCTTTCTTCTGCCCCCACCTAACACCACTGCCACGAGGAGCTCACTTACAAAATCAAGCCTCTTATAGGTCAAGGCATGTGATGACAGCTAGGGGAAAGAGAACTGGATGCTCCTAGGATGCTCATAAACACATTGCTCTGTGAGCAATGGATTCCTACAAACTCGTGTTTCACGCCTGAATTCTCTACATTTATTAAGGTACATTTTCTATTTGAAGTCTTCTACAAAGATTTCAGTATTTATAATCATCCTTGTGTATCTTCGCCATTGTCAGCTGTGTTCATACCTCAGCTGTCCCTTCATTAAGAGCGCTAATAAAGTGCGCCCTCTTTGGCAGCTACCTTCTGCTGAGAGGTTTGTCAGACTCACTTCTTCAGGAGCTCTTCCTGTCATCTCAAATGTAACCAAAACTGATCATTTGGGAAACAAGCTATCTCAGATCAACTGAAAGACAGCCCCTTTTTCTGACTCCATGAACTCCGAAGGACTACAAGTCCATCAGGGCAGCCATGGCTCACTTGACCACCACCACTACTTTAAAATAATCCAATCACTTCAGGATTTTGCAAAGCTTCTCTTTTTCCAGTTGCTTCAGAACTGCCTGATGTTACCTCAGGTGAAATAATCAGAATAGAGCATTCTGCAAGTCACTCAGGAAACTTTCCTCAGGACATCTCTCAACCCACCCTTCACAAACCAGTGTTTTCAGCCTCACCTTCTGTGACTCTGCAGTAGCAAGATTTACGTGGCTTTCACTTGCCTTGGACAGGAGAGCCTCTTTTGGTCATTCATCACTGCTTTTCACTGAGTAATGTGAGCAGCAGCAAGTGTGTATCCTAGTGCTGTAAGGAATAATGTGCTTTTAGTCCTTCGTGTGCTAATTCACCAGATAAACTCAATGAATTCCCATAGGGGTTCATGGATCGTCAACAGCAGCCTAGAGAAGGGGCTACTGTATAGAAAAGGACACTTCTCGTGTTGAATCCTTGGCTGCACTGTGTAGATAACTTAAGTATCTCTTATTTAGCTGTCAAAAGGAATGACGATTTTCCTTTCTGCAGGCCAGCGTTAGTATGTGCCAGTGCATCGCTGAAGAACCTCTGGGTTTTTTGGCTTTTTATTATGACTATATTTTCCAGAAAAATCTATCAGAAAGGGTAGTGAGAATAAATACTGTCTAAAACCAATACAGAATGGAGTTTAGGATAAGTGAAGGGATGAAAAAATACATCCTAAGGACACTCTGGCTCCTGAAGAGACGTGTTAATATCACAATTCTGGGCTCAGACACACATGGAATATTCTTGTTAACTACCTCTACTGGTGTTCATTTTGCAGAAATGTTGTAATAATATGAGTTGGCCTAGCCCAAGAGAAAGCAAGATAAAAGTATTCAAATTTGTCTTAAAAAAATACTTCATAATGAGATCAGGATATCATTAATTCAGCAAGGACTTTAAGAACCGTTTTAATTTCAGTAGAGTTGCTCTTGACATACACCACTGAAAGCACTCTGTGGTGTTAAACTGTATAAGCTGTCTTTTTAAAGCTTCTGAAGGAATGCTTCTTGTTTCATAGCATAAAAATTACACCTTTGGTGAACACCTGAAATCCCTGATGAAACCAAAAGACCGAACGAGGTCTGGAGGTCTCCTTCCACCCCTACTGGTAAAACACTCTCGATTTATACTGATGAAAGAGATGGGAAATAATCATCCCAGGTCATACACTAACACGGATCAAGATTTAATGAGTTGATGGTGGCTTAATAGAGGCCTGATCCCATTCTCACTCCTCTCTGCATATAGACCAGCACAGCCAGAGCTACGCTTACTATATACCACCAGAGCCATCTTCAAGATGACTCCCAAGGAAAAGTACAGTACAACTGAGAGGCATGAGAGTAGTATTAGCACAGCTATGTTCAGTGTGTTCCCCACAGATGCACAGAAACTGTGAAGTATACAGACAAAGCACTCGGTGGGACCATATTTACTCAGAAAATGTTTCCCTCAGGAAGCCAAATCACATTTCTTCATTTAACCCAGATTAGTTAAATTGGCATTCACAAAATGAGTACCCATTTCTTCATGATTTTTTGCTCTTCCAAGACAAATTTCTTATGGTACGTCACATTTCCATCTCATGCACAAGTTCCCCTCTCAGAATGGTTTATTACAGTATGTATAGCATATATATTACCTGAAACATGCATATATATTACCATGAACATATATAATATCTTAAACATGT
Source organism: Pavo muticus (assembly GCA_016647715.1). NCBI lineage: Eukaryota > Metazoa > Chordata > Aves > Galliformes > Phasianidae > Pavo > Pavo muticus. The sequence goes on along the minus strand of JACDJE010000149.1, from coordinate 10,158,227 downwards.
AGACTTACATACAAATATGCACGTTGGTCTGAAATTCAAAATCTTGCCTGTGCCAGTAATTTTAAGGAAAACAAAGGCAACCTTCTTTAGTGCATGTCCTCTTCCCTGATAATAGATGGTTCTTGCAAGATTTTATTTTCTCTCTAATTTGGAGTTTAATCTTCACTACACAGGTGTGACTATGCATCTACTTAGGCGACTCCAGTAACTATCACATCGATCTCAGTAAGATCTGGACTGTACTGACTTGCCCAACATGTCACAGTGGATTTGTGACACAGATAAAAGAAAATCCGTAAGTCCTGATGCACTCCCTGCTGTTCTCCTCATTACACAACACTTCGTTATATAAAACCTTTTTTCTTTTTGTTTTAAAAAGGAGGGAAAGAGAAAGATGGAACAAAATAACATAATTTTGATCGTAAGCCAGTTTTCTGTATCAAGATGGCAGCAGCGTGTGAAGCGAAACAAGATTTCCTTATAGCACCATGTGACAAGGCTAATCAAAATAAACACCCAAAAAATAAAGAAATTAAGGATGAGGTAGCAGACTGTGGGGAGAGCAGATGGTTATTTAAAATAACAGCAAAATTCTGCATGCTGAGTTCAGCTATAACTCTTGTCACAAAATATAGCTGTTAATGGCAAAAAAGAAGGCAGAAACAGCATCGGGGTATTTTGTGGAGCTGGCAGAAGCAGAAAGATGAAAAATAAATGGAGAAGAGGGCATTTTAGCCTCCTGTAAATTCTACCCCAAATAACAAGAGCGCCACAGCAGAAGATGGAGAAAAAGAAGTGCAGTAGCTGGAAAAATAGCATCACATTGATTTAATTTGTCACACAACACAGAGTGTCTCTCACAAGCACAGGAATCAGATACTGAACTAAATACAAAACTTTTGTCTCTGTAGAAACAGAAAAATGTATAATCTGTAGCTTATAGTAGTTTGAAACCCAGGAAAGAGAGCTCAGCCCCAGAGAGAGGTGTGCCGGGTTATTTTAGCTTATTGTAGAGGATTGTTCTTATTCCTCAGCATGGGGCAGCAATCATTCCTGACAGGTGAAGTACTGCCATCGTCCCTCATAACTGCCACTCCATTCAGGTGTTACTCTGAGCTCCTGCTGCAATGCAGACTGCCCCTTGGTTTTGCTGCGATACACAGCAAAGAGAGGGGTAGATTATTGCTAGATTGCAAATAATATCAAATAGTAATAAAAATAAATAGAAAAATAAAAACCAAAGACTGGTCAGTTTCCAGACAAACAGGGGCATGAGGCAGTTCACACTAAAACTCTGAAGCCCCCAGATATATCCAAGTATATCCAGTATCCTGGGCCAGCCTGTCATTCTGTATCCCAGTAGCTGACAGTCTCTGATTAGGAGCAGCACATTCACTGACAATGGTTACTACCGCCTCAGAAGGGCCAGCACTCATCTGAACATCCTCAATTCGTTGGCAGATACCATTCCTTGGACTGACCCTCTGAAAGTTACCCTTGAAATATGCCTGGTCTAAAAAATAAAAAGCCAGTCTCCTTCTGACATGGCTTTTATGACAAACTGAATTGCATGAAAAGAACTTCCTCTGTACAACTAACTGCTCAAAAACTGTGTAGGCAGGTGGGTGGGAATGGGAGAGGAAGCTATCTCAAGTAGTCCAAAAATACCTATAACTTCGTTGCTGATCCTCTGGTACAGAGTGCAAGCAGATTGCTATTGTGCTGCGCCCTGAGATCTGCCATCCAAGTGGGGTCAGCTGAACAATGACATTAACTCAACAAAAGACATATATGCTTTCCTAAGTTTACAGAAAATACTTGTTTTCTCCCAAGCCTCAAACTCTGAACCACTTTTTGCTCTGAATCACTCTCTAAAGCTAAATAATAAAAATAATAATCACAGGCTGCAGACAAATTGCTTCATATCTACAGTTAAAACTTTCAGAAGTGAGCTGTCAGCACATTGAAAGAATGGAAGGCAGCCGGCTCTGCTCTGCGCTATTAAGTGTTTTTAGCACACCAGACACTTTAGGATCTTGGCACAGTGAGAAATAAATGCAAAAAAGCATTTTTTCTTTCTCTTGCAGAGGAGGGGGAAGTAGAGGGACATATTCTAAAGCCTCAAAATCTGGAGATGACAGTGACATAGAGGATGCAGCTGTATGCTTTTTCCAAGAATGATGGGTTTCCATGGAGTTCACACCACACATCATCTGCTCTTTTGTTGGCCATGCGTAGCACCCACCCCTGTCTGGCCTTCTGCATGCAGGAAACCCTGCCAAGTCTGTGTACATTTTAAAGATGTAGGTAGAGCCACACAACCCTCTCTCTGACACCTGTGCTCTGATTTTGTAATTGTATCTCTCAAAAATGTGAAAACCGCCAGGTTGGATCACCCCCAAGGTCCGTTTACTCCACTCTCTTTCACCAACAGTGGCAGTACCAGCTGCTTTGGAAGAAAGTGAAAAAAATGCCTTGAAATGCCTTGAGTACAGCAGGCTGGGCAGAGACCCTCCGAACTGGGAAAACACCATCTGCCTTATTACCTGAATGTTCCTATCCTTCCTGTGGTTTTTCTGCCCTAATAAAACTGGCTGTGTTTTCCAGGGTTGTGAGACAGCTTTCTAAGTGTTGTTTCACTCCTTTGCTGGGGGGAACGGGAGGGAGGTGAAGGAAAAAGTTCAATTTTAATGTTATTTTTAGACGTTTCTATTTCTTTATTTAATATTGCTTGATTAAAAGGGATTTACTGAGTGGAAATACTGTTTTGTAAAGTTGATCGTATCTGCTGGGGCTGAGGGCAGGATGGATCTCATCACTAACAGACAGAACAAGGATATTTCCAGGGTTATGACATGAAGATGAGAAAAAGATGCAGGTAATCCAGAGCTCCATCCCAGAACCTCAGTTTGTAAGGCAGGTGAGCACAGTTAGAAGGACTCAGGGCAAAAAAGAATAAGGAAAGCTGTAGGAGAGCCAACAGAGACAGTGTTCAATGCACACAGGAAGCTCTGCCTCCTATGTATCACAGGCAGATGCAGTGAGTCATACCGCTGCTGGAAAAGCAGAATTATAGATACATACACATGTATTTTAATAGCCAATTTTCTAGTTCCTGCCAGGGCATTTGACTAGAGCTCTTTAGTCTGTTTAATTCAGTTTTACAAATATATCCTACCTCAGTAGTCTAATGAAACAAAATATTATAGCTTTCTTGCTTGCCCCAGGCCTTGAAATTCAGCACGGAAACTTCACTACAGAATCAGCTTACCAGACTTCACGAGAGTCCTTCAGATTTAAATAATGGACACCCGGCGAGCTTCTATATTAGATTTACAAAACTTGTTGCACTTAGCAACGTTTTGAATAAGTTTCTTTGCAAATTAATTGGCAGCGTGAATAATTTCTTATTCCTGTACTCTATACAGTGATTCAAGCACCCGTGTGAATATGGAATGAAGCATAGGATCAGACTAAAAATAAGAGCAGAACAGGAACAATGACTAGCAGTGTTTTCTTGTTTTTCTTTTTTTCTTCTGAAATTACAGTTCTTGCCAAGTTTTACAGCTCAAAAAACTTTACATCTATGCCTCTATTGCCCTAATGAATATTTGCTTTTGCAAAACATCCAGACTTGAAGATTAAATTAATAAGTCTAACTCCGGAAGATATTATGGAGGCTACTGCCTTTACAGGCTTTGATTCTTTCTGAAAAGCAGAAAATCTCTCCATCAGTGGTTGTCTGTAGGCTGCTGGCTTGCTCAGGTAAGAACCAGCCGGGTTCCAGGCAACCTTCAGACTGCTTTCAAATCATTTGGCTTCAAGGGACCTGAGTGCTTAAAATATCTTGCCCTCCCAAGGCATTGTTCTCTACTCAGAGGGCTCAGAGAAAGGAAATGACCAAGTAACAAATTTCCCTCTCTAAATTAGCGTGGGTTCCTCCTGCTCAGTGCCACATCACTAATCCATCGCAGGAACTGTTAGGGCTGGAATTAGAGGACTTTCTGAAGGGAAGTGCCCAAATTAGCAGGTATCATACTGTGCCTGCTTTTAGAAACATGCACAGAAATGCCCCCTGCCATCTGGCTGCTAAATAAAAGCACCTAATCTGCAGACACCTTCCTCCTAAACAGTCTGATCAACAGTTTTAGTAAGGTTTTGATCCCAAACTTTGATGTGATGTGGCTCCTTTTGAAATCTGGCATACTGCGCTCATACCAGTGCTAGCTGCCTAACATTACAGAGCGTCACCAGCATTTCTGTTCCAGCCCTGATGGCAGTGCAAATGCAGATACAAATCACCGGTGTCAGACAACACAATAAAAACAAGCGATGTTAACTGCCCACTTAGCCTGATGAGCAGCACTTATCTTGCTCATCATTAAGGGAATAATAAAGTAGGCTTGGATTTGATGATTTTCACGAGTTGCCTGCCAAATCCATCATTTTGTGTGAAGTCAGCAACTGCTGTCAGAGCCCAGGTGCCCCGCCTGAGCAAAGCTTCCTCCTGGTGTCCATCTGCAGGCACCTGAACTAGAAACACTTTTCTCATTCATCTTCCTGCTGCAGACCAGGATCGCACTGCCGTACACAGAGCTGCTGTCACTGATTCCACTCAGTACCAGTACAACAGCCATTCAGATGAGGGAAAGCAAATGTAGAATGACTGTTGCCATGCCAGAGCTTTAGTTTTGCCTACTGAGCTTCCAGCAAAGAGTTACTGTCATTAAAGCCTGCTGTTTCCACAACACATCTGGACACTGCACTTGGTCATTTCCCTCTGCATACTGAACTTATTACTCGGCGCTCTGTGTCTGGCTGACTCTCATGGATTCTGGTATGTGGTTTGTTAGCCATAGGAACAGAGAATGCAAAATCAGTGTCCGTGAGGGATTTATAATTGAAAGAGAAACACTGTGCTCTCAGCAAAGAAATGCAGGAGATGCAAGAATGAAAATGGGAGTTGTGGGAATACCTGAATCCTGTCTCACTTGAATACTTGGTGTGGTATTAAAAAGGCAGTTATGTGTTTTCTTCTGTTTGCTCGATTATACAATACTGAGATGTTCTTATCTGTGGAGCATTTGAAACTCCTCTATTATTCTGTTGTTATGAATTTTTAATTACTACAATTTATTTTAAAATCCTGTAAGGAAGTTTTGTTGTCTACGACTTGTTTGTGGCAAAACAGTAACAGTCCAGCAGGACCAGGAATACAATCCATTGCGATTCCAGTGTGCAAAATGGAAAGAAGACTGTAAGAAGGAATACAACTCAGAATCCAGATCCTGCTCCTTCCAGTAGAAGCTCTAATGCCCTTTTTCATAAGGTATCACATTCAGACTGCAGCAGGAAGGTGCAGCTGTCAGCTCCAAGTTTGCAGGAGTCCCAGCTGTATCCATCAGCCAGGGCAAGGTATGAGGAGCCGGCCCAGAGGCAGGTAACACTCAATACTGCAAAGCCTGCTACGGAAGCAATTACACTTCTAAGGCTGTTTCCAAATGATTGCTAATGCAATAAAAGACACTAAAAGTAAGTGTTTTGTTTGTAAAACAGCAGTCGCAGGCAGTTCCAATTAAACACTGTGAAGCCAAATATTTTCCAGTTATGATTACAGCCAATAATGGCACTTCCTGATGTTGAAGAAATTGGAGTCCAAATTCAGCCTGCATTACTAAAATCTATTCTAGCAAGAATATAAGCCAAAGCATAACTCCAGTAAATGAAGCTCCCAACAACCCTGGGGTGATTTCTACCCTCAGTACCTTTTGCACTTCAATCTCATCCCTTAAAATCAGTTAATAATCATATCTGTGTGTGTAAGCCACAGTGGGGAATGGAGACTGAAGACATAATAACGTATGGTAAAAAAAATAAAGGACTGATTTAACAGTTCTTGTCCTCAGAGTGGGGCAGTGGTCACCTGTGAAAAGGTTGGAGAACTAAAACAAGAAAATATTACTCCTTTGCTCTATCATACACAACAGTACCACAGAGAGGACAAGTACAAATAAATGTAAAGATATGCAATTGGTGCTGCTAGTGCTAATTTCTCAGTCAGGAGAGATACGGGGTCAAAGAAGGAAAGGAATGCTGTGAGAACTTTAAAGTGCACTGAAATTAAGGTATGCAGGTATGCAGCACCCATTATCATTTTAGCAGCCATAGCGTTCTTAAAAGAAAGCCACTCTTATGTTATTAAGTCAGAGCTAATCTTAATTACAAAATCAAAAATCTGAATTTTGAAAGAAGGAAGAAATTGTCAGGGAGTAGAAAGAAGACAAGTAATCAGTTTGCATTAAGCTTTGGTTGCCCTCATTTCCTAAGAGGACCTGAATTTGTAAGCCATGTGAGCTCTGAAATCCACGTAAACACTGGGTCAAGCCGTGTGGATTACAGAGTGTTTACGTTCTGAGGCTGAATGCAAATGCACAAAAATGCTTGTAATCATTATTTTGAAGAACATTCAGGTTTTCAGTTGTTGACATCAACAGAGCTTATAAAGCAGCAAAAAGGCATCTCTTCTATCAAGCAGCATCCATTTGATATCTGACGCTTGATCTCAATTACGTCAGTTATAAACTTCCAGTGATGTTCTAAAGAGAAAAACGAGCATAATATAGTATCTCCTGGCAGAAGACTCAATTCTACAGTAAATTGAGGAAAAAATTCAGACTCGCAATGCAATAATAGTCATAATGAAAAGCTTTTTCCCTCAGCTGCCCTCTAGTTATAATAGGTCGCATCGTTTTAAAATTACATTATCTTAAATGATCAGTGGGGTTTTTTTTGCAATGTAAATAGCAATTTTTATTCCAAACTGAAGACAAAAGAAAGCGTTGTATAAAGTAAATAGCTGTATGGTATGAACTGTGCTGCCACATAGACACGGCGTCTCTTTCTGTTTGCACTAGCATGAATCAGGAGAAATTCCAGTCACCGAATTTACTTCGTTAAGTTCAGTGTCATAAAACACAAGATGATCATCGTGTTCAATTGTCTGTTGATTAATGTGTTGCATGCTTTTAACAAAAGAGTAAAGAGAGAAGCATATACAGTGTATTCATTGTTCCAGTTACACTGTGATTATTAAATTTATCTGGAAACTTGTTTATCATTGAAATTTCTATCATGAACCTGAATTGTATTTGCATTGGAGTCAGAAGTTTCAAATAGCTGTGGTTAGAATTAGTTTTATGAATTAGTCTGGAAAACAAGTACAAAGCCAACTAATCAGCAATTCTATGCAATAAAACTGATTAGAAGAGTACAGGGATGCACATATCTGCCTTGGTCATGGTGAGAGCAAACAGAAACTGTTCTGCATTTGAACAGTTTAGAAATAATCCCATCAAGACAGAGAAATAAGTTATTGCACTAAAGTGAATGGTAGCGATAGAAGGTAAAACAGAAAACAAAAGAGGGTTATTTTTCTTAACCACCCAGCTAAGCTGACCCAAAGAAGAATAACTTAAAAAAAAATGGAAGTGGTGAGTGCATCTTATTCTGTTCTCGGTGTACGACTGCAGGTAGAGGAAAGCACATCGGCACCGCCTGCCATTCCTACCTGAGGACAGCTCCATGCGTAGGTACAGAAACAGCTGAACACCTTTTCCTAAGGGTAGAAAGATGCCCCTTACAACCCACCTTCGATCATGGAGGATATTCAGACGGAATTAATGAGACTCCCTTTAAAGGGAAATAAGTTAAATGAATGTAGCAGAAAGAATCTTTAAAACAGTTTCAGAAACTCCTATACAAAATGGGGAGAAACTGCCACTTTCATGCTGTGCCTTTGTTGGAAAGCCACCACAGATCATCACAGCTGGACACTGTCAGAAAGGCAGTAGCAGATTAAATGTTCTGTACCAGACTAGAACTTCTGAAATGAGAGTAACATCGAAATCACCTCTGAGGATGAAAGTCAGGCAGCTGTGAAAGGACAGCAGTCATGGTAGTCCCAGGGCTGACTCTACATTCGTGTTCTAACACTGAGGAAAATTCTTCCCACAAAAAAATGCCAATTATGAGAGCAGTTTGCAGGGGATCCTTTAACAAAGGCAGTAAATGACCCAGCATTTTAAATTTGCCGCAAACCTCATTTTTTCCACTCTTCATTTTCGATCTTTCTCCTTTTTGGCTGCTGAGCATTTGGCCTTTGGATTAAGAAATAAAACGAACAGCTGCAGAGCCAGATACAGGGGAAAAAATGACAGAATAAAAAGGGAATTTCAGAGAAATTCAGCTGATGAGCAGGTTGTGTGGAAGGCTCTTGTGCTCAGCAGGGCTGGATGATTTCACCCTCTGACCAAGGTCAGGTGATATTTCTAAGGTCACACAACTCTTCCTTTAAAAGCATCAACAAACGTTAGCAGACAGAAGTTCTATTCTAAAATCATCACAATTGTAAATATTTTCTAGTGGAGGCTCAGTCACTGGATTGAAAAATTGTAGTGATTATGTTTAACATCACCAGAAGTAGAAAGCACTTCAGGTAATGGCTTCCAAGGAGGATAAATAAAGCCCTGGGAATAAAGCCTTTCTTTTCATCTTGTAAATATTTATCATCATTGCAGTAGAAATTCAGAATTCTGTTGTGCAATGTTAATAGGACCCATTATAGCTCACCTGAGCCCCAGATTCCCTACTGTTATAGCAACATTGCTTTTTCTTTATTCTTATTATTTTCTTAAACTACACTGTATTCTATTATACGGCAAGATGTGTAGAGATTCCAAATGAAGTTTCATTTGCTTCTAATAGTGAATAAGAAAATAAAAACTTTTGAAAGACAGGAATTGATTAAATAATTCCCATTTCAGGAGTGCTGGTAAACCTAGGGCCTAGGTTAGGGTCTCTGAAGTTGTTGAAAGAAAACAACCACAAAAAACAACTCTTTCTTTTAGGTTTTGTTATCTCTTAGCAGCAAAGAGAGCTGGGAAAAGAGCTGTGTTCTGAAACACCTGGAGGTAGCTCTGAGTGTAAATTTCATGAATGTAAATGAAAGACATCACATTTTCCTTCACAAATGTACAGTCTCTAAAATACAAATGCACAGATAGCTGACGTGAGGTTTGTGACTTCACAAAACATCCCTCAACCAGGATGACGTTAGTAGTTAATGAACATACTGATATTGAGTGGAGGAAGGGTCAGCTTTGCCATTATCTCAACCAGACAGACAGAGGGACCTTGGCCAATAAGAAAACTAGCCAGTGAAGGAAGATTAGAAAAAAAGGAGATTTTTATCCTCTCTAATTCTTTGCCCATACAGCACCATCTCTTGTATGCTAAATGACCTCCAGGGCCTGAGATTTACTGATAAGTACAAGGTGGTCGAAGGAATCACAAAGCTCCATGTTGCTTAGGAAATTCTTAAATTACTTTTCTCCTCCAATGGTAAGAGGACAATAAGTAGCAAACACTACTCCTTTATCTCCCATCCCTAATGGCTTACTAAGGGCTGATCAAAAGCCTCCTTAAACCAGGAGAATGACACCCACAGATATCAGGACGTTCTGTATCAGCATTTCCTTTGGACAGGAGGTATTTTTCTAATGGGAATGTAAGAAAAGTGCAAGCTTTATGAATGAGGTAAGAGAAAGAGGTATTTGATTACTCTTACCTGAGCTGCAGGATGAGTCAGTAGCACCAGGGTGTGTAGGTGGGATCCAAAGCCAGTCTAAGCTTATTCTCCCATGTCTCACATTATTGCTCCAATCTACAAAGAATAGCTGAGCTTTTAAATGTGTGCCCTACACAAGATAAAACCAAATAGATAATTTTTGTAAATTTATCACAGAGCTAAATGATAAAGATTGTGACAGAAACTGGGGCCTTCCTATCATTTAGAAAATTGCTTAAATATGGTACTTTACCTCTGATACTGTGTCAAGGAGCATAAAACCAGTGTGAATGGCTGAGGCAATTGAGAAATCCTAAATAGGATAAGTTCTGTCTCCTTCCAAAAAGCTTACAGTCACAGCTTGCTGGGAAAAGCTGTCAAATGTGCTAACTGGCTTTGTTGCTAACGTGATTATGCAAAGTAGATGATAGTGAGAGCGCTACCCTGTCATCACTTACAATGGCATCTGCTCTCTTTCAATTTTATGTAATTTTCATTGAATTTAGGTCCGTCAGGTTGCCCTGCCATAGAATTTGTGTGAAAATGAGATCCTTTTTCTGAGCAACTGATGCACTTGAAGGAACAGGATGTGTTAAGGCTGCTATCCATTATGCAAAGGGAGGAAGATTATTCCACAAATGCAAAAAGATAAAATGTATTTAAGTGTGCAAGGTTTCAGTTACTTTCATTCCAGAAGAAAACCGAGGCTATTCTAAAGAAGAGGTCTGTAAATCACAGCTGGTCCCAGAATACTCAACATACGTGTTCACGTGGGAATTATGATACATACATAAAACTGCTTACAGACTGAAAATAATGCATTTGGTAGGAATCTGAGATGGGGCTTGGACTTAATTCTAATTGCTGCTATCTTTAAATAGCAATTTTGGGGTAGGGAATGCTGAGAAAATAAATAATTGGCAAAGTAGAACCGGTAATTCAAAGACAGACAGTAATCATAGCAAAGCAGTAGAGCACTATTTCCAAATCAGTGTGTGTCAACTCACTGCATGTTCTTCCAAAACCGAGGATAGGATTTAATTATGTAGTGCTTCTTGTAGTAGGAAACAGTGCAGAAGGTGGTAATTGAAATTTTGGGAGTGAAGTAAAAAGCTACTGACCCAATGAGAGGTTTATGCAATTAAGTCTCTCACAAAGGTATCACACAATTTGCCAGACTTCTTAAGCAGTAGCTTATTGGCATCACTGACTCTTACATCAGCTTATATCGTCTCTGTGCAATTTATAAAATCACTGATTTCATATACAAGCAGCAAAGCACTGGAATAAAGTTCTGCCTGCTGAATCAGAAAACAAACACGGTAGGCTTCCCTAATACAAATAAATCCCTCATGTCATGGGTGCTGCTACCCAAGGTCTTCTAGCCAAAGGATGTGCTGGGGAACCACAGGCCGTTACAGCCTGTAATAGCTTCTGATTTGTTCTATGAACGACAACTGGAGAACACATTGGATGACAGACTATCTTTGCTTTGAAAGATGGGATTTAGGAATGAACTCCTTGTATTTAAGTAATATTTTCATACAGTGATATCAGTCATGACAGTGTTGACTGCAGCTTTTCTTTAAACCTGTTTATTTATTCGAGGGTTTTTTCTTCCTGAGTTGCCCTAGGCGTGCACATGGTGCAAAATGACATTTCATTGGCTGTGAAGACGAAAACACTTCTATGCTTCAAATCTAATCCAAACACTTAAATTACTGCTATGGTTTCTCTGGCTTTTCTGTGCTGCTTTAGAGGGAATAACTGGCTTTGAAATACGTGCTGTAAATTACAACAACAAAAAAGTAAAAGCTGCAGGCCTGGAATATAGTAACCAGCTGGCTCTCCTTACTGATGTCCCCTTAACTGCTGAATGAGTAGAGACAAGAATACAGCCTGTATGAAATTCCACCTTCGCTGATATCAATGGATTTTTGTTCCCCTTAACATTTAAGCATATCTTTTGCAGTTGGTTTTAGTATTCATTAGAGACAGTGGTGGATTCATTGGCCACAATGAAAGCCAAAACTCACAGACTTTAGACAACTCCAGCTGAAGCTGCTCCTGATCCGACACAGTAGCATCTGTCTGCTTGAAAGCAAGCTCTGACCTATGTTAGAGCATCTCCTACCAACAGAGCCACTGCATATATACTGATGATTTCTTGGAATCCAATTCCTTCTCAACGTGACGGACTTTTCTTCATACACTGTGAGGAATTGCTTCAACAGGTCAAGCCCCTTTATCAAATAAGCTGATTTATCAAGTATTTGCTTATGTGAGTAGCTATGTTCTTCATATATGTGGACAAACTGAGAATTATACAGTTCTAGCTTGGGTCTGTTAATAAAACATCAGGCTTAAAATTTTGGAATCAATATGGAAGTGTTTGTAAAACACAACAGGAGATCGGACAGCTCCGTTCTCCATGACTAATGAACAGAGATACTAGCAGTTTGTAGACTCTTGTTTCTGAGACGTGCTACACCTAGAGCTGTATTTCCATGCACTGGGCAAGTTCAGACTTTGTTTGAAAAATCGACTCATGTTAGTCCTGAATGGTGCTACTGACATCATCACTGCAAGCCAAATTTCAAACCAACCTGCAGTTTCCACAGATTTCTGTAACAGCACTGCCTGGCCTGCTGCAGCTGGAGCCTGTTCCTGGCACATCATTGTTTGCCAAAGCATACGATCCATTCCAGCAAGCGATCTTAGTAATGTTTATCACCCAGATGTTGCCTAACAGATGCTGCTGAAGGGTAGTTGTGAATGTCCTCAGGTATTCAAAGTTGAAATGCAAAAGAAAAGGCCTTAACATAATCCCCTAAATCCTTGACTTGCATATTCCCATAGAGGCTTGTATATGCCTATGGGAGAGTACTTTTGTATCATGTACTTGTGAAAATCTGCTGCCACCCTTCGCCACAGCATAAGGCTGAGTGTGAAGTGCTGCTGTTGTTTTATTGTCAGCTGGTCAGGTTCAATACTTGTCTGTTGTACTTCTGAAGACTCTTTTTATGATCATGCAAGCTTTTTTTAAAAATTTATATTAAAGTAGTAATTTTGTTTTGAAAGATGGATAAAAAATACTGCCTTAAAGAAAAGAATGGTTATTACAACAATCCTGATTGCAGCAGTGTAACTGTCAAGGAAACAAACGTCCTTAAATACTGACCAGATTGGATAGTGTGTGTTTAGCTTCGCAGGCAATTTAGGCACTATCAGTAAAAATCACCTTCAGTAAATTGCGCTGTGAAGTCTTCTGATGTTGGCTCGGGACATCCAGGCATTCATGAATTGGTTCTTGTGCTCACCTGGAATTGGTTCATGCTACATTCACTGGTTCTTTTTTAATGCTTCTTTGTAAGCCTGGGACATGATGTATGTTTTAAACAGAAAAATAAGCGAGATGGCTTTTCTTTTCCCACTCCTCACTCTGCACCGCGATGTTTCGAAGCATAGCAGTAGCAATAATGAATGCCTCTGTGCGTGCTTAGAGATAATTATTTGCACTGTTTTCAATCTATTTTTCTAAGGCTTGCCATCTGATGCCCATCCAATATGTAGCTTCTCTCTGCTGGGAGAATGAGCACAACAGATCACAAGGGAAAAGTTCAACTGAAGAACATATGTCTCATCAAACAGAACATATCCTCTGTCTGACAGCTGCTTCACTTTCTTATGCTGCTTTCCCATCACCACCTTATTTTGAACCAAATATTTTATTTGTGCCCCTGTGAGAAGATTGGTAGGCCAAGTCTAAGAGTGCACTCCCTGTTCAATATTCCTGTTTGAAACAATCAAACAGCTTTTTGCTAAGAACTTGGGTAATTGGAAGAAACCTGGGGAGCATCTTCTTGCCTCTCAGCTGGAAGAAGCAGCACTTCTCTAAAGAGCTCTGTGTGATAGGACTCCAACAACACATAGGCTTCTCATCCTTTTGATTCTTCCTTCTTGACAGGTCTTATGGGAGAAAAGCAGATCTATTTCAAACTACCACCACTGATAGTTCCAACTCCCTATCCAGCTCTGCTAAAGCAAAACTTCCCACACATTTCACACTGAAATAACAGATTTTGAAAGTACAGGAAAAGCTTACAGATCAGACCAGAACTCTTCAGGAGGTCCTTATCAGAAAGAATATTTTATTGGGAAATATTGAAAGATGTCAAGGCACTGAGATTACTTTTCTTGTTGGAGAGTTTACTGGTCCCTGAGTGATTTGGTGCAGGACTGGGCCTCAAATGCATGCATTTCTGCATGTAGAAATCTATGTGTGTAATGAAAATTGGCATAATATTGTAGATAATTACCCACTCTGTCAAAACTGAAGAACAGCTATGGCCAGTGACACGCACTCAACATTAAACAGCCATTTCTGAGCACATACCTCAGCTTTGGCAGTGAGACCTGTCCGTGGGCTTGAGCAAAATGCAGTACTTCTCAGTCTATAGAATAAATGGTAATGTTCATTAAGGGTTTCAAGAGGTTTCATCTACTTATATTAGAAAAATTATTTTAGATTCTATACCAAAGATGCACTAAAATCAATTAGCAAAGGTTAACAAACTGATTTTAATACCAAAGTATTCAAATGTTATTCCTTTTACAAATGTCCACGTGACATACCAAAATTTACCGGGTATTCAGAGTGAAGTTTCTATCTTATTACAAGCACTAACACATGGTGTTCAAAAATAATGACATAAATACTTGTAGCTATATTGCTTATCCCAGAAATCTGATTCTTCTAGAGAGAATGCCAAATGCTACACATAATTCTCAGTTGTTCAGACTTCAATGCCTTATGACATATCATGTCTCTCTTGGAGGAGAGCAAAGGGCTGAGCACCCTTAGTTGGTATGACAGTCAGCTGTATTTCTAAGAAGGAGAATAGCCTAAAATGTGGGAAGGAGAAAATCTAAATTACACATCTTATATTGCTGATGCCTACTTAAAACCACAAGTGAGATTTAAACCTGAACAAGCAAAGGGTAAAACTGTCAGAATCTGAAAAATCTGCTCAACGAGGGGAAAAAATGAACATCTAAAATATAAGAAGAGAAAAATTTAACTCTGGTCCTAATCCATGCAGATGCTGTACATGGCATAATTATATGCTCCCATATGTTTCCTAGAGGCATTTGAAGAAACAAGGAAATTTAGACACAGGGAAATGTAATTATTTGTGATTGAAACAAAATAGCAACCAATTTATGTATATACTCTTCCTGTTGAATTAATGTTATTGTATTAAATTAAATTATTTTCATATGCTATTGTACTTTCAGAGGTAGCCATATGTTTTGCACGTTCAGTTTCGGTCTACTTTTTTAATCCTCAGAACTCAATGACATAAAAATTGCTATCTGAGTTAATACAGTTATTCCCTCTTGATGATAGCATTTAAGTAGAAGCATAATTTGACAGACGAGACTGCTGAAGCTCAGCATTTCATACAGTCTTAAAAAAAAATAAAAAATTATTCCTGTAAAACTTTGAAAACTGCTCTATTGGGGGACAATTTTTCTACTCTGTAATTTACTTTCTTTTCTTTAGTCCTTCATTTTTCTGTGCCTGGAAACATGTGTATGAAAGCAGGAATTTAGTTGTTCAGCAACTCATTTACTCCTGCTGCGCAGCCATCATAGGAAATCATAGCCCTCTCTTGATAGCAGATTAAGAATAGGTAGCAGCATAGATCAAATAAACATTGGAAGATTAAACAGGTCTGAGAGTTTTCTTGGCTTTAGGGCTGGATTTAAAAGTAAAGTATGTGGATTTCTACTGCAGATCAGCAAATTCGAGCTGGTATATAATTATGGCTCGAAATGAGGAAACTTGTGAAGGCAAAACCGTGTGAAGGCAGATTCGTCACAACCAGAATGTGGGTACGAGGCCGACAGCAGACAGAAAAGGTATTTCTGGAGAATCCTGTCGTCTTGCAGGAATGGCTTTTCCACACCAAGATTTCTGTCACTGTGATTCAGGCTGTCACAGAAGCAGGGATTCCTGGAAAATTTCAACAGCATCTAAAGCAGACTGAGTGAGAGATTCCTCTCCATTTTCTACCCGAACCCAGGTAGAAACCAGAATTTGTAGCCGGGCATTCATATCCAGCATCAGAGAATCATGGAATCAGAGAATGGTTTGGGTTGGAAAGAAACCCTCAGAGAGCATCCATTTCCAACCCCATCCTTACCTCCAAACCTCCCAGGGCTCGCATGTTTTGGGTTTAACTCATTTCAAATGTTTCCTGAATGTAATTCTGCTTGAGGTATGAGCATGGTACCAGGCCATATGAGTTAGTTAATTCTCTGAGTATCAGACATACTTCTGTATGTTGGATTCCCATTTCTGACAGTTGCTTTTTCACCTTCCTACTTCTTATTGTTTGGACAATTTGCATGAAGGTGTCTTTTTGCTTGGGAGTTTCTGCCCACACTGTTTTATTACTGACTCAGAGTGGTTGTTCCTTACATATATCATTGCCATTTGTTATAGAACTCATTTTAATGTCACCAAAAGGATTAAGATCTGACTAGAGCAACTGGAAAACCTGATCCCGATGCGTGCCTGTATGCTGATATCATGTGTGGTGATAATGGCCGACCAGCCAAAAAAACCACCAATCTACACTACAGAGGAATTGCTGTGTTCTCTTTCTTCCCAAATGAAACACTTTCATGCCTTAAATGGCGAGCACAGGAGGTGAGTTCTGCACTTTTTCAACGTGAGGAGTAGTTAACAGTTCCTAAAAAGAATGACAGCGCCGTGACAGTGACGAGCAGCTCAGGGTACTGAGGCGCGCAGCGCCCTCCCCACCGGAAATCTCCCTTTGGGCAGCAGCTCGAGCGAAAACCTGACCTAAACCCCCAGAACTGCCCTCCCTCCAGCACAGGGCGGGTAGCGCGCCCAGCCCGCCCCGCCGGCCGCCAGGAGCCGCTGCGGGAAGCGGCGCGGGGGAACGGCAGAGGGCGCCGCGCGGCGGCACGACACGGCACAACACGGC